>CM077016.1:22858644-24060094 GCA_039090855.1 Macrothele yani | reverse complement strand
TAAAACAACCAACCTAATGTCAACTATTAAAAAAGATCGGGACCCAATTCCGAGTAATAGCAGATTCGGAGTTTACAAAATACCTTTACAGGCCCTGGATACTGTAGACATAGATCCAACTTATATTGGATCCACCATGAGGAATTTGAACTTTCGTATTGCGGAACACAAGTACAGTGTCAAAACACATTCGAACTCTACAGCACTTGCAACATTAGTTAACCAGGGAGCTCACATCCCTCTGTGGAATGAGGCAAGAGTTATTTCTTCTCACAAAAACAAAAATGCGACTTTGCTAGCGGAGAGTTTACACATCGTCAATAACGCTGATAAATGTTGTAACGATGAAATACCCAGATTCATACCTCCAACTTGGATGCAGTTAATTTCAAACAAGAAGAAGCAAATAAACCAATAACTCGAACTTGATTTCGGAACTCACCCAATAACAATTAAGACACAACAATCATAAGTCAGAGTATGGTGACGTTTTTTGAAGTCATTCGTGTGCTGAACGCGATGTATATAAACAAAAGCGACGTTCCACGGTGGACACTTTTTCAAATTTTTACGATACCTGTTTTAGAATTCACCTGAGGATGTCCTGGGAGCCAGCATGAAAGATCTAGTGATGTGATTTTGACTTTTAGCTTTTGATTCAGTGTAATAAAAAGGCACATTTCCATCGTTAAATTTGAATTTCATCTTATATCGTGCAACGACGGCATTCTAGCAATTGATGTTATTGGCACGAATTTCGTCAACGACTTCAGTATGCTAAAATTAATTTGCTTAGAGCTCAATCCGCCTCTGGAGATCAAACCGCGACTCGAGCAAAAGGCACATGATGGTTATGGTATCCAGAGAGTAAATTTAAGCCACGGCATCACAAAGATAGTACTTGAACATTAATCAATTTCCATCGTAAGTTTGAACAATAGTCTTTTTACCTCATAGCATTCCTTCGAGAACTCCATCGTTACGATATTTATCGATATGCTGCTGGCAAGAAACCTCTGATTAACAATATCAATGCAACAAAACATGAAACGTTCTGGAAAGCACAAAATGACTTGGATCCTAAAAATTAGTAATGTGTCATCCCGTCTGATGAATCCTGCTTTTCATTATTTCCCACAAATTGTAGAATGTACATCTGGCGAAAACTTGCAGCTAAGTGTACAACCGTTTTTTTTCAAATGTAATTGTACTAGTTCCACAGGAGTAAAAGCATCAATTCCTTGAGTTAAATACACCCCACATACTTCATCAGGAACTCGAATCTGGCATATCTGGTTAACTGCCAAAATCTATCGCTTTCAGCATCAGCCAGCAAATAATTGCCATTTCCAGCACTGCGTTTATTCAAATCCAAACAACTGGAGGTTAAAGACAGTAAGTGAGAAATTGATGAGACGGTATCAATAACATCTGGTACTGAGCGCAGTAAATCAGTGTTATTCTTGTTTCTTCAGATGACAAAGGCAGGCTTGTCGGGAGCTCACTGTCAGTCGTGGTTAGCAACTGCAAAAAACTGTCGGAGGATCAAAAAATTACGAACCTCCTGCAAGATGTGATCCATCCACGGCCCATCGGTGTTAGTGGGGAGCAAAAAAATCTTTTAATCTGTAGCTCCACGCATGTTTGAGACGCTGACGACAATACTTGAAAACCGGTGAATACAAGACTACTAAATGAAGATACTAGCGGCTGGCTTGGATGAATCCTAAGCCTGCCCCTGGTATCGATGATTGCAACTGTACTAAGCCTGGAAAGTGTCGATGATCGCAATTGCACATAGTTGCGATTAACGATATTTTCTGATACTTAGAAGAAACAACTTAACATTACTGACAATGCGGTCGACAGCGTGTGTGAACAATTGCCAATGAGAAATTTTGCTTTCTGCGGTGAAGAACGCTTTTACGCAAGAGTGTTGCTTAGGTTTCTACATTTTGAAATTATAAAATTTTACAATCCCTGGATAATCCATTTCATCCAAAAGTTCCGTAAACGGTGTTCAATTTTAGCCACGTCAAAATATTTTTCTTAAGGGAATTTTATTGTTCCTTAATTATCATACCCTGTTTTGCATTGTATCATATTTTCTTAATTTTTCTATCCACGAAAGCCAAATAAGGTGAATCTGCATTTCTGCTAGGAAAATATTTTTCCGAAAAACCAAAGGTGCCTGGCCAAATTGCGGAAACATTCCGTGCGAAAGAGACTAAATGACTTTTCATTGGGAATGTAAATCAGTTACCTAATTACTTTGCATATTTTCAAGCCGAACATCGTTGAATTAACCGCCATGTGAATATTTCTGTTTAGGGACAGCTGAAAATATTGGGCACCAGTTGGTTCAGTTTTATGGGCGACTTGCAGGAATAAATGATTAAAATATTTATCTATTCATTTGGTATAAACGCTCTCTGAATAATATTTGCATTAGCATTGTTTTCTGATCCATTCTTGAATACGAGTCAGGGTAGAAGGCCACAAATGACGTGACGATATCAGTCCGCTTAGTTGAAATTTGCTGTATTTTAAACGCTAACGAACTCGTCAGGTACGTTTGATAAATGTTCTTAAATTTTGGAATTTCAGGGTTTTTACAAATTTAACGTAGCTATTAATACACACAAATAAAATGTTACATTATCTCATTTACTCAATTTTCAGCGCTGTTTCAAAATTCCTTTATGTGCCGTTACAAATAACCTTTTTAGTGGATGTTATTTAGTGAAACACGTAATTTGTGGGCAATTTAACGAACACATATTTAATGCCGTGTTAGAGGGTAATCACAATTTACCAGAGGACATTTCCCTGAAGAAATAATCTTCTTTATTAAGAGCGCTAAATGTATCCCAGTTTATTTACAAAGGGTAGTTTAGCTAAAAACCCTATACATGTTGGTATATACGTAAATATGTGGCAGTTTGAGTGTCATTCTTTCAAACATTAATACACTGCTGGACAATTGCTAAGGACGGATCATAAACGGCTATATAGCGCATAAAAATGTAAGTGTGGTTGGATGCCAAGTGAAATAAAATAATGTCAGAATGCCAGGACATTACAAGAAAGACAATTTATTGTGCTCTGAAATCAAGAAGGCTTTGGAGCGTGTTCAAGGGACAAACAAGCCATTTTGTGCAGAATACGTAAACGTGAAAAAAATGCAATTACCGTCCGCAGACGTTCCGGCGTAAGATGTCAATACAGGATATGGCCACCATGGAGGGCGATGCAAGATTCCACACGTCGTGTCATGCTTTGCATAACATTATCAAGCAGCTGTTGGATTAATTTATCCCATTCCTCTGTCAGTGCACGGATGAGGGTGTCCTTGTTTATTGGAGGGCATTGGCGACCAGCAAGACTCCTCCCCAACGCATCCCACACATTTTCAATGGGATTCAGATCTAGAGAACGTGCTGGCCATACGAGGCGTTGAATATCCTCGCTCTCAAGACACTCCTGGACAGCGACTGTTCGATGACATGTTGCGTTGTCGTCCATGAAAATGAATATATCACCGACAGCACCACGGAACATGTGAACATAAGGTAGCAGAACATCATTAATGTATCGTTGGCCAGTCATAGTCCCAGTTGGAAGCACATAGAGGGACGTACGGCCATTGATCATGATGCCAGCCCATACCATGACACTACATGTCGGATATCGGTCCCTTTCCTGTATGTTTGCTGGACAATATGCAGTACCATTATCACGCCAGATCAGTTGTCGTCGACAATCAGACGATAGACTGTATCTACTCTCATCTGAGAAGAGGACAGCAGACCAGTCGTTATCAGTCCAATTGCGATGTAGCTGGCACCAATGCAAACGGGCGGTACGGTGACGTCTGGACAATGGGATGCACACAACAGGACGGCGGGCGTATAGTCCTCCTTCATGCAAACGTCTGGCGACAGTATTTCGGGAGATCCGCTTGCCAGTAGCAGCCATAAACTGATTTGCTCCCTTAGTAGCTGCGCTGCGCCGGTGTCTTTTTGTTGATAGCACTATGTACCGATCTTCTGCAGGTGTCGTACTGCGAACACGACCTCCCGTGACGTTTGCTACACTCTCCATTTGTTTGAAATTATTTCCAAAGCCTTGAAACAACACTGTGGCTGATGTCGAACTCCCTGGCAACATCTGTTATTTTTCGCCGTTCTTCAATCTTGCCAATAATACGGCCACGCGTAAAATCATCTAGGTGATGTCGGGAAGACATACTGAAAATTGCAAGTTCGTCAATTGATTCTTTCCGTTTCAACTTTGCGTTTGAACAACGGTCAATACGCGTCAAATCCTTTATATCTCTTATCAGCGCTATGACGTCACGAACAAGTTCGGCAATCCAAAATTTGCATACGCACAACACGTCTTACTGTATCCCGCACTTATGCTAATTTCCACATTTTCCTGCCTTCCATTTTATGGTTGCTATCGTTGCTATTGTCATCCGTCCTTAGAAATTGTCCGGCAGTGTATATGACAAAACACGGTATGAAATAACCTATTTTGTAAAAATAGCTGCATTGTCGGTAACGTAACGAGGATATTATCGAACTTGTTAAAAATAACAGATCCAAGCAAGAATATAATAGGGAACATTCATCAATAAATAATTAATCTAAAGTGCGTGTACTTCATAAATGGTTATTTCGTATAATCCAGAAGAAATGTACATTTAAGCAATGTGAGGTGCTATTGTTTTAGTAAGAAATTAGAAAACTTGTATAAAAGATAAAAATACAAATAAGGTAAGGTTCATACTTATTACACTGCCACTGGAAACCCGGCGCTCAACTATGTTGTTTCACCAGATAGAGGCTTCCCATTGCACTTCGGGGAGTTGAAGTCTGCCACATCTGCTAAATTGCGGTTGATTGGAGTGCATAATTTTTGTTCGCGGATGTTGAGACATGCGCGACCCCTACCTTTAAATGAGAAGAACGGGTATGGCTTCGTATTCTTTCTTTTAAACTATTTGCTCTGAAATGCGCTAGTAACGATAATAAACTAGTTTAGTTCACAGTAGCTTTTCACTAATTCTTTGAAATTTTTAGTTTACTTCCTAAGTACTAATCTTCAAATTTTGGGCAACATTTTAGATTAAAAATGTGTGAAGATTTAACAAGAGGGAATGCTTAAATAGAGCGGAACATCAGCAATATAAAGCAGACAGCAAAAAATTGAAATTTTAAATGTGTGAGACTAAACAAATTTAGAATTAATGAATTAACTGGAATATTACATGTTGACGCTATTTGTAAAATGATACTGTGTTGCAATCGGGTAAATCTGTATTGCTGTAGTTGTTGACAGTTATGAACGATTTCTTCAACTTATTGTCAGTTATTCATACTTACTTTGGTAATTGAAGTTATCAAAACAGAAACTCAATGCTCTGTGTTATGGATTTTATTGATACGAAAATGATGTATTTAGGGGGCACCACCAACTATCATAATATCTTTCAAATATTGCTTTATCGAAGGTTAACGTCTTAATGATTTAATTGCATTTACGAAAAATTATTGCAATCGTTCGACTGTTCACAGCGGGTATATAATTTGGACCACGAGTCTTACAGAATAATACTAGGTCTCTCTACAATTTTATAACAGAATTGGAGTAAATATCATTCACTGAAGTGGTTAAACAGAGGGATAATAAGTAACGGAAATAATTCAACTCCTTTCGTTTTGCTGTTGACATAGATATATTTGTGAGTTTATTCCTCACAATGCGTTTCAAATATGTGTATGAAACTTGCTGACAAGGGTATAGGAAAAATTTCACCCAACAGAACTGATGCACAGTGCTCTTATAGAATTGAAGATTTAGAGGTTAATTGCGCCAGTTTATAAATAACCGGAAAACACATCTGTCATTTATAAAGATATAAATGGCGACATTAAATCAAGAATTCGCAGGCGTGGTAAACTTATCTAAATTGATTTGCAACAAAACATCGAATCACACAGAACACTTAAAACTGTATGCAGAGATGCAACCTTACGATAACAGATATGTAAGGAAGGAATACATGGGTCAGGAAAATGCCAAAAGTTGATGGCCTTTTCCTTATCGTTCGTATTTCTTCAACTTATTGTCAGTTAGGTAAAAGGTCTGTTTCGCACGAAAGGAACATGTAAGTCATAAAAGCTGTCTACGTACGATTAAAAAATTATCCCCGCTGATACTATAGACTAGTTTAAAAACTTTATTCACAAGTAAAAGCAAGTTAAAAGCGAGATCTTTCAAGCTTTTACTTGTGAATAAAGTTTTTAAACTAGTCTATAGTATCAGCGGTGATAATTTTTTAATCGTACGTAGACAGCTTTTATGACTTACATGTTATTGTCAGTTATTCATACTTACAAAACTGATAAATTGTAATGGACTGGTCGTAATCCTTGGAACACTATCAACAATTTCTCAATTGAAATACTAGAGTGTATGCCAAATGACAGAAGACCACTTGAGAGTGGGATGCATGAAATTCGAAAACATGACACTCTAATGAATGGTGAACAGAGGGAGTTTTGGAAGATAGTATGGAAACCTGCACCAAACAGTGGATTGGGAATGGTGGATAGTGTCAACATTCAGTCCTATGTTGCATAAAATGTATAATAATCTTCATATGTTCGGTAATATTGATATTTAACGTTGTATTTCCGGGTAAGGTTTCGCAATTGATAAAATTGCTGTAAGTTGAATAGACAGTGGTATGTTTAATATCTTTAAAAATATAATATTATATTAATAGTTTTGAAATTCCCGTGAGATCTTTGCCGTACATCGAATTTTAAAATACGCCTGATATAAGGCTTTTGTTTTTAACAACTTGGAGCGGAGATATGCTGTTTAAACCACGAGTATTTAAATCCAGAACATTAATCAGTCAATTTACGTGAGAATGCTGAAAATAGTATAAATGTATTAGTTAACCGAATTCCTTGGAGTAAAATAGAAAATAAAGTTCCCAACCTTTCGCACATCAACCATATAGCTTTTTCAAGGACATTAAATAAGCAATGTAGACTGCTTGCTGTCTACCTTCCTTGAAAAAGTCATCAGGGTGATGTGCTAAAGCTTGGAAACTTATTGTACGCAAAGAAATTCGGTTTACTAATATAGTTATGCCACAAGGGACATCCTGAAATTAATACCTCCTTCTTTATAACTTTTGAAATATTGAAGTGATTTTAATGAAACTGCACTGATATGTACTATATATTACCAATGGGGGAAGACATCTTATTTTTTTTTTCAGAATCGGGAATAAAAAAGAAGAAACAAGGAATGGTTAGACCTTATAAACTCACTCTTCCCAAGAAAATGAATAATTTATTACATACTTTAATATTCTCGCTTTTGTATAAAAATGACGCAGTGCATTTCAAGCCACATTACGTTGGATAAATTTCCCTACTGATTTTTATACATTTTGTAGCCCATTGAGTTGCTCACGGTGGTCGTTAAACCTCCAATCAATCAATACATTTTGTAGCGCAAGTAAAAAACGTGATCAGCTTCTCTTTACTGTGTAACGAATAGCTGTAATTTTGGCCTACTTAAAGGCGTCTTTTCTGTGTAGCTAAAACAAAAATTCTGACTAATGTCACCACAGGAAGTTTTATATAAATATTTATTTATACATTCATATTTTACTGGATATCAAAATTTCATTTTATATACGAAACTATTGGTAATAATGGGAACAATGACGAATTATCACAATACCAATGAAGGAGCCAGTTTAAAAATGCAGTTATTAATAGATCATTATTTTTTAAGAAAACACGCTGCAAGTCCTTATCAGGATGAAATATAATAGAGAATGTATAATTTTTTCAAGGAAACACGTCATAAGCCCTTACCAGAATGAAACACCTCAAATCTCCGTAGATGTCAGTAGCATCTTTAGTATCGAAAACGATTAAAAATTATGGATTAAATTCGCATTATAAATATTTAAACAACAACTATTGAATATACTTTTTTTTTCTCAAAATGTATAAACCTTTCGTAGCTCGAAGAATTCCTGTTACGTACGATTTTCTCTGACATTTTTAGATTTACTTTCTTTGAGACCGGTCGTTCTGATGCCGAACCGGAGAGCGAGCTTAGTGTGATTTGGTTGAGCTATACTGCACTGCCTAGCAGAACTGACGATCTCAAGCGCAAGAGGGGGATTCATCCCACTCTCGCGATTTTTATTTTAAGAAAAAAATCAGTTTTAAGTAGCCTATTAATCAGAGAAGTTACGGACTTAGAAAAAACGCCTTTCTGAAGGCGAAGTTCCGTTCAGCCCACACAGAGACTCTAGCTTCAGATTCGGGTACGTCGTCGTCGTATCGGTCCCTCTGACGAAAGGACTCTTTCATCATTAGTCAGACCAAAGCCCGAGCGCCCGGATTCTAAGTTTTAGCTTGAGTGGGAGAGCCCCAGGGTGCCCACTCGGCACTTAGAAAACTTTTGTGTTTTCCATCTCTCTCACAGAGATGTGAAATACCCACAAGGGTAAAGCGAATCCAAAGGGGTCAGCCCCTAAACTGTCCGGGTGAACCCGGACCTTGAAGGTAACGGCGAAAAACTACCTAGCCCTGTCGGTAGTTCTAAAGGGCCTAGCCCCACTTCCGAGACCAACCGGAAGGTAAAGTCCAGCGCCAGGATGAGATCTTCAAAGACTCTTCCTGGAGTGTAGGGCTCTAAAACCGCTACACCCACGAAGGAGCCTCCCTTACGGCTGCGTCAACTCAGTCTGTTCGTGGTGTAAGCACGTCCTTGCCACTTCCGCTCATAGCAACGAAGGGGACAACATCACCCCAACCCAAACCATTTCGGGCATCTGAGGGGTCGTGTGTTGGTCCTTCAAATACATCTTTGGAGGCCAACCAGCATCCCAGGACACCCCCAGTGCCAACACCAGAGGCATTCATAAGCCGCATTTTCTCTCTCATAGGGGAAATAGAGTCCGCTATCAAGGATTCTCGGGTCACTTCTTCAGGAAGAGAGCAGATAAAAGCGGGCCTAGAGAGTATCAGCAAGGCTTGTTACGAACAAGCGCGTCGGACGGCTTTCCTTGAAGCCAGGCTGTCCGTTCGCCAGGATTCGCGCTGCGAGGGCGACACCAATGTGGCTTCCTACGCCGAAGTGGCTAGGAAAGGGGCTAGTACGGCGACAGGGCCTTCGCCCGCCCCGATTGGGAGAATAATTAAGAAAACGTCGGGAGACAGGAGATACGTGCTCTTGGTCTATCCCACTGTCAAGAGTGCGTTATCAGAGGATGTTAAGACGACTCTGAAGACTGAAGTCAACGCAACTAAACTGCAGATAGGGGTCAAAAACTTTCGGAGTTTAAGGAAAGGTGATGTCGCGGTGGAGTGTTCCCATCCCGGGGAGATCGACCGCCTAGCCCAGGAGTTGAGTAGCAATACGTTGACCAAAGATTTCACACTTCCCACGGCCCCACTAAAGAGACATCCCCGGTTGATTATTTACGGAGCCAATGGGGATTACTCCGGCAAAGAACTCGAGGAAGCGGTTCGTGGGCAGAACTCCGACCTCGACAACGAGATTACAGCCCGTTTCCCCATCAAGGGCAAGGGAGGTAGGGTCCACTGGTTGGCAGACGTGGAGCGCAAGGCCTTCAAATTCTTGATGAGGCGGAAAACACTGAACTTGGGTTAGTCAGGGCTCCGCCTAAAGGTGTATTTGCGTGAAGTCAGGAGCTTCCGGTGTTATGGTTTCGGTCATTTCCGGAGTAACTGTCTAGAGTCCGAAGCTAGGTGTGGCGATTGCGGTGAAGTTGGGCACCAGCACCACCAGTGTGCAGTCACACCGAAGTGCAGCAACTGCGCTGCTGCAAATGCCAAGTTCCTCCTGAGGCTGGACGTCTCAAACTCCAGCTTCAGTAAGACATGCCCTAGTCTTATTAGGTAACTTGAGCAAAGGAAAAGCCGGGTCAACTATGGTTGCCAGATGAAAGTACCCTCGTAGGTACGTAGCTCTCGAATTGGAACTATTTGGTCTACTGACCAAGGTGTTAGTGATGACCCTGTCCCGGGGTCATCACCACAGCACTGGCCCTAGTACTGTGGACCATGTAAATATTTGCTATGTGTGATTAATGTGCTTCAGTATTTGAATATTTGTGAGAGGGGTGCATGAGACCCTCATACTTAACGTGCCTGTATTTGCTTAGATACCAATTAAAGAATTTTTGTCCCAAAAACTCGCGTTGGCGGGCGACCTCCCTGCCACGAGATGAGATAAATTATTGAAAAGTTGCTTGCCCCAACTGCCCATAGCACGTCGAACACACGGGTTATGATAGAAGGGTGTAAGGTACCGGTCCCGTGGAGGAGGCAGATCCCCACAGGTCACTGGACAGAATCTGTCCGAGTGAAAGACTGTGGTTTCCGGTGACTGACGGGTTAGCTGTCGCAGCGCCTTCAGGGACCTTAATAATCTCAAACGTGCGAGAGAGTTTAACATTTCCCTGTGAATTCTACACTTAGACGGTGCAGGTATAAAGCCATCAGCCTAGGTTACTTTCTTTGAAAGAAACTTTAATTCCACATATGGCAATTTTCGAACTTATGGAAAAGTTTTGCTCAAAGGGCTTTTTGCTTCAGAGTTATTCTACAATATTTACATAAATCATTTATCAAACAGATTTCAGATTCCAGCAATAGGGCTGAAATAAGCGTTCAATTATTACAATAAACACATTTGTATGTTCGCTTCCAAAATGGCAAAAACTACTGATTTTACATCTAATTTATGTGTTCGTTTCTTGGTTTCACGACCACTTTGTGCAACTCGATGGGATACATTATCTCACCCATTTTTAAATTAGGGTTGCTGACTCCAGGGAAAGTAGTGAGATAGTGCCGTAAAACAAGAATAACATCCATGCCTCACCAGAATTTAAAGTCGGACCCATCTGGGACGAATGATCAGAAGCCAGCGTTTAGAACACGAGCCACAAGGGCGAGGCAAATTACTTAGCTATTCCACCTTAAATTAAATGCAATGATTGACGAAGTGTAGTACGGCATCACAGCATATTTTTCACTTTGGCCGTCATATTTTAACATGAGTTTTTATTTCTTTTCCAGAATTTCCCCCTTCTGTCTTTTTATAATGTGGTGATTTGGGTCAATTTGTTCTTGATAGGAATATCCCTGAGTTTTTGTATAACCACATATTTTCAAGATGTTGATCTGCTCCTTGGAGAATCAAGAAGACCTGAACTTAATTTTCGTAATGAACTCCTAAATTCGGCTGATTTCTTGCGGAAACCGGTTTGTGTATTCCCAAAGATCTAATGCAGTGTTATCCTGATTCAGTCCCGTTTTCCTCCACCTCGTATAATCCTTGCAGACTAAGCATTAAGGAGGCCATGCAGCAGAAATAAATCTCCATCATGTAAAGTATAATGCTGAATCGTGGACACAGAAGCAAAGTGACGACATCTTTGAAGTGTACAATACCACGGACGTAGTGAACGACCAAGACTGGTTGAATTGTACTATAAAATTCTTACGTAAGCCTGTAATAGGGTCAAAAGCCCGAAAGACTCCCAAAGAGACAGAATAAAAAGAATTATATTCCAACATGAATTATATGCGCACATATCCCATTTCGTCAGTGTATCCACTGTACAATGATTTGCGTTCTTCCCTAATGACATTGCCTTCGCAATAAGTCATTAGTATTGGTGAAGAGCCGAAATTTCGCTGTAGCCATAAATTATTTATGGAAATCTCTTTATATTTTGGAAAACAGACATTGTAGAGCAAGACATGTGATGGTTTCCGCAATTTAACCACTTTCAGTCTTAGTTTCATTTTACACAGAATTAGGTGCGGACTATGTTGGGCATTAAGCAACCACATTCGGTCTTAGTTTTATTTTACACAGGGCTAGGTGCGGATTATATTGTGTATTTGACCACCTTCGGTCTTAGTTTTATTTTACACAGTGTTAGGTGCGGATTATATTGGGCATTAAGTCTGTTGCATACTTGTTTACTTTGCGTTTGAATAATCAACATCTTAAATAGTGACGTGGTTTAGAAAATAGCATGTGGTTTTTTTCTCGTACCACACACATTACAATCCTTACCAGTTGGAGCGGTATTTGGAAATTATTATTATTATTTCTTCTTTATTTGGTTCGTCGATATGGACTGAAACAAGGGCATTTATTCACTAAAAGCAGTACATTATTAAAAGGACTTTGCCTGTTATCTCATGTTTCTAGGAAATGCCGGAACATCTGTACCGTAATTTTACTTCACCACCCCTACAAAGCTACTGCCATGGCTACCGTAGGGAAGTTTTACTTTCTAAAATTGGATTCGGCGTTGCCGAACAAATTCTGAGCTCCCAATGCAATAGAGAACAAACAAGATAGGTGTTCTGACGTATTATATATGTAATGCGTCAGAACATTATATATGCAATGCGTCATGGTTTCTCTTTCAAATAATTCTTATAAAACATTTATATAATTTTCTGCCAAAATCATGCTGTGATGTATGTGAAGTGTTTAACACTACTCTAACAATAAGGTGATTGTACGTATTTGTGTGCTATTTTAAGCTTGCTAATTTAACACAATTTGCAGTACTCCTATGAAATACTGCGTTTTCTAGATAATAGTGTTAAAAACGTTACTTACAAGAATATTGACTTGTCAGTTTTCAGTTTATTATTGGATAAATGAAATTAATTCCACTTAATCATGAGAAGTGTGATATTCAAGTTACGAAAACACCAAAAAAACATATCTGATTCCGTTTTAGATATTTATTTTTAAACCATCCTCACATTTATTCTACATTAAATTCTGAGACAAGTTGGGATTCTCTTGCGAAGTCCAAGTGCGAGCGGTTAGTCACAACCAAATAGGTTATTAATCAGATACAATCGGTCAGGGAGAGGGGATGAAAACGGGAAAGAGCACCTGGAAAGAGGATAGAGAAAAGAAAGAGTAAGATTATATAAGAATGGAGTTAGTAATGACAATGAGAAAGAGGAAGTTTGACATTGGTGGTTAAGTTTGCTTCCATTCTCTAATTATCTTCGCACAGGGTTTTTAGCTACTCAAAAAGGAAGTGCAGGTATTAATTTATTGTTTTAATATTTGCTTTGCAAACGCTGTTTTCTCTAGGAGTGGCCCTATTGTAGAAGATATTATTTTCGAATAACTATGAACTGGTGTCATGATATTCTGTCATTGGCTTGAAAAGTAGTGTTCGACAATTAACAGTAATTACTGTTAGAAATTTGATAATTATGTGTGCTATGAAAAATAGAATGTTTATCTATCTACCCTTTAACGTTGAAGCCTTTCCGGAAGCAAGTAGCGCACCAATCAATGGCAGACTTATAACTTCGGAAAAGAAAAACTAATGCAAGCATGAACAACACTCACCTTGAATAACTGCATCATGAGTTGAAGAAAAGACGAACCATTTAATAAAATAACGTAATAGAACCTCTATACACAGAACTAACAGGATCACATTTTATAGCTTGCAAATATGGCAGCTGATGAAGAACAAACAACAACGTCATTTTAAGTTCTGTCTCCACTTAGCGAGTGTGAGTTCACGTGAGGGACCACGCGGTCGTTGCAATGGTAATTTCAAAATAATTATTTCTCCTCTTCCACTATGTAGAATTTAACCATTCGACTACTACGACACGCGTCATATCTTTCCTTGTATTTCCAACAATTACGTACTCCTTTCATTCATTTTCGGAAATTGTGTAATCTAAGAGGTTCATTTAGTGGCGTTGTTTTAAATATACATTCTTTTTCACTGTCAGATCAAGAGACATACCGTTTAAAACACCCACATTGTCACAATCCCAAAGGTTTTTTTATTTTTAATGTTAAATAACCTGGGATTCCACAGATTACTAAGCTGCTTCTGCCATGCCGTTGGGGTTCAAAAGATTGTGAAAGTGTCCTGGGGAGAGCGTTGTACGAGACCACCATTTTCCAAGGCCTTGTTTAACTCGGCCTTCCAAGAATTACAGAGAGTTCTGCAATTCCTGGTAGGCCGAGAGTAATCATCGGTCTCCTAGGAATTTGCAGAGTTCTCGTCGACGGGAACCTCAGAGTTCCCATTATCGGAACCTTAAAAAAGAGCTCTTTGGCTCCCTTCTCCTTATTTAACGGCCGAAGAATTCGACCCTAGAATGAACCGTCAATTCAAAATGATCCGAAATATAAAGAGGTACTAGTGTATCTCCTTTCTAAACGCGCACGTACTACTTTATGTGGGAAAGGGGGGCGATAGGGTCGGGTCCAGGCTATGGTATTCAAAATCATTTTTAGAATCGTTAACACAACAACCAGAAATCTCTGAATTGGCTGTATTTACTGCTTTTCACGTTACATTAATCACATCATAAAACTGAAAAATTATTTCTTTCTGGAGCGGGAATTGAACCTGCAGAGAATGGAAATCGGGAGAGACGGGTTCGATTTCCGCTCCAGAACGATGTATTTTTCAACTTTTCTGATGTGACTGATATCACCTGAAGAACAGTAAATACAGATAATTCAGATTGCTTATGGCTGTGTTAAACTTTTAAGAATATTTCGTCCACAGAAATTATTTTTTGTTTGTTTGTTAGTTTCTCTTTTTCCTTCCAGTAAATTTTGACCAAGCGAAAGTGTTTCCTTTAGGCAAGATTAACATAGACTGACATTTTCTAATTTTTTAGGCTTTCGAAATTTTTATTTCTTATTTTAGACATACTGGGCATACATCTAATTTTTCTCTTTCTTATACATTGAGCTTCATGCCAGTTTGTTCTTGACCACAAACTCAAGATTTCTTCATTTAAGGAGAGGGAAGGGCGGTCTGCTGTGTGCGCTTAAGCGCGCGCGTGTGTGTGTGTCTGTGCGTGGGTGTGTGGTTGTGCGCGTGCGTGCGTGTGTATGTTTAGCTATACTTGTTTAAATTGTTTGATTTGCAAAAGACCGTTTCGTAAGTTCAGACATTTTTTTTCTGGTTAGATTTATAATATAATGACCACTGGGATCACCTTAATCGGTAATGACCAGTCCCTAATATCTGGTTAACAGTCCCTCATATTTTTTTCCTAATCACCGTTCGCTCATATTTGATTGCTGGTTCCTGGGAAGGAAAATGGCAAATTCCATAAGATAAGCAGCAACATCCATGCTTCGCCAAGATTCGAACAAGAAAGTATTTGGATGAAAGGTAATTAGCCAGCGCTTACCACACAGCGCAACCACGCTCCTCTTTTACTATTGATATCAAGTCAAACATTTATAAATTCAATACAGTTAATATCTTTTTTGAAGATGCACTGCTTTTTTGGATTCAAGACTTATCCATATATATATACCAAATACTTCGAAACTCATATAATAACTCATATATACCGCACATGCCCAATTCTTAGAAATAAATGTACATTTTCTTAAATTATTTTTCAGTTGTACCATTTCAAGTCCATCAACAGATTTTCATATATTTCGAATGCATACCATGAAAGTAATCTTACAAGGTTTCATAATGCATGCTTTTCTCTGTTACAATATTTATCTGTTCTGTATACAGAAAGGAAAAGTTCTTAAATAAAATAAGGTAAAACCGGAATAACAAAAAGTGGATTGAAAAATCTTCCACTTTTTGAGCTAGTAATTGTTTAAAAAATTAATTGTACATTATTTATTATACAAGTTACTGTATGGAAATCACACTGTTTTATTTTACCATGAACCCTTTTTGTGCAGACATCTTATTTTTGTGATAGGCTTCACTATTATCCTACCGAAATCAAATTTTATGTGCTTTTCATACACAGCTTGTTTCTTTTTTGGTTTACTTTATTTTTGTTTGTGAAAATTTGTAATTGAACATTTTAAACAACGTATATCGAACAGCTTGTCTTCAGTATGCGCAATTAAGGATTTAAGAAAAACTCAGAATATTTAATTATATAGCTAGTGTTTTAACATTTTTCATAAAAAACAAGAAAATTCTATTTATTAGCGAGCAAAAATTCGTTTCACAGAAGAATTTAACATTTGACATTTAAAAAAAGGTTTCTGTGTCCAAGACAACGATATTTTTGTAAAATAACCGGTAGTGAAGAGCCCCAACATCTTAGATGCTGAAGCTCATTCTTGTTAAGCTTTTAACTAGAGATTAAATCGAGGGATTAATATGCTTTGGAAAAAAAGTGTTTGCTATTCTGAGCTTTACTCCCAAAGTCGGCCAGTCCTTATTGTTATCGCTTTTACACATTACATGGGCACAATTTGTCCATTCACGCTCATTCATTGTAAGCCAAAGGAGTCAGAGTTTCATTATATTGTACTGAATATCATACGAAATTTGATAATGCAATTTCAAGAAGTAATGAACTCAGTTCTTCATTGTTCAACAAGTCTCACCATGCAGGTTTCTAATAAGCGAGTCTCATGATAATAGTAACACCTGCATGTTAGGAGTGGCTTTGACGATCTATCTAATGTTAGTCATAGCCAAAATGACGTCAAACCGGGATGTGACTGCAAAGAATCATTAAGGATGAATTCATCAGCACGGCGTTATGACCAAAATTCGAAGGTTCATTTTTAAACACTTTGTTTTCTTCATTCTGTTCTTTGCCCTGACAATAGTTTTGATTTCGAACGCTGACTTAGAGCATTTTTCGAAATTTAGAGAGATGGATTTAACGCAAATTGTGAGTTCCTGTGGAATGAATTTGATTCCTATGCTGGTAGGGTGCTGATATTTGTAGAAAGGCAGAAAAATATATTTGAATATCGTAACAGAATAAAAAAACAGACGGACCTTAAACATATAAGAGATACTAAATGCAGAAATCTGCATCATCTGCATATCTAATAGATATGCAGATGATGCAATGGTTCCATCCTGTACACCAAAAATAAAATATCAATCGCTGTTATAAGCATTGTTGGAAAAACATTTTGAACTCATCACGGAATTCAAAATATTATCACAAAATCAGTATATCAAATTCTAGAATTAAAAACTAAGTCTTCAAACAAAGAGGTTCCATTGTCAATGGACGAAGTATTTAAATTGTATTGCTGCAATTGTACAGGTGGTATAGACAAAAGCGAAAACGAAACTACTCCTTCCTATCACGAATTCAGATATTTTTGAGACCTTCTGAAGACCGTCTTAATAATTATTATATTAAAATATTCCTAAACAAAAATAAATTGTCCCTAGTTAGTTGCCGAAGATGAAAAGCGTACAAATGTAAAAAAAAAGAAAAGAAAAAACATTGTATATTTTGTTCAATGTTGAACATAAGAAATCTACTTTGTGAGTTAATTTACTATCTGTTGTAAAGGTTAAATTATAAATAAAACGGAATGGGACAGATATTCTTTTTGTCTATGTTTGAGTAAGTCTTAGAAGAAGGATATTCATACTTTTCGACCAAAAAAAGAGAAGACACTTTTTCCAACAGTGCACTGATTTTAAAGCTAGAGTTTACTTCTCATAAATAATACGGAAGTGTCGCGCCGTAGCTGTTTTGGAATGCACATATAAGGTGCTATATTCTACCGATAATATACAAGGTCTAGTCACATTATTGTGACCACCAGCTGATATTCAGTGTAACAGCCGCGTGAAGCGCGGGCTGCAGCTAGACGGGCTGCGAGTGACTTAATAAGGAGCTGAATGGTGTTCACAGATATGTGGAGCCATCGTGAATGCAGTGCATCTGACAGCCGCTGAAGGTTGCGTGGTGGAAGATCCATTGAGCGAACAACAAGATTGATGTGGTCCCACAGATGCTCAAAGGGGTTTAAGTCTATGGAATTAGGGGACGTGGAAAGAATTTAAAGTTTTCATCGTGTTTGTCCAACCTCTCTTGAACATTTCTAGCCGTGTGACACGTCACATTGTCTTGCTAGAAGATCCCATATGCCCCCCACCCCCCAAAAAAAACAATCAGCATGTACGAGTATGCGTTGTCTGCAGGGATGCACTTACAACGAATTCGATCCATAGTACCTTACATAGGTATGAAATAAGCAGGGAATGTCGCGAAAACATTCCATTGACCGTAACGTTGTACCCATCAGCTTGTGTTTTCTCAGCAATGGTTGAAGAGCGTTTGTTCCCGATATTTCCGGCCTTATCTGCCAACGTCCATACGTAAGATGAAGCAGAAAACGAGGCACATCGGAGAAGGCAATCATTTGCCAATCAGCGAAGATCCAATTCCGATACTACCGTAAGCCTTTTCAGACGATGTACCTTCGTTAGCATACGTGCAGTGACCATCCGTCTGCATCGGAACCCCATACGAATTAGGACTCGCGTTGTCTATATAAAACCAAATTTCTCGGTTTCTGGACCACCTTCCTTTAAACTGAAAGAAACGTTATTCCAAATACTGTTTAAACAATTATTAGACACATTGTATATTTCTTTAAGACGTAATAAGGGCATTGAATTTTAATGTTCATCACATAAATCCTTTAAGAGAAAATTTTAGCATTTTTTTTTTATTTTACATTTTTATCATATCCTATATTATAGTGAAAATGAACTTGTTAACAGCTTACAGTTAAATCTCTGTAAAATAAATTTTAAATATTTTCTTACTTGTAATCTTTGTTTTATTGTAAACTCCTTGATGCTTTTAAATTACCTTTAGTTAGGTTAACGTCAAAAATAAACAGTTGGAGCTTGGAAATGTTTAGTTAGTTATCCGTACTTTGAAGTGTGCCTCGAGAACACTGGAGATGCTCAAACTGATTATTTTGATTCCACTTACCAGAAAGATTCGGTCATTTGATTCTTCTGGCTCAGAGAACGATCTGTATCTAGGGAAACGATTCTGAATGAGGCGCTTTCGTTGATAGTTTCTGGGGTTTAGTGGCCGTTTTTTAAGTCTAATGAAAATAAGTCTAAATTGGTTTTTAATTCTTACGGGAAATTTGTACCTTAGTTTTCTTATCGATTCGTTTCAAAACGTTCACGTAATGTACTGCATTTGTACACTTCTGAACAGCAAAATATATTCTAACTAGAACATGAATGAACCACGGCGTTAAACCCTGAGCAAATGTCTAGTAAGAAGTAAAATGACTGTTTCATTCAGGAAATCGGCTCTTTCGTGGAATCGATTCTTTTCTTTAAAAATTCGTTCGCCATGGACTTAGTCTGATGATTCGTTTTTTTTCGAACGAATCGCGAACTACACGTCTCTAGAAAGCAGGGATGAAAAATAATGTAGTGACAGATGTCCCGTTTTTTTTTCCTTTTTTTTTGTTGCTGTTGTTGTTGTCTTATGTTTGCAAAGTGCGATTCTAGTATGCCTTTTTCACCATTAATTTATCTTCTTTCTTCATTCCAATTTACAAAACGTATTTTTAGATTAACATCTTTTAGATGCTGTTTATCCGAATTATGAGATTGTATTTTTCAATTTATTTTATGCCAATGCAGTCAACCTAAAGCACAAACCACAGTTTCCAGTTTCTCTTCTCGTACAAAAAACATTACTTTCTTCATTTATAACTGCACGAATTTCTGCACAACACTCAGAAGGAAATTTTCATGTTGCTATTTATTGCTTATATTGGTCATCATTCATAAATAGAAGTCGCTTTCTGACTCAATTCTACTACTCATGGCCGTTTAACTACAGGCAAAAATCAAATTACTGACTTTACCTCATTGTTTTCAGTAGCTCGATCTTCTTAAATATGTTAAACGTACAGAACAGCACCCAAACCCTGCCAGCTGTTCTAGTATTGGCGTCTGTGGATTATGCACAATCGAGGAAAGTCAGCACGCATGCACGATATCACCACAGCACCACAGCAGCAAAAATGATCGAAACAGTTCTTAATCGTAGCATTCCGCGTATAATTGAATATCGTCAGTGCTCAATAAATGCTGCTCTTCGTGAATGTCAAAGAACTTAACATGGTCTGGAGTTCCTCTGATAACAGGATTTTTTTCTACTGTTAAGAGCGATTTCATATTGTAAATTAAAGCTTAAGCAAATGATATTTCCGTGAACTAAATTATCTTTAAAAATCGATTAGTTTTTTTGAGGCTTCGTAATATATACTCATAATAGAATTCAGCTGAAAATAGCCTTCCTGATATTGTTACTGTTTTATATTTTAGTAAACCATATTCGATTATAAACAAAATTGGTAAAAAATCTGAGTATTTTTAATAAAGAAATCAAAGTCAGACTAAGATCTCTGGTAATATTTTATTTAGCCATCATTTCAATTATATTTAGCGTGAGGAAAAATGTGCACACACGATTTTTTCTGTAAACCCTTATGCCGACACAACTGGTTGGTTTGCATAAGAGTACTGGAAACAATATTTCATACGGCAATTACCGACGGACCCGCATGAAAACAGTATTACGAATTCCAATCTGTAAAATTCGGAATTCGCCATATTAACGAGACTACAATCGCAAAAAGATGCCACTCTTATTTATTCACTTTCATATGTGTAGTATTCCTACAAAATCCCTAGCAGTTTGTAAATATTACAATTTCCAAAGTCAGGAAACCTCGGAACCCCAGATATTATATTCATTATCATGAGACGCAGGGCATTACATAGTTCTATTCGTTTCGTAAATGCTTACAGTAGTTCAACGCTGAAAGTTTGTATTTTCAGTTTAAAAATGCCTGATGCATCAGCATAGAAATCACTTGCTTGAAACATGTGTACTTTAGAAAGGGAAGCACTGAACTCATTCTGAAAAGTAAGGTTTGTTTTAATCATGATTGGTACTACGATTATAATGAATGAATCCCTAAATTTCCTTTCTAGGCTTATGTCCCTAAATTTCCTTTCTAGTCTTATGCCCCTAAATCTCCTATGTAGTCTTATGTACCAATACATAACACAGTAAATAGCTAATTATAAATGAAATATTTTGTATTGGTTTACATTGTCTTTATGTTTTATCTCAAATTTTATACATTGACAAGATGAATATCAAAAGCATGTTATTTCCAGCCGGCAAAAAGATAAAATCTTTCTAATCCTTTAATCTTTCTTGAAAATATGAAATCCACAATAAGCGATGCTGTCACTGCACGATATTAAAAAAACAGCGATGTATGAATATTCGCCATGCTTTAATACGCACAAAATGTTGTATACACTTTAAAATAAATGACGAGATCTTTCAAAAAGGCAGCAGTCTCATCATCAAGTGAAATACTCTAAAAAATTGCATGAGGAACCGAGTATTATACACAGTCAGATGGTAATGTATGACGTCAATAGTTACAACGCTGACTCATGATGATAGAGCAAGTTCAAAAAATAAAGGGTAAGATAATCTATTCACCGGGGAGAGGGGTGGTGGAGGTGTTGGTTGTTAACGGCAGATCAATGGGCCTGGCACCTCTAACCAGCGGTTTCCGTGACGGTGGAAAAACACAGGAAAGATCATCATTACAACATGCGTTGCCGAATTTGTAAAAAAATAAGCTTTCGCCAAGAAGTTTAGCTCGACTGGATTTCAGGCTTCCTACTACTCTGCTGGTATCGTCCCATATGGAGTTCTGAGAACCACTAGCGTAGAGTCGTGACAGAGCAGTTGCCGCAGGACCGGCATCGGATATTATATTTATGTTGATACCATATATATACTGTATCCCCCTTCGGAGTTATCAACCGTCTGCTAAGGATTAAACGCACATCGGATGTGCTCTTAGGACACTGGGAGTGTGACTGGCTGAACATAAATATAATGTCTGATGCCGGTCCTCGGCAACTTCATGGGGGTGTGGGAACTACGCGACTCTTGGTCAGTAGTTCCCACACCCCCATATGGGACGACACCAGAGAATTAGGATGTCTGAAAACCAAGCGAGCTGCACTTCTTGCTGAGAGCCTATTTATTTATGTACACATTCGACGACGCATGTTACGCATGTTGTAACAATGAGCTGTCTTGTTTTAGTGCACCGCCATGAAAATAATTCGTTCGGAATGCCAGGCCCATTGACCTGCTGTTAGCAACACCCCCCAACACCCCTCGCCCCGGTGAGTAGACTATGTGACCCTTTTTTGTGAACTCTGCCCCATCATCTTGAATCCACGCTGTAACAACTATTGACGTCATGCATTACCATCGGACTATATATAACGCTCTTCCTCATGCATCCGTTTTTAGTGTATTTAACCTGATGATGGGACGGCTACCGTCTCGAAAGATCTCGTGAAATGAACTTGGTTAGCAAAATGGGATGAAATCAGCTCATACGATTACATTCCTTCTTGTGAAAATGTGCCGAACGTAGCTGGAATGAGCGAACTCTGGACGAGTAAGCATCTGTTTCATCCCATTGTTTTTCCCTTAAAAGTGGTCATTTAGAGAATGATCGGAATTCATCATTTCTGACTGATTACCTACGAAAAGAGCCGCAACAATGGCGACGAACCAAACAAAGGAGAAATATGTTTAATCAGTTGTTTCTAGCTAAAGGCATTATATCAGTGTGGCTATCCCTTTACCTCCATGCCTTGTATCATGAAACTCTTAGCGTTTTTATTGAAAATCGTCGTTTAAAAACAAAGACATCGCTGCTTCCACGTTAAAGCAAGACGCAGCAACGCGATAATTGTTATTAGGTCACCGCTGGCGAATGGAATTCCAGATCTCTCGATATATAGCCGAGTGCGTTAGTCTTACACCACGGTGGAATACAATCCACGGCGCTATGTGTGTTTTTCTGTCAGCTTCTGACATCATAAATCTGTAAGATGGGCTCAGATACAGAGACTTCCCCATCTGGTGGGCATTAACGGCACTGGATATATATTGATTATAGCAGTTAAATCCAAAGTGAAGATCCTCCAAATACGTGGTGTCCGTAAATAAACAAAGACATCGCTTTTTCCACGTTTTTTCCAATGTATATGGATAATCTACTGCACGTATAAGTAACACTTTTTTGGTTGCTATGTGTTGTTTTAACGTGGAAAGTCTGTTTATTCACTGGCGCCACGTATTTGGAAGATTTTCACTTTGTCGTCGTTTATGGTATCATCGGCACTTATCCTTTCTGAACAATAGTCCACAAAGAATGTTGTTGTAATAATAATGACGGACCTAACAAAGGAGAGAGATGTTTGAGTCATTAGTTTCTAACCAAAGGATCATATGAGAGTGTCAGTGCTACTTTCCGTTCCTTTCCCATTATGCCTTAGCTTATAAAACAGAGAATAAAGATCCGAAGCGAGCGTTTATTAGTAGTAGCAGGTTTATGATCAATACTGCTGAAACTAGTGGGGAAACAGAATTGTTTTGTCGAAATTTCTTGCAACCAGGCCGCTAAATTAACATTTGTGTTTGTGCAGCACAGAAAATTGTGGTACGTTTAAGGCTAATGGAAAATTCAAGTTTTCATACCGTAAAATTGCAAAACTGCGTCACATGATCACTTCATAATGATTGAACTTGTAAGCCTGCATAAAGGCCAGCATGTTTTCCCTACGATAAATTTACTTCCCACAGAAAATGATGTTAACGACTAACGAAGAAAATTCTATAAATGTATCTTAAGGGTTTCACGTCTTACTATGAAAAAGGAAATCATCTTTCAAAAATGTGTTACTGGAAAAGAAATAAAGAAATTCAAAGCTCTCACTGAAACATTTGCTGGTAAAAATTAACCCAAAATACGAAATGTCCTACCTGGAACAATTCTGAAATGAATGTGAGGTATGCATAAGAATTTGCCTCTGTGTGTATGAGCAGCAACATGTATTTACTCATTGCGGATAAGACTAGGACACTATTAATTTTGTTTAGTTTACTTACAGGGAACTCCTGATTTTTTTTTAAATTAGCACTCAGAATGGATTAAAATAAAATGAGGAAGAAGGAAGATTTGTAATTTCAGAAAATTAAGCGCTCTATTTTCACCATTGTGTTGACTTGATAAATGAAAAGGGAAACATGTTTTATGTGTATATATTTTTCATTAAGGTAATATTGTAGCTAAAATCTATTATAAAGATTTCAGAACTTCTATAAAATTGGAAGGAAATGCATCCCAGTAGCTGTGTTTCATGATGATTTAAGATTTTACCTTTGTTAAACAAACGTAAGAAAATCTTGGTATTTAACTGTACTAATCTTATAAGTTTTGTGACTTTCAAGATTTGTTATTCGAGTTGTATTTGAATCAAAAGTAGCAGAATAGCGAATTGCAAACTTATGCAGACTTCACCTAGGCTGATTTGCATAATTTTGAATTATTAATATGAAATAATGCAGGATGCTCAGTGCACAGTTCTTTTCAGCCAAATATTTCTGTGTCTAGAAACTAAATCCGCATTTCTTTAAATAAATTGGTGTAACGGAAATAGGCATTAGATGAGATATCCTGAACCTTAAAAATATGAACTCTGTGTTCTGACGTTCTGGAATTCAATTCATGTTATATTGCGTTGAGTGGGTCTAGAGATAGTAGACGGAGAATAAAATGATGTTATCAATTACAAAAAAAATGGAATTCCTTGTGAGATGCATGAATCGTTTCTTGTAGTGCCATAAATGTTCCTTTATTTGTAGTGCAGTTTGCAAATAGTACTTGAAAATGAGATAGGCCTATTGATCATTTCGTTACTGTTGTTACAGGTGTATAAATAAGTGTTACATTCTAATATAGTTTTTTCTTCATTCGCCTTCTTTTTATATGCATTTCGAAAACCACGGGACTACTTAAACAAGTTAGTAAAATCATGCAATGCATTGATTATGATACGCTTTCCAACATACTAGAAATCATTACTGAAGATATTACTCAAGTTATAAGGAAAATGGCTGTGGAATATATCTCACTCCTGTGCCCTGACCTTTGATCTCATTTCGATGATGTTCAACAGAACTGGTTCAGTGTACCTCCGAAATAACATGATAAAGTTTTGTCGCAATCGAAGCAATTTTACGTAAGTTATGACGCATAAGGGCTATGGAATAGATCCTGCTCTTGTGTCATAACCTTTGACCCCATTTCGCCCATTTTCAATGGGATTCGTCCCCAGGCAGGTCCCTACAACATACTAACAATTCATCCAAATCGAAACATTTTTACGTAAGTTATGATGCATAATGGCGATGGAAGTGATTCCTCTCCTATGTCCTGACCTTTGACTCCCATTTCGCCAATTTTCAATAGGGTTCCTTCCCAGGTGTTCCCCTACCACATACTAAATTTTCATCGAAATCGAACGATTTTTACGCGAGTTATCGTGCGGACGAACATACGCACACAACGCGTGACGTAATAACGCAGATGGGAATTGCCACCGCCAGCAAGAGTATGACGTCATAAAACTTTAATAGGATCCGCACATTTGTTTGTCTACTGACGTCATGAAAATACAGATCGCGCCATCTTTTTTCTGGACAATTAATACGTTCCCAAGGATTAAAATTTGAACATGATTAAAATAGCTTCGTTTCATAAATTGGAATACTTAATATTTTCTAAACCATAACCGTAATTATGCAATCCAACTTTTAATTGTCCACTGACTACATCAAAGATCAGGTCGCGCCATCTTTTTCCTGGTTTCAACACCACCAAAGGAAAAGTTATTGATTTTTAATATAATTATGGTTATCTTTTAGAAAATATTAAGTTTTCCAAGTTATAATATGAAGTTATTTTAATCGATGTTCAAATTTTCATCCTTGGGAACACATTAATTGTGAAGAAAATGTGTACAAAAGTTTTTCCATTAGAAGCATAGAAAGCAAAATTGCTTGACGTCCACCTTAATAATATGGGATAAGGGCGATGGAAATGATCGCAATCCTATGTCCTGAACTTTGACCACATTTCGTCCATTTTCAATTGGGTTCGTCCCCAGGCGGTCTCCTACCACATACTAAACTTTCATTGAAATCGAACCATATTTACGCAAGTTATGACGCATAAGGGCAATGGAATGATTCCGCTCCTACGGCGTGGCCTTTGACCCCATTTGTCCCATTTTCAATAGGGTTCGTCCCCAAGTGGTCCCCTACCACATACTAAAATTTCATCGAAATCTAACCATTTTTTCGCCCGTTATCGTGCGGACGGACGGACGGACGCACAAAGGTGGAGCATATACGCTTCTTCAACCTACGGTTGGAAAGCGTAAAAAAATGAATTATTGAACAGATGTAATTCCGCGTTTCCTCGAATTAGCACCGTGTAAGAAACAGTTATATCTTATAGACCTCAGTATATAGGTACGAAGTAAAACAATCGTTTTAGTGTACATTTGTGTCCGTGTGTTTTAACGACTAGCATGAACACCTCTGATAGTTCACGCAATCACCCGTTCCAGAGAAAAGGGAAAGTGAGTAGGGTGGGACAACACCATGCCATATTTTATGGGAGAAGTTTACACCAACCGAACTCGGACAACTATTTAGAATCGCACAAATGAGACCAACCGGCAATCTGGCAGGTCAAATTATTTTAAATGCCAAACATTTGTTTACTTATCATTTTCGTTTTATTCGTGGTTTAACGACCATCCTGCATCTGAAAGCTGCATTTGACCAAACGTGAAACATTTCCCTTTATTTCCTTCTTAATGAAATGCATAATGCGTTACTTCATCTAGCGTGATTACTGAAAAACTATTAATAAATCGCGGAAAAGGTACTCTGTTAAAACTGTTATACAGGTTTTGAAATATAATATGTACCACAAACCCCGTCTAATAAGATGAGTTTCCATTTTACATCACCTCAAGTACCAACACATCAGCCCTTAACTCTGCTGGGAATTAGAAAATTTTAGATTACAAAAATCACTGATACCAGCTATTCAAGAATATATTAAACCTATTGTATTTAACGAATAAAATTAGCAACTGGAAGGGGTATAAATACTCTCACGTTCGTATTTTAGGGCCCGCGCTTCAAAGGAAGGAAGTCGGCCAGTGCCGTAAGACAAACACATGACATCCATGCCTCACAGGCATACGACTACGTACCCATCTATGACACATTGCCAGAATTCAGCGTTAAGCACTCCCCATATTTAATTCACTTGAAATGCTTTTCAACAGTACACTTGTCGCAAACTTCACGCACTCACACAACACGCAGATATGGTCCTTCTCAACAGAACATTTGTCCCAAAGATTTCATAGAATAAATGAATGTACAGAAAAATATCAACGCACAAACTCTGGTTAGCGATGAACTAGACCCGGCCGCCCCGGTGGCGCAGTGGTCTAAGCGATGGCCTCTGATCATTCGTCCGAACGGGGTCCGGGTTCGAATCCCGGTCAGGCATGGATGTTGTGTTTGTCTTACGGCACTGGCTCTCTACCTTCCCTGGAACCAGTGACCCTAAATTAGAGACGAGCGACTGCTTATAGCCCATTGAGTTGCTCACGGTGGTCGTTAAACCTCCAATCAAAAAAAAAAAAAAACAAGAACTAGACCCGATTTTTGAATAAGAGCTGCCGATATTTGTTCCGAGTTTGAAATCAGTTCTTCGTAAAACGAGGGCCTAAAGCTTCCTCAACTTCCGACAATGCTCTAAGATGAAAGACATACTATGTTAAGCATAAACGCATCACTCGCTTCATTTTCTTCTCGTCCACCCAGCTTTATGCTGATCGTATCAGGATACCGTGAAAAAGTTATCTCTTCATACAAAATAATACATGTTTAAATCCAGTTTTGAAAATAAGAAAACCTAAAGCGGACATTACACGTTCAGTAATACTGTCATTCCTGCACTTTATTTTCGCTCCGTGATTACCACATCATTAACCCTACACTTCTTACACACCTTACACCGTCATTATTAAATGTCATTATTTTGTTCCAACACCAGTCAAGTCGTCACGCAGAGTACACCGATTTTGTCTGCATTCGAGAATGGGTGTGCGAATAAGAGCGTGTTTAGCTATTATTTTAGCTTAGGGAACGAACCTCATGCTATGTCCGGATATTGAATGAAGCAATGGCTAATACAACATGATAAGTATTCAGATGTCCTTTTACTAAAGGAAATAAGTGCTACGGAAGTGGATGATAAAATAATTTTTCCACATGAATAAAGATTCATTTAATAAATTTTTCCAAATGATTGAAACAATCTTAAGCAAGACAGACTGGTGTTATCTGAGATTGATCTGAGTGTTTTTATTTTCTTCCTCACCTCAGTACGATTGGTCTTGGTTTCATTTTAATATAAATGCTTACCAGGTTAGCTAGAGCTACATATCTTTATGTTTTGTTCATGTACGATGGATGTGAATAATTTCACATATCTGGAAGAGCTTGATATGTTTCAACGAGGTTCCAAAGAATTTCAACTTTTCTTCAATAATCTTCTTGTTCAATGTCCTCGCTTGCGTGGACTTTGCACTTGGGGTGATTGCTGCCAACAGTGACACAACTTTCAATCACGGCCCCGAAATTCGAACTGATAAATGATGGAGTAATGATACAACCGCCCTCACTAAATCAGTATCGGTACCTTCCCAACCGCCACTACTGCCGTTCCGATATCGGAATCCAAGTTATTACCGATATCCTGATCCTGGCCGTCATCCCATTTCTGGCGTTCCCACACTTTCAATAATACTGTCATAACTTTCAAGTAAAGTCAGTATTACTGACCTTGTAAGGTCCGCTTAGGCTACCGAAAATTATTCAAGGTGTGTGTATGCAGAAACTGACGAAGACCTAATAAAACGTTTTTCCTCTAGCGCATGGGATTCTCGAGTAGCAGTTTATAATTTATTATTTATCTACTTTCACTCACAGTGAATGAAATAAACTACATGTAGAGCGAAGCTAATTCCAACAGTTTTTTTTTTTTTGCCTTCTTGTTCCAACACAAACCACAAATGCTTGATAGGTTTTCCCTCTACCGCATGGGACTCTGTAATAGCAGTATATAATTTATTATTTATCTACTTTCACTCAAAACGAACGAAAGAAACTACATGGAGAGAGAAGCCAATTCCAACAGTTTATATTATTATTGCCCTACATTTGTATATTACTAATTGTGATGCGCATATTTTCGTTTCAGCTGAACGAAAGAATGCTTCAAATTGATGACATTGCTGCGTTATTTAAACATAATGAATTAAAAAAAAGAGGAAATTTATATCCAACCAATTATCAATATTTTTGGTGAACAGGTTTATAAAAACAACGCTGTGTCCCTAGAATCCAACAGGGTTGACGTTTGGAATTCTTGCCTAATTTTTTTTTATCAAATGTTATGTAATATTTTTTTAGTTAGACAACTTATCCAAATTTTTGGCATTGCATGGCGGGCTTTATGCCACCAGTTATTCAGGCACCCTAGGATTTTAGATAACCATCATAGTACATTCCACCACTTAGTGAGAAATTTGAAGTTTCAAGTATGCTCATTGATAGATAGATGCAGAATGATATACTGAATTGCTTAGACATGCTATTGAAATTTGGATTTTTTTTCGTTTCTAAGTAACGTTTCACATTTTAAAGCAATCAGAAAATTCAATAAGATGCATTTTTCAGAATATGTCGCTCGAACAATTTAAATAATGATCTTATCAGATAAATACTTTTTATCGTATTGAAGACCAGAAAAAGGTTGCATTACGCATTGAGTTTGAGGAAAGATCGACACATTTCTAAAGTTTCTCTTATTATCATACGTGTGTTTATTTATCGTTTTCCATTACACGTAAGAAAAATTAAATGGTAAAATTTGTATGCACCTAACTTGTTTTTTAGGTACTAATGTTTGTGAGAAGTGGATTAGAAAAGGTGTTATTTTGAACTGGTTTTTTTTGCACAAACACTTCAAAACGTAATTATGACAGAAATATTTTAGCATTTTGTTTGCACAATTCTAAAATACGTTTAAGTAACTATACATTTAATTAAAGCTTATGACCTATTATAAAATATTGGTAATTATCTTACGATTTTGTTAATCGAAGGAGTACTTACAATACATCAAAATAGCATAGCGCAACTAAGAAAAATAAAAGGAATTTGGATATATCATGATATGTCCAAAGACTAGTTTCGCAGTGAATTTAAGGATTGTAATGATATCAGATGTATTAATAACCCACTTTGGTAATCGAATGTATTCATCACATGCAGAACCTTTGCTAAATTTATCAAACAACCGAAATAAAAATGTTGAAAGTGAAACTAATTTCCCTCTCAAAGCTGTTATTCATGGACAGAAATGCTATTTTGCCAAGGGAAAACAAAATGGTGATTTTCCTATGTGAAAGCAATGTTAGGATTACCTGAAAAACTGTGCCTCCTTAACACAAAAAGTGTATACTACAATCCATACCTGTGCAAAAGTGACTTTCATTTGAAAGATGTAAATTAAGGCTACTTGGGAAACAGCCTTTGAGCACAAAAAAAGGGATTACAGATCATGGAGTATCCTACCCTAAAAATCGCTGCACTTGCGCGCTAGAAACGCACCCAGTGCGCCAACGCCATTAACCCCCAAGACAATAGTGAACGTATTCCACTCTTTCAAACTGATTTAGGAAGTAGTCAGAGGAGTCGTGCCTGGTGCGGTCAAACCGTTTTCGAAGTAGTAGAGAGAGAACGAGTCTGACGCGGTTGAGCCGTTTTAGAAAGGGGTGACCTTGAACGCGAACAGCCCGTTGATACCGCTCGGAGGGTTAAACAGTACCGGAACTCTGCTTGTTAATTTCGTACCCAGCTGTTTAACACCTTTGTGATGCTTTCGGAAGCTTTAAATCATATGTTGAAATATCTAGAAATTGAAATTCTGATGTTATTCCATCTGGTTTAAATCCCGCAGATACCTTTTCGTTGCTGAAATGTTTTCGACACCGAAAGTGCTAGAGCATGACCAATAGATGGGAGACCACTCTTACTTATTTAACACCATGGACCTCTCGAATTTTATTAACCCTTAACCACACACATGAAACAAATGAACACTCAAAAACATTTGTCCTGGAGTCTTCCTGGATCCCACGTATGTGGTTAACGATTAAAATCCAAACATTTCTTTTTTCAAAGGTATTTCAGATTTTGACTTTATTATCGATTTGTAAAAGATTAAAAAATGGTGTTAGTTTGACATATATCCAACATCACGTATCGTTTTCTAAGCGTATTTTAATTTATCTCCTGAAGAACACTGTGGATAAATTTCGCACTTTTTTTCTGTGAAAGGTGAAACTTAAAAAAATTCTTAATATGATTGGAATACAAAATTTCTGAAATGCAATTTGAATTTCGCTGCCATGGTAAACAGTTGAACATGATCTCATCGCGGCTGCTCCATAACAAAGTTAAGTATCCCAAAACCGAATTGAATGTCGTTACTAAAATAAACAGATTATCCACGTTGCTTTAGACAAAAAGCTGGTGTTGGTGCACTACTTGACAATGTTTTGTTCTGCGTAGATTGATGTTTGGAAAGTAAAGCAATGAATGAAAATCACTCAAACTGTATCCTCTTCCAAAAACAGAACAAACCAGCTGTTAATTTTTTGTTTTGTTGTTGTTTTAGAAACAACAATTTTCCTTTTGCATTATTTTTAAAAATAATACTTTTCTGTTGGAAAATTTAACCCATGAAGGTAGGAGAACGAAAACTTCCCATACTGCATTATTCAGCTCTATATTCTTTATGTTAACTTTGTGGGTTCCCTTTTTAGCAATTTTCTTTCTTTCCAAAAACTAGATGCATTCAACAAGTTTATGTACTGCTGAGGGATTGCCATTATAATAATAAGTTATTAAATAAGTTATTATAATATTGTAATAAGTTTATGTACTGATGAGGGATCGTCATTATAATAATAAGTTATAAAATAAATTATTATAATTTTATAAAAAGTTTACGTACTGATGAGGAATCGCAATTATAATTGTAAGTTATTAAATAAGTTATTATAATAAATTTATGTACTGATTATAATAAAAGCACTTGCACATCATTTATTTAAATCACCGTTTTTGCGCAAGTTTTGGCAACATTTGCTTCTTTTGGTTTCCATGATGGCATTGAAGCCTCTCTTCTTTAAATAATGGTACATTCCGCTTTTTCGGATTTCAATATCAGAGCCTTATTGGCATTCTCATTTTTCTGTATTGAATCTGGTTGTGTTTTTATCTTGAGAAAATATATGAGTTTTTCCAGTTTTCAAATGCAGCTACCAGCTACCTTTCTTACTCCGAAGGCGATACGGAGATACATTTAATAATAGTTAAATAACTATTTATCTTGATGACGCAGTGTTGTTTTCAATATATTTGTTGCACATTTTGTCGTTCGACAATTTTAGCGGCACAATGGAAACCCACGTCCGATAGGGCTGTAGGGAAATGAGAAAAAATAATTTGTTCTGGTCCATGAATCAGCCTGAAATGACTATCCCTTATATTTGATGAATTTCTACCACTGTCGCTGTACAAACTGAATTCTCGAAACTTGAAGCTAAAGAGCCGTTTCACGATGATAACATTGACCGCTCTGCTTCCTTGAAAAGCAGAAGAATTGATCATCTTTCAGTGAAGTAGTTTGATTCTTAATGGATCCTAATTTTGTGACACATCACTCGATCCTCTTATCCCAAGCTGCCACTGCAATCTTATAAATGAAAGGGAAACGTAGTTTTGTTTTAAAATCAAAAAGATCCTCAGAGTAATTAATGGATAAACTATTTAATAAGTCTTCCTACAGAAAAGCTGTGAAAGAAACTGAGGTGGAACTTGAAGAATATTAACAAAGTCTGTCATGTCACATGGAAAAGTTTGAACGAAATTAAATATGAATGAAACGGGTCGGAAAAAGTTTAAATCGTTACGTTTGGAAATTGCTAAATGAAATGTATAATAAAAACGTGTTTGTAACTGTAATGAACAAAAAGGTTTGAAAAACCATTTACCTCCTTTTCACAGGTAACATAAACTTCCCTGTCGATTTTTCGATAATAATCCTTCCAAGATCTCACGAATTTCAATTTCATAGAGCTGTAATATTTCTCCATCATTTTCGGAAATCACCTGAATGAATGCAAGAAGCGTGTAAGCAATTATACATTACACTTCTAACCAATATCCTTTCTCCCAATATTGACATTCAAGAATAAATATTATTTTCTACATTCCTAACTTCAGTTCTAGTTCGGGCGGGAATATGGTGCAAAAATTGCCACAGATAGGAGTTGGGGTAGGCAGTTCGAGTGCCCTTCGTACAGAAAAGACTGGCTATTCCAAAAAATAATATATTACAACGTGCCTTTTATTAATGCTTATTGTTGCCTTGAATTTATTGCTTAAAGTTCAAGAATGGTAAAACTAAGTTGTCACAAATCGGAAGGAGTAATTTCTTATGCTATGTTCTGCTTTCCTGATTTAGCAACCGCCCTCAGGAAAACTAGGGACCAGGTAGTTTAGCGTGAACCGCTTTTGATTTGGGACCCTTTTTTGCCCTGGAGGGACAGCAGGTCCGGTGCTGTATGAGAAGCGTATTACCCATGTCACATCAGGACTGGATCCCGGACATATTCGGATTAACGCGCAGAGGCTTTCTCTGCTTACATAACTGAGAAACGGAGTTTTATCTCTGTTCTCCATTAGAGTAAATTTTTAACGAGCAGCGTGTAGAACTCAATGAGTCGAATACATTGGCTTGAGACTAATTTAAGGCCACTGGTTCCAGGTAATGGAAAGAGACAGTGCCATAAGAACAAAATATTATCCATACCCAGTAATAATTCGATCGGCACCCATCTCGGACGAATTGTGAGAAGCCACCAGCACTTAGACCACTGCTCCATCAGGCCAGCATCCAGGGAATTGAAGATAGTTATCTTTGACAGGGACTCCGTTAATACGTAGCAGATTCTCAACAGTGCGGGTTTATTAAAAATATATGTACGGGTGATGAATGCAGTTTGCAATTCTTGAGCTCCCAAGCTGTAAGTGCAGATAGAAATAATAAAAACATATTATTAATTGAATTTTGCAGATTAAATGCTCATTCTCCGTTTCTTGTAGTTTAATTTGGATGACAGGTTGTTTATTTCATTTTCCATCGTCTGGAAGCCAGACGTTAGAGTGCTTGCATTACGTTGAGTAACGATTTGATATACTGAAATGCAGAAGTTGAGCTCTCATGGCAATCTGCCATGTAACTGACAGATCAGGATCATGCTAAAAACATGATGCGGCTGACAGATCATGTTGTTAGCATGATCTGTCAGTCGAATCCATCATGAAAAAGTTGGAAAAAGAAAGGTGTTATTGAGACTGAGCAGATAGTAAGTTGCAATTAGCTGACAATATGAAGAAACAGTGCTCAGTTCTAGCGTATGAAGATGATCAAACCTTCCTTCTACATGGTTATTTCATTTACATCGAAATCTAACGTTTTTATAAAAGTAAACGACATTGCACATGTTGTGTGACTTTGGATGAATATTGCTCCTAATTTGTTTCAGCTGCTATGTAAAGATTTTGCCTGAAATGTGCTTATTATTTGAAGTCTAGTTTCACGAATAATGATGCTTCAAGCACACACCAACTGTTAAACTTATCCAAGTACGAGCAGAAACTTGAAAACATCACTTCATTTTGTCCTTTGTTCTTTATATGATATTGCTGGCAAATGAAGTATTCGTATTGTGTATCAGTGAATTTAGCTATAACCCTATCCCCAAATTTTCACAGTACACAACTGGCCCATCTGTGGGCAAAGCGCAAACCGTCAGCAATCAATATATCAGTTATATTGTAATCGTCTATGTGAAAATCATGAATCTCCGGTGGTACCTCGACGTTTGTTCTGTATTACAGAGAAATAGCAGTCGCCTCGCCTACTTTGTACATCACAATTTATCCGCATATATCGATTCATTCAGCGATGAACCACAAAGACGTTCAGAATTAATGAAGCTGAAGCATATAATCCGGAAAGAATGAGGCGGATATTACGCAAATTCGAAAATTAAATATCCAACCGGCTCGATCTTTTAATTTAACATTTGATATATTTTAAATAGTATAACTATACCAATGATCCGAATTTCTTGGCGTTGAATAGAAATGAAAGTTTCCTAGCTTTCGCTCATCATGTAGATGGCTTTTTCATGGAAGGTAGACTGCAAACTTTAAGTGACGTGTGAACCAGGGAAATTAGACAACAAACTACAAACTTTAGTTTACGTGTGAACCAGGAAAGTAGACAGCAAACTGCAAAGAGTTTGCTATCTACCTTTCTTCAGAAAGACATCTGGTTGATGTGCGAAAGCTTGGTGATTTCTATTCTACGCCAAAAAATTCCGATCATTAGTATAGCTACAGTATTTTTTATATAATTGGTTTTCCATTTTCTATTTCTTAATTATTTGATATATTGCTGTGGTAATTTTTATTTAATATATGTTTTCTTCTGATTTCATTAGAATAATTTGTGTGATAAAAATGAATGCAATATTAGTATTATTACATATTCCTGCAGGCTTGAATTTTTAAATGATAGGGCATACAATACCCGTAGCATGTTGTATCAAATCCAGCTAGGACGAAATACACACTCTATTATGGCTTATATTTATTATGCCTCTAAAAATACATATTTAAAATTATGAGACCATTCGGGTCCACACGGAACCCATCCTCAGATAAACAAACGATTACATAGAGAGATTCTTTTCAATATACAAATGTAATGCGCGTGACATATCGCTCTATCTATGTAGTCGTTTGTGTATCTGAGGATGTTTCCAGTCTTTAAACTTCTATTTATACAGGCATAATAAACATAAGACCTAATGGAGTGTCAGTTTCTTCTCAGCTGGACTTGATCCATCGTGCTATGGGTATGTATTTTTAGAGGCATCTTCGAATAAATGCAATATTCTTATGCTTAAAACGAAACACATCTGGTATGTTTACTACGTTACGGTGCCCTTGCGTTAAGCATGAATTTGCTGAACAAAACTATTATTAAAAAGATGACAACAGGTTTTAAGAAGAATAAAAAAAATTTAAAATATAAAAATGGAAAAAAGATACCGTTCAATTCCACATCTGAATATAAATGCAATGCGATTCGTCTTTTAATGGGTTTCTCCCACATTACCGTTTTCTTTTTTATTGTTATACTTCTGTGTTTTAATACTTTGTTCCAAAAGCACCGTCATGAAATTGATAGCAATAACTGAAGCACAGATTGCCACACAAATGGAGTAATAAGTAGTGAATGCACCAACGACATTATTCTTTAGATCACGTAAAGCTAACCTCAGCTTTCCATGAAACAATATGGACATCAGACAGACCTTGCTATGATATGTGATGTTTCCTTAATATTACATTTCTTTCCAAATAAAAACTAACAGTTCTTTTTTCCTTTCAGTGTCGTTCTAGAAGTTGATGATTGCAAAACGTAGGACTCCATATTTCAGTTTTACTTCTGGAAACAATAATTACATAAGATTTAAATGGCAATTATTATCCATCTCGAAAATAATTTTAAAACCTTCTTGAAATAGAAGTCGAAGAAAACAATTTAGTTGGCATGTGAACATGGGAAAGTAGAATATTGTTCAAATAAAGGGAATGTTCATATTTTGTTATGATTGTTCGTAATGAATATTATTTCCCAGGAACAGATAAAATTCAAGTAAAACGGCCTTCAACACATCACCTAACTTTTGCCGTATAAAATTTCGTAATATAATCATCCAAAATAATGTTCGAAGTGTGATTATTCCGCTAACGATCAAGTATCTGAAGCATTCGATTACCAAGTTTTGTAAAATGTGCGAACATATCTTGAAAACACTTGAAGGGCAAAAAATCCAAAATTCTTCAGCATTTGATATATTCTGCAAGTTATGTTGTTCGTCAAACTGTTCGTATTCAGAGGTTTAAAGAGTCATATTGGATTGTATTTACAAAAACGTCTGCATCGTACATGACATTTAGTATACAAAAGAACAACTGAACAAATAACTAAGATAATAAACACATATGTGTCAGCCAGTACCCACACACATCGTGCTATCCACTAGGTCCAAGCAGTTACCACTCGAGCAATCGCAGGTTGGATGCCAGGCTTTGATTCGGACTACAAATTACCTACCTAAAAAAGTGGCGAAACATTTGCAGGACCATACGGCGCCACTTAGTGCTACCAACTTCAGTTATAAAGATCATTCCAACATGCACTAGTTAGGAACCTGCATACTAAAAATTTTCAATTTCGTCAGGATGAGATCAAGATAGAGATTGGCACATAGTGCATCGATAGAGCGGCCCATTCGACAAATACGTTACAGTATCCAGCGAGAAGCAAGAAGCAAATGGTATTACTTCTCTCATGGCTACCACTAGAAATAGTCAACAATAGACCAGAGATGCTTGTGAGGAAACTAAGCCGAAGACCAAGCCGGGCCGACAACAGACCAAGAGATGACATTCAGTCCAGAAATGATACTCTCATGTAACTTCCTTTTTACGATTTCCAACCGTAGGTTGAAGAAGAGTATATGCTCCAGCTTTGCCCGTCCGCACGATAACTAGCGTAAAAGTGGTTCGATTTGGATAAAATTTTAGTATGTGGTAATATACCACTGGGGACGAACCCTATTGAAAATGGGACAAATGGGGTTAAAGGTCACGACGTAGGAGCGGGATCATTCCATTCCCATTATTCGTCATAACTCGCGTAAATATGGTTCGATTTCAATGAAAGTTTACTATGTGGTAGAGGACCTGCTGGGGACGAACCCTATTTAAAATGGGTGAATTGGGGTCAAAGGTCAGGACATAAGAGCAGGATGCATTCAACTGCACTTATGCGTCATAACGTGCGTGAAATCTGTCCGATTTCGATGAAATTTAAGTATGTGGTAGGGGACTACCTGGGGCGAACCCTGTTGAAAATGGATGAAATGGGGTCAAAGTTCAGGACATAAGATTACGATCCATTCCATTGCCCTCATCCCATATTATTAAGGTGGACGTCAAATAATTTGCTTTCTATACTTCCAATGGAAAAACTTTTGTACACATTTCCTTCACAATTAATGTGTTCCCAAGGATGAAAATTTGAACATCGATTAAAATAACTTCATACTATAACTTGGAATACTTAATATTTTCTAAAATATAACCACAATTATATTAAAAATCAATAACTTTTCCTTTGGTGATGTTGAAACAAGAAAACAGAGGGCACGACCTGTACTTTGATGACGTCAGTAGACAAACAAATGTTGGATTGCATAATTATGAATATGTTTTAGAAAATATTAAGTATTTCAAGTTATAAAATGAAAATATTTTAATCGATGTTCAAATTTTCATCCTTTGTAACGCATTATTAATTGGGACGAAAATGTGTACAGAAATGTTTTCATTCGAAGTACAGGAAGCAAAATCACTTGGCGTTCACCTTAAAGGAGCAATTCTTGAACGTATGTAAATTTTATTTTGAAAACGGTTCTAAGAATTTTGATTAAAGTCGTTAACCTACCGTTTTCTGGTACTAGAAATCGATTTAGTTTGTTGCCGACTTTAGGAAAATTCGTTTAGTGGGTTAAATAACCATCCCGAATTACCACGTTTTTAGTGTAGTGTTATGGCGTCATCGCATTAGATGCCGGCGCGCGGCACGCCATCTGTCTCATTACGTCACGCGTTGTTTGTGGATCCTATTAAAGTTTTATGACGTCACACTCTTGCGAGCAGATGGTCGCAATTCCCATCTGCCTCATTACGTCACGCGTTGTGTGCGTATGTTCGCCCGCACGATAACTCGCGTAAAAATCGTTCGATTTCGATGACATTTTAGTATGTAGTAGGGGAACACCTGGGAAGGAACCCTATTGAAAGTGAACGAAATGGGATCAAAGGTCAGGACATAGGACCGGGATTATTTCTTTTTTTTTTTTTTTTTTTTTTTTTTTTTTTGATTGGAGGTTTAACGACCACCGTGAGCAACTCAATGGGCTATAAGCAGTCGCCCGTCCCTAATTTAGGGTCACTGGTTCCAGGGAAGGGAGAGAGCCAGTGCCTTAAGACAAACACAACATCCATGCCTCACCGGGATTCGAACCCGGACCCCTTACGGACGAATGATCAGAGGCCAGCGCCTTAGACCACTGCGCCACCGGGGCGGCCCGGGATTATTTCCATCGCCATTATGCGTCATAACTTACGTAAAAATGTTTCGCTTTTGGGTGAAATGTTGGTATGTTGTAGGGACCTGCCTGGGTACGAATTCTATTGAAAATGAGCGAAATGGGGTCAAATGTTAGGACACAGGAGCGGGATCTATTCCACAGCCCTTATGCGTCATAACTTACGTAAAATTGCTTCGATTTCGACAAAACTTTATCTTGTTATTTCGGAGGTATACTGAACCAGTTGTGTTGAATATCATCGAAATGGGATCCAAGGTCGGGGCACATGGGTGAGATTTATTCCAAAGCCATTTTCCTCATAACTTGAGTAATAACTTGAGTAATGATTTCTAGTATGTTGGAAAGCTTATCATAATCAATGCATTGCATGATTTTACTAACTTGTTTAACCTTTTCATTCGATAAACCCCATGCCATACTTCACACTTTTTAATTCATACGAATAATGAATTTGTGGTGCACTAAAATACCATTGTTTGGCATTTTCTTATTTTACAAATAATGAGATGTGAATCAACCACAGACATAGAAACCATCATTTTATGAGACGGTGAGGTGCTCAATTGTATCTTATAAGTAAACACATGCTAGCCGTAAAGTACAGTAATTCCTCTCATTCAGAATTAATATACGAGTGCTTTATGTTTGCTATAATAAAGCAAAATCTTCCAACATGATTATTTTGTGAGATATTACTTGAGTAACTATACAGATCTCTAGCAATAATCCACCATAATTATCCAGCATGAATTCGAATTTCATTCCCCAATTTTTCACGTGCTGTACTACCAGGTCTTCGTGTTTCTTGTTATTGTCTTGTATTTTAGTTGCTCAAACGCATGAATATGTCCAGCTTATTATAAAGGGTGATTTGTTAATTAAAGGCATTGGAACAGCTTGTTTTCCCAAATAACTTCCTGTTCTTGCTTTCATTTTTTTGTACAGTGTTCGTGTTGTAATCTCGAAGAAATGAACCCAATTGAAAAAAACAAACAATAAACACGTGATTTCCTGATCTTTGTTGCTACATTTCCGAATACAGGATTGTTATAAAGTGAAAACAATACAGTCCGGATCCTCCGCCCTGCGGCTTTATCCGACATAGCCAAACGACGTGCCCCAGTCTCCAAGATTTAACATTAAAAACGTCACACAAGGAGGAAACCTGTAAGAGTCATTTAGTCCTTTGTTCCGGAGAGAGTATCACGCGACCGGAAACATGAAATCTATGAGGGTATAATTCTTTTTTTAATTTCACAATATAAATCTTTGTTTACGTTGACTATTGAACGAGAATCGTGAGTGACACGGTGGACTATAAATACTCCGCGGTCCTTAATTTTAGGCCACTGGGGCCGCTGGTGGCCTAGTGGTCAACGTTCGCGACTGCCACGAAGAAGACCTCAGGTTCGATCCCAGGCAGGTATGAAAGCTCGAACAACTAAATAATCGCCGTACGTCGGATGGGCACGTTAAGTCATCGGACCCCGGATCCTCCCCCCCCCGTAACAAAAAAAGGCATCTTCCTCCCCATTTCTACATCGCTTCCGTGTCACTTTCCTATCGGGCACTCTTGCCCAAATCTTCTAGTTTCTTATTTCTAAGGGTTGTTTAAGACCTGGGGTCTGACACTCACGTACTAAAATCCTCTACCTTTGATCTGATGTGATTTAAGGCCACTGGCTTCAGGGAAGAGAGAGTACCAGTACCGTAAGACAAACATAACTTCCATGCCTCCGCAGAATTCGAACCCGGATCCACTTGGACGAAAGGTCATAAGCCAGCTTTTAGACCACTGCGCTACAGGGGTGGCGTTAATTTTTTTACACATATACACACGCACATGCTTCTCTTTATTACCTGCCTTGGCCAGCGTACTCCATGTTTTTACATGTCTTTCTTTTTAGTACAAAGATTTTCTTAAGAAAACTCTTATATCTGAAACATTAAATATCGTGAGGAAATTGTACCCAATGTACCGTAATTTCAACAGAGACAACATAAGCAATCAGTAAGTTTCATGAATGCAGATTTCTTCACATTCCCTGAGCAGTTTCCGATATCCGAAAAATGAAAATATAGATCGCTTTTAGTACACTATTTGCTTTCCGTCGGATTTTGTAAACGTGTATTTTTGCCAATAGAAGACAACGTGCAATTTTCAGAAAAAGAAAGAATCATCTCATTTTGCTAGTTTAGTTCACCGTTAAATTAGGATCATTAGAGGATTTCATTTTGGTTTCAGTAGGGATTTCAATACCAAATCATGATGATGTTGAGAAAGAAATCTGAAATATGATTCAGAGGAGGAGAAATTTAAATTATGCTACTTATAAGACGCTTCGTTCTGAGGTATTTTGCTATGATCATGCAGTTTTCATATTTTATAAATGATATCCATGTAATAGTATACATATGAAACATTTCTGTATGTCATGTAACAATCATTCTTTGAAATGAAAATCTTTATTGTTTCAGCTTTTATTAAACAAAACAATGACTATGCAGCTAAAGATCCAGCTTATTTCTTAAAATAATGTGGTTCAACATTTGAAAGGGATATATGGAAGTTTTGTAAGTAATGAAACCATTTTAACCTCAGTTTCAAATTTGCTTGAAATGATCCGGGGAGAAAAGCTATGCGTGTATTTATGAATCCAGTGGAAAATACAAGTTACTGTACAATGTTTTGCCCATTCTATTACTATATCCACGTTCATAGCCATCAACACAGATTTTAAACTTTTCCATAGGAAGAAAAGGTAATATAATGATGTGTTTTTTTTTAATCTGTGAAAAGTTTAATAACATCCCTTTACTGAACAGCGCAAATCGTTTTCGCAAAAAAAGAAGTGTGTATTTTGAAATACGTTGTTTTCTTGGACGGATTGATAATTTTACAGCAGTTAATTGTTCACTGAAATTCTTATATAAATTGAGCACGCTTCAAGGAATATAAAGTTTTTCACCTGAGATTGATAGAAATGCTCTGTTCAGTGTCTCTTCCATATCGCCTTTGCCTACCATCGGAAATATTTAAGAAAAACTATTTCTGTTCTGCCAGCAAAACTCCAATTTTCTAAAACAGAAAATCTTTGAAAGCAAATGGAAATAATGGATTTCCTTGGTAATTAAAAATTCCACGATTTCTGGGATATCGCGTAGCCAGATTTATCCTATTTGGCGATAAAATTGACTTGTATGAACTCCTAATTCCCAAATCTGTTCACGTCACAGTCATTGTTTCAAATTCATTTACACAAACGCAGGCTCATTTCCTAAATTATTGTCTTAAAAGCGATGACGCCTAGCTAAAGGCGATCAACAATGCTTGACTTCGTAGAAGTGAAGAATTCAGTTCCGCTGCTGAAATTATATATATATATATATATATATATTCCCTTTTTGTGAATGAAAAACTGAAAACTGTGATTTCATATATTCAATAAGTACATATTTGATAATTTGTCATAAATTTAGTGAAATGGATTATGCAAATTTCTGCGATTATCTTCTGTAAAAACTTTCAAATTACGATCATTTCAATACTTATTCAGCATTTTTTACGAAAATTTATTATCATTTCTGGTAAAATTACATCTCACAATTCTTTAATTGAAGTAACACTGCCGTGCCAGCCTGTATTTAAATTTTCACCTTTCGTTAAGCACTATGTCTTTGTTACTCGCACGCCGAAGCTTGCTGTGAAATCTTCGGAAAAGTAAGAAACCTGATTGGCTGTGAAAACAAGGAAAATTCCGCTCAGGGATCTCACCTGACTTTTACTGCGCATTTCAGTCTTGGACGTGCGGGCATGCGTAATCACACAAAACTTTAATCACTTGCATGTCTGCCCTCCCCGTAGCTAATCACCGATTTTCATGTTAATCCACAGTTTTTTCATTGTGCGCGGATTTAATGACGACGAATGAACTTTTGGCGAGCTTTAATTCCCTATCCCAGCATTTACTGCAGGAAGGTAATCAAGTTGAAAAATTAGGAATATAATAATGTATAAAAATTAAATTTCTTCAGAAAATACTGCAAAGTTTTAACATATATTGAAAATTGGCAGGTCATAAAAACCATTAGACATATTTTTTCTTGTATTAAAACCCACAAGGAAATGTGACATCTCGGGAATTTTTAAACCGTTAAATTCAAGTCGGTTATTTTAAACCGTCAAATTCAAAATATAGTAGTTATAAATTCGCTTTAAAATTTTGCTTGATTACTTGATATTTAAGATGCCAAATAGAGTAACCCCTTCTAAATTCGAACATATACATGATTAATTATCTTGCGATTTATTGCCTCGCAAATGAAATACTAGGGGTGTTCAAATGAAAAGGTACGAAACGTCATAAGAACGTAACCGTTAACATATTTGCCTATGCCGCTATGGGAGAACGTAGCGACACATCTAGGGATGCGATTGGAGTCGCCGGCGTGAATCGGAGCATGCGCGGGAGCCCGCATGCGCAAGAGAGAGCAGAGGCTCTTATAAAGAGCGCCGTCCAATTGACGCGGCAGTGCGTGTGAGGACAGGATGGCGTTCACATTGCAAAATTCGACGATTGAGGAGCAGCAAGGCGTTATCCGATTTCTGACAGCGGAAGGTGTTAAACCGGCCGCTATTCATTGCGGAGGGTGTGGTTCTGCTTCATGATAACGCGCGTCCTCACGTCTCCAGGGTCACACACGCGGAACTGGCCAAGTTCCAGTGGGAGCAGCTTGACCATCCGCCCTACAGCCCGGACATGTCGCCCTGTGATTTCCATGTGTTTGGTCCCCTGAAAAAACATCTGAAAAGGAAGCGTTTCCACTCGGACGACGAACTCAAAGACGCTGTGCAGGACTGGGTCTCGTCACGACCACAGGAATTCTGGGAACAAGGAATTCTTCGGCTCGTTTATCAATGGGATCGTTGTGCTACGGCCTATGGTGTATACTTTGAATAAAGTCTTCATTTATACCCACAGTGTCGTTTCGTACATTTTCATTTGAACACTCCTTGTATATCACGAAGAGAATTCTTCTAATTCTCAACTGTATTATGAATCATGTGCTCTGTCGCCTTATGTAAGAGCAACACAAACCGTAAGTTTAAAATAGCTAACTGTTCGCCTATTGAAACGTCACGTCCACATTCTTCTGTCAATAAATGTCTGGCTGTTTTTGCGAATGAACTTGTAGTGATACCAAAATGCTGCAACCAAGTTTAGTCACATGGTAACCAAGAGATTTCCTTAAAAATATTCATGATGCCCGAATAAAAATAGTACAGACATCAGTCTCGAAATCCAACATGACGAGGCTTATCATAACACAGGCAGCTCAAACCTGGAGTGGAAAAATGAAGCTGAGTATAGCAATGGTTGAGAAGGTCCCAATGGCCATGAAAATTTAGATTATCTCGTTCTTTGTGATTCTATAACAAGCACCTGTCATGGAAGCGAAAAATTGTCCTCGAAACCTAAATACAAATCTGTAACTTTAGTTTAAATAAATTAAGAAAAATTATGTTGTGATGACTGCTAATCAGGATTGGGCATTATTGAGGTTTGTGGATGTATCCACGAAGAGGCAAAAATGAAAACGTTTCGTAAACTATATTATCTCCAGAGGACGAGTAAGATAAACTGCAGTTACTAAGGTTTTATGAAAAACGTATGGTGCGAGCCATTATACAGACAAATTATGAAAATGCATACATATCTTTCCCCAAAGCTTTTAAAGCCAATGAAGAAATACAATCAAATCAATTATTTTGGCGATGGATAAGGTTGTATACTGTAAGGCAAGGAGAAGATACATGTAGAAAATCTGAAGAATTGAAGAAAAATTCTACATTGCTGACGAGACTCTTTTTACCCGAAATTCTTTGCTAATGACGGGCTACATTTTACAAATTAGAAACATAACGCAAGATACGAAAAACAAAACAAATAATTCACACTGCTTTCTGTTATTGGAATTCTTATATAAAATCTTTGTTTTGGAAACAACCCAAACCCAAGAATTTCAAAACAGTTCTGCTCAAAGCACTTGCCAGTAATTTATGATAATTTAAAAAGCTGCAAGCAGGCGAAAGTTTAATGAAAAAATTGGTTGCTAGAGAGTTCGTTCTAAGATCTCACATCCACTTTTGACACACCAGGTTTAAAGAAATTCTGTTCTTTTCTGTTGAATACCTTGATAGCCTTGAAGGTATGAACTCGTTGTATCTAACCGAATACCGCCAATTATTTTGCTCCCAAGAACACAACAAACTTTTTCCAGCACGTTATCAGCAAATACACTCATCGTCACAAAAATACTTGCACCCAGAAAGAAGCAACCGACAGGAATGAAACATGGGTAGTAGGTTTGAAATCGTCAGACATGCAAATGATTCAAATGTCACGCTCGGCCGCGCATGTGATGCAAGCAAAGAGGGGATGTAGCTCTTTGCCTCACCGGCTATATTAGGTTGTCCAGTTGCACGTGCTGGCCATTCTGATCCGTGCTGTTGTGTTGGTTGCATTCTTTGCAAGTAAAGTATGTCTCGGAGAAAATTTCTTAAGTAATTCGAGTAGTGGAGGCTTTCGACACGGGCCGCGTCGTCGACATCCGTAACACTGCTAGAGGTAACTTGGCCTTTCACATAACCCCACACGAAAAAGGATAAAGGTGTTATGTCGGGCGATCGATGTAACAATGCCATGAGACCGTCGCGGCCAATCCATCTGTACGGAAATGTGGCATTCAAGAGCTCACGAACCATTATTGACCAATGTGGTAGGGCACATTCTTGTTGGAAAATAACCGAAGGTTGGAGTGCATGCAACTCAGGTGCTACAAATAGTTCCAGCATATCCAGGTACACGTTACATGTTACCGTAGGCTCTGTAATAAGAAATGTCCGATGATTCTGTCATGCATTAGACTGCACCATACGTACACTTTCGGGATAGCTCTCTGTTGTTGGATGATATGAAGGTGATTTTCTGATCACCAGCTCTGCACATATTCCTATTGTACCGGAGACGTGGAATGTGGCTTCATCTGAGAAACAGACAAGGTACAGATAATCACTCAAAAGCTATGCGCCGCAGTATCTCCGTGGCAAAGGCAGCAAGGCGAGGCCGGTCGTCATTCTGAACGGTTTGAACGATCTGTGCCTTGTAAGCATACAGTTGAAGATGTTTGTGTAAACTTTTGTGAACCGTGGTACGGCAAATCACAGTTTCGAGTGAAGCACGACGAATGAATTACCTTGGGCTTCGGAGAAATGTCTTCTGAATAGCTGTAGATATATCTTTTGTAACCAGTGATCGGCCTGATTTGGCAAGATCGCCAAACCTACTCGTCGCATTAAACTTTTCATACCAAGCTTTCATGTGTTTTTGTTCGTGTTGCTGGACGTCTGTACTATTTTATGAAACGACGATGGATTGTAACCACCGATTTGGTTTCCTGAAACCACAACATGCACGCCGCTTTTTATTGGATGGAAACTATTATCGATGAAATGCTCCTCTTATTCATCAATAGTGCTCACCTAAAGAAGAGAAAAACCTTTATGAGTGCTGCTACATTATGTTGCCAACCATTTAATTTTACCTTAACAGATTTGTCATATGGGAAATGTTTTATGGACAAGCTGTATAATACTGGATTGGTAAATTATGCTTTAGTTAAATATATGAAACTGTCCAAGAAGTTATAATTATTATTTTTTATTCCACACTTTCTTAAAATTTGGCCTCGACGACAATATTCTATTGACACCTAATTTGGGTAAAATAACACATATTCTGTAACATTTCAATATTTCTTTTTCGTAAGCTTGCGATTTAAGAATTAAAACAAATTAATGATGTCAGAAATGAAAGATATACAAACATTTTTCAAAACATCTGTGTTCAAATTCATGCATAAATATCCAGAAATTTCGTGACAACTACCACCTTTCTATTTGACACCAATTTGCATATTCATATTTACCATATTTTTTTGGACACACGTTTTTGCATTTTAAACTCCTGTAAAGAAGCATTATTGTGAAAGTTCGAATTGTTTCTCACTTTACGGAGTTAAAATGAGAGACAGATACTTGTTTTTCCAACTTATTGGATAGGCGTTTGGTAATAAATTCTGAAATGATTGTACTCCAAATTGCCTAGGAACTACATGAAACATTTTAAGTTCATAAAACTCTTGTCCACAAGGAAAAACGTTAAAATAAGATGTGCGTTAACTGAAACAAAAAAGTGCAGAAAATATTTTTTGCAGTAATGATTAAAATTTTGCAGAAAGCTTGTTTCATGCAATTTTGGAACTTAAATGGAACGCACCTTGCAGGAATAATCTGGAGGACAAAATGTTAGAAGATTCAAAAAGTAGGAACTGTACACCAAATTAAACTCAAAATAGTATAACTATATAATTAAAATCCGAAAATTTATTGGCGTGGAATAAATAATCAAAATTTACAAGCTTTCGCACATCAACCAGATGGCTTTGTCAAGGAAGGTAGATGGCTTTCTCCAGGCGATACTACATCGGAATGACCAAACGTTCGTTTGGAATTAGAATCAGCGAACATAAAAGGGATACAAGAGACGGGAAAATAACCACTGCCCTATCAAGAGAAGTCAAGTTCAAGTCCGCCGATCATATATGGAATGATGTAAAGAAATTAGCTTCATACTCCACACCCAAATCTACTGCCATTCGCGAAACCTTGGAAATCTTGACCAGCTGCGAGACTTGCAACGATAGCGTCTCTCTGGAGTTACCACGTATTTGGAATCAATTCTTTAAATAATGCTGAGATTTCTACCATAGTACCGCGTGCCCAACCAACGTGACTTCGTTTCTTCGAAACGTTTGCTCCTAATCATTTATTGTCTAGTCAAGTCACCGCGTTTAAAGTGTTGAAACGTTCTATTATCCTGTTTTCAGTTAGCTGTCTACCTTCCTTGAGAAAGCCATCTGGTTGATGTGCGAAAGCTCGGAAATTTTGATTATTTATTCTACGCCAATAAATTTTTGGATTTTTAGTATATAGTTATACTATTTTGATGTTAGAAGATGTCCACTAAATAATTTTTATGTAGCTTCCAGTGGGATCTGCCTTTCATTTCGGGGATATTCAGCATGAAATTCAAATGACATTGAGGAAACGCTACTCATTATAATTGTATGGAAATTGGAATAGGTTTGCAACCATGTTTGGTGTACATAAGTACTTCTTAATATCAAGGAAACAGGAAGACTCGTTGTGCAATTAGCTATCATTGAAATTTAAAACACGCTTCCGCAGAATTTGGAAATAGCTTCTATTTTCTCACTTGCAGCTATCTGAAATATTTCAGTTAAAACAACCGGCTTTACGTCATCCGAGTGACAATAAGCGATGCTTTAATATCAGCTCCCCTTTTTGCAGTTTTGTTTACTTCTATATGCTTTCAACATTAATGATATCGGTAGCGCATTTTAAACATACTATATACTTATGAGGAACACTTCCTTTTGTTAGGAATTAATGTAGACGTGGCCGTGTACCTCATTTTCAAATAAATTAACAAACATTGTACTAAATAATTAGATTCAAATGAAACAGTCCTTTTTCTAAATTAGTATGTAGCATTCTGGGTACATTCGTATTTCCTTCTGGAATTTCTCAATGTTTGTTCCGTAATCGCAGAATATAGACGTCCAATACATAAATGCTAGACTCCTTATAAAATGGACGTTTTATACTAAAAAATAACAACTCCTCGTAAAGAAATAAATAAAGACACCTTGCTCTTAGTCAGAACCAGTTCGTATTGACGTTTCATTCTGCTTCACTTTGTTTTCATTATCTTTATTAATTTATAATTTACAAAACTATATAAAGTTATTTGTTTTATGTAAAAAAATCTAATTCATTTCAGCAATTTTCTTCTACCGGCGCAAAAGCACTTTTTAAATTTGAAAATATAGATTGTGGAATTCGATTTCAGATTTTTTTTTCCTATCACATCTTAACGGAATATATTTGATCGGATGAAGGTTTTGCGTTTCGTGTCTAATAATTTTCAGCGTTAATAAAATGTGTTGATTTACACCATATATATAACGAGAAACATAGATTTAGTTAAATTAACTAGATTAAAATGCAAAGAAAATTGTCAGTAAATTATTTCAAAAATAAATTACTTAAATATATATATTTTTTAAATTCATAGAATTTGGCTGTTACACTAAGAAAAAACTATTTTGTAGGTATACGGATTTCAGAGGCTGTATCACTGCAGCCATCACAGGAAGGTAGAATTTTTTTGTAAATTAAATTGCTTATCATTTATACTTATTTTTGCCAGTAATATTCTTTCCCACCAGTGATATTATTCCATTATTTATATAAGCTTTAACAATAAAAAGAGCCTTTTGAAAGTTATTTCTGATTTTTTAACATTTCAGAAGGATGATATAGAACTACGCATGAAATATTTGCATGAATCATGCTCTTAAATCCTCTAAATGCTTAAAGGGCTGTATTTACAGTGATCCCTGATATCAGATGCTATACGTATTTGCTTTTATTATCCTTACAGCTATGGGGTTCTGTACGAAAGCCACAAAAATAACTTTTACGTAATATGAATCATACTATGCATAATGATATACACATGTGTAAATGTTAAAATCGTATAAATTGGGCAGTTTCTTCATGGAGAATGATTTCATCTACAGGATGGCATTCTTTTTAGGTGGAAATGCACTGTTCATCTTTAAAGAAAAAATCGTAAATCTCTATTCTGATTATCAACATTCCTCTCAAAGCTGCCTAAAATTGGGTGGAATGTATGAATAAATTCAAGGGAGTTAGTTATACGATGTTTCTTTTCTAATTAAAAATGTGGTATCTCAACATTTACGTACACTGTGGATAAAATTTAAGACAGATAACATATCCTGCGCCCCCAGCAACTACTGACCCTACAGGGACTAATGGACCTCTATGAATTTAGCTGGAGATTTAAATTTATATTGGTGTTGTTTGTCAGATAAGGTGCAGTTCAATGTTTACGTTTTGATATCGTGCGAAAATGTTATGTACCGAATTGTCGGATTGGTTAATGCGGCATGTACGAGCCTTTAAAGCCCCGACTGTTGAAAAATTATTACAAATTATTCCTTGATATTAAATATGTGTTTACCATATTATATGCACCCAGGTCGTCAAGAAAATTAAGCATTTAGCTGAGATGCACCCTTTCTAAGACCGTTCATCGCCGCCTAGACCGTGGCGCTTACACATCTATTTGATTAGGTGCAGAAATAACAGATATGTGTGCGTTATATCGATTATTCGTAAATCAAATATCACGACTTCTCTGAATTTTTGTGGGCTACTTTTGCTTTTTAAAGGTAAAACAACGACTTGAACGAGGCTTTAAAAGTCTTTTTGCATTGTAGAAAACGATGACTAAGATTGTTATTAGTTAAAAGTAAAACAAATGAAATGTTCACCTAGGCGTGTCTGCTATTGCTTTATGAGCCCCGAGAATTGCGATGACATAATGCAAACAACTCCAGATTGCATCAATACCATGTATTGTGGGAAGATGAATTACGATACATCATGCGAAAAACACAGAAGTATATGTCTGCGAAGCGTTTCAAGTTTCGTATTTTCATGTCCAAGCAAAATAGCGTCTTTAGAAATTGGAGTTTTCTGTAGTTTCTCATATTTGGACCATAAGCTATATGAGAAAGCGACCTACAACTTAGCCGCGCTATTTAATGACTAGTGACATTAACATCAGATGTCTTCTTCACAGTTATTCCGTCTGAGTATCATTCGCATTGGCCAGTGCTGTAAGACAAACACACCATCGAAGCCTCAGCCTGGTATCGAGCGCAGTCGCGATACTGATGAAGGATTTGATTCCAGCGTGCCGTACTTCTCGGATCCCGAGGCTGCACACCATAGCTGCGAAATTTAATAGTTCAATCAACACATGATGAAATTAAGGTATACTGAAACTGCACCTTGAAAAATTATCTAAATTTGGCTGTATATAATGATTCTCTTTCAAGACATTTGTTGAATCTGTACAATTTCATGTATCTTATTATTAAAAATGTTCATATCTCTGGAAGATTTGGATAAAAACATTCAGATTTTGATTTGTTAAGCACAGATTCTTCAAATTTCCGATATGTCAATTTTCAGTGTTACTCTCGAAGGGAAGGGTATTTGAAACGTATTTTTTTAAATATCCGGTAGTTCTATAATGGTTCCTGAGACCACACACAAATTTTCAATTTTCTTCATGGAGTTCTATAACGATTGCTCTTGAATATTAGATAAATCGATCTTCATTCTGAAAAGAAAATGTACGTTGTTGAAATTGGCTCTCTGAATAAGAAAATATTCTTCACCAAAATAGTTTTTAAGTAAGCTTAAATATTATTTCATTTTGTCTTTCCAAAAACTTCATCGCTCCTGTGCGATTTTTGCATGAATTTCAATACTTGGTAAAAAACAATCGTCTTCAACGTGGATAAGTTTCAGGGCAACACTATCTGTGTAACACATAAGGCTTTTCTCGGAGATCAAACCTAAGATTTAGGGGTATTATCGTAGGGGTTTATGCTTAAATAACTGACGTTTTGTACCTGAGTATATGTGTGACTTCATGATCATATTTTACTTTACCGTCACTTGGAGCAATGACATGAAGTCAGTGTCAGTATACAATTTATCTCTTTTAAATTGTGCAGTGTTTTGCTCTTCTCTGATGATGGTTCAGGTTCCCATACATTTCTGAACTAACCCAATTTCATCCGCATTGAGTGCTTGCTTGTTTTGGTATCCATTTTGTTCGAACACGATTTAAACTCCCAATCAAATTTTGAACAGCTTGGTGATCAGCACTTGCAGTTTTTCCGGTAATTTCAAAGTTGCGTAGTTTGTGCAATTTAATAAACTTATCCAGTCATCATTTACTTGAAACACATGGTTCAAGCACAGCAAGAAATTGCCGGTGTGAAATCTGCTCACAAATGTTTAGAGTTTAGTCTTAATGTGTTCGTCTCGCCTTCCATGTCGAGAGCCATCATGTTATGTATCTTCATCATTAACCGAAATCTAATATTCGTGTATTCTTTCTTACAGGAGTGCGAATCTTCTGAGCATTATTTTAAATGTTCAGCATTGTTAATTCATCCAGACTAAGAGTACGTCGAAAAGCCGATAACGTTTCTCCAGTATCAGCGCACAATAAAATGTCAAGCATAATTTCTTACATTTAAAAAAGTTTTCTTCAGTTTACTTACTGTTTCATCAATGGTAAAATCACTTACAGCAGGTTTGGTGTCCATAAAATCATATAAGCTGAAGTCAGAGTACAATAATAGGAGAAGTGATGAATCCGTAGTTTGAAAAATCACAGATCCTCATAGCACAATATCTACTGCCTCACAAAGTGCCCCAACTTATTATATACCAACACGCAACCAACGTGTCGTGCCGGGGCCACAGGCAATTTGGCGGATCCAGGAAGTGGCGAAGTGTCCAGTTATGTTGTGTTCCCCCCAAAAGAATGGGATATCAGCAAGATTTTGTGCATTCAGAGAAACTGTGACATAAATTAATATGTCCAGCTGTTGAGCTGGGGTGGAACTGCATACTTGAATCCAAAAACAAAATACTATTTTCGCTGAGGTCACAGTTGGTAACAAAAACCTTTCCTAAACCTGCCTCAAATATTGCTTCGAGTCACATGCAATTTCTTCGTGTCTGAAGTTGTCATGGAGACGGAGGAGTTTGAAACTAAATATCTATTATTATGTATTCCTGATGGAGCAAACACTCTTTACGGAGCACGTTTAGTTTTTTGATGTGGGCAGCATTTCTTTTCTAAACGAAACTTCTGCCTATATAATAAATTGCTCAGTCCATTTACCTTAAACGAATCAACAACGAAAATATTTTGTCATCGTCAACTAAAATACACGGCAGCTGGAATAGAAAAACAGAGCCAGACATTTGTAGAGAACATTTTGCACATGATTTATATGTACTTTATTTTTAATTTTATATAATATTGAGTTCATAACTTTAGTAAGATGTATGCGACTGATATTGTGGATTTTCAGCATCAGAATCATTGGTTCAATTACAATTGCATATCATGAGAAAATTTATACAAATATGTGCGTGTGTTTTGATATTATATTTCATTCTACCGAAACTGGCTTTTGTGAAAAGAGGAAGAAAAAAGACAAATTTATGGAAACACGCCTTCTTAGGAACCAAAGCCACACACTGCCGTCTAAGTAAAACTTAGACTTCCATTAAGCGCCGGAAACAATGATAAAAAAAAACAGAGAAGTTAAGAAAGTAAAAGATACAGTTTCACATCATATTTCACGTGTTTAGAATTTCTATTTCAAAAGGAAATTATGTTTTAATCACCAAAACATGTTGAACCATAAAATTAAGTGTAATGCAGGAAATGAAAAAGATGTATTGTAGCAAGTGAAGTGGAATTCTGAAAAAATAAATCCCTTACTTTCTTGAGATAGCTACGAACTGTTAAACACAAATAATGGTGTTATTAATATGCACTGTCCGTTCTTCAGTTTGTGTGTGTGGAATTCAAAATTACATGTATTTTTCATATTTCAAAAACTCGCTCCTCTTTAAGCACCTGTAGTTTCAGGAAGAAATACACTCCATATGAAAGTTTGCCTCTCCTGTAAGTGACGATTCCCTGTACAGTCGACTAGCAAACAAAGTTATACGTATGCACTCTATAATGTGCAGAATTTCTGATGTGAAATGGGAAAATTATCATTTAACTTTATAAACATGGTTTCTCAATTTTTACTTATGCTATAAAATAATTAGCCTGCATCATAAAATTCTACGTTTCCTTTTTCCAAAATTATCATTTACATTGCCTTCGAAAATGAAATGCTGTGTACGAAATTTGTTGTACATGATAACGTAAACGAACAATTTATGGAGCAGGTTATATAATTGTGGAATTATGTATATACTGGAGAAGTTTGGAACAATACAAATGTACCAGAATTGTGAAACGTATGTCTGAAAGATGCTGTGCTAAACTAGCACTATTCATTTCTAAAAAAGCATCTAGCTGTAGATGAAAGCCATCCTGATGTGTTCGATGTTTTGGTAGTAAGCATGGGAAATAGGAATACGCTCCCTTTTTTGACCTATTGATATTCGGTGGAAATGTAGTATTGAGAAAGTCCGGACAACATTAATACTTTATGTTTTTCAGGTATGGGTAAAGGAAATTGTGCATGAAAAGATAGCCTTATGACCAATTCAACGTTAACTGTATTGCATACGACTTCATACACGGAACTAATGCTACATGAACCAGCACATATATCAGGGCAGAACAGTTTGTTAAAATCATGAAGATTGCGCCGTTTCGAAATGAAATCTCAGACTAAACATCTTTTATGCAAAACGATAAATGCGGCAGTATATATTAGCATGCGAGTGCTGCAATTTAAGCCGGAAAAAATTAAAGGAAAGGAATCAACAGCTTGAACAAATTGTCTCAAGTAATTGAAAAATGTCATCACAAAAAGCAAAACTCTGATCTTTCATTTTTAATTTCAATAATTTTCCGTAAATTGGTTTCATTATACAGCGAAAATGATATCTAATGATAAAATTTTATGATCTTGTTCCCATTGAAAATACGATAAAAATGTCTTAGGTTTCTGCTCAGTTTTAACCGCTTACGGTGATCATCTCCAAGGGTTACAATCAGCATTACATCCTCAGTTTTTGCCAGCTTTTCTCAGAGAAAAGAAAAGTTGGCAAAAACTAAGGATGCTAGTCCCGCTGTGTAATGAGTTAATGGAGTGAGCTATGCTGAGCTAACACCATGCATGTCACTAACCGATTGATAGCTCTCGTGCTATAGAAGTATCTGTCATCCCGTATAGTCTTGCGATATTTGGGTGCATTTCCCAGATTTTAGTGTATCCGAGCCTCAACTTTTCACTTACGTCACGTCCGCATTCCCGTACTGGAGCTTCGTCCCGTTCGAATGGCATCTTCTCGAAATGAATTTCCCGATTCTGTCATGGGAAAACCTCTCCTCTCTTAAAGCTCGTCAGGCGTTCATAATACGACATTCTTTGATAGGATTGTTTCTTTATAAAGGTGAACAGTATATCTCCAACTTGAAAAAAACATGCTGTAAATATAATCATACTCCATGAAGAACATACCCAATTTATGATATTTTAACATTTATATCATTGTTCGTAGTATGTCCATATTACGTAAAAAAGTATTTTATTCGCCATCGCGTAGTACCTAATAGCTGAACGAATAATAAAATTAAATATATACAGCATCTGATATTAGTGCCCGCTGTGGATCTGGTTTTAGTGCCCACTTTTAAAAATTTAGAGCATTTAAGAGCCTGATGCATGCGAATATTTCATGCGTAGTTTTTTGACATCATTGGGCATTGTTAAAAATTCTGAGGTAACTTACAAAACGTTTTTTCTATAGTAAAAAATTATATATATGATTTTGTAAATCTACTGGTGTGTAAGAATATTACTAAGAGTTAAATAGGATGATAGGCACTTTAACATTTAAAACAATAAATACTTTAGTGTGACGAAACATCTAGCATAATAATCTGGACCGCGAGTGGCCTAATGGGCAACGTTCGTGACTGCCACGGAAAGGACCTTAGGTTTGATCCCAGTAGGTATGAACGCTCGATCTACTAAATATCCGTTGTGCGTCGGATAGGCACGTTAAGATGTCGGAACCCGGGTATTGGCCCTCCGGTAATAAATAAAGGCTTCTTATCCCCCTTTCTACTGCGCTTCCGTGTCAATTTCCTATCGGGCACTCTAGCCCAAATCTCCTAGCTTTCTATTTCTAGGGGTTGTTTAAGACCTGGGGTCAGACACTCCCTTCCTAAAATCCTATACATATGATCATCCTCACAATAATAGAAATGCTGGTTCTTAAAGTAGCATACCTACTTAAAGGTTTATTTCTTACAAAAAAGAGCATATGTTTTCCAATGACATTAACCAAAGTTTTAATGTAACCCATTTTCTGAAAAATTTACTGTGCACTTTAAGCTTCATGAATATTGATACAGTTGATTTAACTGAATCTGTATTTGATGTTACATATATCAGTGAAATCAACAAATTTCATCAACAAAGAAAATTATTTAATATCAAACCCACAACATTCATTGAATGGAAAATATTCCGATGATATATTATTTGAAAAAGTCTTTGAAATCGATCCGTCACTTCTGCTTCTGAAATTAGGAAACGTTTTAGCGACAGGAAAAGAAAGTTACTGACACTTATAAATTAGATTTTCTAATATGAAAAAAAAAATTATTTGGTTTTATAAATCATGGCTTAATAAGGATAATGAAAGCAAACTGAAGCAGAATAAAGTGGCAAAACGAACTTATTCTTAGTAAGTTCAAGTAGTCTTTATTTCTCTCTTTACGAGAAGTTCTTACTTTTTTCAGTGTAGAGCGTCCATCTTATAAGTAGTCCAATATTTACGGTATTGGACGTTTCCTACTTCGTGTACGGAATATGAATTAAAAAACTTTAGTATTAAATACGTGTTTACTCAGAATGGTACAGACAGATTTAGGAAAAGATTATTTGTTTTGAATCTAATATTTTAGAGCAATGAGTTCGGATTCCTTGGATAACCAGGTAAATGGCCATGTCCGTGTCCATTTATAATAAAAGAAAATATTCCTCATAAGCATATTAATTTTATGTTTAAAATAAGCTACCGACTCTATCAATGTCCAAAGCAATAGAAGTAACTAAAAAGTGCAAAGAGGACTGCTAATGCTAATGCATCGCTTATGGTTACTGCGCTGAGGTAAAGCAGGTTTCCAGATTAAATATTTCAGATAGATTGAAGTGACAACTTCGACTGTATTTATCTTTTTAGCTAAAATGTGTTTTGAAATTCACTGACAGATAATTGGATAACGAGTCGGTCTCTTTCCTTGATATTAAGGCGTATTGATGTACAGTACACGTGGTTGTAAACATATTCCAATGTTCATAAACTTATAATGAGTGTATACCCTCACATTTTCCTTTAAAGGCATTTCAATTTCATGTTAAACGTTTCAGAAATAAACGGCTGATCTAAATCGAAGCTACATAAAAATATTTAGTCAGTATCTTCCAAGTTTTAGTGCTCCAGATTAATCATGCAATAGTGCCTTTCTATTTGTAATAGTTTTTGGATCTAAAATTGCATGACAGAAGCTTTCTGCAATCCGTTAATCATTATTATAAAAAACAGTTTCAGCACATTTTCGTTTCAGTTGACACACACCATCTTTTAAATTTTTTTCTTGTGGACAAAAGTTTTATGTACTTAAAATGTTTCATGTACTTTTTATGCAGTTTAGAATGCATTCTTTTCGTAATTTTTTACCAAATACTTATGCACTAGGAAATAGAAACACTATATTAGTGATCCGATTTATTGGAATAGTAAATCCGTTCACTAATATAGCCAACAAATAGGATCACTAATGTAGTGTATCTATTTCCTACTTAATTGGTGTACTGTTCCTCGTTATCAACTTATGCATTAAGCTGCAAACACAAGTTTCTGTCTCTGATTTTATCTCCGTAATGTGAGAATAACTCGAGATTTCAAATTTTTGCTTCTTTAGAGGAGTTTAAAATGCAAAAATGTACATAAAAAAATATGGTAAAGATGAACATGCAAATTGGTGTAAAATAGTTGGTAAACCTCCAAACACAATAGTGAGGAAAAGAGCATTCTGATGAAAAGTAAGAGCTCCATTTGTACTTTATATATAGGTCAATCCATGTCAAGTGGTCCAAAAAAACCATTATTGGTTGTTTGACCATTTAAAAAAAAAATGATATTTTGCATGCTGTTGACCTTATATGTTGACAGTCCAAAACCACTATTGCTTATTTTTATTTACATTGCTTTCAACATGGTGGCCATTTTTGGATCTTGGCGTATGACATTTTTGATATATGTAAGGGTTAGGGATAACTGAATTATGTCGGCTGTGGTAAGTCCTAGAACAAAATTTCTAATAGTGTTATGTTAAGCACATTGAACGGTACTATTTTGTCAATCATACTATGCTTCTAAAAATATTCCTTCATCATAAATTTTTTATTCAAAGTTTTGTATCAAAATCGCTAAAACTTTCATTTTCGGGGTGGTTATTAAGGGGGAAGGCAATTTATTTAAGATTGAAATTTTTTTTGGAAGTACATATATACGTCTCAGTTAAAAATTATTTGAAGTTTGAAAGTTAAATACTTTTTTTCTACATGGCCGTAAAAATGTGCTTTTTCAAAAAATTTCGAAATTTGGAGTTTAATATCTCTGGTGGGCATTAAAAATCTGAGATTTACACACATTAAAGGTACTCTATTACAAGTAACTTTAAATAAAATTTTGGGTTTGACATTCAAGTGGTTTAAGAGATACAGCCTTGCAAAAGTTATAAAATGTACTGAGTAAATCATATTTTTTACTGTGGTTATTACCTGTCTTCATATATATTTGTTGATATTTATGGTGCAAATTAAGCTTTGGAACGTAAAGAGGCATGATCACAATTGATGATCAGAGGCCAACGCAGTGGTCTAAGCGTTGGCCTGCCGCCCCCGGTGGCGCAGTGGTCTAAGCAATGGCCTCTGATCATTCGTCCGAAAGGGGTTCGGGTTCGAATCCCGGTGAGGCATGGATGTTGTGTTTGTCTTACGGCACTGGCTCTCTCCCTTCCCTGGAAGCAGTGACCCTAAATTAGGGACGGGCGACTGCTTTATAGCCCATTGAGTTGCTCACGGTGTTCGTTAAACCTTCAATAAAAAAAACAGTTGATAAAAAAATACGAAATAAAAAAAATAAAAAATGAATTTTAATTGTTTAACAGACTTAATTAAAATAAAAAAAACGGGCATAGGTGTTAAATGCCCTTAACAAAGGCAATTTTTCAAACATTTCAGATGGAATCGAAATATTTATATAATTAGCACTTTAGAACAAGTGAAGCCATAAAATACTGATCTTATTTTAATTTGTATGTTCGTTTAACAACAATGAAATTTATTCACAGAGCGATGCTGATATACGTATTATATGAACGTCCAGTTGCTGTAAATAGTCATGCATTCTGCAAATCTGTTCGGTGGCAAATATCTTTATTAAGGGCAAATTATTACATCCTGCAAAACACTGATTCACCTTTGAAATTTATGGTCTCATTCATTAAGGAAAAACTTCTCATAAACTTGTCAGATTTCGTGTAGTAACATTCCTTTGAAAAAAAAATGCATATACTCTGATATCTTTTTCCATCTTCGCTTGATGTTGAACGAACTGGAGCATTTAAAGAGTGAATTTGTTAACTTTTCCAAATTCATTTCGGCAAATGGTACGTTTTCAAAAATTCAATTTAAAAGAGGCATATTAAATAGAAACGAGTTCACATCTAATTGCCTATTGTGGGGAACACAGGTTTTCTGAATTAACATGCTATTTTCAACTGTCCTTAACTTTCAGTATGTTTCTTCTTAGAAATCAAGGACGAACAATTTTATTCTTTTTCCCGTTAGCTAAATAATCGTAGGAGCTGGCCTCTGCTCATTTGATGAAGCAAGAATTTTGAGCCTGGCTGATTGTAGGCCCTATTCCTTCCAAGCCGTGGGTTCTTAATTATGGATAGACGGTTCCTTAAACTTCTTAATGCTGCACATAATGGAAGTTAAACCTATCCAAAAATATTCAGCCTTCGAAGTTTGAAGACTAAACTTGACAGTGATATATTTATCGTGCTGCCCAAGTGCTCCACTACAAATATACATTTTATTGGAAACATTAATAAGAGAAATGATCATTTTTAAAGACATTCGAATGTTCTTCTTTTAACGGTTTAGCAAAGGTAGATTCATGCTTCAACTTATAAAAAATATATTCTGGAAAATTTTGAATCCCCACTCCTAAAGAGAAAATTGAACTATAAGCTAAACTTGTTCTCGGTGCACGAATGTGTACATTTTCATAGTAAACTTACCTGACAGAAACATACCTTGCAAGGTATTTTTGATAATTGCTGCAGCATTCGGAAAAAGCGTAACGTACCTGATAGAAACATACCGTGCAAGGTATTTTTGATAATTGCAGCAGCATTTGAAAAAAGCGTAACACCTAAACAAAATAAAATTATGGAAGTAGAAAATTATGTACCTTAGGGGAAGAAATGTCTTTTACGTTGTATCATCTTTTAAATCGATCCTACCGGCACGAGCCTTGTTGAATACAAATCATGTAATAAACCAAAACTTTTATAAATTGGATCCAGCAGTACCAAATATTGCTACATGGTTTCTAATGAGTTCTTCAGTACAGCCTAATAAAAGACGATCCGACGTAATTAACTTTATTCAGCTTAGAACAGATGAAATACTACAAGATATTTACTTTATTCAATCATTTTTCTTGATAATAAACTGAAAAATAATTGTAAAAGAAGTGATCATTGCAAAGGATTTCATGTCGTAAATGTATTATACTCTCACAAAATCTAAATGAAGTCTGCAAAAAGTATCCCGGAAAGTGAAACACAAATATTGCATATAATAATTTTAGTGATCAGAATTTCATGTATTTGACATTTCAAGAGGTACAATACACTACTCTGTTAGGAAAATTACACACCAAGAAATACCGTTTGGAAAAATTGCAACACCAAGCACCATCTGTGATTCAAGTGAAATTTGTATCACAGAGTACTCATATTACAGGATATTACTCATTACAATTGTAAAGCTGTTGAAGAATTCTTCGATTCAAAACTCAGGATCGTGTGAAACCGTCTCAAGCAAAAATAACAACCTGTGCACGGCGTAAAATTGAATGGAAGAAGTTTGTGATATGGTGAATGGTGAATATAATTGAATGGAAGAAGTTTGTGATACGGTGAATGGTGAATATAATTGAATGGAAGAAGTTTGTGATATGGTGAATGGTGAATATAATTTAATGGAAGAAGTTTTCTGTCAGGTTGCTTCTATGCAACACCAGAGTATATTTGTGGAGACTGGGAGAGGCATTTTCTTGGCTAGTCGCTTAGCCACCATGTCACAGACATGTCTATCGGAGTCATATCCAGCAAACGTGCCGGCCAAGGAACAAGCGATGTCTGCTGGGCATAGAAGGGTTGCTAGACATTCTGGGGCCATATGTGGATAAAAACTGTCCTCCAATTACGAAAGGACAAGACGAAAGATGTGTATCTCCTATGTCTGTAAAATATCCCTTATGTAACGATAACTGTTGAGGGTTCCCTTAGTTCGTATCAGCTGAGATCGCGAATTGACCAGAATGGGGACCTAAACAATGACGCTTCAGGCGGGGCGAGGATGACTGTGCAAGTTGCTCTCTGCAAGGTGCCGTTCGTCGCTATTTCGTCGAACACATATGCGACCATCACGGTGAATCAAGCTGAATCGTGACACTTTAGGAAACACGATCTTTTGCCAATCAGCTCACTAATGCTGTGCTCGATACCCTATAATAGCCAGTTGAGTCCATGGCTCAAAGGAATGCGCAACAATTTGCTGCTATCAACCAGTCCTCTGCTCAGCAGACGACGTCAAACTATGTTGGAGAACAAAGCCTGACCTCTGATAGTGCTCCACTGCTGCGGTAACCCGTGGATGTCGCTGTTCGATCGGTCACTGTGACGCGGTAGAGGTGTTTGTCACCCTTTGAAGTCATGCAATTTTGCTGTCCATTTCGTGCATTTCTGATCGCCCGAGTCCAATGTGTCCACCGATATCACATCCGCATCACTACATTGGTGTTTCTTACGATACGAGTGGCGATTCTGTGGTAGAAAAGTCCTGCTTCATTCATCTTTACAATCCTTCCTCGCTCAAAGTCCGACAGGTGTTGGTAATGCGAATTTCTTCTGCTACGGGGATTCGTAAGACGCAAGAAACACTACTTCAACATAATGTTGGTTCTTCACCGAATGCAACATCTCGTTTTAGCCAGCTTTTTATGCTACCAGGAATGCTTGATCGTGTTGCAATTTTTACAAAAATTGCAACCTGATCAAACAGCAGCGAAATATTCAGGCTTTCCAAATGATATTTCTTTTTCGATACTGAAATGGGGGAAAGCATAGATCATCGGAATAAATCCATAACGATCTTTCCTTTTCAGAATTCTGGCTACTGTAAATGATTAATTTTGCACTTTTCACGGCTATTCAACTAAGTACGGATACTGCTGTCTTGAAATTTTGAAATATGTTTCAATGTAGTTATTATTATTTTAACAAAAAACATTGCATTGATTTGTAACTTGTCAATGTTTCATTTTTATTTTAAAGTCCTTTCTGTGGAGGGGGAATTATCCTATATAGTTAATAACTGGAAGTAATTTTAAATGAAAAAAATATAAAGAGGAATATATAGATTTTAGTGGGGGTTTATTAATGAACAGAAAATGGAAATACCTTCTAATGTAGGAAAGAAAACGATCGGAAGTGCCACATTTTCCAGGTGTTTCTTCATCCTATGTCATTTTAGCAGTGCATTGCTTTAGATTTCAACAAGCGTTACTTTTCTATTATGACATTTTCGCACCATAAAATATAGGATTTTTGTTAGATGTTTTATTGCATGTTTTCGCTATGAACCATTTTAAATTTTCCTCTCTGAGAAAAACATTTCTTCCGAATGTGAATACTTTACAGCCGAATAATATGCGAATTATGAAAAACATTAAAACAACAGGTACCAACATAGCTGTAACTGCATTAAAAAATATTGTTATTCGTTTCGTTTACACAACATGACACTGTATATCTTTTCATTAGACTGTGATGAAATGCACTTTAAACAGTAAGACTTTTAAAAATGTGTTTGTAAATTGCAATATGCGCTTTTGGGCACAATATTTTTTAATATCTGTTTTAGTACGTTTTTTACCTATTTTATGCATATTTGCTAGCATCCCCTCCTCCAATTAAACAGTTTCATTGTGTGTGAATTTCGTTTGCATTCAGTTTCATTTCTCATTCCTCTGCAGGCTTATACAGTAGATTTTTAAATTCAGAGTTGATAATGCTCATGATCTTGAAAGGAATTGGGTTAACTTTGTTTTTGTATATTATTTTCTACACTTCAACACTATTCTGCCTACTTAGAAATATCCTTTCCTGCAGAAAAGTAAGACAGTGATAAGAACCATATATTGTTTCTAACATGAAGTGTGGAATATATCGCATTTAAATTGTTGACAATACACGTTTTCGGAATTGCACAATCATTGGTATTAGAAAATTCATTGGACAAACTATAAACCAAAAAATAAGTAAGTAAAAATAAAGAAAAAGCTTCTGTAACTCTAGATACCCAACTGCCTTTATTGATTCTTCATGAAATAGGCAGCATTTCAGTGTCAACTTTTCATAGGCATGGTATCATTCGGACATAAAAACGTTTTAGTAGTAAACATTCAAATGAATGCGGTATTTTAGATAAGTTCTTGAGAAAGAGTGCAAATGTATGTATAATATTAAAAAACCCTTTTTAGATAAACTTATTTTTGTCTCCTTAGTCTTTATTTCTTTGAGGGACAAGAATAAATTTCCCCTTGTTCCAAACCATCAGGATCAGAGTACCATAGCCTGAGAGGCAGACTTTATTCTTTTGTGAAAAGGTCACATGCCAATATCTTTAGTTTTAATTAACCGAATTATTTTCTGGTAGGCAAGGAAAGAAAAACAACGCCAAATAATAACTTAATAAGGTATTTTCTTAAAATTCCGTAATTATTTTACACACACACACACACATACACACGCGCGCGCACACCCAGCGTTTCTTTAATGGTCATAATTAAACAAAGAAGGTATTGGTTTTAGGGATATCCTACAGTGTTGGCGCCATCTTATGCATTGTCGTATAGCCATCTTTCTTCAGAATAAATAAGTAGGAATTGGCAGTCAAATGAAGTCGGTGTACAAGGATAGCTCTCCACATAAGATCATTTAGGGAATGTCTGAGTGAGAGTGGGACCATGAAGCCCAATGATTTGTACCCCACTCCTCTAATACACAAGCATGCAGTTACTGAGACTGCGATGCTGACAGAAATGGGTCGCATAACATTTACTACAATGGAATGTTTCAGATTTCGCCTTCAATGTGGTTATCCCCATAATAAGTATCACACTTAAAATCTTGACTAGCCTTTACCATTGTAGGATAACTTCATTGAAGAAGATGGAATGATCTTTTCTACCAAGTTTTGTAGTACAGTAATTGCTCCATAGAAAGTACAGAATTAGTATGTTGGCGAGATTGCGCGCAGGAAATTGAGTTCTTTAGGTTTTAGTATCAAAACTTCTTTAGGTTTTTGGTATTAAACCTAATTGCTTTCAAGATGAAATGGTAGATTATTTATTTCCACTTTCTTTCTTTCTATCTTTTTTGCTTCATTTCTGTTCTGTGTGTACATGGGCGATCCCATATGACATGGTATCATTCAGCAGCTTCCTTTTGTTACGTTTTAGACTTTTACCAGCTCCGTTTTATTTTACTTCAGATATGAGAATTTGCTATTAACAATTTAATGTGAAAATTTCTCGGTTCTTACATGAACTTTTTCTACATGATTTTTGCAATACAATGTAAATTGAATCAAACACTTTTGCTTTCCAGTAGGCATCTGATAACAGACAACTCTCACTTTTATAGATAGTGCTGCGTGTTAATTTGATTCCGTTGTTTGTAACCTTGAGCTTCTGCTAGTCTGTGTTCCTCTAATGTCCTTGGGATTAACGGAGACACCCTTTACAATAAATATAGCCTGAAATCAATATTTATTCTCTATTACGTTAACTGAAACTTTTAATCCTGAAAACTTTCAGTTATTTGTTATGGCCTGATTTACATGCTTTGAGGAACACCGAAAATAAAGAGCATGCAAACGTGAAATTACAATGATTTGACACTTCTTTCTGCTACTCAAACATATTTGCAGAAATAAGGGAATGGAAAACCTTTAAACTTCTAATGAAAGACTCAAAATATCGTTGGTGTTCAATTTCTATCGTTCGAATATTTTTGTGCCGCTTCATTTTGGAAGTGTTGGTACACAGATAATAACGGTACATCCGTTTCGTTCAAAAAGTGGAAGACATTTTTATAAAGCATGCTGCGTATAAAAGCCAACAGTGCTGCTACTTTCTTAAATATTCCCGTAATGTAAAACTAAAAATACGGCTCGTATTACGTTTGTTGATTTTAATAATCAATGCGCAACCCATTAAAATGTTCTCATTGTTGACAGCTTTAATAATTTCCATAAACAAGATATCCGCTTATGTTCCTGATCCAGTGAAAAGAAGCTCTCTGCCCAATGTATATGTTAATTTATCTTTTCATGCACAAAAAGCAAAATTGCGAACAAGCCTATTTTAGTGTTACAGCCACGAAATAAAAGGTTCAGTTCTATAGAAATCTTGATGGAACCAAACGCAGATTCCTCAGGAATGTAAATGCGAATCATATGCATGACTGAAGTCACTTTGCGTAAATAGTTAGTTCGTTCCAGGTCATGAATTTCACTATTCTGGCCTGAATGAAACTTGAAAATCTTTGTTTCTTTATGAACATATCTACAGCGCATATGTTTTTATTAGGGGATATTTCCTCCGTGAGTTACTGGGATTCAATCCGGGACCCTTTCGGTCAATGGTCATTAGCCAGCGCCAGAACAGTTTTTGTCGCCAAATAAAAAATTGAAATGTTTCTACTGTAACAACTACCGAAAGTAGTTAAAATGAAAAATAAAAAAGCTTGCACTCTGAAGTATACATCCAAATGAAAATCACCTATTTATAATTATTGGATAAGAAACTTTTTGAAAGCAACTTATATGGACTGAATTTAACAGAACGAAATGTTGCTATTTATTTTAGTTTGTCTAGCAGAACGCAACCCAAATGGAGAGAATACCTTAGCAAGGAACCTAAAAATTTTTACAAAATGAAACATCGGAAAGTTAGCAAATAAATGCCTACTGAAAGGCCTTCTTCCAAATAAAATTAGGACATCATCTATAAAACAAAATCAAATACCTTTTTATGTATATTTCTTTTTATGGATATTATACCGTAAACTGATTTTAATGTCTCTGTACTTAGGTGTTTGTTTAATTACTTAAAACAATCACCAGCTATATCACTGATACTATGCATATCACCAGAGATGCTTTAGGGATTATACGGTTTTGTAAGAAATCAGACATAAGGCTCAAGGCAGAACTCCCAAATAACGTTTCTCAACAATGTGGTGAGTAATACATTATTACATATGAGAAAGAATGAGTGGCAATTGAAATCGTCAAGAAATTTTTCTTAGGTGCGTGTTATATCACATAAAAATTTACTAATGACCGTGTCTGGGACCAGAAGCAACATCAGATGTGTAAAAGTAAAAATGGGGCATGGCGTGTACTTTGAGAGACGTGATAACAAGGCCGGCTCTCGCAGTACCAGTAGCATCAGCTGAATAAATTCACTGGACTGTGCTCACAAGGTTTACAGAAATTCGATTGTTTTTGCTGTGTGCTAGCAAAAAAGATGTGGTCAGACGATAATATCTTGATAATTTCAGACGTTGCAGAATTATTCGGACCCTGGAGGGTCAAACTCTGATCAGTATGGCCCAAGAGCTCGATATGGTCAACAGCATCGTATCGCGCGCGTGATCCGCCTTCATGATTACAGGTTTAGCTGTGCTAAACCTGTAATCATGATGATTTTGGGTTGGCAACCACAACACGGCTAAAGCCGTGTTGTGGTTGCCAACCCAAAATCATCCATAGAAATGACAGCTGTCTACTCCTACATGCAAAGAGCGATGGTCACTAGACGGCAAGAATTCTTGCAGAACAACTGAACATGAGCTCAGGAAACATAATATCGCAGTTTACAATGTTCAGGCGACCACACAGAAGTGGATTATTTGCCCGATGATCAGTACGTTGTGCTTGGTTAGTTACCAGAGGTACCGTTTACAAAGGTCTAGAGAACCAAAGGACTAAACACCTGAACAGTGGGAACGGTACCTTTTGCTGATGATACCAGATTTACCCTCTCCAGTGATTCTAGCCATTAGCTAATATTGCGTGAGCGAGGCACTCTATATCGACAAAAAAGCATCAACGAAAGGGATAGATATGGCGGCCGCGGCGATCTCGCGTGGGAGTCGTTGTGTTGTTGTAATGAGGTATTGTAATGAGGTAATCCTTCGCCACGTTCATCTGTTCCGAGGTACCACTTGATCGCAGTTTGTGTTAGTGATGATAATGCCACACCCCATCGTGCAGTGGCTGTTAATGAGCTCTTAGAGAGCGAAAACATTCTAGGAATGGATAGGCCAGCACGTTACTAAGACCGAGAACATGTGTGGAACGCCCTCGGTAGACGTTTTGCGGCACATCATCACACAACAAAAACTGTCGAACAGTTAAAAACGGCGCTGAGGGAAGAATGAGCAATGTTTCCGTAAAAACTCATCAACAACTTAGTGCGAAATATGCACAGAAGCTGAATACCATGCATCAATGTTAAGGAATGACATACCCCAACTGAGGACCGCCTTTCTAATGCGTACCCTCTTTAGCGGTGATTCATCTGTATCATAGCAAAATAATGTATATCTGTAATCTATAATGGTGAAAAAACAAGAATTCATATAAATGTATCTTTCCATGACCTATAAATACCAAGAAAGTTTGCACTTAACAGTTATTCGATTTCAGTGTTAATGTTATGCCCTAAATCTCTTAGATAACTCAAAATACCGCAATTTTAATTTGTAGTTCATGATGATACTTCTGAATAGTAAATGCCGCGGTTAATACTTGCTGTCGTTTCTCACAAGACATTCCCAACCGCGTTCAAAACACGTTACACAAATGAAAACGAAATTACACTTTACAAAGACACGAACAAAAAATAAAGGTCAAAACAGCAACACTTAAAATGTTTGGTCTCAAGGTGAAATTTGCACCAGAAGTTTGTTGATTAATCACGTTCGAGATTTTAAAATTATTCGAATCACTCCTGTGCAAATACGATGTTTGCTTTTCTCTTCCACTTATGTTGTAATTAATTATTTTGACAGACATCGGTTTTCCTCACTCTCATATTTTTCAAATTGTTGTTTGAAACTTTGGATGATAAAACTCATATAATACTGTTCGAAACAGAATTTATAAACTTTATAAAACAAGCTTATCGCATACCAACTTGTCTGAGTGAGGTGATGGAATATATCCTCACTACAACGATAATTCGGTGTCATATTTTGTGCTTTCGTAGGTTTATTTAATAAGAAAGGTAAACATTCATTCGATTGCATTTCTTGATTTGTGCTATCCATTTGTGGTAATCATTTCAAAGCTTTCACTACTTTAACAACAAAATCAGGCAAGTTAAATAATTCAGTGCTGTGATATAACTAAGATGGTAAAAATTCAATTCAAATTTCGCTTTTAGCTAGGCTTTAATGACGTGAAGGAACGTGTCTCAAAATTATGATTTGTAGTGAACAGAGGATAATTGAAGAAAAATCCGAAACAAACTTGTGTTTTATTTTGCTTTAATTTGTATACGGGCGAAGTTTTATCATTAAGCACGTCTCTACTATTACTGAAATTGCGTTCCTTTTCGGAATGCATTGGTCGTTAGCATCAGCATCTCCCTCTTAAAAGCAGAAAACATTTTCTTAGGTCTATTTCTTTTGTTTTCAGCATATCAGAGCATCGGTTCTCCTTCAAATCGACATGCTAACCTTTCTCTGGAAGATTAATTTTAAATTTACGTATGAATGGTATTCGAGGTACATCGACATGTCCTGTCAGTACCATCAAGTGCTCTGTGTGGTGCTAATGTGGATTGTGTGATAAAACATCCCATTGTTTTGATCATATAATTTTATATGTCATGTTCAATATCGATGAGGCTCTATTTATATGCGAGTGAAAAGCCCTACTGAAGTACCATAATCTCATTTAAATCACTATCTTTTTTGAAATTCTAATGTTTGATTCAAAGGTAAGAGCATCGGGACGGAATGCCAAGGGTAGTAATATTTTTAAAGCGTTCCTCAATAGAGGCCCATGGAAACAAAATTGTAAAGCATATGGCGATAAATTTGCTTCAGTCTGAACGTTTTCTATTTTGTTTGGGGGGGTGACAACACCCGTGTGTCACACGATAGTCAGTAAACAGTAGACCTTCCCTAATTTAGAGTTTCTGGTACTTAAAAGGAAGAGAGAGAGAGAGCCAGTGCGATAAGGCAAACAAAGCATTTGTGCGTCACCAGGCGGGATTTGCAACTCCAGAGCCATCTCGTATAGATGAACAGTGTCCAGAGCTTAGACGACAGTACGACTGATGCTGCTAAGTTTGCAATTTTTACTCGATATCACGCGAATGAAATTTCGCTAGCTACTAACATTTTAATAAAGGACGATGGTTACAATAAATTTGAAGGACAGTTCCTTTTCGAAAAAATCTTTTCGAAGGATTTAAAAAAATCTGCAATGTATGTTGCCTTATTGTAGTATTTCTCTCTCGTCTGAAAATTAAAATACATATATCTTTTCACACATTATTACAATCACATTTACGTATTTCAGGCAAGTAGCAATTGATTATATTATAAATAATAATACTCTTGGTTTTTTTCCCTCTGTTCCTGTTTTAAACCCATGTCTTGTAGGATTTCCATCCTCAGGGAAGTTTTAGTAGCAAATAGCTCTAACTCACGAGGAATTAGCTGCTGCGTATCAGGACTGAAATTAATTTACATTTGACTTGTACGATCAAACAAGGCAGAGAGTGGGAAATTCACAGAAGTAAAAATGTCAGACGATTAGTGATAACTTACATAGAAGGGATTCAAGAAACACACCTGAGGTGCAGACGAGAACGAGGAAACGATGTTCTATTTGTATCGGTGAATAATGCCCGGAAACCAACGGCTCAAACTGCCAATCCTGCTCACAGAAAAAATTCAGTGGGTTTGAGCAGCACAACATACCTGAAATTTATCCCACGACCTTCTGGTATGGAGATGGTCTCTTTAATCAATACACCACCGGACAACCAAAAATACCGTGTTGTAAAAACACAAGTCTCTCCGCGACGGGCATCGAACAAATGTCCCCTCCCTCTGGAGTAGGTCACTCTCCCAACTGAGCTAGGTGGAGAGAATGTCTTGCTGCAGATTTATCGTCTTGACACATGTTTTCATCTCTCTAGTATGTCCCATCATCTCTCTTAATTTTTTTTCCTTGAAGCGAAGCAGGAATTTTTCATTAATTCCAAACAATGTGTGGAACAAACATCACACATTTTTCGAAGGATCCAATGGCCAGCTGATCCATTTTCCACAATCGGGCGCCAATGTGAAAACACAAGTCTGTCCGCGACGGTCATCGAACCAATGTACCCTCACTCCGGAGTAAGTCACTCTCCCAACTGAGCTACGCGGAGAGAATATCTCGCTGCAGATTTGTCGTCTTGACACATGTTTTCACCTCTGTAATTTGACACATCATCTCTCTTATTTTTTTTTCTTTAAAGCGAAGCAGGAATTTTTTATTAATCCCAAACAATATGTGGAACAAACATCACACATTTTTCGAAGGATCCAACTGCCAGCTGATCAGTTTTCCACAATCGGGCTCCAATGTGAAGACACACGTTTGTCTGCAACGGGCAGCGAAACCGTTTCCCCGACGGGTACTGAAACCGTGTCTTAAACCCTCAGGAGTAAGTCGCTCTCCCAACTGACCTACGTGGACAGAACATCTTGCTGCAGATTTGTCGTCTTGACACATGTTTTCACCTCTGTAGTATGTCACATCATTTCTCTTAATTTTTTTTTCTTTGAAGCGAAGCAGGAATTCTTCATTAATTCTAAGTAATGTGTGGAACAAACATCACACATTTTTCGATGGATCCAACGGCCAGCTGATCCATTTTCTACAATCGGGTGCCAATGTGAAGACACAGTTTGTCCGCAACGGACACCAAAACCGTTTCCCCGACGAGTATTGAAACCGTGTCTCCTCACTCCTTAGTAGGTCGCTCTCCCAACTGAGCTACGCGGACAGACGACTCGCTGCGGAATTGCGTATTGACACATGTTTTCACCTCTGTAGTACGTCACAGTGTTTTCTGCCAGATATTTGTATACTTTGAACATTTCGAAAGGTAGGAAACTTTTAAAAATCTAAATTTTCCTATTTAAGCGATCGATAAAAATATTAATGGAAATAAATGAATGAAAACATTGCAGTACAGTTCTTTTATTTCCCGACGCATTTGTTTTCAGAAAAGTCACTGAACACAGAATGATACCGTAACTTTCTGATTTATAATTTTGAAAGCTAAACTGGTATGATATCAGCTTTAGGAAGCATATTCGTGAATAGGAAAGATGTAGCAAAAAATTGATTAACATAAAAATTGCTTCTTCTGATTTTGAACAGATTTTTGGTCTGTAAAAACTAACTCAGTTTTTGTATGCGCATCCTAAGGCCGACATGTAATTATATCTTGAAGTCAATATTTTTTCTCATGCTATTGCTATGCAATTTGAAACTCTCTGTAAAATTAGAAGTTCAATAAAGATGTGTTATTTAATCCAAACTATTAGGAACTACATGGAAGGACTATTACCATAGCAACATTCGCAAAGTCGAGCAAAGTATCTATGAAGCAAGAATTGTTTTTACCTGCATTCAGCAAATTCTCAACTAAGAAGAGTGTATGCATATTTTATGACCTTCCTGTAAGTGTATTAATTAATTGCCCTCAAAATTATAAAAATATTGTAGTTTTTTGTATAATGCTAAAACTGCATGTTCAAAGTAATATCTACATTGAAGGAATAGAATTGGGAACACTGGAAGCTTTTTTGAAAGTTTTAGCCAGATTTTTTCTGATTAGTTATATTTTGATGAGTGCGTGTTTGAAGTAATATTTTTGTCGAGGGCACAAGGAATAACAATAGGGAAATGACACACATACGAACTGCTTGAAGTAAGATTTGTCTGATTAGTTATATTTTGATTAGTGCGTGTTTAAAGTAATATTTTTGTCGAGGGCACAAGGAATAACAATAGGGAAATGACACACATACGAACTGCATGAAGTAAGATTTGTCTGATTAGTTATATTTTGTTCAGTGCGTGTTTGAAGTAATATTTTTGTCGAGGGCACAAGGAATAACAATAGCGAAATGACACACATACAAACTGCATGAAGTGAATAAGAGATGAATTCGTGCTGATTATACCAATGCATCTGAACTCTAGCTATCTGAGTACGATTTAAAAACTTAAAAGGGTTGCTAAATGAAAGCTGAAATTTATTTAGACGCTAAAACACAAATAAGTTAAATATCAAATGAGGACGAGATCTTTCAAGGCTCACTATATGACCGCATTATCAGGCCGAATGTACAAATGAAAACAAGCACGATGACATATGCATTAACAGATCACCCATAATGCAACGAAACACCTGATATTAAGCGTTGCAATTGACAAAAGGTAAAACTCACCAAAATACATAAATTACACACATTACATAGTTGGTACATCATCATATTCTCCGTTGAACTGGTCCTACATAAGTAAGCTCCACGGTATCGGAATAAACGGCGAACAGTCCTCATTACAACAAATTGAAGAGTGTCTGTAAATTCATAAGCTCTCCGTGAGGAGCAAAGTGGCTTTATTTGGTGATAACATCAAGACTCTGGACGGTTTCCAACTCGAAACAGTTTTACACTGCACGAAGAGTCACCTTTGAACAGAATTTGCACTGCATGAAGAGTCACCTTTGAACAGAATTTGCACTGCATGAAAAGTCACCTTCTAACCGGCTTTACACTGCATGAAGAGTCACCTTTTAACAGGTTTTACACTGCACGAAGTGTCACCTTTTAACAGGCTTTACACTGCACGAAGAGTCACTTTTTAACAGGCTTTACACTGCACGAAGCGTCACCTTTAAACAATCTGTTACAGAATGATTTTGGAGCTTATGGAAAACTATTCTTGATCTTTAAGCAAAGTCTGTTCTGGCCATTTTTGACCATCAACGGTGGTCAGAAAGCGAAACTTAAAGAACGTATTGTCGGATATACGAAAGGATATTTAAAAATCTATTTCGGGTCACCAATATTATAATCGATGGATCTTTGTCACAGATTTATGGTACTACCGCAATAAAGCTGAAATATTTTTTTCAGGTGTTCGGACGTGAACCATCTCTAGTACGGTATATGACTTTAAGTCTTTACTTTAGTTTTATTTTCTTTATACATCCTAAGAATTAATGGGATTAATTACATAAAACAAACCTAGGTTTTGGTTCTGAAAGATGCCATAATTCTAGGAGCATGTTCCGTTTCCGTGTGAATATTTCGTTCATTAATACAGCTGCGCACTAAGCTGCTAAATCTCAGATAAAGCTGAAAGAGTTGAATCACTAATCAAGAGTTAATTCACTAATCAAAGGAGATCAGATTTGAAAGTCAACTGGTGTTTCATTTTTTGCAAGACATAGCTGCGACATATATTGAAGATATTTTGAAATATTTCATTTTGGATGCCATTAAAAAGTTTCTATGAACTTCTGAGTGTAAATATTCACACCTCTTACCCACAGACCTATTGCGACAGTACTTATTCTTTTCACTACATTTACTGAACAATTCGTATACATATTGCGTTTGGAGATATTCAGACGGGGAGAGTGTTCTTTGAAATAAATCAGATTGCAAATAATCGAAGCAACATATCCAAGTTTTACATAATTTTTATCGCGGACTATCTATATAGAACAGCTATGAAAAGCGATTTCTAAATGTTTCCATATTTGTGTAGTTTCTTGCTGCTATTCAGATTGCTTACTATTTCTTACAATTAATTTTGAAATTGGACTTCTAAAGACAGTTTGATGGGTTTCAGCAAAATACGTGGGTTATTATATAGAAAATGTATTATTATAAGAATTTTTTGGGGAATAACGTTTCCAGCAGTACATACGAAACATAATTCTAAGATAAATTGAAGTCTCTAATAGTATTTTGCGTTACAATTTCTAGATCATCTGTTCCGAATATTTGTGCTGGTAAAGAACAATATCCGTTCTAAACATTACAAAATTGGCAGCTGCCTTAGATAGACAATTTTTTTCTCTTTTCTTTTTTTTTTTTTTTGAAAGTATGTTTTTAATGGAGATATACACTGAAGAACAATTGAATTAGAGATACCTGTCTAGTTGTCTAGTAACGTGTAGCACCACCTTTCGGCCTGATGACGCCGGCGATTCGTCTCGGCATGGACTCGACATGACACCGGAAGTGTTGGGAAGCCATACGGATCCACGACCTCTGAAATAGCTCCCACAGTTCCCCAAGATTTGATAGAGGGAGTCAGAGCCTGGAACATCTCTTTACATGGCATCCCTGATGTGCTCGATGGGATTGAAGCCAGGTGACCTAGCTGGCCAACGAAGCGAGGTCACGTCGGAGGAGTGTTCATCCAACCATTCGGATACAACTCGGGGGTGATGGCACGGTGCATTGTCTAGTTGCTGGATGAGGTCCCCAGTGGGATGTTGAAGACGCACAAACGGAAGCAAATGGTCGTCCAGGTTATTCCGGTAACGTTGACCTGTGAGGGACGATGTCACACGTACCAGGGGTGTCCCATTTCGGTCAACGTTAACTTTCCCCATACGAGAATGCCACTCCCACCAGCTTAAAGAGTACCCTGCTGGCAAGAAGGATCCATCGTTTCATGTGGTTTGCGCCGTACTCGTAATTTGATATCCGCATGTACCAACGTGAATCTCGACTCATTAGTCCAAACAACATTTTCCCACATGTTTAGGGTCCAGTTGCGATGTTCCCGCGCCCATTCTAATCTGTGCACCTTGTGATGTGCGGTCAGCAGCGGTACCCTCGTGGGACAATGACTTCTTTACCCCATAGCAAGGAGATGGTTCTGGATGGTGTGGCTGCTTACACGTTTTTGTGCACCAGCGTTAAATTGCCGAGTGATTTCTTGTACTGTGGCCCGTCTATACGCTGTTACAATGCGAGCTAGCCGACGATGATCCCGCTCATCCACACGCTGTTGTCCAAGGCAGTTGGCCCTTGCAGGGATGGTTTTACCGGAATTGATGTACTCACGGTGCACCCGTGACACAGTGGCTCGTGAAAATCCCAGTGCCTGCACGACTTCCGAAATGGAGTGACCCATACGTCAGGCTCCGACAATCTGCACACGATCAAATGCGCTTAGATCCTTTGTCTTACCCATAATGCGTCCGACTCTTATTGATTCCCGTCGTATCACCCCTTATATTCTCCGATCGCTGCATACGTCGTGTCGTTTCCGTTTACAGGGCCGCCCACAGCGCCACATTTGCATAACGCCAGCTGTCTCTAATTCAATAGCCCTTCAGTGTATTTCATTTCAAGCACCATAGCATAATATTGCTTTCAGTTTTCTCTTCATGACATAAGTTATGTAAACAATTCTTTCGAAAAGCTTTTGTCGATCTCTAATAACAGGTCCAACATTAATGCGCCTTTTGTTAGGCATTTTGAATAGAACTTAAAGTACAGCTGGGGAACAACGATCGATAGTTGTGAAGACATGCTAACTGCATTGCATCTGACAGCTGCTAGAGGGTGCGTTGTGGAGGATCCATAGAGCGAAAAACACGATCGAGGTGGTCCCACAGATGCTCAATTGGTTTACGTCTGGGGAATTATTGGCCCAGGGAAGTACTTTGAAGTCTTCATCGTGCTCTTCCAACTACTCTGGGACAATTCTAGCTGTGTGACACTTCGCATTCACGTGCTGGAAGATATCATCTGCCTCAGGGAAGACAATCAGCATGTATTGGTGTACGTGGTCTGCAAGGATAGATTCACAGCGAATTCGATCCGCAGTGCCTTCCACAGGTATGAGTGGACCCCCAGAATGAAACGAAAACATTCCCCAGATCATAACGCTGCCCCCAATAGCTTGCGTTTTTCTAGCAATGGTTGATGAGTGTTTGTTCTCCGATGCTTCTCGCTTTATACGCCAACGTCAATCCGTTCGATGAAGCAGAAAACTTGACTCATCGGAGAAGGCAATCTTTTGACAATCACCGGAATTCAAATTCTGATACTGAAGTGCAAATGTAAGCCTTTTTTGCCGATGCACCTTCGTTAGCATAGGTGCAGTGACCATCCGTTCGATGAAGCAGAAACCGTGACTCATCGGAGAAAGCAATCCTTTGACAATCACCGGAGGTCCAATTCTGATACTGAACTGCAAATCTAAGCCTTTTTTGCCGATGCACCTTCGTTAGCATAAGTGCAGTGACAATCCGTCGGCATCGGAGCCTCACTCGCAGCAGGTTTCGCTGTACTGTCGTTTTAGACACTCTTCCGTTAGCCCCACGATTGATTCGACCAGTGAGTTGCTCCACTGTAGTGTGTCGATCGGCTTTCAGGCACCTTCGAAGTCGACGTTGACCTCTCACATCCATGGCCCGTGTTGCTCTGCAGTTTGCACATCGCTTACTCGCAATGGTGCCATTCCTCTAATCACGGTACACTTTAACCACAGCAGCATGCGAACAGTTCACAAGCTGCGCTGTTTCTGAAATAATGCCACCCACGGCCCTAAAGCCGATAATCGTACCTTTTTGTAAATTTGATGAATTGCTCCTTTTATCAATGACAGCAACGAGCGATATGTTTTCAGAATGTCTACAGCACACCTTATATACCTTCCAAGCCAGCTCACGACACGTGCCTTCTTTCATTGGCTACGCGCTGTTGACGTCAGAAGTAGGAGGTGGTTACAGTAATGTGACTCGACTGTGCATTTACATCACAAATTATTCCAGTGAATTTCCAAGAAACCCCATAGAAAATAGGAAATAATTCATCATATATCGGACATTAAAATCGAAGATCGAACTGGTCGGAGATTAAATTTTCGAGTTCCGGTAATAATCCCATCATTCTTTTCAGATTATGAGGTTTAACATAATTAATTTCTGAACACCACTGTCGTTCATTGTTAATTAATCGAAAAATGTAGGTACATTGGAAAACATCAACTGCTCAAAGTCACTAGTACCTTGTTTGAAAAGAGGAACAACCAGTCCCCTGTGATTTGTGATCTGAGTACAGACGAAAACGGTAGCGGAACACTGACCTTCCGATGCTCTGCGCTTGACCTACGGTCGGGTAAGTTGTGTCCTCTTAAATTTTTTGGAAAACATTATCTCGAAATTCAACCGTACACTGTTAGAATATTTCCTTTTCTATCAATATCGCATGAAGTACCAAGGACAAAGAGAAACATTTTGATTTTCCGTTTCCGCGCGTTCTTTGACAGGGTTACGGGTTGGGGTATGCGTAAGACATTATAATCTGTGAAACTACACGTCAAGTGAAAAACGCGTTTGAGTTGTAATTTTTCAAAGCTGTAAAAAAATAAGAAGTAGAAATTTTTAATAGTCTGTCTCCATGTGCTGATGCTGTTTACTCTAAATCACCATGCAGAAGAAAGACTAAATGATTTTGTCTTGTTGTTTGTTAATCGGGGATTTAGGACGACCGAGAGCAACTCAATGGGCTACAACCAATCGTCCGTCCCTAATTTAGGGCCACTGGTTCCAGGGAAATGAAAGAGCCAGTGCCGTAAGACAAACACATATCCATGTTTCACCGGGATTCGTACCCGGACCTATCTTGGACGAACGGTCAGAAGCCATTACTTAAACCACTGCGCCAACGAGGCGGTCTAAATCATCTACACATACTTTTACCTGACCACAGTGTCGTGCATTATTAACATATTACAACTTATTATACACACAGTCTCATGAACCCCTCTCTTTCCCTAACACTTTCGTAACGGGAGTGATTGACAGATCGCGCAAAACAACGATTGGCATATTATTGTGGGAGTACAAATGCTGCATTTAAGTAGGTAAATTTGTTATGCAACTTCATTAAATCATTCTAACACTTGAATTTCGGACGAGTTAAAAGGAAAAATGGAATATTTTTGCTAAATAAATGCTCAAATAACAGAGAACGAGAATGTTTTCTTTAAAACTCAGCATGAATTATTTTAATCTGTACTTACAGCTTCGGAGCTCAAAAAACACTGCTACTCATTTCGTAGTCGTACCTGCATTGACCCATAACATATTGGAAATCCACTGCGCATTAACGGAGCCCGTATCAAAGACAAGGACCACCACTTCCGTTGCTCAGGGGTCTAAGCACTAGTCTCTGAGCGTTCATCGGAATGGGGTTGAGTTCGAGTTCTGGATAAGGTTGGTGCGTTTATCGAACAGCACTGTCACGCTGTCCTCCTCAAAGGTTGTTAAACACTTTCCGAAACCATATTAAAAATAACTATTTTCGAGATTAAAAGTTAAAGATCAGAAAGAAGTAAAATAGTACATTACAAAGCATGTTTATTTACACGGAATTATATTTCATATTACAGTTAGTAACATACAAATAAAATAAAATAAAATGTATATATAGTCTCAAATTTTTTTTCACTTAGGTATGAATAACATATACTCACTCTGCATCAAGGCATCGGTCTTGTTAAGTGACGAAACCATAGGGGGTTTCATTTCAGTATGGGTTTCGCAGAGAAGTGTCAAGGCCCACAAATGTTCGTATCAAATAAGTTTATGTTAAATGGGGTACCGGATCCGGTAGCTTATTCTGATTTTCCGATGAACGAGGAGTGTTTATCAGTTTGAAGCAGTCTGACAGTGCTCGGAGCAAGACTAACCTGACTATGGAGTTAAAGTAAGGGATTGTGTACTTCCACTGCATAATGTAGTTCAAACTGAAAAGCTCTTGTTCGAACTTGAACTGAGACCTAAGAAGCACATAAATATACTGACGCTGTAAATGTTTTTCGTACATGCATTAAAAAATAAGATCCAAGTTTCGGTCGCGTTTCTTAAAAAATACAGATATTCGCATTTTCGCTACGTCATTGTCTCTTCTGTCTTGCTTCAGACAGGCTATACCGTACACACGGAGGATATTTACTGAGCGCGGGAGTTTAGAATTGGGCCGAAGGGTAACCGCGGAGATAAGGGTCGCGGCGGTCTCTCGCTCTGTCTTGCAGTTGGTGTTTACTAGTACATCTGGAAACATAGCGCAGTCCAATGTATTTCTAATTTAGAAAAATGCGTACTGCACACACGTTTAATATGTAACTAAAAAATGTCTTTGGAACACTTTAGGAACACCGAAATTTACGTATAACTGATGAAATGGTATAAAAAGTAACATGGTTAAAGAGGGTGTTCGTTTTATGCACCCAGATGCGTTTTTGAAAAGAAGGGAGTCTGTTGCCCGGGCAGTTGTGGGGGACATCGTGATAGAAGCATGAGCGGGAAGATTCCTTTTGTCTTTCCTCCCATCCCCTTGGTGTCTTAGGGGAAAAGGCCAGCGACACTTGGCACCACATTAGTGAGCGGAGAAATACAGATAAACAAGAGATACAGAATTGTCGGTGAATCGGTTTCGCAGCGTTAACAGTGTAATCAGGTTAGCTTTGCCCCGAGTACAGAGACTTAGGCAGCGGATGGCCTAGTGGTCAACATTCGTGACTGCCACGGGGAAACCTAGCTGCCCAAAAGCTATGTTGTCAAAGAATGTCCTCTAGAGAAAGGTTTTTGGAAGCAAATAAAGTTGACCAGAACATTTTAAATTTCTTTCAATAGCCATTTTGATAGATTGTTATAATAAATCGATTAAGTATTTTAAAACTTTTGAGCAATAAGATTGTTCGCTTTATAAAAATGTCATCTGTCAAAAAATACCATATAGTAGGGCCGCGAGTTGCCTAGTGGTCTGAGCAACTATTTCGAAACCGGTTAATCGTGAGATCGGTGTCGGGACTATATACCGGGTGCTCCAAAACTTCCCAGCCAAGCGTCAATAACGTTTCCTTGACCAATTTCGCGACACGAGGCCTAGCGTTGTCATTCAGTAATTTCACGGAAAGCAATCCGTTGCCTGTGAATGGACTTTTCCGACAGATTTCCTGGTTCAGTCGCAGAAATTGTTGCTTTTAACGATCCGCAGTAACAGTTTGACCCTGTTCCAATAGTTCATAACAGAACGCACCCTTCATATCCCATCAGATGCACAGCAAAACACTTTTGGAGTGAATATTGCGTTTCTAGTCGTCTTTGTTGCATCACCGGGTCTACCCAGTGTTTTTTGCTTTTAGGATTGTCGTACTATATCCACCTTTCATCACTGTAACGATTTTCACAGGAAAGACTTTCCGTGTTGTTTTTCCAACAGATTCAAACAATTCATGAACGATATTCCTTGTTCTTCTGGCTCAGGTCATGTGGCACCCAATTTCCTTCCTTCCGAATATTTTCCATTGTACGTAAACGATTAGAAATGGTTTGTTGAGTTACCCCCAGTTATCCAGCTAGTTTGGTTTGCGTTTGAGACGAATCTTCAACCAGCAATTCTTGCGGTTTCACTTGTGCAACCTTTTGCTCGGCGCCACTACGTTCTCAGTTGCTAACATCAAAATCACCTGCTTTAAACCGTCTGAACCAAAACTCAGAAGTGTTTTTTGATACAATATTCTTCTTTAGAACAGAACAGACCGATGCACATGATTTCGCAGCAGTTTTTCTTTGATGAAATTTATAACGAATGCAGTGCCGAATAAATACGGTATCGCTTGCCATTTTTTACCTACCGATGTGCAAGTGCGTTTGAGTGTTGAACTTCTGTGTCATATTTTACACACTTGACCAGTTACGGTTACATGACAACAACGAGGAGGAATGTCATATATGTAAATCATCAGTATACGTCACACAAAAAAAACTTTGAAATTTATTTGTATACCCAATATATTCAGTTTCTTGTAGAGTATTGCCATTGCAGTTTCGAAATTTATTGCTGAATAATCATGCACATATAAAATACGTATATTTATACATTTAATTTAATTTCTGACAGCACCAATAATGCTTAAGAAATGTGTATAGCGTGATGGCTTGGGAAGATAGTCGTGTACCATACAATAGGGGTACACCACCGAAGAGTGGACAGATCAACCGACCGGAGGTTTTCGTTATTCCAATGTTTTTCTATATATGATAGTGTATTGTGGTAAATATTACCGGTATATATAGTAGGTATTGCGTTATCACCTGTTCATAAGTATGTATTTAATTGACAGATACTTAGATTGTGTAATATTTAATGTTATCTCCCAGTATTCACTGACCAATTGTACCCGTGTTAAAAAAGTGCAGTATACGTAGATACGAATACGTTCGTTAATGTAGCAAATGATTATTTAAATCGTTTGCCATTAAAAATGCAAGTTTTAACAACTGTTTGGTTTCAAAATGAGGAAGAATGGTAAGAAATTTTTATATACAAAACGTTTTTCTTATATCTAACTGTTTACTTATATTAACACAAATATGTAACTGGGGTATTTCACATTGTTTTATTGAAGGATTTCAAACAATGCAATGAGGAACAGCGAGTTCATAAAAACAACACTAGTCAACATTTTAAAACTTTGTTTTCATAACACGGATGTTTTTAACTAATTTTAGGAGTGCTTCCGCCAAATACGATTGTAAAATCTCTCCATCATGTTCGCTTTTTCGTGTATGAACATGTGCTATATTTTCACAGTACAATGCAAAATACACACATTGCTGCTTCACATTATAATATATTAAAGCTTAGCATTGTAATGTACACTGACGGAAAGGGAAAAAAGAACACCAAGAAGGAGACGTCTGATACCAACGAAATTTATGCAGCATAATAACGGGATACAGAGGATAACGTGTTCAAAACATTATGGCAAAATACAGCTGTATTTGCTGGTAAACTGAAAAATAACATTTCCATGTAATATGGTTAGTACGAGGTTGAACTGCCATGAACTGCGTCACACTGTGCAATTCTGGCATGGAGTCTGTCGTACAGATGTTGGATGTAACTTTAGGGTATTAAGTTCTAAGCATCCTCAACCTGGACGCGTAAATTGGAGATGGTCATGGCTGGCCGTGGAGACCGGATAAGTTGTTGTCACATTAAATCCCACACGTGCGTAATGGGAGACAAATCCGGTGAACGTGCAGGCCATGGAAGTTGTCTCACACGCTGAAGTGCATGGTATGTTGCACGTGCCGTGTGTGGGCGTGCGTTTTCTTGCTGGAAAACACCACGATGGACCGACCTTACAAATGGTACAACAACGGGCTGAATGATGTTGTTGATGTAGGAGGTGCTGTTTAACGTACCCGGTACAAACACTAGTTGTGTACCGGAGTGATAGCCTATCGCTCCCGACACCAGGAGACCAGGTGTAGGCCCTGTGTGTCGCTAGCGGGTGCAAGAAGGGTGGAGACGTTGCCCTGTGCGCCTGCGAACACGCATACGGCCATCGGAGGCCCCCAAGCAGAATCTGCTTTCATCGCTGAGCACGACAGTTCGCCATTGCGTTCTCCAGTTCAGACGTTGACGACACCACTGCAGCCGTTCCTGACGGTGAGCTGGAGTCCGCGGTACACGTGCACGTAGTCCTGCATCCAGTAGACGGTTGCGTATTGTTCGCACAGTCACCTCAGGTGCAACGGCAGCTCGGATTTGCGTCGCAGTGGATGTTCTGCTTGAAAACGCCGCTCTTCTTATGCGTCGATCGGTCCGCTCATCAGTCCGTCTGTGACTCTCGGTTCCACGTCTTCTCCTGTGGGAATGTTTCTCGGACAATCTACGCCACTATCATATCACCACCGATACTTCCCTTCCAATTCGCTCCGCAATACGACGATACGACCACCCGGCCTCACGGAGTCCGACTAGACGACCTCGCTCAAAGTCCGATAACTGCTGATATCGTACACGTCTTCCATGTCCAGGGATTGCAGCTTCTTCAGGGTCTTCGTACGTGTCCGTACGCCGACGACTGATTACATTCACTTCGCCGTACTCCTTAAATACCACCGATGATAATTTGCATATTATACCGTGCTGTGGCGTAAGCGCCCACCGGTTGGTCCCGAAATTAACATCACACCTACGTAAACTCGACCCCAATAATATATGTAAATTTCATGATCATCCGCCAATTCCTTCTTGGTGATGTTTTTTCACTTTCCTCCACTGTATTACCGCATTTATGTGTCTTGTTAGCTAAAGAATCAGTGTTACAAAGTACAAATACCTTATTCATATATCATTGCATGTCAGACAGCAAAATAAAAAAAGAAATAGAATAAACAACATTAACGAAAATGGAAAGTGCACACACACATACTCGTATACCCGTACAAGTAGTTTTTATTTTTCTATGTGTTGTTTTGTGCTTCTTCTTCAAATCCCAGCAGTAATCATTCATCATTGAGGGATCCCACCTACCATGATACCTCTCCTCCAACTTTCGGATGACTTTTTGGAACCTTTCTTCTTTTTTATAGCTGACTGCTCCTATGTTGTCAGGAGAGAAATCCAGATGCGAATGGAGGAAATGTATTTTTAAAAACATCCGGCACCCAAGGATGTTACAATTCTTGAGAAGGTTGTGAACCAGACGTTTGTAATTTCCCTCTTTTTGGTTGCCCAGAAATCCTTTGACCACAGGTGCGAAAGACTGCATACGGCGATCTATGTTCGGTTTAGCTGTTTGGTAAAAACACAATCACGCAGTAGTTTATGCTTCTGAGGACCAACGAAAATGCCTCCTTTGAGTTTTGTATCACCCAATCGCCGAAATATTTGCTTTAAGTTCAAGAAATCTGGGCCAGTTTTGCCGGTAGCCTTTACAAACTTTTCGCTAGCCCCAGTTTGATATGAAGTGGTGAAAGCAGCACATCAGAGAGATTAACTAGAGGCTTGTGACGAATGTTAATCTCTCCAGGAAGGAAAACCTCTCGTTTAGGCTAGTCTATCCGTTCGTCTTGTTTACTGTGGTCCTACTGTCCCATATCGACTCTGGAACGCATGTATGGTATCACGAAAGCAACCAAATACGTACAATACATGACAGATATTTTTACTTGATGTTCGAAAGATTTGGTATGCAGCGGCTTGTATACGCGAAACTCTCGTTTAAAATATTACATTTAATATTTTTGCTTAAATATGCAAAAGAATTCACATTACGTATTTTTGAGGTGCCAATTTATGACCATGATGTATAAATGTTAACATTCACATCATGTTTCAATTGGACAATGACCTGTCGTCATTACTCCATGTCAATATTAAGTATAAAACATTAGTTACCCGTTATTCATGAAGTTATTCCCGAAAACAACCGGGCTTAATGCATAAGAATTTTTTACTTTATTTATACAGTTAGTTGCTGCTTTTGTTTACCTTTTATATCGTTAGCATGAGTTCAAGTATGATGAGAGTCGGCAAACAGGTTACATGATGATCCAACCAATGTTTCCTTTGCATGTTTTATTATGTGATAGTCTTTGAACCTCTTCGGGATTTTTCACACTTTTAAGCAACAGACGTCCGAACACACTACAATGAACGACAACAGTGCGATGGTTGTTTAAGCAATTTTCAAATTTCTAAGCAACAGACGTCCGAACACACTACAATAAACGGCAACAGTGCGATTGTTGTTTAAGCAATTTTCACCTTTCTAAGCAACAGTCGTCGAAACACACTACAATGAACGACAAGAGCGCGATGGTTGTTTAAGCAATTTTCACATTTCTAAGCAACAGACGTCCGAACACACTACAATAAACGGCAACAGTGCGATGGTTGTTTAAGCAATTTTCACATTTCTAAGCAACAATCGTCGGAACACACTACAATGAACGGCAAGAATGCGATGGGGTTTTAAGCAATTTTCACATTTCTAAGCAACAGACGTGCGAACACACTACAAAAAGCGGCAACAGTGCGATGGTTGTTTAAGCAATTTTCACATTTCTAAGCAACAGACGTCCGAACACACTACAATAAACGGCAAGAGTGCGATGGGGTTTTAAGCAATTTTCACATTTCTAAGCAACAGACGTGCGAACACACTACAAAAAGCGGCAACAGTGCGATGGTTGTTTAAGCAATTTTCACATTTCTAAGCAACCGTCGTCGGAACACACTACAATGAACGGCAACAGTGCGATGGTTGTTTAAGCAATTTTCACATTTCTAAGCAACAGACGTCCGAACACACTACAATAAACGGCAAGAGTGCGATGGTTGTTTAAGCAATTTTCACATTTCTTAACAACAGACGTGCGAACACACTACAATGAACGGCAACAGTGCGATAGTTGTTTAAGCAAACTCTTAGTATTATAATAAAGCGCGAATTTTAATTATGACCTGGATTGTTACTTTTTTGGGAGTATTTTGTCTTTCAAAGTTCGATATAAAGGAAATATTACGTTTAGCTTGTTAACCCAAATCGCAGTTTTGATTTTACTCTGCCTAAACAGAAAAAAAAATCAAAGTTCAAGACAAACATTACAGTTACGATAAGTTTCTAAGGCTGTATTTATTCTAGTTCCATTCAACCTAACATCGTCGAACATCCGTTTCCTTCCGAAGCTCAGCTTTCTTGAGTGTAAAACAATAATAAATTTGGAAGAAACCAAAACAAAAGATCAAAATAATCATGAATGGAATACGGGATTACACTGTATAATACAAATTTTGAAGATGTGAATCCGTTGTTTGGTGTAAATATGACATCGGTGGTAAGTCAGATAACATCCGAAAGTTTGAAAATGCTGTCCTCCTGAAGCAGGAATCGAACTCGCGTCACCCCGGATAGCGCCAAGTATCCTGCGTTTAAATTAATCGGAAATTTGTTCGTCCTGAGGGTGGTGTAGTGGTTAGCATACTCTGGCGCTATTCGGGAAAAGCGGATTAGATTCCCGGTTCTCCCCAATGTTACTTAAATGAAAATATACACCATGCGATAAATCATATCCATAAATACAGTCATTTGGAACATAATGGCATCCTGGATACCTTTCATAAACAATTCCCATTAGCTTTAGACTACAAAACTTTTAGAAATTTTACATTTTATATAATTTTATTGGAAAATAAAATTATGCAAACTTCTTTCTAAATTTCATTTACTATATTTTGCAGGGCGGGACAGCAAAATCATGTGATTTGCTCATAGTGTCTGAAAACTATAAATAAAAAAAATACATTCTGTCTAACGTGGCATTTTGTCGAAATGTATATTTGAGCTCAATCGTTTCTAACGAACGGCACAGTTGCAAATGGGTAAACTTTAATTACTTCGTTTTCGTAATGGTGATTTCAATTCTACAAAACTTCTCTGAAGTTGGTTTCAGGTATAAAATGCATACTTTTTTTATACATCATTGGTAATCGTACCCAGAGTTCAACTCCATTTAAGTTTCCGTGGATGATTTGCAACTCACTTTACACCTCTACAAATCTAAGTCTGTTTAATTTCAGTGAAAATAAAAATATTTTCAAATATAATATGATGAGTTGTACCAAACCAGACTGGCATAATACCATCAAAACGTTTTGTCGTCTGAAAAGGGAAATTCAATGCAGCTGCACGTTCTCTCTATGCACGTAACAAACTGGATATGCAAAGTGCAAGATTTCTTTTTAATCAATATAATCTCAAGTGGAAATATATGTACTTAATACAATACATACTTGGATGCTTTTTTTACGGTAATCGAAACATAATTATTTTATAAAGTAAACGTGGGGAGGGTGAGAAATGAAATCAGTCATTATTAAGTTCTATTGTTAGTGGCCAGTAGTTTACTTAGAGATAATTGTGATTTAAGGTAGAAATTGAATTTCCTAATTAACCTAAGGAAATTTCGACTTGCATTAAAATTATGCTCCAAATCGTTATCATGGAAACAGTAACTCATGGATAGATTAGGATTTTATTTTCGTTAAATAGCTAAGATTCAAATTAAAGAGCGTCAAGTGCTCTTGAATGTAGCCTTACAGATTCCTTACATTTCGTAATATTTGATTCTTCAGTATTGTACACGAAAATTCATAAATGGTACTTATCACGCAGTTCCCGATGATTGACGATAACAGTGTCACATGCAGTCATGGAAGAATTCGTCTAAAGTCACGAGTTTGAAATCAAAACTGAGACACTTAAATCTTTCTAAGAATATTTCTGCAGTATGCTATTGTGTTTTAATAACCTAGGATTGATTTTTTTTCACAGTGAGTAGTAAATCACTTGCTTTTTCCAAAAGAAAAGAGGCATAAATTATTTTATTGACAGAAAGTTTATTTGTTTAAATATATATATTTTCTTTTCCAGATAAATTAATTCCAGAATGAATACATTCAATGGATAAAACATTAGATATCGATTAAATCTGATGCGACTATTAAACTTAATACATAGGGAGATTTCCGTTTGTATCGCAACTCTTCAAGGCTTGAGAACGGCTTGACGTCTACTCCATTTATTCCAAGCGCGTAGAAATAACTCGCCAAAATCCTGACCATCATAACTCTGAGGATACCACAATAGTTTGAATGTTTAGGCTCCTTTTTTATTGATAATGCCGAGCCAAAAGCTCTGCGAAACTATACTAGGTGTTAAATAATGATTTAATTATTTATAAAGATAATCATTTATTACATCTCAATATCACAAATGTGTACTCTTAATTAAAAATGGAAAAAATGTTTTAAAATTTGTTTTTGCCCCGTTGGCGCAGTGGTCTGAGCGATGGCTTCAAACCATTTATCCGACATGGGTTCTGGTTGGAATCCCGGTGAGGCATGGATGTTGTGTTTGCCTTAAGAACCTGGTATTTCCTTTCCCTGGAACCAGTAACCGCAAAGTAGGGACGGACGATTGTTTGTACCCCACTGAGTTGCTCACGGTGCTAATCAAAAACAAAACAAAAAACAATTCATCCTGTGCACAAAACAATTTCATCCTGTGCGGCAATTCTCTCCCACTCTGACTCTCTTCCTGTCACTTATCTGTGTCGATCTCTGACTGTAACACTTTCCCTGTGTCTGACCCTGATTCTGACTGTGTCTCTGTGTCACAGACACTTTCAATCCTTTTAACGATATTTTTCTTATAAATCTTGAAATATTAAGAAGTTTACGATTTCTGCGTAAATATCCAAAAGTTCAGTCAGTGAAATCAGCTACGATCCTGTTTATCTGGCTCTCTCATTTTATGGCTATCTGTCGTTAAGTGATCATCAACGATGAGTTGAAATTTGAGATAGATTCAATTTTCTAATCTGGTTCAGATGACCATTAGCCGTTTCAGAAAACCCCAGATTATAAACACTAATGTAATAACTATCTGAAAAACAATTGGAACAAATGCAGGCATCATTTAACTTAAAACGTCTCCCCATTCTACAGCATAATTAATGCAATCATAACAATTTTAAAGATAAGCTACAATATGGAAATTGTTTTCTAGTTTGCTAGCAACATAGACACATGGGTTGAGAAAGGTGACACGTTTTTTTTAAATATAATCTGTAATCTCATCAACTATGTACAGAGATAGAAATTGGGGTTTGTAATTGGAATTGCCAATAATTATGTTTTTAGACAGAGAATTTGGTTTAAGCAAAACTATGTAGTTGCGTACGCGGCCTTTTAATTTGGAATTTCAATTAAATACGCTTATATCCAAAGCCTAATCTAGGTGGTTCTTCCTAAAATCTATGATTTATGTTTCCAAAATTTCTCTACATATTTTCTTCGCAATTAATGTATTCCCAAGGATGAAAATTTGCACATCGATAGAACTAATTTTAAGTTATAGCATGGGATATTTAATACTTGCTGAAACATAACCATAATTGTATTAAAATCAATGAATTTTCTTTGAATAACGTTCAGACCTGTCGATAGATGGCGCGATATGTACATTGATGACGTGTAGGTAAGCAAATGTTAGATTGCTTAATTATAGTTATGTTTCACAAGTACACTGCCGGACAATTGCTAAGGACGGATGACAATAGCAACGATAGCAACCATAAAATGGAAGGCAGGAAAATGTGGAAATTAGCATAAGTGCGGGATACAGTAAGACGTGTTGTGCGTATGCAAATTTTGGATTGCCGAACTTGTTCGTGACGTCATAGCGCTGAGAAGAGATATAAAGGATTTGACGCGTATTGACCGTTGTTGCTCAAACGCAAAGTTGAAAGGGAAAGCATCAATTGACGAACTTGCAATTTTCAGTATGTCTTCCCGACATCACCTAGATGATTTTACGCGTGGCCGTATTATTGGCAAGATTGAAGAAGGGCGAAAAATAACAGATGTTGCCAGGGAGTTCGACGTCAGCCACAGTGTTGTTTCAAGGCTTAGGAAATCATTTCAAACAAATGGAGAGTGTAGCAAACGTCACGGGAGAGGTCGTGTTCGCAGTACGACACCTGCAGAAGATTGGTACATAGTGCTATCAACAAAAAGACACCGGCGCAGCACAGCTAGTGAGGTAGAAAATCCCTTTATGGCTGCTACTGTCAAGCGGATCTCCCGAAAAACTGTCGCCAGACGTTTGCATGAAGGAGGACTATACGCCCGCCGTCCTGTTGTGTGCATCCCATTGTCCAGACGTCACCGTACCGCCCGTTTGCAATGGTGCCATCAACATCGCAATTGGACTGATAACGACTGGTTCACTGTCCTCTTCTCAGATGAGAGTAGATACAGTCGATCGTCTTATTGTCGACGACAACTGATCTGGTGTGATAGTGGTACTGCATATTGTCCAGCAAACATACAGGAAAGGGACCGATATCCGACATGTAGTGTCATGGTATGGGCTGGCATCATGATCAATGGCCGTACGTCCCTCTATGTGCTTCCAACTGGGACTATGACTGGCCAACGATACATTAATGATGTTCTGCTACCTTATGTTCCCATGTTCCGTGGTGCTGTCGGTGATAGATTCATTTTCATGGACGACAACGCAACATGTCATCGAACAGTCGTTGTCCAGGAGTGTCTTGAGAGCGAGGATATTCAACGCCTTGTATGGCCAGCACGTTCTCCAGATCTGAATCCCATTGAAACTGTGTGAGATGTTTTGGGGAGGAGTCTTGCTGGTCGACAATGCCCTCCAATAAACAAGGACACCCTCATCCGTGCACTGACAGAGGAATGGGATAAATTACCCCAACAGCTGCTTGATAATGTTGTGCAAAGCATGACACGACGTGTGGAATCTTGCATCGCCCTCCATGGTGGCCATATCCCGTATTGACATCTTACGCCGGAACGACTTCGGACGGTAATTGCATTTTTTTCACGTTTACGTATTCTGCACAAAATGGCCTGTTTGTCCCTTGAACACGTTCCAAAGTCTTCTGGATTTCAAAGCACAATAAATTGTCTTTCTTGTAATGTCCTGGCATTCTGACATTATTTTATTTCACTTGACATCCAACCACACTTACTTTTTTATAGCCGTTTATGATCCGTCCTTAGCAATTGTCCAGCAGTGTATTAAGTATCCCATGCAATTTCATTAAGTAAGTTTTCCCGATGTGCAGATGTTCCTCCTTGGGAATACATTAAATGCGAAGAAAATACGTAATGAGGTTTTACCATTGGAAACATAAAGCAGATATTTTAGGTGGAACCACTTTAAATGACGAATACGGAAAAAAGCACAGACACTGCTGACCAACAAGACTATGATATCACTTGAACGAAAATTTTATATTTTAGTAAAAATTTTGACACGTTTCGTTCAATCGTAGTTGATGGAGTTCATGCCGCATTGGTGGCGCAATGGTACAAGCGATGGTTTCTGATCATTCGTCCGAGATTGGAGGGATTGGAATTCCAGTAAGGCACAGATGCTGGGTTTGTTGTACGGCACTGGCGTACTTCCTTACCTGGAAAGAGTCACCCTAAATTAGGGACGGCGAGAGGTTATAGCCCACTTAGTTGCTCACGGTGGGAGGGTTAAACCTCTAATCAGAAAAAAGAAGTTCCTAAAATATCGCTTAATAATGTCTATCCAAACATGAAAATATAAAATTCTTTAATTTTAATGTATGTGAATATACTTTAGAATGAGTTATTCTTAAAATCTGTTGTGCAAATTCCAAAATTTAAAACCCATGAAATGTAATCAGTGTACATCAATAGCCCCGATTCGTCTGAGGGTATTTTCTATTCGATATCATTGTTCCTAAAAATGAAGTTAAGACAACTGTTCTACTTCAAAAGCTTTTCCAATCAAGAATATTCTGAAAACAATTTCGGTTTCGAAAATTGTGCATTTCCCCTTCAAAACCCCCAAAAATATATTGCAAATTTTCTGAGATGAGAGTTTAAAGCAGTTCGATTCCAATTTTTATTTAGTTTTGTATGCTTTGTTTGAGTATATATACTGTATATACACACACTACAAGAAAAAACATTTATGGCCAGTATGTCTTTATGCAAATCTGATCATGATCAGGTTAACGACCGCGCGAACGATGTCATGAAACAATACAAATAAAAAAACCAGTGTTGTTCTCCAGATGGGAATGGCAGCGAACTTAAGTTAGTTTTAAAAAAGTGAAATTTTAATTTTTAGATGCTGTTTCAGAGCATTTCCGAGACAGGAAAAGTAGTGAATGCTACAGTCCGTCTGCAACTGTAAGTCCGATTTCAAAAGTTATTTTGCATTTTGATGCTAGAAATGTGCGAACAATGATCATTGCTTTCCGGATTTTCAACGGTACATAAACGCTACACCACAGTGTGTAAATGCATATGCTATCGACTTTAAAGATATTGTATTCATAATAATTGCTTCTGAACATGCGATTAAAGTTCGATATCATTTCTGACGAATACTTTATTGGGGACAGTTTATTTTCCAAGTAATGCATGGATTTTCCGCTGGGGCAGTAATTTAAATTGGGATTTCACCGATATCTATGCATCCAGAAATCTGATTTGAAAAATAGTTTTTGAATCGGATAGAACTACTAGTGGGAAATATTCCACATATTATTTCGAATTTTTGTGAATAATGGTTTGTCCGCTAGAGAGCTTAAGCAGATATATTTGTTTCTTATATATTTGCAACAGTATCTGTGCTTCCGAAAGCTCTAATAAAAAACTTCTTCCTTTGCGGTAAGATAGCATTCACCACAACAAGCTTCCTCAGAATACCTTGTGCTGCAAATAACGTATAACGTGAAAGCTGTCAAGCTGCAATCTGTCAAATTTTAAGAATCGAGGAGCCTCATGTCTTTTATTGATCAAAATCAGAAGTAGAACCTGTAAGTTCCTTTCAAGTCTGAAGCTGGATTTGGCTATCACGTTATTCCATAATTGGGTATTATATTATATTTCTAATATTTCGAATAATGTATCGACAGTTATGAAACAAATGGGAGAAATAAATTATTTTTTAAGTTTTCTCAACAATTACAAACCAAACACCATTGTCTACCAAAGCTAAAATTTTTGATGCGATAGATTAATAGAATGTGTTGCGTTAAATGAAAGGATTCACTTTAACGAAAGATAACTTCGAACTGACTATTTGTTTCTTCGCGAAAACATTTGGAAACGGATCATAAAGTCATTCTACTTTCCGAACACAAGTGTACTAAAGGAAATACTTGCGAACAAATTCTACTCAAGTGGAAGGTTATTTTTAAAGATTTTTTTTTCAGAATTTAAAAGCATTTTATGTTGCTGTCCGCAGCAATATTTATTTGCAGTTCTCCTGTTTCATAGGCTTCTTTTCTTGGATAAAAAAAGGCTAAAATTTACGTTAAGTTTAGCGACTCACTGCATTCCAAGGAGATGTATATATTGAAAACCATCTGAAGCATTGGATTCTTGGGAAGAAATCCGGGATTGAAAGCCAGGCAGTAAATGTGAAGTGAGAAAGGTAAGCAGATATGATTTTAGATATGGAGAAAATGGGTAAATGTGTAGTTTAGAGTTCTAAGTTATTTGGGTGAAAATTGATTGTAAGCATGAAATTTGATGTGAAATGATTAAAGAATTAAACTTCACAATCGAGTTAAAAAGGTTTTATTGTAAAATTTACCTGCAAGTACAGTGTTGTAAACACATGCTGATGCGAGGTTAGCCTCAGAAGCGGCACATTGCCGAACCGATCTTTTGCTCGTGCTACGGCGGAAATTTCATAGGCGACAGCGAGACAGAAGCTTTGGATCTTTCAACAACTTGCTTTGCTTAGGGAAAAGAGTCCTATATTTACTATAATTGTCTGTAGAAGGGGCGTTAACACAACTCAGTTTTCAAGTGAATTAAAAAAAATAAAACAAAAAAGAAAAAAACATGATAATTTTGTTTCGGGATATTCACAAAATGGCCGCCGCGACGCCGTCCTAGGCTTCGGCGAAGTTCACCGACTCAAAGAATCGATGAATTAAATCCTCGGACCGCATTGAAGGAATGCTGGAGTAAGCTCATAGCAGCTTGTGTTTATATTGACTTGCTTGCAGGTAAATGTTATGGTAAAAATCTCAAAAATGCGTGGTAAAGCTTAAATGTTGTCACCCTTTCATATCAAATAACGTACTTTATATTATGCATATAATAACATTTTCTCGAAATTTTCCGCCAAATAATTTAGGACACTAAACTACACGTTTCCATCTATATCTATTCTCTGTGTCGCACAATTATGCAGCCTCCGCATTTTCACGCGAGAATGCAAAGAAATTGAGGCTAATAATTAAAAGGCCATTAATACATAATTAAAAGTTTAAAAATATGTAATACAGTAATAATCGAGTCTAATAGTTAATAATTAAGTCACGAGGCCATCTTTTTATTCATCGGGATTTAGGAATAGTATTTTTTCTGCGTTACAGCTTTGGGAATGCACATATCAAACGACAAGGCTGATGACCCAACTATCCTACATGGTAAGGTCAGAGAAAGGAGAAAAGTATTTTACTTAAAACACTGCACTAAATCTTCTGTTCATTTACTGTGCCAATGGATCTTCTTTCAAACTCTGCGTTAGAGCTGTGGGAATGCACATATCAAACGACAAGACTGATGATCCAACTATCCTACATGGTTAGGTCAGAGAAAAGAGAAAAGTATTTTACTTAAAAAGCTGCACTCAATCTTCTGTTCATTTACTGTGCCAATGGATCTTCTTTCAATCTCTGCGTTAGAGCTTTGGTAATGCACATATCAAACGACAAGACTGATGACACATATCAAACGACAAGAGCTTTGGGAATGCACATATCAAACGACAAGACTGATGACCCAACTATCCTACATGGTTAGGTCAGAGAAAGGAGAAAAGTATTTTACTTAAAAAGCTGCACTCAGTCTTCTGTTCATTTACTGTGCCAATGGATCTTCTTTCAATCTCTGCGTTAGAGCTTTGGTAGTGCACATATCAAACGACAAGATTGATGACCAAACAATTCTTCATGGTTAGGTCAGGGTAAGGTGAAAAGTATTTTACTTAAAAAGCAAACCTTAATCCCCGGTTTATTTATTGTGTCAATGAATCCTCTTTCATCAATGAATGAAATACGAATTTACTCCATTGAAAAACACAAATTTGGAAGATGTGAATCCATTTATTGGTGTAAATATGACATGAATGTTAAGTTAGATAATATCCGAAAACTTGAAAATTTCGTTGTCCTGGAGCACGAATCAAACCCTCTTCTCCCGGATAGCACCTGAGTATGCTAACCAGTACACCACCAAGAATGACCAAGTTTCACGAGTCGGATTAATTTGAATGTGACCATCACAGTATTTGCTAGTCGAAGGAATCGGCATTATTATATAGCGAATCTGGAGGTTTGGAGTTAATTCCTGTGATTGACCGGAGGCACACCAGGACGACGAAATTTTCATGTTTTCAATTGTTATCTGACTTAACATCCATGTCATATTTACACCATTAAACGGATTCGCATCTTCCTTCTTTCATCCTTTACACTCCACCAATTGGCTGTGTTACAGAATGACAGAAAATGTTATCTTCTCACAGAAAAAATTTGGGGGCATTACGTGGTTATTCTGCTTTGCTCAGACACATACAGGCTTTGCAAAAAGTTTTAAATGTTGATGCGATACGTTAAATACCGCAGCATACTTTCCTAGAAAACGAATGCTTTGTTGCAAAAATTATTAGATTCACCTGAAAAAAAGAAAAAGTAAATTGTAGAATTAATTTTCCGCAAATGATAGTGAAGTCAGCATATGTCGTTAATATTAAATGTGATTTTTTCTATTAAAATAAATGAACTCGACACTTGCCAGAAGAATTAGAGTCCGTTGCTTCCTAAAGATTTCCGTCGTTGCTACAGAAGTGTTGCTAGCCAATAAGCAAAGAATCATTGCTGATCATCGATCTAAACGGAGGCTTCTCTTTCTTCCTGAATTCTCGACTGTTGCAGGTCCAGGCCTCCATTTAAAGGACAAAAACTATGTCATTGCATTGTTCCAGCAGGAAGCCTATCCACAGATTATTGTCATTATCAAGACTGGCAATTCCAACAAAATGACTGGCTATTATTTTGTCACCTAAACAAATTAGGGACATACTCATTTCTCACCCTAATAATATAAAATTAACATTCACTAATTGTCATATGCGGTTCTGAAACTAGTTGGGAAGCCATAGACTTTTTTCGAAGCAAACATGGAATATATATCGACCAAAGAAAATGCCTGTCCTTTCTAATATGTTTTGATATATAATGATCAAGACCTCGTATAAGTTTTGACGATATGTACTCGTGAAGGTGAATTCCTATTTTTACCCTGGCTGAAAGTTAGCGGTATAGGAAGAGAAGTTGGATAGGATGTTCTGAACAGAATATCGAGAACGAGATGTTGCATGAACCTACCATAACTCCTAAGTTATCGTTTGTTCTTACTAAAATCCGCATTTCATCTAGTATTTTGTTAAGCTGATTCTTTTTAGTGGAATCCCCATAAAGAAAGACTTACACTTGCAGTGTTCGTTTTTCGGGGAAAGGTACAATACCTGCATTGGGCAATTTTATCATCAATGCTATTTGAAATATTTATTAGCAAAATAAATACTAGTAGCGCAATGGTGTTAAACAAACGATTACTTAGCAGAGTTACTTATTCTGTCCAAAACGCCTGAAGAAATGCAATTCCAAATACTATAGGAAAGTGCGTTTTTCAGAAATATGGACATACTTGCTTCATTAATTTCCAGTAAACATTTTAATAAAGATGTTTCTTCAAAAACACATGATAAATTAAGTTGAACTCCTTTTACATGTATTTTAAAAGACAAAAATTAAAAGTTTAGAAAATCTCAGTATTTTCTAAATAAAATATAGTAATTTAAATAAATACATAAATTCGCAATGTAGGCAACGTTCGTGACTGCCGTGGAAAGGACCTCAGGTTCGATCCACTAAATATCCGCCGTACGTCGCATGGGCGCGTTAAGCCGTCGGACCCCGGGTACTGATCCCCCGGTAATAAATAAGGGCGTCTTCCTCCCCTTTTCTACTTCGCTTCCGTGTCACTTTCCTATCGGTCATTCTAGCCCAAATCTCCTAGCTTCCTATTTCTAAGGGTTGTTTAAGACCTGGGGTCAGACACTCCCTTCCTAAAATCCTCTACATATGATCTTTAAATTATTTTTGCAAGAGTATTAAGTGGCGTAGCGGAAATAATGCCAGGCACCCTACTAAATGTACTTCTAAAAGCGTTTGAAGGCTGTTCTTCTTTGACATAAAATTTTAATATTTTGTAATATCCTTTTCTCTATTTTTTATTGAAGAAAAAATTTACTTTAAAGTTTGATTTAAAGAGAAAATTCATCGTTAAAAAATCTCTGTTATTCTGTACTTTCAAATCTTACTGAAATATAATAAGACCAACTTCCGCATATTTTTGGAGTGTCTCAATAAAATATGCAGTAGAACATGGTTTATACTAATTTATTATGTTTAGTTTATATTCTTAGTAGGCAAACGGGATTGACGAGTACACGAAAATACATATTACTCTGCCTGCATGACATGTTTCCATCATTAACAGTAACGAACGCAGAAATTATTGTATTTGTGGTGTCAATCATATGAAGGAAAAAATATTTTAACAGAACGTTTATCAAAACGGATATACACTGTATGCCACAGGAAGTTCTTGTTGAAGCTTCATGAAAATTGATTCGTATATTTTGACAGATATGTTATGTAAATGAGTACACCAGTGAACCAGTAAAGTGGATAGTGAAAGAAACAAAACGGTTAAATGGCCCCGCGTAGCTGGATTTGGTCGACCTTACCTGGGTGTGTGGACCATTTTATTTGAGTGATCTCAGATGCAAAATCACATAGAAGTGGAAATGCCTGCCATATATTATCTCGAACCCAAACATCACACAGACACCTTTTACAGATGCTTTATAATAAGAACATACAACTGTTGTGCTCTTGCTTCGCATCGCAGCGTAATCAGAACGGCAAACAACTACTTTTGGCCAGATGTAGTGCACAGTGATTGCAACAGGAGTCTCCCTTGTGGGATTGTTCCCTATTGGAACATGTCCGAACGCCTCGATTGCCGCATTCGGCGACAATCCGTAGCTGTCCCCCAATCGGAAGTGGTCGACGTGTCTGTCTCCGTTTTCGGATTAGGAATAACCTTTCTTTTTTTTTTACTACGTAAATAATACTAGACGAAAATATGTAGCATCCATGGTTTTGTTTTCCCTTGGTAAGTTTCTAGGGCTCACACGTTCCAGAATGATGCTGTAATCTTCTGTTGTGCCAGATTTTTCCTGAATAAGAATTGAAATCAGATAATGTTATTAACATACTTTAGTACGTCATTATCCAGGTAGCACACTCATGCAATTTAACGTAGGGGCAACGCTGTGCCACCGTATTCTATTCCCAATCTGGTAGGCAAGACGTTATCTTTGAAAGCTGTACGCAAAGCCAGCGATTTTCTAACTAATGAGCTAGTGAGGGTAAGATTGTCACTTCATATCGACCTTGAGTCAGCTGTGCAGGGGAGAATTCCAAGCCTGCCTTCAGGCTCCCAGGGGGAAAGTTTCGCGCCTGCTTTCACTTGTCGAGCGAGCTGGTTTCACGCGCATGCGCTTCACCCAGTTCTCACTTCCCAGAATCTCAGTACACGTGTGTCATCTGTGGTGGACGCTTCATTTCCAACAAAGGTGACTGTCAAACTGTACGTCTCAATACATCTGAAGTGCGAGATAAATTATTTTTGATAAGTATTATTGCTCGGTACGACTTTTTTTAAATTCTAGCAACATAAATGATTTTAAAATTTATGGTGCGAATTTTTTTTGTAAGTGCTGATTGATATGATATACTAGGTTTAACTTTCTTTTCACTTTCAGAGCTGAATTTCGAAAAAAAATATTGGATCTCCTAGTTAATAATAAATTTTGCACTCAGAAAAGAGTAAATTCGTCACCATTAATTGTTAGTTTTTCCCAGTATGCGGCTGTGATCGAGTGATCCCGTATACAGTCGCCCGTAAAATAAGTATTTTAGTTGTTTTTGTTTCTGATATTTCTGTTTATTTATTTTATTTTTATCCCCAAACAACTAAGCATAATGTATCATTATACAAACTTTTCAAAACGACAAAAACTTAGAATTTGTCAAAAGGAAGCGGAGCAGAAGCTACAGCTTGCTAGTTATATTGCAATGGAAGAATCTCAGGTAGGTACCAGTGGTTGGTTTTTTTTTTTTTTTTTGGAACAAGTAGGTGAACAGCAATCAAATCAAATTTTAAATGACAGAAATATTAATTATGTGGCATCAGAAAATACACCACATGATCAGGTTGTTGTTCAAAATCTCGAGATCCCTCAGCCATTTAGAGTGCCGGTATCAGTTACGCATGTAGAGTCACCTGATGCCGGAGTGTCATATGCCTCAAATTGTGAAGCATTTTATCACCCTAGTTGCAATGGGTTTTCATATTCAAATAAATTTTTGGATTCTTCTAGTGCAGATTCTGACTCTGAGCAGGCAGAGTCCCCAGAGGAATTTCGGAATAATCTTCGCCAGTGGGCTGTTTCAAATAATGTTGCCTTATTTGCATTAACAGCATTATTGAATATTCTGCGCCCATTTCATCCATACCTCCTCAAGGATGCTAGGACTTTATTAGAAACTCCAAGACAGATAGCTGTTAAAAAACTTAACAATGGATAATATTGTCATTTTGGAATTGAAAATGGAATTAAATATGTATTACACAACTGTAAATTAGATCCTCAACCATCAGTTTCTCTTAATGTAAATATTGATGGTTTACCTTTACATAAAAGCACAAATAGGCAGTTCTGGCCTTTGTTAGGTCAATTAACATCTGTTTCTTCTAAACCATTTGTTATAGGGATGGTTTGTGGTACTGGAAAGCCAGATCCTCTTTCAGATTACCTGCATGATTTTATAAGAGAGTGTGTAAATTTAATGAAAAATGGCTTGATTCTAAGTGATAGTCATGTAGAATTTAAATTAAATGCTTTCATTTGTGATGCTCCTGCTAGAGCTTTTGTAAAGTGTATTAAATCTCATAATGGGTATAGTGGTTGTGACAAGTGCTCCAAATCAGGCACATGGAAAAATAAAATGTTTTTGGAGACCAGTGCACCACTAAGAAGTGATGAAACATTTACAAGTAGAAGTGATGAAGAGCACCATGTAGGGTTATCCCCCCGTGAAGCATTGTCAATTGGTATGGTAACACAATTCCCTTTAGATTACATGCATTTAGTATGTCTGGGAGTAATACGTCGTCTTTTATTAACATGGATACAAGGGCCATTGGCTACACGTCAGCCCAGTCGGCTCATTACAGAAATATCCACTTTTTTGCTAAAACTAGCAATTTTTTTACCTAAGGAATTCAGTAGGAAGCCACGCAGCTTAAGTGAAATTCATAGGTGAAAAGATACAGAATTTCGCACATTTTTGCTATTTACTGGCCCTGTTGTGCTAAAAAAATGTTCCTAAGGAAATATATGACAATTTTATGCTCTTGCATGCTGCTATAAGGATTTTAACTAGAGATTCTATGTGTAAGATTTCAAATGGCTTTGCAGGAGATCTTTTGAAATTATTTGTTGAACATGCAATGAAGTTATATGGTAAGGAGTTTATTGTGTACAATGTACATTCCTTGGTTCATTTGAATGAAGATGTAAAAAAGTTGGGTCCTTTGGAAAATTTCAGTGCATTTCCCTTTGAAAATCATCTGGGATCAATCAAAAAGTTGTTGAAAACAGCAACTCAACCATTGCAACAGGTACATCGTAGGTTATGTGAAAGGGCATCTATGGGACAAGAAGTTTCTGAAAAGCAAATTTTGGAACTTAAGTGCACACATAAACATGGTCCAGCCCCTATAAATGGTAATCAGTATTCTGTGTTGATCAAAGATATGTTTCAATTTTGTGCAATGAACAATGCCGATAATTGTTGTCGGTTAACAGATGGCAATATTATTGTTATAAAAATTTTATAAAAAATGCATGTGATATTTTTCTGGTGGGGCAAATCTTCCAAATGAATACTGACTTCTATATTTATCCATGTATTTCCTCCAACTTAGGAACTTTTCTCTTGTCAGATCTAAGCAGTTCTTTACAGTGCTGGAAAATAACAGAGATAAAAAATAAATGTGTGCTGTATCCTTTCACTGATAAGTTTGTTTGTTTCCAACTGTAAATTTTGCTATGAAAATGGTTCAGGATAGTTTTTTTTTTTGTAGTAGTTTTACTTTATTAGTGATTTAGAGCTCTGAAAGCATGTCAGCTTAACTTTTCCTATTCAGCACACAGAATGGTTGTGCACAAGATATTTGTGTGATGTTCACCTCATAACTAGCTTGTGTTTGACGGCTGTTCTTGCTCACATCAGTAATCATAAGATGGCTAACCAATAGGCTACCATATTTAAAATAAATAGCAAAACAGAAGAAAAGCAAATGATATGTACTTTTATAGTGTCAGTTTCCTTGACTTTCTAAGAATTTCGACTTTTCACAGAGATATCTATTTTTTCTCTGTTGAGGCAGAGAAGTAAAAAAAGCAAAAAAAAAAAAAAAACCTGCTGTATATTGCATGCCACACCCAGTGTTGTAGATGCATGCATACAAAAATCCTGACACAGCTATGAAAATGATCTTTAATGTTATTTTCATATGTAGTTCACGATACAAAAAATGTATATTTTCTGTGTGTGTACGGCCATGTACATAAAGCAGTTAATTTCTTTTTTAATCATTGCTGTGATGTTTACTGTAATTTAGGTACCACTAACAGCATATCATGGAAGTTTGATATCTCATGTTTTTTGGTAAATTATCAGTGGCGAAGCGTCAATGGAATCAAGGGAAGCATTGCTTCCCTTTGGTTCATGCGCTTTCTTTTGCGTGAATTAAAAATACACATATGTAGCAATAAAATAAAAATATAACACCAACATAACGCAGCGGGCACTTTTTTCTCAGTATCTTTATTTTTAAGAAAGCAAATTCATAGTTGAATTTTTACGAAAACAAGAAGAATATTTCTCGTACGTAAGTCTCTCATTGGAAGCAAATCAGATAATGCATCCAGCTGAGCCCCAGTAACACGGCATGCCCGCCGCCAGTAATGCTATGCTAAGCATAGAGCGTGAGGAAGCATTCTTCCAAACGCTTCCATGGCACCGAAGGCAGAAACACACAAGGGAGTTTCAAGGATAAAGCCACTATCTTGAGCATTCGCGTTTTTCAAACGGTCAGTCAGACTCAGCACTCAGAGGATTCCCGTAACAATGGTTTGAAGTTGCAATTTGTCAAAAGTTTTCTGTGTTAGTATAATCAATTGATTCAGTTCCATTAGTAGTTTTATGTCGCACGTATGGTATAACTTTCAGTAGTTTTATGTCGCACGTATGGTATAACTTTCAGTAGTTTTATGTCGCACGTATGGTATAACTTTCAGTAGTTTCATGTCGCACGTATGGTATAACTTTCAGTAGTTTTATGTCGGACGTTCTTTAGCGGTGACAGGCCATTATTTCAGGAATAACACATGTATAAAAGTAAGCGTTACTTTTATTAGTGTAGCTATTTGTTTCTGTGACTCTTCTGAAAAGTGTAAACGCCATGGAAGCAATTTGTAATTATTTTCGTTGTGTGGGAAGACAACTTTCTTTACCTTTCAACATTTCCACTGAACATTTTTTTTTATAAATATTTGCGTTTGAACTTCTACATAGACATTTCTTTTTGGTGGTACCGCGCATGGTCGCGGTTGGGGAGGGGGGGGGGAGCTGTCTCACGTTGCTTTCTGCCATGCGTTATTACCAACGTAGCATATAAACTACGGGTCACTTGCTAATTTTCATTATTAAAAATTTGCATTCCTATCACTTTTGCCACCTGTTTATCTCATATTAACTGCATTGCTTCCCTTAATTAGAGAGTCAGGCTTCGCCACTGTGAATTATGGCTAATACAATCAGTCATGGACTCAGAGATTAACTCTGGGTTAAAGTATTAACTTCAGTCAATTCTTGAATTAAATTGTTCTTGCTTATATGAAACAGCAAATTACATTTCTACGACAAATATGATTTTTTTTTTAATTTTGTTAATTTTAATCTTCATAAAATACATTTTTAATCTTGTAGAAAACCAGATATTTTTAATCTTACACTTTCCATGACATTACTGCAATTTTGGAAAGTTAACCATTTGTTTTTGAGCCGTTGATTTCTAGAAGTCAAATATATACTGTACATTTGTTGTATCAGTTTCCTTGACTTTCTAAGAATTCGACTTTTCACAGAGATATCTATTTTTTCTGTTGAGATAGAAAGTATAAAGAAGCAAAAAAAAACCCATTGCATGCCACATTCAGTGTTGTAGATGCATGCATACAAAAAAATCCTGACAGAGCTATGAAAATGATCTTTAATGTTATTTTCATACGTAGTTCATGATACAAAAAATGTATATTTTCTGTGTGTGTATGGGCCATGTACATAAAGCAGTTAATTTTTTTTTAATTATTGCTGTGATGTTTACTGTCATTTAGGTACCACTAACAGCTTGTCATGCAAGTTTGATATCTCATGTTTTTTGGTGAATTATAGCTAATACAATGAGTCATTGAATCAGAGATTAAGTCTGGGTTGAAGTATTAACTTCAGTCAATTCTTGAATTAAATTATTCTTGCTTATATGAAACAGCAAATTACATTTCTACAACAAATATGATTTTTTTTTAATTTTGTTAATTTTAATCTTCATAAAATACATTTTTGATCCTTGTAGAAAACCAGATATTTTTAATCTTACACTTTTCATGACATTACGGCAATTTTGGAAAGTTAACCCTACTGCCTTGGTTGCCGAATGGTCTGAGGCTGATCTTTTAATCAATGGCCCAAAATGGTCATTAGTTGAAAGACAGGATGAGGAACTGATTAACCGAGCACTATATCAGGTGTTATTTACACCATTTAATGACTTTCACATATGCTGTCGTTTACCAGCAGTTGCGTTGGTTTCCATAGTGACGCGCTGGTAATAATATTTTAGCTCTTTGGTGTACTTGTTCATTCTAAAAACTCTGGTTTTCTACAATTTTTAGAGACACCAGTAGATCTTGTACAAATTTGTGTGCAGATTACCATATTCTTTGTATTTTTCTTCCTCTCTCAGTTTTTGAGATAAACCGTGCATTTTCATTCCCATAGTGTTATTTTCTTTTCTGTTTTTGTAAAAAATTCAACTAAACCAAGTTTTGTGCAAAATTTTTGGAACATCGGATTTCTGGCATTTCATTCTACTCTCAACAGAATTTATATATACATTTTTGTTAGGGTTCTAACGACATAAGTCAACTAGTTTAACTGTTCTGCAGAAAACAAAATGATTTGTCTGGGCATGTAAATAAAAAATCCATTTGCCTCGGCAGGTATTAAGAGGTGGGGGTGGAGGAGGAGAATCTTCAACACCAATTGCCATGTTTTGCTTTCACAGCTAAATAAAGAATCTGAATGCAAGAAAAGAAAAGTTAAAAACAAAACATTCAGTATGCCTCTTACACAAAAATCTTTTTATTAAACTAAAATTTACTGGAAGTAATTTGTGAAGATATCATTCAAGCTAAAAAGCAGTTTTGTGAAGCTACTACCAAGCGGCATCAAAGGCTGCCTGGATTGACCCATGGTGATGCGCAATCCTTAATTTATCATTCCACTCAGTTTGGCTTCACTTTATTGAAATGCTATGAAAAATTACTTAATGTAATCTTCCAGAATTGGTACCAGCACAAAATATTCATATTTTTTAAACATCTTTACATAGCATGAAACTTGTCGAAGTTGCATTTTAAAACCAAATAGTCATAACTTTCTTTTACATAAAAATAATTGTTGCTCTAGATATTGTTTCATTAATTAGTTAAAAACAAATTTTTAAGAGGAAAAAAACTACAAAGCTCTCTAGTCCAATGTTCCAAAAATTGTACAGTGGAAGCTGGATATAATGCAATGTATCGAAAAATTTCTGCATACATCATAATGAATAGATTTGTGTAATAAAAAGTAAAAGCAATTTGTCAAAGCCCATTTGAATAATATATTGAATAGTCTCTGAATACTTTAAAAAGCTATATAAAGAAAGTTTAGGAAGCTCCTGTGGCATAGGGCTCAAGGCATTCAGATTCAGATTTGGATATCCGCAGGTAACTCTGTAACGCTGTTATAATCTTGACCCGAAATACCCGCATTATAACAGGCTTCCACTGTATGTTGAGAAGGTACTTGCCCCATCTGAGAAGTTGCCATTTGTTACATTTAATAACATTTATTTCAATGATGACACATTTTTTATATGCACATTGTAACTATACACCATTTTTACAGCTATGTTTCACATTGTTGAATTTACTGAATCTAGTGAGGTTGGTGTTGTGCCAACTATTTGGCTAAACACTTCCAAGGATAAAAGTTAATGGCCACCTTATGTTTCACAAGCACGTGTTGAAAGTAGCGCACAAAAATGTGAAAACCCTTCAGAGGAATGGAAATTATGCGATATAAGATGCCTACATTCGTTTGGTAAGTAACCTTTTCATTATATACCATTGAATGAACAGTATTTGCCACAAAAATACTTTTATTACATAAATATTATCTAATGCAAAATATTTAGACCTGTTGTCAATGATTTACCCAGGACGTGAGTGTGTCACACAGAGACCCACAGCCAGAAAGGTGATGAGTCCCAGATCAAACCAAAGTCTTTCACTTTGGGGTTTCACATGATACAGACAACATGAGATGTATACTTCCTTCTTAACTTTTACATCTAAAGAGGAATCTTTTACATTTCATCCTAGTCAACAAAATTGCTTATGTAATGGTTGAAAAGTCATAGATTTTTTTAATCTACGACTTTATAATAATTTTTAATTATCTTAGAATTTGTAAAAAATTCTAAAGTAAAACTGATTGTGATTTTTTAAGTGAGGCAGAAATTTTAGGGAAAAGTAAGAAAGGGTTTTCTAAAAATTAAAACTGCTGCTTTGGAATGAAAGCTTTGAAGATTGTCTAGCAAGATGGTGCAACAAAACCTCGCACAATGGTATTTACAGAATAATGATAATAATAATGAAAAGTTCTGTAATGATTAGGTCATTTCTGGAATTTCTTTTTATAAAATGCTACTTGTTAGAAACAGGGCACCTTGGCTAAGGGCTGTAGCTACTGGAGGGGCGTGGAGGGAAACCACCCTCCCAGATTGTTGATCTGAGGGGTGTAAAAAATTTTAATGCACAACAGGCGAATAAATTTGCTGAAAATTATAACTCAAAAAGAAAGTTATAGACTTCTCAGTATTTTCTTTGGCACAGATTTTAGTTAGCCATATACAGTATTCCATGCAGCTGGTACCGAGTAACCGACTCCGTAAGGTGTAACCATTCATATGCATGAAAGGAGTTATCAAAACGGCAAAGAGCGACATATAAAACACTATGTGGATATGTTCAGAGTCCGCTATCTTTCCCAATATGTAATATGGGTAATGAGCTAATTAACGATCTTTGCTGTATAGCAGAAAGTCCCTCTAAGCGTTTAGCTTTGAATGAAAGTTTTCCAAGCCCTTCTCAGAAAGAATCTTTCTATTTTTCATTATCTGATACTCATTTGCTCTGTGCTGGTTCATTTCCCGTTCAGCACTTTTCTGGAGCATTGTGTTATCGGCGTTTAGATAACTTATAGATTTACTTGATACCTACAACCGTTGGCTCTTGCGTATTTACATTTTCAGCAAAATGTTAATACCCAATAGCCTGGGTATTTACTTTTGCAGTAAAGCAATGTGAATAACTGGAAGTGCAATTTTTTTGAACGATCAACATACTTTCCCATAATGGAGGGGTATAATAAAGTAAACAATTCAAATATTTGAGTGGAAGTGGGGAACTTGGGAACTCAAATGGGCAAAATTTCAAGTGTCACTCCTCCAGAATATAAGAGCTTGCCCCACTCCTGCCTGGGCTCTGTTGACCAGGTCCTAGATTTACCTCAGTATTTCAAAGTAAGGAATGTTACAGTTCTCAATTATAAACCTTAAACCTGATTTGAAAGTATTATTTAGTTATGTACCCTGCAATTTCAAGAAATAGAATATTTTTGCATTCACATTGTAGAATTCTAATTTTATTTCATTAATATTTGCCTCTTACTTTGTTTTGTAAGTTTTTACTTATCTGCATTGAGTCAATAAATGTCAACTGCCTGTCCGTAATGTGATTCTTTGTGGAGGGAAATTTTAAAAGAACCATCACTTGTCAAAATTCAGTTGTTGTTTTTTTAAAGTTTTATGTGCAAGTGAAATTTATCTGAGGTAAGCCTTTTTCAGGGACTATTTCTCTAGATTATACGACTTACTGATTTTTGAATGGCTCTTAAAAAAACGCACACACATAAAACCACCCTTTGATACGTGGGAGTTGAAAGGCTTTTTTCAATTCCAAAATTATTTTAAGAACTCACATTTCTCTATAATTTGAGTTTTTGCTGTTTTTGAGAGAAACATGTTCAAGGTGATTCACCTATTTATTAGGGCACAATTATACAGTGTCATTAGTCTTCAGAATTTTTCATTTTCCTTTAACATATTCTGTTGCTTTGGGGTTCCCTTTGATTCCATAAATGACAAAATTTCCTGTCTTTCTAACTTGCCATTAAGTATTTTAATGAAAACGTGATCTGATATATCCTTCACAATAAAGTAAAAGGTACTGATTCATACTGTTCCCCATATTTTTATTGCAACCTCAAGGAATCATATATGTGTTTTATGTAAACAATTGTCCTTTATTTTGTATTGAAATTAGCAAAATAGTCTAATAGAATAATTGCCTAACTGCATCCGTCATAACTTTTTTGTATCTAGCTGGTTTGTTGAAAACTGCATTGCATATATTTTTGACTTGTATTTTATATAATGATTTTATTTTCAGGTACATTTGAGAGAGCAAAGTTAAAGCTTAGTGATGCTGAAAACACATCAAATCTGAGTACTGATGCATCTGATTAAGAACCTCCGAACCAACCCAAAAGAGGGTGGACTGCAAATTATTTCCCGAGCGACTCAGATGAAGAAGCACCATCTCTTCCTCATGCTCCAAGCATAAGACCACATAGCCAATTTATTGATGTGCCTAGTGGGAAAATATCAAGTCCTTACTACAAAGAAAGAAGTCAACAGTATGCCTCAACATCACAGTATGTATCGCCATCACATTATGCATCACCATTGCCATATGCTGCACCGACCTCTGACTGCTCTTGCCACAGAGCCATAATGGCAACACTGACAGACATGCAAAAGCAGCTGCAGAACCATAGCCATCTGCTAGGTCTGCCGCTGCAGAAAAATAATGGTGTGGCAGAAAACATTCAGCTGCCTGAAAATATGCCCCCACTACCATTAACAATGGTGGAAGACCTGGAGGAAGTCAATGCTCTCCTTCAGGATGACTCAAGCTTTTCAACCTGTGTAAGTATTGTTTTTTTCTGTATATCATATCTGAGAAACTTCAAAATATGTGAGTTAGTTTAGTTATGATTTTTTTCCCTGAATCTCAGTGGATAGAGAATTTCAGAAAGTGGTATTCACTTTGTCTAACATCACGCAGTGTCATAAATTTCAACATTGGTTCTTTTTAGGCAATTGTTTATTTTGTTGCACAGTACTCCTTTAGACCTTTCAATAGAAGTTCGAGATTTTTGTTTCATTTTTGCCTTTCATCTCTATAACCAGTCCAAGTGAAAATGAAGAAATGGGACACTGGTACACAGTGAATGTACAATGATAGTGTTAGAGTGAAACCTGTTTGAAAATCATATTTTGCATATCTGCCATAACATAATGGATAACATGTGAATGCTTCACTTGTTCAGTTTTTATCTTGTGCGGTAAATATTGTAATAATTTTATTGCACATTGCATTGTGCTTACGTGGAATGCACATACACCATTGAGCGTGAGTTTCCCTAAGTCATTCTAACACAGATTTATATAAATTAAAAATGCAATATGTGCATGTTATAATAGTTTTGTGAACTCAAATTCTACTGGTCGATAAAAAAGACTGGAGTAACTGACGCATGTTTCAAATCTATACACAAGTCAGTTCCAATGCATTTGCAAGTTTAATTACTGAATTTTGTTTCTTGCTGTATAATGTTTCATACTTCTATTACGTATTTAATGGCATAACTGAACTGTATAAATATCCAGCAATGGAAAGATGTTATATTGATGAACAGAAAGTAATTTCATGTAGCATCTTATGATATACATTTAAATGGCAGCAAATCACTTTTTATTAGATTTAATGGTATTAAATATTCTATAATATATGGCTTCATAATTGCCTCGTTTTGTTTAAAAATGAGCCCATGTATGATCAGTTATTTTGTAAGCAATTAATCTATTTAATTCCTGTCTAAATAGCAGCTAAACATATATTTCTGTCTACAAGGTAAAATGTTTGAACTACATAATCTTAAATTTTGGATTTATATTTTTTTATGGTAGCACTTATTTTGTAAAGGCTACATATGGCTACAGTGTCCCACATGGCTGTGCATTAAAGTGTAATTGCTATTACTCTGATGTATGGCAGTGAAACCTGGGTAATGCAGAAGAAACATAGAAGTTGTTTATGTGCTGGGGAAATGAGTTACTTATGGAGGGTTTGTGGCAAGACACGTTCTGATTGTGTGAGAAATGATGGTGAGTTGCAGTTGTGTAATGTGAAGCAAAATGTTGTTAGCAACGTGGAGACTAATATGCTTCGGTGGTTTGGCCATGTTGGAAGAATGAGTGATGAGATGCTTACTAAGAAAATCTTTTTGCCCAAGTGGCAGGAAAGAAAGGCAGAGGAAGGCCAAGGAAGTCATTGGAGGATCACATTCATATGTGTCTGCATGAGAAAAAGATTAGAAATATGAAGTATATTTAACATTAATTTTGGTGTTAAGACCAACAACATCACATCAGTAGAATGGACAAAAAGATCGTGATCCAGGGCAACAACAATCCAAATATGAGGTTTACAGCATTCCTTTAAAGAGCAATGAAGTTGGTACACCGGATTGCATATATGTGAGCTCTACAGCTCGTTCTTTAAATATATGACTTAAAGAACATAAATATGACATTAAGAATGGATTAATGAAGACAGCATTAGCCCGTAAAGTTCATGATGGTATACATTATCAGGATTGGTATAATGCTAATATATTTATAACTCTTCAACCTGGCTCTTCACTGCTGTTCAACGAAAGTTTAATCATTCTTAACAAAGGTCCCATATGCTGTAATGATAGCTTACCTGCTTTTGTACCAGGACAATGGAAAGGATTAATTAAAAGTATTGACATTGATTGTTAGCAGTCAACAATGAAGACTATGAAGTAATATTTATTTTATTTTACTTTATTTCTATTTTAGTTAATCTTCAAAAAGAAAAAAACTAACATCATTTGTTTGTAAATTACCTTTATAGTTTCTTATGATTTACAAGAGGAAGTACACGACTAATATCTGACATAATTTTTTTCCCTAGTGCAGCTATTAGCTATGGGTTTAATTTTAGGTTGTGACATATTACTTGTGAGCAGGTGATATTTGTACTAATGTATATCTACCGTTTTTTAGAAATAAATTTTTCCACGTATCAATGACTAACGTTAATCCACAGATAAACTAGACCGAATTTGTGTAGTTCTCAATGCCCAGTAACGCATCCCGAAATTTTCCAGGGGAAGATGGGCGTAGCTCAAAGAATTTCCCCAGGGGTGACCCCCTCCTAAATTTATCAGAAAAAATAGTCAAGTGCCATAACAATTAAGGGAGAGTTTGACTTTTGTACATTTATTCTCGTCCAGTTACTAGTAATGTTACAATACAAGAAAGTCAAATATTTAGAAGGAAGAGTAGATGAAATTCTTTTTCTGGTTAGATTTTTCTAAATTTATTCAACAGAACTACTTCCTTATAATTATTGTATGTTGTAATAATACGGTACATGATTAAGAAGTATATAGAGATTGAGCATCAGGAATTTTTGTTTCAAACTATGATATTATAGTAGTATTAAAAGAAATCCGTCTTGTTGCACGATGATATTTATTCAGCTAAAAAACGAAATCTATATACAGTTTAAAACACATGAGCACTATCTACCGCTATGATATTATAATTTTTCACTCTGTAAGGGGGCATCAGCCCTCCTCGTGGGTGCACCACTATTGATGCATTACAACAAAATCAGTAAGCATACGATTATGTAAAATGGCACTGATGAATATGCATGCAGATTACTTGCGTATGCATTGTAACATCAGTCCCTGAGAAATCTTATTTTTCAAGAGGTTCATGACAGTCAAACACAAGGGCAAATTGAAAAACTTATAAGGGTGTGTCCATAAAACTTAAATTTGCAAAAATGGAATTACTATGTGGTGAAATAACAAATGCACATTGGTTAAAATGGCCTGCAACAAAGCTGGAAAACTCTACTGAAAATTAAATCTTTGCAACAAGTGAAACATGCACTGCACAAAGTAAAGTATATTAAAATTTAAGTTTGGTACACTTTAATGTATAGGCAGAGGCAGATTGAGATGACCAAACCAGGGCGGTAATTTTAGTCTTGCCGTCCACTGTAGAAACATACAGAACATACAATTATGAGGGAATTACAATTATTACACAACATGAAACATACAATTATGAGGGAATTACAATTATTACACAACATGAAACATACAATTATGAGGGAATTTATTAAATACAGGAAAGTACTTAATAAATTCCCTCATATTTTTTTTTGTTAGATGCTGAATGAAGAACTGTTGAAATATGCATCGTAAAATGAATTTAATCATGAACTTGAACAAATTAACGGTGAAAGAATTTTAAAAATATTTTTGTGATTGAATGTAGCATTAAAGCACACTCATAACGGGGTGTTGTACCAAATTATTATTTTCGTTTGAAAAATTTGGTCTTGCAAAAAAAAAAAAAAAAAAAAAATCATGAGTCTTAGACCCCGTTTCCTACTAAATCACTATGAAGTTAATTCTAAAAGTTAAAATGTGCACATGCCACATAAAAATTTTCTGATACGATTATATTTTCTTATATTTATTTTGTTACTGATCGCTTTACTGCTCAAAGGTATTGGTATTTCCTGCTTGAGTAGAGATCTTTTTTAAGTGCACCCATTATTTTGTCCCATGAGCTACTAGTGGTAAACCGTTATTTCGTTTCAGATACATGTGTGTGGAACACAGATTTCAGAATTTCTCTACCAGAGAAGCACTTTGTGCACTCTCGGTCAGTGGATAAGTGTGTGGAGTGAAAGATTATAATGATGGGTATTCATCATCATCATCATTGTCAACCATTATCAATCCACTGCTGGACGAAGGTCTCCCCAAGTTTCCTCCACAACGGTCTGTCTTATTGCCTGCTAAATTGCAAAAGAATGGTAGGGCATACAAATGATTCTGGGGTCTAAAGTCCTCCAGCAACATATGTCTCACTGCAGTTAGCAATAGCATAATTAATTCATAAGAGCTTGCTTTGTCAGGAGGCACTTTTCCTCCAGAAATGCAGAGAATATATTATTTATTTTATATTAGTTTTATATTTATTTCAAAGCTGACAACGCACAACATAAATGAAAGGAAAATTTTCTTGTTGTTGTGGTTTTATGGAAAGAACCATTTAGATAGAAATAAATCTCAAATGAAGTTAACCATTATATTATTCATAAGTAGCAAAATAATTATTAGTTTTCCAAAATTTCCAGTTAAAAGGAATATGAGAAAGTCAGCCATTTTTAAATAGTCCGCCTGGAAATGTCCCAATAAGCCAATCTGCTCCTGTGGATATGTAAGGATCAGAAAGATATCAAATCTTTCTGATCCCTACCGAAACATTTCTCGCCTGCACAATCATTTTTGTTTTTATTTTAAAGCTGTTTTGCCAAAACTATGCTTTATGGTATACTTAAAGTACATAAGTGCACCATCTACATAAGACAATTTTTTTAGTCAAACCAGAAACTGATTTTCAATGTAAGTACGTTAAATGTTGTTTATGTGCACTTGCAAAAGTAACTTGTTTTTTCAACATTTTCAGAGGCGCTATTTTTCAGCCCTTGGTGGTAAAAGTATAAAAAAGAGGCATGCAAGAGGATTTGTGATCAGATGTTGAGCCATGAACTGTGCCTTCAGATGAACTGGAAAGGACGAGGGGACAAGCTGGCTTTTGGAATATATAAAAAAGTTGTTGACTTGGTGTATAGTAAGTTTATACTTTTATTGGAAATTCAGCTGTAGTGTTTGATTTTTCATGTACTGCTGTTATATTGATATCTAAATCTTCTGTTCTACTTTTAATTTAAAGGTGGGTAAATGTGAACTGAAATTGTGAAAAAGACCTCTTTACGGCATCACATTAGTAACAATTTCTTACTAGTTTCATAATTTTAATCATATTACCATAGGTAACCAGTGGTTGTTATCTGCTGACTTTCAAGTGTTGAAAGGTACCATTATCTTGCATTTTTCATGTTTGCATTTGTTGCCACATGCCATGTTTTTTCAAGCTTGTGGTTTTGATTCCGGTACTTTTAGTAGAATGAAATATAACCTGCACAGAGTCCACTACAAATGTAGTGACATAAATTCCCTTCATGACCTAAAGTTGTTTGGGTTTCTTTGTAGCCAAAAGTTACAGAACTACATTTGCTCATATACAAAGCTATCTTACCCTCAATATAGTGAAAAGGTAACATTTCATGAAATATCGCTTACTTTGGCTATGATTTTCACACAAATTTAAATCTGTGCTAAGTGTTAAGCAGTCTTAAGAACTTCCACAAAAATTTCAGCTTCTGTATAAAGTTTTCACTTTTTTTCCCTCTTCATAAACATTGGAAGAAATATGTATACCAAATTTTATCAGTTTATTTACAGCCCAGCAAAAACACAAGTGCTGGGAAACTGCTGGCCACCAGCTGGCAGTGTTGGGTCACTGCTGGCTGAAATCTGCCGCTCACGGGCCTGTAGTGGTCCGTTGGTGGCAGCGCCATCAGTTGGCGAGACATTGATGGCCCTGCAGCATCGCCGTGAATTGTGGGCCTCCAAGCAAGTGCCACTAGTGGCCCGTTGCTGGCAATCAATGCAACCCTCAACAGCAGGTGGAAGCAATGGGACTACGCATGCGCAGAAGCAACACTTGCTGTGTCTCTCATGGTACCAGTTAGTTGAAGACGACGCTATCGCCATCGTGTTATTTTAGTGGATGTTAAGAAAAAATCCATATGTGGAGAGGTGAATTAATTTCCTAATGAAATTTTACGTCGACGAAGATATCAGATTAAGCCGTGAAATACTAGATTACAGCCATGAAATACACCCACTCCATTCCCATGAATAACAATTCATGGAATGGAGTGGATGAATAACAAGAAACAATTTGAAACCGCTTGAAACACATATCCTAGAAAACCATTCAAATAGCGTTTGTTGAAAAAAAAAAGAATTATACGCGTACAAAATTTATTAATTATTTGAAAGAAAAAAAGAGCAACGCTATGTGGTGTACTCATCCATGGGTTGAATACACAAGACTGGGAGGAATTCGCTTCTAAAAATAACGAGAATTAAAATAAAATATCTTTTACTCTTTAAAACAGATGTAGCTTCGGACAACGGAAAGGAAAGACACAACGTTAAAAATGTAACAGAATGTGACATGAACCAGGGTAAATATATATTTATTCAACAATCTCTTTTCAAGACGGCAAGGACAGTACAAAACTTTGGAAAGCGACTCTAAGTATGTACACGCCTTGAAAATGAGTGAAGTTCCCTTAAGGTAAAAAAAAAAACTATCGTTACGTTGAAAAAATTAATTTATCAATTACATGAATCTGGCTTTTATGAAAAATACCTCTCAATATTGTAAAATGAAAGAGGGAAGCATTCGATTACAAATTTCATACCAAAAAGATAGTTTCCAGCACATGCCCGAACGGCGTGAGTTAGTCGGGTCGGTAGCGAGCGCGGCTTCCACACAAACGGCCCAGGATCGAATCTAGTCAGGATACAAACGGCGTTTTTCCGGTCTGTCGAGAAAATTTCCCCAGCGCAGTGCGTTAGTTCACAAGCTTCGTAAAGGTAGAAAAAAAAATGTAGGTTTAGGAAACTACGGTTATCCTTGCTTTTTTTTTTTTATATATTATTATGGCTACTCCTGGGAAATTGGCGGACAAGATTCGGCAAGCCACCAGTTACGTCACGTGGTTGCTGGCTGCCACTAACGGCCCATTAGCGGACCACATCAGGCTAGCCATCATTTCTGGCACTTGCCTGCAGGGCCACTGAAGGGCCACTTGTGGCAGCTACTGCCTGTGATGGACCACTGATGGCCCTGTTGTGGCATATGACAACTAATGGGGTGCCAACTGTTGGCCTGAACTGCTGGCCCTTCTGTTGGCCGCCCGGACATTTTATTGACGGTTCGGCAGCGGCAACACACTGCTGGGCCATTGCTGGCAGTGCTGGCTTCCAGCAATGGCCCACTGCTGGCCCAGCAAGACTGTTTTTGCTGGGAGGCCTTTTCTGATTCTCAGGCTTTTCATGAAGAGCTCAGGACAAAATTCTTTCTTCAAAAAGGCATTTGAAGTTCAAAATATTGTGGACTTCTTTAACTATATATACTCCAGACCGTGTCTCTGATGAGTCTTAAAATTGACCAGATTTATCTGCCACATTCACTTTTTTCTCAATGAATGTGGTTTCTTCTTTCTTGCAGCTTTAAAAAAAAAATTCAGGTTTTTTGGCAATGACAAAGAATGCCTTTTCCAATTAGTGATTCTCACTTTATTGAGGATTTTGTATTCGTTCAAGGTGTAGTTACCAGAACCGAAGCCTAATTTCTCCAGGACTGATGATATACCTTTGCGCCCATTATTGAATTGCCTTACAGCAATATGGCTACTAAATGTATAGTCTAAAATTTAACAAAAGTGTCCTTCAAAATTGTTTGCCGCAGCACTCCATTGAACACTCATGTTTTCTGTGTTTTGCCATGAAAACCCTTATGTAGCAGTTTCGTGTTACTTAATTCCATGTACACAGGTTTCACAATATTTATTATTTTCCCAGAAAGACCAATAGATTTTCCTGAAATTTGTTTGCAATGAGATTTGTTTTGTATTTGTGTGATGTGCCTCATTCATAGAACCTTGAAAAACTGAAAAGCAGCATCCAGTAAAATTATTTCCAGTCCAGACAGAGGAGGAGGCATATTCAATGTTGAACATAGTTTTGATGCAGCAGAGTCACTTCCTAATTAGTTGCAGTCTATAAACAAAACTAGTATTTATTTCATGCATCTTATTTTTTTTATTGGTAGCAAAGAATTTTGCAAAGCTACACTTCTTGCATCTTAGTTATAAGTTTCAGCACAAAACAAATGTGGAATCTTCACGCAGGTACAAACTTTCATTGAAGCACAGTGGACAACATAAAATTGAAAATATATATAAATAAGGAATTCCATACCTCCAGTATACAGTTCCCGCATAATTATTCCTGATTATTCAAACTCATACCTTAAACAAATTCAGCAATTCCGATGTACTTGCGGTTGTAATGTTCTCAACATTAGACAACAGAATTATATCTGTTCCCACAAAATTTTTATTTTCGTGGGCGATTATTTCGTCATTTTCCTCAATTTGAAATGTAAGTGATACTAAATTTATACTATTTACCAATAAAATGTACAGAAAATACGAATCGAAAGCAAGTAAACAAATCGGAAAAATGTTAACAAACAGAACGCTGCGACGGTGTTGCCACACTAGCAAACATAAATTGCATTAGATAACTAACCAAAATGTTGCCAGCTCTGTAAAACCTTATAAAACTAAACATTTGCTAGTTTTGTCCAAAGACCTTTAAGATACATAGACTGGAAAACCGTAAGTTAACCGGGCGACATTTGAAGTTCAGCGTTGTACGTCAAGAATCTGTCACATCTCGTCTAGGCTTCTCACGTCCTTTTCTAATCTTTCCCTTGAAATAGTAGAGGTGTTTTAGTGTTTTAAGTGCAGGATCGTTAGCTAGTAACCTTTTGCACTTACGTTATCTCTAAATATCAAGTTGAGGTACTAGGTTTTTACTAGAACCTTGTGTCATTTACTGTGACTTGCAGTTTCAATCTAGGCTTCTCACCTGCTTTTCTAATCTTTCCCTTGAAATAATAGAGTTGTTTTAGTATTTTAAGTGCAAGATAGTTTGCTAGTAACCTTTTTCACTTATTTGATCTCGTAACTTTTAAATTGAGGGACTTAGTTTTTACTAGACCCTTGTGTCATTCACCAGACTATGTATGGCTCTAAAGTGATGGTTTCTGATTGTGGGTTAAACCTACACATGGTTTGATAATTCGTGTTTCTTTTCCGAGACTTTTCATCCTCGAGATTTGTAATTGTCTAAACTCTAAATTATATGAAGAAGGAATTTCTTTCTATCATATTTAATTTTACTTATTTTTTTTTGTCCCGTTTAGTAGCTATTACGAACTCACAATACTGCTGGGAAAACTTCCAAAATTAAAAGTTTTGTTCTCGTCAACTTCTCTTAAAAATAAACAAATGGCCACATTAAAATGATTTTTGACATTACTTAGAGTGTGAAATACAAATTTCATGCAACTAGCTAGATCATGCAGTTTTCAAGCAACTGAAGCTGAAATATATTTTACACATAGGACAAGCTACGTTTCCTTCAGTTATTTCATATCCCCCAAAATTACGATAATGATGTTTTCTTTAATCGTAAGGCACAATGTCTAATTTATACCCCATTGAAAAAAATTAATACGCAGTATTAAAACAACATAAAATTTCTTTCGCGCAAGTAAAAGAGCTGAATTAACGTTGTTTACATAAGACACATGCCGTTTTGCCGTACAAGCTTGTGCGACCAAAATGACGGCAGCTGCTGCCACTCATTTACACAAGAACTTCCAGTCTATGTATCTTAAAGGTCTTTGGTTTTGTCTTTAATTTTATGCTCAAGTAGTAAGACAAACCTAATTACACTGCCGGACAATTCCTAAGGACGGATGACAATAGCAACGATAGCAACCATAACATGGAAGGCAGGAAAATGTATAAATTAGCATAAGTGCGGGATACAGTAAGGCGTGTTGTGCGTATGCAAATTTTGGATTGCGGAACTTGTTCGTGACGTCATAGCGCTGCTAAGAGATATAAAGGATTTGACGCGTATTGACCGTTGTTTTTTTCAAACACAAAGTTGAAAAGGGAAAGAATAAATTGACGAACTTGCAATTTTCAGTATGTCTTCCCGACATCACCTAGATGATTTTACGCGTGGCCGTATTATTGGCAAGATTGAAGAAGGGCGAAAAGTAACGGATGTTGCCAGGGAGTTCGACGTCAGCCACAGTGTTGTTTCAAGGCTTAGGAAATCATTTCAAACAAATGGAGAGTGTAGCAAACGTCACGGGGGAGGTCGTGTTCGCAGTACGACACCTGCAGAAGATCGGTACATAGTGCTATCAACAAAAAGACACCGGCGCAGCACAGCTAGTGAGGTGGCAAATCAGTTTATGGCTGCTACTGGCAAAGCGGATCTCCCGAAAAACTGTCGCCAGACGTTTGCATGAAGGAGGACTATACGCCCGCCGTCCTGTTGTGTGTATCCCATTGTCCAGACGTCACCGTACCGCCCGTTTGCAATGGTGCCATCAACATTGCAATTGGACTGATAACGACTGGTCTGCTGTCCTCTTCTCAGATGAGAGTAGATACATTCTATCGTCTGATTGTCGACGACAAGTGATCTGGCGTGATAGTGGTGCTGCATATTATCCAGCAAACATACAGGAAAGGGACCGATATCCGACATGTAGTGTCATGGTATGGGCTGGCATCATGATCAATGGCCGTACGTCCCTCTATGTGCTCCCAACTGGGACTATGACTGGCCAACGATACATTAATGATGTTCTGCTACCTCATGTTCGCATGTTCCGTGGTGCTGTCGGTGATAGATTCATTTTCATGGACGACAACGCAACATGTCATCGAACAGTCGCTGTCCAGGAGTGTCTTGCGAGAGAGGATATTCAACGCCTCGTATGGCCAGCAGGTTCTCCAGATCTGAATCCCATTGAAAATGTGTGGGATGCTTTGGGGAGGAGTCTTGCTGGTCGCCAATGCCCTCCAATAAACAAGGCCATCCTAATCCGTGCACTGACAGAGGAATAGGATAAATTACCCCAACAGCTGCGTGATAATGTTGTGCAAAGCATGACACGACGTGTGGAATCTTTCATCGCCCTCCATGGTGGCCATATCCCGTATTGACATCTTACGCCGGAACGCCTGCGGACGGTAATTGCATTTTTTTCACGTTTACGTATTCTGCACAAAATGGCCTGTTTGTCCCTTAAACACGTTCCAAAGCTTTCTGGATTTCAGAGCACAATAAATTGTCTTTCTTGTAATGTCCTGTCATTCTGACATGTTTTTATTTCACTTGGCATCCAACCACACTTACTTTTTTATGCGCTATATAACCGTTTATGATCCATCCTTAGCAATTGTCCAGCAGTGTATTTCCCAACTTCTGGCATTTGAAATGCCACTTCCAGTGGTTTTGACAGCTGTGGTTTCATATTAAAATTGTTATAACTATTTACCGTAGACAAGAAAAAAAGGCAGTTTTGGTATTCTAAAGAGTAGGGCTTTAAAATAAAAGAGTTTAAAAATTGTGAAATTTTCCCAAAATAATCTTTTTGACGTAGTCAGATACCTTAATATGTAGTTTAACATAAGATACCTTAAGAGCAGCTCAACATTTAAAAAAATGCAAAAAAAAATATTTTAACCACATTTTTTCTTAATTTTAAGATACCAAAAGGAGTAAACTTGAATGATTTTCTATACAAGAATTATTTTTTAAAGTGAAACATTGTATGCTGTCTTGAAACTTAGTACATTTTCATTTCAGTTTTTGATGAGCATAGGTTTTTATTTTGTGTTTCTAAAATCATTTTCATGCTAATTGAACTTCCTGGGCTTTTTTTTTTTTTTAAATAATATATTTATATATATACTGTGTGTAACTTTTTTTTCAAGAATTGCTCAGTTTTCTATACAGAAAGCAAATTTGTGTTCCGATAATTTTGTAAACTAACTTTAATGTGACTTATCCTTTCCAATAATTTAAATTTTTGGATATTCAGTCATTTGAGTCTGTGTTGAAATTCATTAAAGAAATCCTATTTCAAACTTTATATTTCCCTATTCACCACTTGGGACTGTGTTTGAAGTGCTACTATTGAAAATGCTTTGACTTAACATATTCTTGTACATAGTTCAGAGTCATTTTATGAACATGTTTTAATAGATTTATTTTTCTCTCCACTTACACGAGCAGTTGTAAAAGTTAACACGTGTTCCACAGCAACGCTGGCAGAGGCAGAAATAGAAATAAAAAAATATCTACGGTTTGATCCGGATAGAAATGGTGGTAGAGCAAAGCGACGTACTGAGAGCAGCTCTTAAACACCACTTTTGTGTACATTTCGTTATTCATTGACAATTTTTCTGCACGTCAAATTGTAAATAAAAGAGTGTATACTTGAAATTGTCATCCTATTTGCATTTGTCTTAGTTTGTTTTTATAAAATAATTTAACACATAAACACAAAAATATATGTTGCATTTCGTACTCAAGTTAGCCTTATCCTTCTTCCAATTTTGGCTTTTCATCTGATTCAGTTATAAAGCTTACTCAAATTGTCTTAATCAACAAGGTTAGTTTATTAAAACAGTGCAGTAGAAATGCAGTTGTGGAAAGTTTAAATGTGATAATATGCTATGTCACAAAATATGAGTATACACATATTTAAGTAAGGAGGGGGGTTGGGTACTACAGTAGTTGCAAGAACTTGTGGAGTTTTAGGTTGCATACCATGGAAGAATATATTTCTATAATCACTGCTGCCTTTCGAGGCTTTAAATCAGTTGGTGTTGGGACGAGGACTAAACTAGACTGCACGAACTGTACAGTTTTAGCACCCTTTTTATTTTGAAAGCTTTTTTTTTTGGCGGGGGGAGGGGACAATGAAAAAAATTTCAGTAGTGAACTGATAAATATAGTTTTCCAGTAAGAGGTTTTACTGTATTTTCAACAATTGCAGTGCTTTGTTAGTTACTCTTGTAACAGCATAGGATTTTTTTTTTGAGGTTTAACGACCACCGTGAGCAACTCAATGGGCTATAAGCAGTCGCCCGTCCCTAATTTAGGGTCCCTGGTTCCAAGGAAAGGAGAGAGCCAATGCCGTAAGACAAACACAACATCCATGCCTCACCGGGATTCGAACCTGGACACCGTTCGGACGAATGATCAGAGGCCATCGCTTCGACCACTGCGCCACCGGGGCGGCAACAGCATAGGATTAAGAAAATATCACCATCTGCAGGAATTTTGTTTCTTGCTGTGCATTCACTTAAAAGGTTATTCAGGTTGTATATATCTAATTTTTTGAACCACCTCATATTCAGAGCCATGCTTTCATACACAACACAAATCGGCGTTGCATTCAGACAGTTTTTTTGGGGGGCTGGGGGTGGGGATTAAAATTTTGAGGGGACTGAAACTTGTGGGCTGATTATATACATTAATACATCTAAAAACTGCAAATTGACTATAAAAAATTTCTTATGCTCATATATCACGAATTCCAAGAAATCTAAACATAAAATTAAGTGATTAAAAATGTAAATGTAAAAACCTTTGCTTTAATTCAGTAATGAACCACAGATTTCCCCATGGGGTGATGTAAAATATTGAGGATTCTAGCAAGATGACGCTGTGCAGGAGAACACCCCCCCAAAAAAAATTTAACAACATTAGGAGTGGTAAAGATGTCATCGCCTTACAAGCATGTTTCGGATTATTAAGGAATCATTAAGTATTGCCTGAAGATATGGTGTGAACCATTCCCTTGTGACTTGGTTCAACCCCTTTAGATTATTTGGATTAGCACATAGTTAAAATAAAACTTTTTTGATGCCAGTTTGAGGTGTCTCTATTTGGGGGGGGGGGGGTGATAGAGTGTAAACCACCCACCGCCACGAAAAAAAAAACTTTTTATGGAAATGATTACTATTAATTTGCTATTGTTAAAAATTAGGTAGCAAATATTTTGTTGTATTGAATGCACTGACGTCACATTAGCTATACTAAGGCATAACTGTATACATGGAAAGTTGGCATCCAAACGACTGAAATAAAGATGGATGCCAGCTTTCAAAATATGATTGTGCAGTGCAAATGTCTACTCTGTTGAATTAAGTTTTTATTGCGGAAGTCCGATAAGTCAGTGCTTAAAAAATTGCTTCTTCAGCAACGACTGTTTAATGCTTTATTGAAGAATGATAGAAATTTCAGATTGAAGTCAATGTGGATGTGTTTTTTTTTATTATAATATTTTCCCTCATTTTCTTAACTAAAAAAAATATTTCTCCAAATATTCAGCTATAAATGAAAAGAATTATACTAAATGTAAGGAGAGATCCCCCCAAAACCTACGGGGGGGTAAACACCCCCGAGAAGTTGCCTGAATACATCACTGACAAATGAAACAAACGTTTTGGTGTGCTCTAATAACAGCATAGTTTCAAGTGTGTGGACAGTATCACTGACTATTAAAAGCAGTTTGCATGATCCAATCTTGCATTCATGTCTTAATATGTATGTTAAGATACTGTGAAAGTAGAGGCATAGCATCGTAATAGTGGCTTAATGGTATAAGAATGATGGGCTAGTGTTGTGTAAGACACTGGCACAATGCTTTGTAAATGATGGGTTGACGTGCGATACATGGGAACAATGCTATAAAAACGATGGCTCGGCGTGTAACAGGGATGCAGTGTTGTATGAGCGATGGCTTAACGTTGTAGAAGACGTTGGCAGAATGTTAGACAAACGACGGTTTAACGTCATGTTATACATTGGCTCAATGTTGCAAACACGCTGGCTAGGCGTTGTAAATGTGGCACAATGTAGTTTGAACGATGGCTTAACGTTGTAGAAGACATCGGCAGAATGTTGGACCATCGATGGTTTAATATCATGTAATACGTTGGCTCAATGTTGTAAAGACGTTGGCTAGGCTTTGTAACAGTGGCACAATGTAATTTGAATGATGGCTTAACGTTGTAGAAGACGTCGGCAGAATGTTGGACAAACGATGGTTTAACGCCATGTGCTACGTTGGCTCAATCTTGCAAAGACGTTGGCTAGGCGTTGTAACAGTGGCACAATGTTATTTGAAAGATGGCTTAACGTTGTAGAAGACGTCGGCAGAATGTTGGACAAACGATGGTTTAACGTCATATGATACGTTGGCTCAATGTAGTAAATACCTTGGCTAGGCGTTGTAACAGTGGCACAATGTTATTTGAATGATGGCTTTATATTGTATGAAATATCGGTTTAATGCTGGCACAATGTTATTTGAATGATGGCTTTATATTGTATGAAACATCGGTTTAATGCTGGCACAATGTTATATAAACGTTCATCCTTACGTTGGATCAACGCTGGCTAGCACACTGAGCCTACCGGCAGGCTGGTAAGTGGCCGCCGAGACATATGGAGGGACGCCCGTCGTTGTATCCGTACGTTTTGCCAACGTTTTGTGCTTTACGTAGGGCAAATGTAAGTGTAGTTTATTTATCACTTGCACTAAAACAAATTTCTCGCCGCTGCACAGCTTTTTTGTCCTGATAGTCAGTGGTGAACGAGTGATTTTCTGTACTCGAAGCAAAATTTCATTGCGCTAAAAAATCATGAAAATACTCTATTGAAACAACAGGTTGCCAGTAAACTTTTTGGATGAACGTTTTTTCAAGAAATGTCATTTCAAAATGCCCTTGAATATCGTAAGATAGAGTGTTGAATAAATTGCTTTCCATAGAAACTTCACAGACAGAATAATAACATTTTTTTCAAGAAATTACATTTTGAAATGAGAAAAAGTATATGCACTGGCAGAAAGTGAAAAAAGAACACCAAGAAGGAATTGGCGGATAATCATGAAATTTACATATGTTAATGGGGTTGAGTTTACGTAGGTGTGATGTTAATTTCGGGACTTACCGGCGAGCGCTTACGCCACAGGACAGCATAATATGCAAATTACTGTCGGTGGTATTTAAGGAGTACGGCGAAATGAATGTAATCAGTCGTCGGCGTACGGACACGTGCGAAGACCCTGAATAAGCTGCAATGCCTAGGACATGGAAGACGCGTACGATTTCAGCAGTTATCGGACATTAAGCGAGGTCGTCTAGTCGGACTCCACGAGGCCGGGTGGTCGTATCGTCGTATTGCGGAGCGAATTGGACGGGAAGTATCGGTGGTGGTACGATGGTGGCGTAGATGGTCCGAGGAACATTCCCACACGAGAAGACGTGGAACCGGGAGAAACAGACGGACTGATGAGTAGACCGATCGACGCATAAGAATAGCGGCGTTGTCAAGCAGAACATCCACTGCCATGCAAACCGAGCTGCCGTTGCACCTGAGGTGACCTTGCGAACAATCCGCAACCGTATACTGGATGCAGGACTACGTGCACGTGCCCCTCTAGCATGTGTACCTCTGACTCTAGCCCACCGTCAGGAACGGCTGCACTCATGTCGCCAACGTCTGCACTGGAGAACGCAATGGCGAACTGTCGTGTTCAGCGATGAAAGCAGATTCTGCTTGGGAGCCTCCAATGGCCGTATGCGTGTTCGCAGACGCACAGGGGAGTGTCTCCACCCTTCTTGGTCTCCTGGTGTGGGGAGAGATCAGCTATCAATCCCGTGCACAACTAGTGTTTGTACCGGGTACGTTGAACAGCACCTCCTACATCAACAACATCATTCAGCCCGTTGTTCTGTCATTTATAAGGTAGGTCCATCGTGGTGTTTTACCGCACGTGCAACGCAACATGCACTTGAGGGTGTGAGACAACTTCCATGGCCTGCACGTTCACCGGATTTGTTCCCCATTGAGCACGTGTGGGAATTTATGGGACAACGATTTATCCGGTCTCCACGGCCAGCCACGACCATCCTTGATTTTCGCGTCCAGGTTCAGGATGCATGGAATTCCATAACCCAAACTTACATCCAACATCTGTACGACAGACTCCATGCCAGAATTGCACAGTGTGACGCAGTTCATGGCGGTTCAACCTCGTACTAACCATGCTACATGGAAATGTTATTTTTCAGTTTACCAGCAAATACAGCTGTATTTTGCCATAATGTTTTGATCACGTTGTCCTCTGTATTCCGTTATTATGCTGTATAAATTTCGTTGGTATCAGACGTCTCCTTCTTGGTGTTCTTTTTTCACTTTCCGCCAGTGTATATATGTTTTGGAAAAATTCTGAATTCCCGAGGAATCGCGATCTGCTCAGGCAAAATGTGATGCGACTACCAGTTTCAGTAAAACCCCACGTATTAAGGTATTTCGGGATGTGCCTGGGCCAATCGAAATTAGACCGATCGCATTTGTTCAAATCGCGATACAACCAATTCAAGGGACCATCCGACATTTATGTTTGCTTCAAAAGTTTTCAATCAATGTACTGAAATATAAAATAAAAATGCAAAGAATAATGCAAATAAAAAAAAGTATTACCAAACGTTTTATTCTTCTGTCGTCCTTGCTTGACATTTTCTCTGCTTTCTTCGCACTTACCACGTCATTCGCTGGTTTAAAATAGAAATTGCTTTTGTTAATCTCAGCTAATTTCGCGTGAAACCGTTCTTTCATGTCCCCAACACGTGTATCAGAAACTGACGCCATGATTAACAGCTACGCACCACCTACTACTTTTAACATCGTAGAGAGCTGGATGAACAATGGCGCGCACAGGCTATACGAAAGTAACCTAGCACGTGGCCTTGAGACAGCTTGCCGAAAGTATTGTTGAGAGCTGAACGACAATGCGGCGCACAGCACATATCCTTGAGGCAGATTGGTCGAATGGAGTGGTGTTTGAATTCTGACTTACCATCAGTCTCGCCATGGAATATAAAAAATATATATGTCTCTGTAGAAACAAGCGGTTCGAGATTTGCCCAGTGTGAAATGGTCACATCGAGATTTGCCCGGCAAACTCCCGATATGCAACGGCAAATCGGGGTTTGCGCGAAACAAGTAGGCACATCCCGATTTGCTTGGGCAAATCGCGATCTTTCCGATTTCGGTTTTTCCCCGTAGCATATACGTAGATACGTAACGGTGCTGCATGCCGAAAGTTACGTGATCATACATTTTAATTTACATGAGTCAAGTGTTTTCGTTTTCCAACATAGAGTGATACAGTAAATTAAGGGAAACACTTACTGGTTATGAATAATTATTTATTAATAAGCTGCAGGGCCGGCCTGTGTGTCCTTTAGCGCTAAAGCAATTCTACGTAAAATAGACTTGTATAAGTCAAGCACATACGATAATAAAATTTACGGTCATTGTCTCTGTAAAACATGTCCCACCTATTCCAATTATATTTGACATGGAAGGATGGTCTCACATTTCGCTCCAGATAATCCCAGAAATCTTCAATAATATTGAGATCTGAAGCTTGTTATTTGGCCAGGTTAGCTAGTGTTCCTCACCATCATGCTCTGCGAAAAACAACATTTAGCGTTTCGCCCAATGAAGGTGTGCATTATTTGCTTAAAACCAAAAACGCTCATTTGGTAACAATGCTTGAACAATGGGTGCAAGTGATACCGAAGAATGAAATCGTCTGTTTCAGATGCGACACAGCCCTGCATAATTACTAGTTGCCATAAGGAATGACGTCATATTGCACACCACAGTTTTAATGATTCAACTCCATGCTTCACATGCGGAGCCAACCTGTCTAAGTGATACGCATCTGCAGGATTTCGACACACGTGAACTCTGACAGTAGTAGAAACTAATAGGAAGAACAGATGAAACGTTGCCATTCTTATTCTTAACAGTTTTTTTTTATTCTTTACAGTTTTTTTTTTGATTGGAGGTTTAACGACCACCGTGAGCAGCTCAATGGGCTATAAGCAGTCGCCCGTCCCTAATTTAGGGTCACTGGTTCCAGGGAAGGGAGAGAGCCAGTGCCGTAAGACAAACACAACATCCATGCCTCACCGGGATTCGAACCCGGACCCCAGACGGACGAATGATCAGAGGCCAGCTCCTTAGACCACTGCGCCATCGGGGCGGCTTTTTTTTATTTATTTTGATTGGAGGTCTAACGACCACCGTGAGCAACTCAATGGGCTATAAGCAGTCGCCTGTCCTTAATTTAGCGCAAATGGTTCCAAGGAAGAAAGAAAGCTAGCTCTGTGAGGCAAGCAGAACATCAATGTCACACCGAGATTAGAACCCGGACCCATTTCGGACGAATGGTCAGTAGCCATCGTTTAGAGCACTGCGCCACCACCGCGTTCTCGATTTGCCTGAGGTTTGCAATCAATGTCTGTGTGCTGTGTCAAGATCTTTAAATTCAATATCACTTTTACATCGAGGAGATCCAGGACGAAATTATGCAACCTACCTAAAGGCATGCGTGGAATGACTAATGACAAAATTCGGTAATTGACAAAAATTTGATTATATTATATTAATGTGTGTTTTCTTCTAATGCACTAAAAGGTACAATTTCCTTAAAACTAAACCGTCTCGGCTTCATAAATTAAATAAAATTAATTATATTTCTGTACAACACAGTAAAAGAAATAACAAATTAAGTTCATAAGATTGGGAATTTACAACGGCGTTTTTCGACCAAGGATAATTGAAATTAAAGCAGCAAATCGTTAAAACCATGAAGAGTTGCAACATATAATACTCAATGAGACTTTGAATACTTGAGATATCACGAACCAGCGAATGCGTAAGTTGATTATATTTGAAACATTTGAGCTGTTCCACAAGTGTCTCGTATAATGTATTACACTTTACACTTCTTCTACTCAGGGTACTGGTACAAGAAAAAAATGAGAAAAAAAAACCAACTGATGAAATCTGAAGCAGTGATAGCGAGACATTGTGGAATCCATAATTGATTTCTCTCAGAAAACAATTTCTTTTCTCCCTTGAGCAAAAATTAATGACGATCGTTACATTGCAAATGTATTTTTAATCTGGAAACTGAAGCATCCACCTATCTGTGTTTACACATTTTTTTTCCATTTATACATTATGCTTATTCACGAAATGTTTTTTGTATCTTAAAATGTAATTAATTCAAAAAATGAAATGCCGTAACACAAATTTCGCTTTCATTTTGGGAAAATTCTTTTCACCCAAAATTTGAAATGAACTTTGGGTGAAAAGTACAGTTCATGACTTGTTTTTAAAACGTACGCATGAAAACACTTTAGCATTACGAATTTGTTTTAGACTACATGCAATGGGTTTATAATCTAAAATCTCAGGGTAAAATTTTTAACAACAAATCAAAATTTGTTGATCACAATGATTAACAAAACCATTGTGACCAAATAACTTCCAACAAGTTTTGGTAAGCTATTTCACTTTATTATATTTGTGTGTATTCTAAAAAACTCTTGGCTGGAAAATAGTATGGAATGCCTGTGATTGTTACATCTTTTTCTAGGAAGTAAAAAAAATTGCAAATGTTTTGTCGACGAACGTCACTCCCGATCTCTAGTTTTCGACCTTTTTCTTTGGAACCAAGTATTCCCTTACATTTTTTTTTTTACTTAATCTTAGGAAAAACTTGTTAGTTTTGATTCTGGCCTGAGGTATTTTACTATTTTTTGTATCGGACTTTTCACTTTTTTCATGTAAAGTGATTATCAGCTTACTGTGCCCATTGCCTGTGAAATCACATTCTTGCAAAATTAAAAAGGAAACGAAATGTCATGCTTCTAAGAAATCTTTGTGAATTTCTTTTTCTTTTCCATTCAACAATCCTCAAAGCGAAATTTTCAATACTTCACGATACACGAAAGTTATTTCTTCTGTTTTAAATCAATATAGTTCGTGACTCTTGTGAAGACATTTTTACTTAAATGGTACTTTTAGATATAAATATTAAATTTTAGGTATACAATGGAAATTACTTACTTGACCCAGATACAAAACGTGTAAAATGCTCAGTTTATATTTAGTAAACAAATATTTATATATGTTATAAAAAGAGATTCTCAACTTTAAATCCAGTCGACTTATACTTCAAAATATGCCTTTAGTTAGGCCGAATTATTGAGTACAGGAGATATGGCCAAAAGAGTTTGGATGTTGCGATTGACTAATACATTAATTAACGAAATTCGTCTGGCGGGGGACCTCGCAAGATGCAACGTAGTGGAACGAGGCTTACCACATCGCGGACTGTTCTCGACGGTCCCAGTCTTCTTATACCGTTGCAGGATAGCTGAAATGGACTGGTGTCAGACCTTCAGGGCCCTCGCAATATCGGTGACGCGCATTCCAGATTCCATCATGTTCACGGCCGCATGGCAAGCTCCAACAGGGATCTCCGGCTTTTTATCCATTTCTGAAAACCTAAGATTGACTTATTATCACACTACACATCACAAAACCCACAAAAATCACAAGAAAAACATTAATACATGCAGCAAACATTTGGGGAATAATTGGCGACTTTTGAATATGGCCCATTTCGAACAAAAAATTCGCTCTGAGCGAAAAACAAACTACGCGGCATTGTAACCCACGAATCAACACATATCATATCCAAAATGATCCGACTTGGTCCAGCAGAAAAAACATTATAATTGAAAAAGTTTTTCGCCAAATACTTTTGTTCGCTACTGTATAGAGGGATCTTGCTGGCCATGGCTGTGATTGAAAATGATGCAAACATTGTCGGAGACCTGAGTGGTGTGAACACTGATGTTGTCTTGCTGAAAATGGGGTACTGTGGGCCATTCAGAAAAGGTATGAAAATGGGTAGCAGAACCTCACTCATGTATCATGCAGCTGCAAGTGTGCCCGTAAGGAGGACAAGGGATGAAATGATGTCATGCGCAATAGCAGGAAATACCTTAATGCCTGCCTAACGGGAGGTGTGGCTGTCGCGAACCAAACCGGTACTTGTCCGCCTAACAGGGTGTTGACACACACGGATTCGTCAATCGTTAGCACTCAGACACAAACGTGATTCATCACTGTAGACCACTGTTGTTCATCCGTGAATCTAGTTTGCATGACTTCGGCAGCAAGCCAAACAAACTCTGCGATGGTTGGACATCAGTGACTGTCGACGTAACGCTTGACTATTTGCCACACGTGAACTTCTGTTTAGATTTTGAGCCTTTACGGCGACCCTCATGGCCGATGGCACAGGAGGTCAAAAATAATCTCAGTGCTTTCTGCTAACTAACAAGCGTGACGAACAATCCGCCGGTGCAGGCGTGCTGACGTCTGTCGGACTGCACCAATATCGTTCCGACGCGCGTACGACCCTTCTTTTGCAACGGAATGCACGAATTGGTGGATGCTGTCCAGCAATTTGTGCATCCCGTTGCACATGCGCAGCGATACGACGTGTAAACCGGCCCGCTTCACAGAGACGTACAATTATTCTTCTTTGAAACGAATCTAAATAGCGATAAACCTGCAGACGGCGTGTAAACAGAACTTTGGGCTTTTCGGTCTTTGCTGAACAGTTTTCCAGCACAAACAACACATCTGAAATGTCTGCGACACTTCATCCTGGAACCGCACATTACCATCGCTGTTTCTGGTGGCATCTTTTTCTCACGAACGTTTGACGTCATCGGCTTCGATATAACAGTATTTGCATAACTCGAGCGGGCACTCCCGACCTGCGATTTGCATGTTTATTGCACACCTCCTTCTGGGAGCGGCAATTTCTATGTCGAGCAGTGTACATTGAGAGGTATATGCTTTTTTTTCTAAAAGACGCATAATGTACCAAACGTTTTGCAAGAAATATATTATTTACGCATTATTTCTGCGCAGAACAGACTTTACATTTTTATTACACTCTGCTGAAACAGTTACTCCTCAAATATCTTAGGATTTGCACTGCATATGAAGAACAGTTTTCCTCTGTAGTGAAGAAATACTGAGAAAACTATTTGCATAAGTTTGTTATTACTTCGGTTTGGATTTTTGTTTTCCCAGCGGCGCTTCGAATGAGGGAGTAGCCCATTATTTATGGAAGAATATCATGGGTGTCTTCTGTGCACGGAATCACTCCAGACGTATATGTATGTATTCTATCCTTAAATGATTCGATAACAATATATAAGTTTTTTTTGACGAACGTACTGATAAATGATAAATGATAAATACCTGTTTCAAATTCCATTTGACGAACGTACTATTCATGGACATCTCGTAATCCAGCCATTTCTAATTGTGCTGAATTCATTTCTGATTTATTTTCTTCGAGAGTGAAAATGAAGAACACCTTTTTCTGAGAGCTTACAAGAAATGTTTAAACTCTTGTTTCGTTCTCGCGGGTACCCAAAAATTTATCAACGTTTCGCCTCCGAAATATTTTAAATGTTCTAAAAAATTTACGAGGTTCTTACTAGACCTTTAACGCATATTTATGGGATGTCGTGTACCGTTTGTAAAACAGAAGAATTTTTACATGTGCTGATTGATATTTGTTGAAATATGTGAATCCGATTTCATTTTCCTTATACAGTACAATATTGTACGTCTAAATCTATTATAAATTCAAACATGATATAATGTGCAGTTTTTTTCAAACGATTTTTTTAAATTTTGTGTTAGTGTGTAACATTTAGCAAAGGAGGCAGGGACAAAGCTTTTGTTACGCCCTGAGTGCGCTTTCAAAGACCAAGAACGGAAAGTATATGGACTGAACACTGACGGTCTGTCTGCAACACGTTAAAGTGTATTGGATTACACACGTTTGTTCCTTTAATGAGGAGTGAATCGTTCCATGTCAAAAAGGATTCGATAATACACGTTTTTTGTAAACCTGTAGAACGTCCTGTGGTGATAAAATCCTTAATTGTATTAAACAAGTGGTCTCTTCAAGTTAAAATACTTCTTTCATTTACCGAAACATTCATCATCATTAGTGTTCTGTTTTTTGACGGGTCCAACGGTAACTCAACAAGTTGTCTTCCTCCAGTGTCATCTGTCCCTTATTTCCTCCTTCAATACTTGATAGTTTCTTTTGCACATGATAAAATCAAGCATCATCAGTCGTCTCCTTCCTCTTGGTCGCGTTCCTTTGATTTCCCTTCTATCTAACATTACGGCATTTTAATATTTGCGTGCAAATGTGAATTTAATTATTGGCGTTCCAAAGTATATAAACAGTGGATACGATACCACAAGGAAAGCCAATGCAATCAGCCTTCAAAGAGTTCTTTAGAAATAAATGTAGGATATTTTTACCAGAACAGGGTCCTTTCAAAATGTCTTTAAAGAAATTCCACTACTCGTGAACACTACTAAATAACTTCTAAATATATTTTAAATGCACTAACATTTCTGTCATTAACCATCACAACTGGAAGTACAGAAACACTTCTCCTAAGATCCGGACCGTAGATGACATATAGGTCAACCTGAAGAGATACAATGATACACGGTGTAGTGTCAGTAAGGACTTCAACTAGATCATCTCGAAAAATGAGATACATGTACTTGGAGTGCCACTTTTCCAAAATAAGAAATCAACGCTGCCAACGTTTTGTACTAGTTTTGTACAGTTTTGTACACCCAAAAGAAAATTTTGTACACCACCGGAAGTGGTACTTTTCGGCTCTTTAAAGGTGGCACTGCAAGTACATGCTGGAGTGCCACTTTTTCAAAATCGATATTAAATACTGCCAAAGTTTTGTACTAGTTTTGTACATCGTTTTGTACTAGTTTTGTACATCGTTTTGTACTAGTTTTGTACATTGTAATTTTCTTTTGGGTGTACAGTTTTGTACACCCAAAAGAAAATTTTGTACACCACCGGAAGTAGTACTTTTCGGCTCTCTAAAAGTGGCACTCCAAGTACATGCTGAGTGCCACTTTCTCAAAATCGAAAATAACTACTGCCAAAGTTTTGTACTAGTTTTGTACAGTTTTGTACACCCCAAAGAAAATTTTGTACACCACCGGAAGTAGTACTTTTCGGCTCTCTAAAATTGGCACTCCAAGTACATGCTGAGTGCCACTTTCTCAAAATCAAAAATAACTACTACCAAAGTTTTGTACTAGTTTTGTACAGTTTTGTACACCCAAAAGAAAATTTTGTACACCACCGGAAGTAGTACTTTTCGGCTCTCTAAAAGTGGCACTCCAAGAACATGCTGAGTGCCACTTTCTCAAAATCGAAAATAAATACTGCCAAAGTTTTGTACTAGTTTTGTACAGTTTTATACACCCAAAAGAAAATTTTGTACACCACCGGAAGTGGTACTTTTTGGCTCTCCTTTGTGGCTCTCGTCCATGTACTTGTAGTGCCACTTTTCCAAAATTGAAAAAAAAAAACCCTGCCATAATGTTGTCCTTGTTTTGTACAGTTTTGTACACCCAAAAGAACATTTTGTACACCACCGGAAGTGGTGCTTTTTGGCTCTCTTTTGTGGCTCTCAACCATGTACTTTTAGTGCCACTTTTCCAAAATTGAAAAAAAAACACTGCCAGAGTGTTGTCCTAGTTTTGTACACCCAAAAGAAAATGTTGTACACCACCGTAAGTGGTACTTTTTGACTCTCCTTTTGTGGCACTCGAGCATGTACTTGGAGTGCCATACTTCTAAAATCGAAAATAAACACTGCCAGAATGGTGTACTAGTTTTGTACAGACAAAAAGAGAGTTATGTACTCCTCCGGCGATGGTTCTCTTTGGTTGTCCAGCATGCTCTTAGAGTGTCATCTTTCGAAATCCAGAAGTTAACACTACTATCTCTTTCCAGTTTATTACATACTTTTACTCCTGTTAATTATACACAACCAGCTGTTTTTGTGTTCATTATACGCAACTTTTATTTGTTCAAGGTCGCAAATTTTCGTGCGGTTGTCTTGTATAAACTAAGACATTGTCGGAGCGTTCATTTTTATAGCAAAGGAAGAAAAGAAACAGTTTTTTGTTGCTTTGTTAAGCAATGCTTTCGGCAAAAGCATTTCGGAAATGCGAGGAAAAGGAATTCAAATCAGCGCATATCATCGCTTCCAGTCTAGCAACCATGCCGAGCAAGGTTGGGGGAGGGGTTAGTTGCAAAACACCTCGGCGCATTCGCAGTGGCGTAACTAGCACCACTTGTGCAACCCCGGAAAGTTCATTTCAGCACCCCTAAGCATAATAATTTTTCCAGAATTTCGGACACTAGGGAGGATGTGTTTTTCACGGTGTTTGTTTTGGGAAAATGGGGATGTCAGGAAGTTAGGGAGACTAATGTCTGGTAAAGTAAAGGAACTACCTATAGAGCCCTGTAGTTTTAACTTTTAAAATAAATTTTGGAACAGAAGTACATAATGCAAGGTTATCAATCAGCCAGTCAGATTTAACACGGTGAGCTGTCAGATGCATAATCACGAATATACGTTTTATCGCATTGAAACGAATTCGGTTAAATATAATTAAATGTTTAAGGTTAACAACTATGAGACTTTAGTGATCGTTATTGGATATGGTTGTATACAAACAGGGAATTCAGTATTCTACACTGCAAGAATGCAATATGGATTTCGTAGCTGCAGATATTAATTTGCATGTACAACAAAACTTCAATGCAGGCCAGGAAAAAAGAGTGCGTGTGGAAATGCAATGTGCAAGTATGTGATGTTTACAAATATACGAGTACTGGGTATATACCCAGTGTTCGAAATGGGCCGGTATGGCATACCGGTAGTTAACAAAAATGGAAGTGAGCATACCGGCAGTTAAAAAAAACGTTATTTACCCTCCTGGTATGTAATAAATTATAAACCCTTCACAAACTACGTACGGATATTAGGATGAAAGCACAAATTTTAACGCAAAAAACGGCAAATGGCATTTTTAACGGATAAAATTGATAATTAGCAGCTGAGACTGAAAGAGACCGACCACAAACCCTTCAATGAAGTTTTTTTAATTATTACATTAATTTTATAAAATTATATACATTAATTTTTCAATACCAAAAAAAAAAAAAAAGCAATTATACAGAATGGAATGTATTTCTTTCGAAACCTCTTATTTATACTATATGGATCTATGGTCTACACCATACCGGAAGTAGCTCTGTGCCACTTCTACCACTGAGTGTACCACATAACTACATAATATAGATATAATATAAATTATAATTATATGATTAAAATACAAGTGGAAAATTAATTATACGATAAGTGGACATTTTCATGTTTTTAGGCATTTGCTAAATAACATTTGCTAAATTTAACTATTAATTACACACAAGAGCAAAACCTATGCATAACAGTTTGAAATGTGGTCAATAAGGAAGAAACAAGATGATGGATGTGAAGACGAACTTTAGGCGTGCTCAAACACAGTGATCTGTTTCCTTCTGTTCGACAGGCTATTCTTATTGCTCAAACGTTACCAGTAACAACCTGCCCAGTGGAGAGGTACTTCAGCACTATGAGAACGATTAAAAACCTGGTTAAGGTCAAAAATGGCAGATGGACGTTTATCTGGACTGTGCATGATGAGTATTCATCGAGAAAAGGTTTTTGAGAATAAACATGAACTCATTCGAAATGTAATTGATAGATTTGGACAAAACCCAAGACGTTTGCAGTTTTTATTTCATAGTATCTCTTCTAAAGTGCAAGAAACAGAAAATTGAAGGGGATATAAAAATTTACAGATAAATGTCTATAAAAAAGGGGGTTTATACTCATACTCAATAAAGGACGATGGAGCAGTGCAATTGTTTTATGTAACCCCAAGTGAATATTTCCATACAAAAAGACTTTATTAAGTTGATTATTAAATTTAGCAAGAAGCCTACAGTAAGGTTAAACTTTTGACTCAGATATGAGTAATCAGTGGCCAGTAATTGGTAAATGACATAATTATTATTATTGTCCGTTATTTCAATACTAAATATTGACTATAGAAAGAAAGATGTGTCCAAGTTCCCAAACTTTGGGGCGGAGGGGGGGCTAACAGTGCTCCGAACCCACTCACTAGCTTTAGGGGCTCGATGCACTCGCCTGACCCAACCCCCACTATGCCATATAAAGACGCAAGGGTACTATAAATTTAAGCAATAATTATGATGGTGGGAGTATACCAGTTTGCCCCCTCCCCAGGAAAAGTTGCAGCGGACGCCCATGCTCATGGGGGATAACGCTGCGGGAAAAAGTTTCCGGCCCTTTATATGATTTTTTTTATCACCAAAATGGCGGTTAAACAAGTTCCCAAAGTTTGGCCAAATATTTTAAAAACTACATGACAAAATGATTATGTACAATTTCGCATTTTCAATACATGAAAAAAAAATCTTTACTTCTTAAGAACTTTGTTGTAAATCCGAATGTTATTTTGTTTTATATTCATACCCCTATTACTCCTTCTTTATTAGCATCGCTCCTTTCAAAGCAAATTGTTTACAAGTTGATATCTCAATAGTATTTGAGTAAAATATTCTCTAATCTTTGCTTGTTTAAAATTTGTCAAAGTCAGAGAAAAAACATAACCATGAACGTTATTAAATTTTGCACCATCAATTTCATGACTGAACTACAACAACAAAAAAACGTCCGCACCATGCCAAGAGTTGTAACTTGCCTAAGTGCACGTTTTATTCAGAGCAAAGATTGCGAAATAAATTTTTCATCCAAACCGAAACTAAACAACATATCCCTCTCTGATGAGATCAAGGTTCAACTTTGCGCGAAGAAGGAACACAAGAACGCCAACCGAAAATAAACATCATACCCTTCTCTGATGGGATGAAGGTTCAACTTTGGCTGCACAAAGAACTCAGTAACGCTGTCTCGATTCTCTCAAACTTGTGATATACCGGTTACGTATACGTAAACGAATCAAAGAACTGTGAGTTTGTGATAATCAGAAATTACAAAATTTATGTACATCGAAAAAAGCGTATAAATGAATTAATTAGCTATTATCGAATTGGAAAAGCTTAGAAAATACAGTAAAATATCGGGACTAATACAGAATTACTTATAAATGTCAAAAAATATAACTGGAGTACGCATAGCCGAAGTTTCATTGAATATCTTTTTATTTCTACAAAGCAATGCTTAAATATAAACATTTTGTTTAAACTGAAAACCACTAGATTGAAAAAACATTGCGCAGAAATTCAAATTGCTTGAACTTCAGTCTGTGACTTATACCTGTAACTTAACCCTCCTTTCGAGTTGCTTCTAAACTAAACATTTTCCCACTGAAGAGTCCGTTACTTCTCTAAACAGCTTGTACATTTTAGCGACACTGACAGTGAGTCACAGCAAAATTTATAGAGACAACCTTGATTGTAAATAATGGGGGGGGGTAGAGAGAGAAAGATTGCAAGTAATTGTGGGGAACTGATATAAAGAAAGAGATTTAAACGAATACGTATTGTTGCTATATGTTGATCTAAGAGCTATTTTGTGTCAAATGATGAATTACAATGTGACGATTTTTTATAAAGATGACCTTCGAACTTTCATTGAGTGGAAAATTAAGGGAAAGGAGATTTTAAACATAAATTCCTTTGGTGATTCTTCCAACTTGGCCGTTCGGCTTCTGGGTTATTACAAAAGTGTGTTTTATATGCAACAAACTAGGAATATTAATCGAATTAGTTAACCATTTAAGCAACTGCTTCGAAAATCAAGAGTAAAAAAGTACCACTTCCGGTGGTGTACAAAATCTTCTTTTGGGTGTACAAAACTATGACATCACTCTGGCAGTGTTTTTTTTTAATTTTGGAAAAGTGGCACTCCAAGTTCATGCTCGATGGCCAAAAAGGAGAGTCAAAAAGAACTATTTCCGGTGGTGTACAAAATTTTCTTTTGGGTGTACAAAACTGTACAAAACTAAGACAGTGTATAATGAATATGCTTTCCTTCTCAATTATAATGAATATAATGCTTTCACTAATATTATAATGAATATCACGCTTCTTCTACTACTAATGGTTGTTGTGTTCTTAATTATATCATGAATAAACTTTCCTGCTAGTAGTGTAGTAATAATAATGAACAAGCTTTTAACTGCTAGTAATGTTGTAGTAGTAATTAAGATGAATAAAGTCTTATGCTGGTTGTTAATAATAATCAACTAATGAAATAAACCTAACAGCCAGACAGAGATCTGACAAAACTATGAACTGAGAAAAACGTACTTACAACAAATTCTTTATTAGTGAAACTTCTGATATGATCCCACATACAACGAAGCTCTACTCACATAAACGAAGATCTCTTTACACATAAAAGCTCTCTCGCACATAAACAACAGCTATCCTCCACATAAACAAACGCTCTCTCTATACAACAACAGCTCACTCTACGCACATCAACAAAAAGCTCTCCCGACGTATCGTTGAACGCGCCTATTTATACTGGCTACCACCACGTCATGACTTACACTCATTGCCAGATCTCATTCAGCGGGAGAAATAACATCTCGTTCAGTAAGAAGATAATTTACATAGTAAAATAAAATAACCAGAGTTAGTAAAAATCAAAAGGAAAGTGAATCGAGAGTATACGTTACAAGTGCTTATTTTCGTTTTTGGAAAAGTGGCACTCCAAGTACATGCTCGAGGGTTACAAAGGAGAGTCAAAAAGTACCACTTCCGGTGGTGTACAAAATTTTCTTTCGGATGTACAAAACTGTACAAAACTAGAACAACACTCTGGCAGTAGTTATTTTCGATTTTGAGAAAGTGGCACTCAGCATGTACTTGGAGTGCCACTTTTAGAGAGCCGAAAAGTACTACTTCCGGTGGTGTACAAAACTTTCTTTGGGGTGTACAAAACTGTACAAAACTAGTACAAAACTTTGGCAGTAGTTATTTTCGATTTTGAGAAAGTGGCACTCAGCATGTACTTGGAGGGCCACTTTTAGAGAGCCGAAAAGTACTACTTTCGGTGGTGTACAAAATTTTCTTTTGGGTGTACAAAACTGTACAAAACTAGTACAAAACTTTGGCAGTATTTATTTTCGATTTTGAAAAAGTGGCACTCCAGCATGTACTTGGAGTGCCACTTTTAAAGAGCCGAAAAGTACCACTTCCGGTGGTGTACAAAATTTTATTTTGGGTGTGCAAAACTGTACAAAACTAGTACAAAACGTTGGCAGCGTTGATTTCTTATTTTGGAAAAGTGGCACTCCAAGTACATGTATCTCGAAAAATGGTCAGAAGCGCTGGCTTTTGAGCATTTACCCAAGAAATGGATCATTTTTTATCATTGCCCCAGTGGTCAGAAGCGCTGGCTTTTGATCATTTGCCTGAGATGGGTCGGGTTCGAATGCCGTTGATGAATGGTTCTTATGCCTCTCAGGTTACATTGCCTCCCTACCTTCTCTCGAAGCAGTAGCCCTAAAATAGGGACTGACAACAGCTGGTACCCAATCGAGTTCCTCACGATGGCCGTTAACCCCCCTCCCCCACACAAAAAATTGAACTCAAAAGCGAGAAACTGGAATTTTAAAATATTTGAATAGCTTGATATACTTACGTGAAGATAAATATGACACTAGCACTGCTTGCGCTGCTAACACATACAGATCATAAAACTTTCTATTTAGTCCCTAGCTTTTGCTATGAGGATTAAATCCCATTTTACGCTGTTGACGTTAGACCCGTTGGCTGTTCAGCCGGAACTGAAGATCCCTCATTATTCAGATACAGCATCAGATGAAAATCAAACCGTTCTTTTTTGAGACGCAGGCTGTCTCAGACATAGAAAGACCATACTGACTGTTTATCTGACTCCCGCGTAGATGTTAAATGTGTGCTTTTCAACGGATTTCCAGGTTTCTGAAGCACAGCTGGATACAAAAACTGTTGTGCTTTCTCCATCTTTATTTTATTTCTCATGTCCAACAGGGGCTGATAAAGTTTTTAAAGATCTCCTATTTTTATGCTTTCTTTGCTTCAATATTCGAACTCATTCTACGAAAAACAGATGTGAAGTGTGAAGATCAAGTTATGTTATTATATCATTCTTCTATAACTCATTCAAATTGAAGCCTACTTAAAGGCGAAATTCCTTAAACCATCATAGTTGTCGAATGATTTAAAGTGAAAAATAAATCTATAGATAAACTATTTTCAAAATAAAAAATTGGAAACTACAAGAAACGTTCGTTTCTTTTCTACAAATACAGTATTTTGCTACATTACTGAATAGTTATTATAAAATCACCAAAAAAAATCACGATAATAAAACAATTATCTACAGAAAGTGTTGAAATAAAAATATTATTCAGCAGTGAAAAAAGATGTAAGCAAACTTTTTCCGAGACTATCGAATATAAGAAAAATAAATAACAGCAATACTTAGTCTTCAAAACATATAACAAGATGACGGCCCTGTGCTGAATAATATGTTCGAAATGGACATGATCTCTTATTCCGAAGAGTTTTAACAGCATATCTGAAAAGCAAGACAAAGAGCTCATATCTTTATTTTTTTTTTAGAACTTCAGTGTCTGAAGGACAGGCCGTTGAATTATTAAACACGGTTTTTAGCACTGCAAATTGTATTCAGTTGAGGGCTATTAACCAAATAAACTAGTGTCTAAATTTAAAATCGCAAATATACATTCGACGATATGTCCAGAACGATATGATCGAACCTATAAAGTTTTCAGAGACATGTAGAAACAGAAAGTCTACATATCCCGATAACATTGTGCACCTGGTTTGAAAACAAATTCAAATGACGAACGTACGTCAACAAGCTGAGAAAAACGCTACGCTTCTGAGCGTTTTTGTGGATGGGGTGGCGCAATTTAAGCTTCATTTGTATTACCAGTGGTGTAATGGCTCCCCACCATCGATCAAAAGGCTCTTTTTCGATGGAGAACATTTTTCCTTTTGGAAGCAGGGCAATCGGAAATGGAAGTAGCAAAATGATTGAATGGGTCAATGTAAATGGTCCCCAAGCTTTGAAGACAAATCCAGGAAACCAGAATAATAACGAGAAAGCCGGAACATAGACCGCTCGAGACATGACGGGAGGAAATGCATTTATGGCAGGTTCGCTGTTCAGTTGTGAACTGAGTTACAAACATAATAAACGAAACTAAGGATTTATCGGAGTTTACGAAAGGGAAACTTATGAGCGCACACATCTTTCGTGTGGCCTGTCAATACTCGCGGAGAATCAGAGTATTTCCGTGGTTCAAGTATTAAGAATGAGTTTATACATAGTTCTCGTTTTGAACAACACATGAGCTTGGGCTTCTTTCCTAAACAAAACCTTAGACAAAGTTCACTGCCTACTGAAAAGACGTGGAAAACACGAGGTTGATGACTTTTATCGGGTATGGTGTACGCTTCGTTATCAAATAAGCAAATGATTGAGGTTAATAAACGGCTATTTGGTTACTCCAACGACATTAGGTTAAGAACAGGTTAAACGAGCAGCACTAGGATTTTGTATCGTTGATATAATGCAAGATAACGGACTAGAGCACTGCACAAAAACGATTCTAGCTTTTCAATGCTGCGGACATCGAAAGCAACACAAGATCAGGACATCTAATGAACATTATCACTGACACCCTAGTCAAATCTGTAGAATCGAATCCGAATCGAAACGATGAAAGTTTTCCATCTTTAGCACGATTTAATGATTAAAAGATGAGAAATATATACAATTAAAACAATGAGCACTTTCAAGACAGCGGCTACCTCTTCTTCAGATGTAATAAATAGATACACATTTAATCTATATATAATATAGGTCATTGCATTGTGGGAAGCATGGTAAGTTATTAGCCAATAGTAATCTACATGCGCCAAAATGTTGCGTATAATGTTGGCCCAATGGTCTGTGGAGAAATCATGGAAATATATTATAGAAATAAAAGGTGTAGGGTGGGGTGAACATTCAATTTTAAGTTTATATTACAATTTATGATTTACTGTTTTAATAAGGGATTTCCAAACATTATGTAACTCATAGGAGGCATGTTCATTACAACATTGCTCACCGGAAACCTCTACATATACACTTTCTGCAACTAAAAGGTCACCAAGTTTACTAGGAGTATTAATTATTCTGACATTACTCCAGTCCGGATTAAGATCATCTTGTATAACAGATTTGGCTAGGGATGTACAGTACATGCATGTTTTAATATTGTATTTACGTTCTTTAATTCGTAATTCAATATTACGTTTTGTAGAACCCACATAATTAGAGGCTGCTTGTCCTGTAGTTGCCTCAACCAGCGGGATATTGTAAATACCCCACTGTCCCATTTTGCTGTTCCGTTCAGGATCCTTACGAACTACTGAAAATAAGTTTCGTGCTCGTGAACCGAATTTCAAGCCATATGGTTTACATAGTTGTGTTAAGGTTCTCGTTAAATGTGGATTATTTTGCATAGAGCCAACATATATGGAATTGCAGTTGGAGTTTCTTAACAGGGTAGTATGTAGGGCATATTTGACCTTGCCAATCACTTGCCTAATCAGATATTTAGGGAGCATATATTGCTCAGCTAAACCAAAAATGTAGTTAACTTCTTGCTGAAATGAATCAGTAGTTGATGAATGTGAGTGAGCTCTTCTAAACAAATAGAATAAGGCTGTCAACTTATGTTGTTTAGGGTGTGATGAATTATAAGGTATTAAAACAGGTGTATGGCAGGGTTTTCTATATACACGAGTGGTAATGCAATTAAGGCTATAGTCCTTACGAATTTGAATATCCAAGTAAGATAAGCAGTTATTAGCTTCAAATTCTATCGTGAACCTGATAGTTGGGGACATGGATGACAGTTCGTTGGCGAATAAGTATAAATCATCCCGGTTGTGAGGCCATGCAAGCAGGATGTCGTCAACGTACCTTAAATAAAGCAACGGACGGTGAGGGAAAGAACTAAGGACCTGATTTTCAATGTGCTGTAACAAAATTTCAGCTAGAACTGCAGACAGGGAGGAACCAATTGGGAAGCGTTCCAACTGTTGATAAATGCCGTCTTTAAATTTGAAATATGAACGCTTCTTAACCAGACGAAGTGCGTTCATAATAGCATTAATTTCTGAACACGGGATATGAGAATCAGCAAGTTTTGCCTCAATAATCTGATGTGTGGCCTCAACAGGTACATTAGGGTACAATGAGACCACATCAAGAGATGCCAAAATGAAAGGCTGCGATTGTGGCTGAAGCGATCGCAGTCTTTCTATAGCCTTTGTGGAACTTTTAATAGAATAAAGTGAATCCGCAGTATAAGTGGCTAGATATTGGGCCAAGGCTTTTTCTAAGGGTCTGGTGGGGCTAACATAGCCTGACACCAGAGGACGAATAGGCAAATTATCTTTATTCAATTTAACCCGTCCGAACATATCTGGCACATCATAGCCGGGGGGAGGGTGAATGCATGTGAAAAACCTTTAGGAAAAGAATAAGCCTTTTTTAGTCTTTGAAAAGCCGCAACCGTGGCCTGACTAGGATCACTTTGAATGGTTTTGTGTGGAATAGGGTTAAAAACTTTATGCATTTTTTTAACATAGTCACAATTATTTAATAACACAATCTGATTAGATTTGTCTGCAAGTACAATAGACAAGTCATTATTGTTGTTGCATTCAACTGATTGTCTTTGCTCTTGAATAAGATCAGGCTGTGGGATAGGGTAACAAGTGTCATGTTGCAAGGTATGGGCCATTATCACTCTGGCATAATCCTTATGTGGTTCAGGAACACATTTAACTGTGCTGTCCACCTGGGTAATAGTGTTCAGTATGGATCCTTTCGTTGATGGATAAGATAATTTTGCTCCCTTATTTAAGGCCTTGGTTTGCAGACTGTTAACTTCAATTATACTGAGGTTTTTAAACTTTGTTAGAGCTGGGTGTTCCGGGCTATCATGGTAGGTACGACGGTAGTCAGTTTTTTATTTCAAAATTTTCTAGTTTTCAAATGTAAGAAGATGTTACAAATTGAATAGTAAAAGCAATTCGTGATATTTCCGTTGCACTATCAATAATCTTGTTTTGATTAGAATATTTCGGTAATGCATTCATATATCTGAGATTCTCCTAATATAATTGAATTACCTATCGCATGATCTGACTGCCGAAAATTTAGTTATTCAGATTCTTGAAATGCGTTCTCCTGGAGAGTGGGCTACATAGCATGCTTGAACGGATATCGGGAGACACGAGTCCGATCCCTGCTCTAGGGCTATACATGTTTTATGATTTCGTGAGATGTCACATGTTGACCTGGTGAAACATGTACAGCATTCCCGCAGATATTTCCGTAACAATAAGTACAAATAACTGATTCAACAAGACGATTATCTAGTCATCGATAAGTCCAATGATGCACGAAAAGTTTATTACCACTGCGTTCCATTGATATATTATGGGATGCATTTTGTGTTTCACCTTTGAGAATGTCACACAGTAGTCATTCTGAAATCAGACAGAATGGTATGGTTTTAATCTCACATTGTCATCATAACTTTCGTCTTTACCGTAGCTTATCGTTTGGCGGCAATGGGTTCCTCAAGTTTAAAGGCGTTAATGCAATTACTCCTCCACGCGCTGTGGTAGCTACACCTCAGGTAAATGGTTATGTGTTTTAAAGAAGCTAACACTTTTTAGAGGCTTTATATCCCAACGGCACTTCCTTTGTTATAAAAACTAAAGAAAGTTTTATAGGAACAACACGTTCTTCCAGGAATATAATGGTATAAATTTTATCCGCGAAGAAATTTAATTTTCATTCCAAATAATAAATCCAAAAAATTATATAATTGCTCCGAAAGCAAGCATTTCACTCATCGTAATATTATTCTTCCACTTATATCAACGTTTTGCAAACCAACCTTGCCAAGATACGAAAGTTAAAAAAAGTTTCTCTTTGGATGGGAAATGGCTGTATTCATGGATATTTTTAGTCCGCTGGAAGTTTTTTCACATAGTCATATCCAACTTCACTAATAGTTTTCAGTTAATGTAATGAAGAATTAACTGTTCTTTATTCTACTGCAAAAGAAAAGACTATACATATCACTTACAAATCAAATTCAAGAATATTATAAATATTTTATTTTATGAAGATAAAAGTGAATGTAAAATTGATATTGGAAGTTTAGTTTTAAATATACTCACAGCTCAAAAGTACATCAGTGCCTGATTACCTTTAATAGTATTTTGAATTCCTTCACAGCAGAAATAACTCCGAATGTACAACAAATATTTTATATTTTAACGTAACATTGTGTTATTTCAACGAAGAAGTTTCTAACTTCATTCCATTTTTATGAAGAGGGACCTCATTTCATCCGTAGAGTAGCCCTATGTACCTTACAAAAAGTAGTTACTTTGAGAGCAAAGGAAATGTCTCTATCTCTTACACAGTTTTACACAGTATGGAAGTGATGTTTCTTTTTGTCTTCTCAACTGAAACAAAAGTATCTTCCAGTAAGCTGTTGTCCAGCACAGGTGAAATATAAGCCTAGGGAACTAAAAAAATAAGTCAAGCAATGGATTGCGATATTACTATTCTCCATCCAGCAGAAGCAGTCGTAGCAAATAACATTCAGATTTTACGTATACACAACAGTTAATGTTATTTGTGAGCAATGCTTTCGTGGTTTAAAAAATTATATTAAGAATTTATGGACACACCACATATTGTCATTTGTAAGCAATGTTTTTGTGATTTGTTAGATCGTATACGCGGTTGTTGGCGATAGTTTTCTTCACACGATTTCGCTAGTTACCTTTCAATCGAGTATTGTCAGCTTGTAAAAACAAAACACCTGCCCTTACTACGTCTTCAGGTACATTTTAGTTCATGTAATAATAGGGCATTACTGGTTTTAGAAATAATGCTGTGTGGTTTAACTTTTACTTGAACTTAACTTCCACTTCTTGATTTATTTCGCTGTACCCTAGGCTATATTTTTAAGATTCGTTCGCTGCATGTTTGTAATAGCTGCAACGTTAACTAAACGTGATTTTTTAGTTATACACTTAATAAAATAATCGTAAGAGTAAATGATGAGACAGAAGTTACAAATACAATGTCCACTATATTTTCCTATTTCCCAGAATTCAATATGTTCTTCACATCAATACGTCCATTAAAAACGCAATGTAGAAGCACACTTTAAGCTAGGCTATTTCTCTGGTAGCATTCTGTCAGAACGACATGAATATTACTCAAAGCGAATACTTCTAAATGTGGGAAAAAGAACAAACACACTTAGCCAAATCAGCTATTATGGATTTTGTACATGTCATACATAGATTCAATTTCTGAATTCGTCGTAACTGTAGATTTCCAGTCAGTTGAACGAGGCATTGCTCGCTTTGCACTTTCACACATATTTGTACTTGCACATTGCTTGCAGCTCTTAGACGTATGTGAAGTTGTTCATTCTTATAGTGTAAAGAAATTAAATTCCAGTTCCTGGAAATATGTACATACGATGTTTTTGGGTAAAAAGTAAAAACTGTATAACTCCCTCAATGCTAAAGCAAATAATCAACAAGATTATAATCGAATACAAACGGAATCTGGATTATCAGTAATCTGAAGAGGAACATGGTATCTTCATGTTAAAAATAATTCATTCTCCCATGAAGAAAAATCTGCATTTTACGATGTTTTAAAATGTTATGTTCTTATACGTAGTATGAATAACATTCTAAGATACGTATCTTAAGGGCTTTCGTTTTTTTCCGAATAGTAGCTGAACTGATAATGATAACTGTCGCCATGCAATATGAGAATCCGCAGTGAATGTGTCCCTTTTGAACCTGCAGTCAAAAGAATGCAGTGGAAGAAGCAGTGTTAATAGAAATAAAGAAGTCGAAGAATTCTATAGATAACTCGGTTTTCAAAAGAGGAAACTTATCATACAATATCTGTCAAGCTTTAACTCATCAACTGGTGTCTTTTTCAACGCACTAGATACACATACACTGAAACATGGAAATCAAAACCACAACAGGATGTTTAACTGAAATAAACATTGGTCACGTAAAAAACATTAGATAGATACCTCGCGTTGTTCGTCAGATAAAGTAATACTTTGTTTTAGTGATGACTTGTTATACCCTAACAGGGCGGTTCATGCACATGGTAGATCTATCAACATAAGATCGCTGCACACCTCCTTGTGAGAGAGAATCTCTATGATCTCCTTACTAAGATTTCTCTTGCGGTGGTTTAATGAACAACAACCTTGATATCGCACAAGAGTGAGCTAGCTTCTTTACTTGATGCTTCCCCAGATATTGCTGTCGTGAGCCTGCCGTATTTGACATCAATTTTATGCTCTTCAAGCTTTGTAGAAAAAAAACTTTCGTCATTCCGATGCAAACATTCTTGGATTGATCCTGAGCACGGTTAAATGCGATAGGTCGGAGGTCATGGCGCATGATTATGAGTGAGATGATTTAAGTCTCATACCGTAATTGAAAGTTTTCAGAATGAGAATCCCTGTATATATGGAATAGACTCCATGAATCTTGGCCACAGATTGTCAAGGCGTTCTACCCATTTCTTTCACTACATTAAGACAAATGTACGAACATGCCTTTGATAGTCATTTGTCTGGAGATATACAGCTTAATTAGTGAACCTATTTGAGGCTTATTTTTCAGTTAAATCTCACAACCATTACCTTGAAAACAGCGATAACAAAATATGTTATTTAATTTGCATATATTTTAATGCAAGCAATATATATCATGAAAGTAAATACTCTATCAAAATAGATACGTATGACTATGCCTAATATAGAGTTAAAAATGTGAATGAAGGAAGCGCACGTACATTTAGGGCAAATATTTCTAAAACTGAATATTATTACGTATGGGACACAGATATGATTCTTGGGGAATATGTTACAAAAACTATGCTTTTAAAACGAAAATTTTAAAATCCAATCCATAGATATTTTCTTCTCTCATATTAAGAATGGCTTTAGTGTCAGTAAAAGAAATTTACTCATCTCCAGGAGAATACGTAAATTGCCCGGGATGACGTAAGATGACTGAGCTAGTATGACACATAATCATGATGTTCGTTTCAGTCCAGAAGTTCTTAAAGTATTTGTACTAAGATTTTTTTATATTTCTAGAGATAATGCCTGATTTTCTAATGAGATGTCTACAATTTTTATTGCGAGGATTTGTTATATTTTACTTTGAGGGGTGAGAATCGTTTCTACAAGAATTCCTATTTATTGTGATACACATGGACAAGAGTAGATATATTGAAAATCCCTAAAAGCAGTGGCCCCACCCTAATTCAGGGCAGCTAATTCCAGGGAAGGGAGAAAGCTATTACATGATAGTAACATTTTTATATCACTGTCATTTGAACCAAATCCCAGTCTTGGATGGATTTTCAGATGTAAGAAGTTTTGTGGTACCGTTTGCTGATCAATCTGTTGATGTTATGAATATGCTTGATCTTGTGTACGTGTGAATCTCTAGAGGTATGTTTCTACTAACTACGCTTAAATATTCTGAATGCAAATCAAATGGCTATCGAAAAAATATAGGTGATTCACCATTCATTTTTTTTCTCAGGGGTAAGACGAATCTCCCGGAGGAATTTTTCGACTAACTGCACCTAAGGGCTGTGATTATAAATAAAATGGCTAACAGAAACATATGGGTGATTTACCTTTTATATTTTTCTGGCAGGAAGTTTGAGGTTCTCATGGTTTCCTCTTTTCTGAGATTAATGTAAGTTAATGGGTATAAGTGTCAAACAACAACTAAGCTCATCCACATTTACCATATTAAAGCAAAGAATATTTTCAATTCATTATTAGAAATACTTTTCTCAGTTTCAAGAGAACATTTTATTGTAAAAGATATTTTCAAATTTATGTGAGTCACTGAAACAAAGCAAAAATGAAATTGTGATACTAAATTTTACTTTTGTAAAACTAATTTGAAATACTAATTGATTTCATCAATTTTGAAATGTGAGATTTTCAGTCAACTTGCGGTTGTCTTTCCTCAAACATTGGGATAAATGAAAGCTTTTTTACAGGACTTATGATTTATGAGCGTGATGAAAATCTTGAAATTATCCAGATGTATGATAAATTAATTTTCTAAAATCTAGGCTGAATCTTAAATTCTAATACAATTCTGAAAGCCGTATGTTTTACTTATAACCGATTTATCCGTTCGTTTCCGCCTCCTTTACGGAAGTGTTACCGAAGCACTAAGTCATGTACATAGACATGCCATAAGTAATTATACACCTGTCGTAATGTCACTTTTGCTATGTAGTTGAGTCTATATTTCATTGCATGCTGGATTTCTCTTTAATATGTGTTCCAGCTCAAAGTCAGTGACTAGGTGACACCAAACGAACATACCTCGAGCCAAAAAACTAAGCAACTTTCAGAGAGGACGGAACGTGGGTAATCATATATCGGAGTCAGTCAGCATCAGATTGCTGCAAACCTGCAAATTCCTCTTGCCACGATTAATCGAGAGCTAGTAAAATTCATTAAAGCAGGCAAGGAAGAGCCAGCGTCACATGCGGGTCACCCTGAGCCATCCTAGAGGTCTCTTCGAGCTGTCAAACGTTCTGTGGAAACCAATCCTGGTAACAAATCCTCTAAGAATGGAGAACATCTGCAAGTGAGTCCCAGAACTGCGCAGCGCTACGTTAACCAACTTGCCTATCATGGAAGACCTGCTCGACATAAAACTTTTACGAGAATAAAGTATTTGTCTCAGATTGACATGTGCGACAGACATTCTTTAGAGACCCCAAGGATTTTGGCACACTGTCATATTCTCTGATGAGCCCCAATTTGCACAATTTTCAGAGAGAGTCGGTGTATGGGTGTGGTGATTGCTCAGACAGGAAATTAGTTTGAAATATTTACCGCCAACTGTGTAACATGACGGTCTTTTAGTCATGATATGGAGAGTCATATGGATGACTGCCCGTTCAGCCCTCACAGAATGTGAAGGACACATCATTGCACAAAGATAGATAACCATCCTTTACAGGGGCCCGCTACCAATATTATCCAGTGGTTAAATATCAAAGAGTACTTACTTGGTAATGGTGGATGGCTCTCCATGTCAGAGGGTAACAAGTATCAAAAATGTCATGAACAAATCATCACACAGAAACTATCGTGGCCAATCCAGAGTTCAGATATGGACCCAATTAACCAGGTGTGGATCATATTGAATGAAAAATTACGACGCTGCCACATAAACCCAACAAAACACACATGCTGGCTTTTTACGTGAATCGTGGTTTCAAATTCCACAAAGCACCATTGCTGATCTAATTTCCGCAAAACTTGACAAGATGAAAGTTAAACCACGAAAGCATTGCTCACAAATAACAATTTCTGTTGTGAGTACATAAAATCTTAAAATAATTTGTTACGACTATGTCTGCTGTTTCGAGAATAGTAATATCGTAATCCTTTGCGTCAATCATTTTTTTTTCAGTTCTCCAGGCTTATAGTTTGATCTGTACTGGACAGCAGCTAAATAAAAGATAAATTTTAGTTTCAGTTAAAGAGAGAAAACGAAGCAGCGCTTCCATACTGTGTAAAGCGCTTTTCATAATAACTTGAGACATGAAGAGATAGAGGCATTTCCCTTATTCTCAAAATAAATATTTTTTGCAAGGTACATGGGGCTAGACTACGGATGAAATGAGGTCCCTCTTAATAAAAATGGAAAAAAGTTAGAAACTTCTTTGTTGAGATAACACAATGTTACGTAAAATAGAAAATGTTTAATGTACATCTGGAGTTACTTCTGCTCTGAACGGAATTCAAACTCGTATTAAAGGTAATCAGGCAGTGATATACTTTTGAGCTATGTTTATTATTGGAAACCAAACTTTCAATTTCAATTTTACATTCAGCAATATCTTCAGAAAATAAAATATTAATAAACTTCTTGCATAAGTTCGTTAATGCCCAAAGTTTTTAATGTTTTATGCAGTATTTGTTAGACATTAAAAGTTACTTCTTGATTAGCTAAAATCTCTTCGTGGAGTTGGAATTGATTATGTAAATATGACTTTCAGCGGACTAATTAAGTTACGGAAATAAAATATAAGATTTTCAGGACAACTTTGTTCCAACAACAGGTACAATATGTGTGCCTGTGAGATCCTCCAAAATGTACACAAAAAAGCGAAAACGAGCATTGTGCATAAAATGAAAATTCTAAAATTAGTGGTCCTCCTACACAAATAAAAAGACAAAAATCTGAAACAATCAGGCTTATATCTTGGCTCCGTGACCCAAGTAAATTCATGTTTTTTATAATGAAGGGACAGGAAAATTTCCGAAATCTCTTTCCTGGAAACTCTGAATTATTGAATAACACCGGAAAAAAAAAGTTATGTGATTCGTCATACAATATAATCTCATGCTACTTTGAAATTAGCCAAAAAAACATTAACATATAAAAAAAAAGAAATGGAAATACGAATAGTCGAATATGATTCAGTTAAGAAACCTCTCAGTATGAACATACAAACTCCCTTACAGCACATGCAAACTCGCTCACAGGTAAGAAACCGCATCGGGAAAGAAACAAGACATGCAAAAACGACGTAAAGCAAAAAGCATATAAGGCTCAACCTGCTGACTTTTACAGCACAGCATATCATGAGTAATTCACTTTGAGGCTTTGGAAAACTCAAACAACATCCTTGTATTAACTACAAAGATTTGCCCCTAAAATCATGTAATAATGCACAAATATTTTGATCTGTAAAACAAGATAATCTATCTATAAAGTGCAGTGAGTTCTGTTTTGAAGAAAATAAAACTATCATCGTTCCGCGCTTCAGATAAACGAAGGTGATCCTCATATGGACAGACTGCGATCTAATGTTTTGATGAAACAATTCGGCATGCGTGATATTCAGTGGAAAAGCTTCACTCACTTCAGTTTCGTGACACTTATTTCCTAGTTGCAAACACATACAGCATTTTTTTTTGTTGCTAAGCCTAACTAAAGGCGAAAATTTTGCAAATTAAAATTAACAGGTGTCTACATTTTAAATAACTTATTAATTCATTTTTTTACTAATACAATACTGCAACTTATATTCAGTCCCTTAACCTTCAAAATTATCGCTTGAAGTAGATCTATACAGAAATGAATATGAGTAAATGTGTTCTTTAGCGTCCTAAATTATTTGTCTAAAGGTTTCGAAAAATGTGATATGCATATTTTACATTATGCAAATAAATAGCTAATGCTAAAATAATTTCATCTTTAAAATGCAGTTTAAATATTTCTACCGTAAACCTGACCTCCAAGTACAACAATTTGAACATATTTGTGGCAGTGTTAACAAATTGCACCAGCGACGGCGTCAAGTGTGGCTCTGCTGGAACGAAGGTCTTCGTGTGTCTTGCTCCAGTAGCCAATTCACTGGCGGAAGGCTACAAGAGGGATCAGGTACCATCCTTGTCGGGAAAGAGTTATATTTTATGGTGAACGTTACAGAAAACAGTTCATTTCTGTCTCAGATTTTCGAAACACATGATGAGAATTACGTCGTTCTTTCGCGTATATATATTCCATGCTACGAAATACCAAGTATACAGATGCCTATCTTGTTTCTAGGATGGCGTTGAAGTAGATGTCGTGTTTCTGCAACGCAAGTTCGATGGCTAGAGGAAAAGTTAAAGTTCTATTTATGGTATTGGCGGTGTTGTTTGGCGCTCAGTGTGTACCCCAGTTATACGCTGCTTTTGCATCCAACTTTGATCATTTGAAAAATTGAGACAGAAGCGATGAGCTATTTTCCGTAGCCTAGCACTACAAAATGAAACGCTTTCCTGCCAGGAGGCACCTGGTTCATCTTGTAGTCTTCTGCCCATACTTGGCAGCCGGAGCAATTCTTTGCTTCAACGGAACAAAGTTTGACGTCGTCGCCGCAGCGTTGTGTTAGGTCTGCCGCAGAGTTTATTGACAACCTCGTACATGGATGTACGTTTTGCAGTAAAAATTTTAAAACAGATTTTAAAGATGAAATTTTTCTAACATTTGTTACTGCATACTTTAAAATATATATATCACATTTTTGAAAAATTTCAAAACTGTTGTACAAATACGTAATTTAATGTGCTAAAGTGCACATTTACCTAAATACAGTGAAACTTCTCAAGAACGACCACCCTCCGTACCGATAAAAAGTGGTCGTTGGGAGGGAGGTCGCTTAAAGAGGTGTTGGTACTAAGTATCGGTATTCTCCTCAGTCTTCAAGAACGAGATATGTGATTTTTATTAATAACATGAACGAGCTATGTTATGTATAAAAATCGTTTTAAAAGACCAATCGTTATTAAGAAGGAAACATAAATCAATCTTTTTTAAAAAAAAGATGTAAGTTCAGTTTTTCTCAAATTCTTGAACTTCTCACTAACTACAGATTTTTCGATTGTCTGCTTTATCGGGGAAAATTAAGTAGATAAATGCTCATCGGCCATACATTCAGAATGAATCATTAGTTCATATATAGTCTTTAAGGTCTCTTGGGCTGAAATAACTGGCTTGGTTTTGTCATTAACCCCATCTTATTCAGAATCTGAATCAGCGCCTGAAAGGCACAAACATTTTCTAATAGGTAAGACCTTGCGAATCCAAACAACATCTCCGAACAGTACATATGTTAAAACAATTTTAATGTAATCTACTTACCTTGCGCAGCGGCGTTTTCCAAAAGTCGTGCCTCCCATTTTTTACCTAGGTCATCGAAGCACGCGATTTTTCCCTCATACTCCAATGATGTTTGGTCGCATTCGATGACAACAACCTTGGAGAGTCCAACTAATATATCATCGCTGATGTTCGTTTTATCAAGTGCCTTAGTTTAGTTTTCAAGTTTTGAATTCGTCATTTCACAACTATGAAACACTTTTTGATAAGATCTGGACTAACATCCGTCCAGGCAGATTTTATCGATTCGTCTGCAACTGTGATTATCTTGGCCAGTTACGAAGCAGTTGCGCTTTCATCAATTCCAGCCAGGATCGATTGCGATGCATAACGCCGGTATTCATTTTTCAACCATTTAATCACACCGTGATCCAAAGCCTGTAAATTAGCAGTAGTGTTTGGGGGGAATGTAAAAAGAACAATTTTACATTTTTGAGACTTGTTTCTCGTGCATGGCAAGTGGAGTTGTCTAACATACGCAGGACACTTCTTCTATGATTTCAAATCTTTTTATCAAAATTTATCAGCCACTCTTCAATATATAGGGAGAGTCATCCACACCTTTGAATTTGATTTCCAAATCACACCCATAATTGCAATGTTTCTGTTTTCTTTAAACGTCTTGGTCTTTGGAATTTCCAGATCACCAACGGTTTCTCTTTTTCGCCTGCAGCACTAACCCAAAATGCAGCGTTAAGTGTTGTTTTGCAATTTGGCCTCCTTGTGATTCTTCCAAATTTTGCATCATGCTTTTCGTCAGCAGAGCACAGAAAAAAGTCCTGTTTCGTCCAAATTGAAAATGTCCTTGTCTTCATAACCTTCCAAAAGTAATTAATAGGAGTCTCGTAACCCAGTCCTCACACAATTGCTGATATGCATCGGCCGCTTCACCACTCAATGCACGAAAAACGATGTTATACCGGATCCGAAATTTGTTCAACCATCCATTGCTAGCAGAAAAGCCTTTGATCCCGAGAGCATCTGATATCTCGATAGCTTTTTGCTTAATCAAAGGTACAATGATCGGAACGTTCTTTGCCCTTGCAATTTTGAACCACTCCAATACAGCTTCGTTGATATCAGAAAACTTTGCGAGGCAAATCCGCTTGACTCCACGATACGTGAAGTCCTCCCATTTTTTTAATTGTATCTTTGTTCTTTATAATATTATCTATTTGAGTCTTACCGCAGTTAAATGTTTCTGATAACTTCTTTTCAGATTTTCCAATTTCATGCAATTTAATGACTTCAACACGCTGTTAAAAACCTCGTTTTTTAGACATTGTAAGAAGCGAAAATTATCCACTTGAATTCGTGAATGAACACCAGATTCATCACTGGACCGAGACGACAAGAATTTCTTTCTTTTGTCCGACAATAAAATGCTCGAACGCCGGCCCTCGAATGAGCAATCAGCGAGCACACGTGTAGACGTAAAAGTCAGACAGCTATCTCCTCTCCACATGTTCCCCTGCGTCCAAGCTGGTCGAATTCTTCTTTTAGGGACAGAAGGAAGGATAACCGGTCGCTCGTGGAAGTTGGTTGGTCGTTCATAAGGGGCTTTTTAACATTACGTCTACAGTTTAAAATTCCGTGCCTAAGAAAATCGGTCGTTAGGGCAGGTGGTCGTTATATAGGGGTGGTCGCTCGAAGAGGTTTCCCTGTATGTAGATTATTAGAATACCAAATGAAATGTTTTTCGATAATAAATATTTTAACAGATACAGCTGCAACACTGTACCTCACGACAGATCACATAATATGGTACGCCAAATCACCTCACATGGTACGCCAAATCATCTCACATGGTACGCCAAACCACTTCACATGGTACGCCAAACCACTTCACATGGTACGCCAAACCACTTCACATGGTACGCCAAATCACCTAATTTATTCTCCGTGGTTGAATCAAAAACATTGAATAATACGTCTTAAGACAGTAAACAGGTAGGAAATTTTGGGGATTATGTTAACCTCAAAGAAAGAACGAAAAAGAGTGTTTTTGACTGCTATTGGTATTCAGAAATATGTCGCACACAAGCATCGATTTTATTAGTCAGGCTGTGACCACATAAGTAAAACACGATGTACTTCGGAGTAAGCAAATCACGTCGTGACTGAGAAACAATCTGTTTTCAATGAGGAAGGCACTAAAACTTACTTAGTAGAATAAGACATGCTTCAATTTGCCATCACCGGCTAAGAACGGATTCATAATCTTTACAATCAAAATGGAACTTTTGAAATATAAAACTCCGTACATTTTCATATTTATAGCATGTCAAGAAAGCGTATAAGTTATTTTGTTCATCATTAAATAATTTACCATTGAAAATAATATTTCTTAATTAGAAATTTCTCTTGAGCAATATATTTTATTTTTATTTTCACTACTATATGAGAAAAAATAATAATAATAAATTTCGTAATATTTTCTTTGTACTAAATTATTGCTGATAAGATACTTACGCCTTTCATTAGGCTCAAATTGTAATTTTAACTGAAAGTCATCTAAATGGAATATGACCTGTACATGATAAACCCTTTGCCATGAAAATTCGCTTACCAAGAATGAGGTGTCGGATTGATATGAGATTTTAGTAGTGAGATGATACATGGCAAGGACACGAATGATTAAAATACCATAGCAGCAGGACAATTTCGCTCCGACATACGGTACACATACCGCTCAGGATAAGTACCGCGTCGGACCGCCTCGTGCTGTGATACATGCGATAATACGGTTCGGCACTCTGTCAAGGGACGCCGAATGTTATCCAGGCACAGTATGGCATTCATTTCTTAAAACTGATGCTGTAAATCACTAACGCTGTGACATGGAGAAAGCGGGCGTACCACCTGGTCCCACACGTTCTCGATGGGAGAGAGATATGGCGATCTGGCAGGCATTTAAGGCATAGAAGCATGACGTATAAAGTCCTGGGAAACCCAAGCCATGTGCGGACAGGAGTTATTTTGCTGGAAAATGTCTCCGGGCTGTCCCGCCAGGAAAGGTACCACATGGGATCGCAGGATTTCCTGTACATTGCACTGGTCTGTAACGTCCCTTGGATCTCTGCAAGGGAAGACCGGCCGGTATACGCGAAAGCTCCCCAGACCACCAGGTATGTAGTTCGGGACGTGTGCCGCTGTACAATGGATTTGGTATTCTATCGCTGACCTGCGGTCCTCCACATTCTGACGCGGTGGTCATCCGTTCCCATAGAGAAGCGCAATTCGTCACTAAATAATATACGCCGCCAGTCCGTAGCATTTTACATTGTTCGCTGCTGACATCACTGCAATGGACGCTGACGATGGTTAGGTTTTAATTGCAGAAAATATAATGGCCTTTGAGAATGCTGATTCGCCTCTGCCAGGCGTCTGGAAATGGCTCTGGCGGACAAAGAAGTCGCTTGTACAGTCGCCACATGTCACTGATTGTTGGACAAGAACATTGTTTTATCTCTGCGTGCCGCTGTCACGAACCACGTGTCCTCTCTGCTGATGGTGTGTCTGGGTAGTCCAGAATTAGTCCGCCATGTATGGGTGCCTTCAAGTGTCCAGTGCTACCAACATGATCTTCGGACAGGGCACTCACCTCTCAAATCCACCTTCCGCTGTCCTTTGCAGTTTTGTGCCCAGATCGATTTTTGGTAATTTTCACGCGATCCTTATGCACTGGAACTACTACTAGTCTCGAACATTCCAAAACGTTCAGCCGTTTGAGAAATCGAGACCCCATTTCAAAATTTGGATATTCTGATTGTAAAACAATCATGGTCGGAACAGGATTGAAAGTATTTAATCCACTTCGAAGTCAGCATTCTGCAGTTTTCGAAAAAGCTGTCCTAGACATGGTGTATAAAAAATTCTTCTGGCGTTCTCTAAAACTATATAAATAAGTATATACATATGACCATATGGATTTGAATGCAGCTATTTAAAGGAGAAAGATAGCTAACAAATACCTGTGGATAACTCATCATGTCCAACACATTATTTTCAAACATCAATCGTTCTGTGGTTTTTCTCGGTACGTGTTTATTAAAATTTGCGCTGTGAAAATAAAAAGAATATTGTCCAAATGAATGGAGAATCAAATACCTGAACTAAAGACTTGCTTTTAAAAAGCACGTAACAGCGAATACCATTCATTATATACATTTATGATTTGCTTTCGGCTGCTATTTCATTCCCTTTTTTGGGAAAAATTTCAGCTTTCTCAGCCATAATGTGCTAAATTTTCATATTTGTCCCCTGTAACACCAATTCGGGATTTTATGAATTCTGCTTCAAATCTGTTCTTCGACATAAAAAAGCAGCTACATTTAACGAATTGTTTGCACCCATATTTCTTTGATATTTAAAAAAAACACTGCTCGTTTAATGATCGACTAAAACCCTAACTAGGACTCGAACAACAACGCACTTTCTTCTGTTTCACCCAAATTCGTTAATAGTGTTTCTCGTTTTCCTTTTTACTCATAATATAGTTAATACCTTGTGTATGAAAGATAATTTTTCATCCTGAATCAATTTTACAAAATAAATACACAGTTGACGTGGACCAGGAACATCAAATAGAAGTCATCGCTCTTCCACGTTTATAAGTGAGTCACGGAAATGTGCGTGGCTCCAAAGAGGCAACCCTGCCATGTAATTTGGCAGTTTGCCGTTTGTGAGTCTGGAGAACTTCGAGGCCGATGTGGTGCAGTGGAAGCATATCCGGCGCGTAACTGAAAGACCCTGGGTTCGATTACCGGTGGCGGCCGATGAGAAAGTGTTGCGTGTCTCACTTATAAACGTGGGTGGAAAGAGCGATGTTTTCTATTTGATGTTCCTGGTACGCGTCAACTGTGAATTTATCAAGCAAAAAATGCCCATGATAATCTGCGGGTGATTTCAAACATTGTCAGTTACGTTAAAATAGCTAATTACAACGTTTCGTAAATTGAATTCATAATGCGTCCGTTCAATTTGAAATGATGTTTGGGCGCTTAATAAAAATGCATTACTTTACAATATGAGAACTTGGAAAAAAATACTGAACAGCATGCTGTAAAGCTATTTAGCTTAACAACATATTATAGATACACACACTTCAATAAACTGTGTACGGAAGGCAACCGGAGAGTTTGAGGATATTAATTTTAGAGGAACAAGTTCACATGTTTCATTTTGCTGTTGATACTCGCAGATCAATGGGAACTTAATTGTAGATATCAGCGTAATGAATATATATAAATCTACAGAAAGGAAAGAAATTGGACAATGGGACCTTAACTGTAGACATCACGCAAAAAGAATATATAAAAATCTACAGAAAGGAAAAAAATATTGAAACATTTTTTCTTTGTAAGAAAATAAATAAACCGAAGAAAATAACACAAATTTTATTTGGAACCACAAAATACTCCCGATAAGTACTATCTGTCAAAATATAGCTCATGGAATAAAGAAATTATGAAGAACAAGTGAAATTGTTCCAAGGTGTTCCATAGTTATAAGGATTGCTGCGGTGGAAGGGGTTCTTATTCAAAATATTTTAATAATTGTCATAATATTCTTCGGAAAATAAATTATAATAATATACGTTAAGCACATTTTGTGGCCAAACATTGATGCATCCCTTTATCTATAAATCCTGAACATGTAACGTGATGTAATGAATGTGGTGTATTTCTGAGGTTAAGGATTAATATTTTGCTTACATTGTGCCCTTGTGTAATATGGATTTAGGAAGTGGAATGTTTCATCAAATTGCTACTTCGCAGAAGACCTACACTTTAGAGTGTCTCTTGGGATTTGGCATAGTTGATCACATATGTATGTCTAATTTCATACACAAGTGCTATTCCTTATTTGTTATACATGTATATGAATATTTTAAATGAAATGTGCAAAAGTATTAAATGCATATATGTAATAAAAAGATTAGGAAAAAATTCAAGTTGTGCTTGTTGGCGGGAATATCATTTAAAAGTTCCCACAAGATAACACGGTTAATAAAAAAGATAAATATGCTAGAACTTCCTTTGGGAGTGATCCAGTATTTCGTAATATTTAGGCGGGCCTATCTGATGTTTTCCGTCCCGGTGGCGCAGTGGTCTAAGCGCTGGCTAATGACCATTCGCTAGTGAAAGGTCCGGGTTCGAAACCCGGTGAGGCATGTTTGTTGTCTTTGTCTAACGGTACTGATTCTCTCCCCTTCTGGGAAGCAGTGACCGCGAATTAGTGACGGGCAACCACTTATAACCCTTTAAGTTGCTCACGGTGGTCGTTAAACATCAAATAAAAAAAATATATGATGTTTATTACCTCGAAGCGCTGCACTTTCTAAAGGTGACGGTAACTTACAAGATTAAGAGATATTACACTCAATCATTCGGAAAGCATAATACTTCTCACAAGGGGAACACGATAACATGAGCACTGTCCTGCACAATTCAAAACGACCTGATATTACAGAGATCGCAACTATGAAAGAACAAAATATACCTGCGAAGAAAATGACACTGCCTTTGGTGATTCGCAAGTCACTTAAAAATAACTGCAAGAAAAATGGGTAAAAATTGTCACTCTCTCACTCTCTCTCTATGTTCCACAGACCATTTTAAAATCAATTTAAATACTCATTTATTCAAACTCCGCTAGAATTAGGAAAACGAGTGCGGAATGCAAAGCTTTATTTTCCTCGTTTTATAGCTTTGATTTGACGATTGATAAATATTATTAGTAGTTTTAAAGAGGTGCATTTCACCAGCCCCCCACCACGGAATTTTTTTAATTTTTCAGACACCATTCGTTTGTACCACGTATGAACCGGAATGAACTCGGTTTTTTTCGTTTGAACCGCAAAAGTTTTGGAGATATTTAAAAAACAAAGTGGGGGCTGGTGAAACGATAGCCCCCCCACCATGGAATTTTTAAATTTTTTTGCACCATTCGTTTGTACCACGTATGAACCGGAATGAACTCAATTTTTTTCGTTTGAACCGCAATAGTTTTTGAGTTATTTAAAAAACAAAGTGGGGGGGGCTGGTGAAATGGTACCCCCAAAAAATAGATATTTCAAATTTCAGCATAGCCATTCGTTAATAAATCGTATGAACCGGAATGAACTCCATTTTCATCGTTTGAATCACAATAGTTTTTGAGATATTTAACAAATAATATTGAGAATTTGCATATAAATATAGGAGGCCGACCATTTCACCAGCCCCCCCACCATGGAAATTCAAAATTTCGAAATAGCCATTCGTTAGTAAATCGTATGAACCGGAATGAACTCCATTTCTATCGTTTGAATCGCAATAGTTTTTGAGATATTTAACAAATAATATTGAGAATTTGCATATATACAGAAAGACCGACCATTTCACCAGCCCCCCACCATGGAAATTCAAAATTTCAAAATAGGCATTCGTTAGAAAATTGTATGAACTGAAAAGAACTCCATTTTCATCGTTTGAACCGCAATAGTTTTTGAGATATTTAAAAAAGAATGTCACAGGCCTACACCATTTACCCCCCCCCTTCATCATGGAAATTCAAAATTCCGAAATAGCCAATCGTTAGTAAATCGTATGAACAGGAATGAACTCCATTTTTATCGTTTGAACCGCAATAGTTTTTGAGATATTTAAAAAATAATATTGAGAATTTGCATACATACAGAGAGACCGACCATTTCACCAGCCCCCCACCATGGAAATTCAAAATTTCAAAATAGCCATTCGTTAGCAAATCGTATGAACCGAAAAGAACTCGATTTTCATCGTTTGAACCGCAATAGTTTTTGAGATATTTAAAAAAGAATGTCACAGGCCTACACCATTTACCACCCACCCACCCCCATTCATCATGGAAATTCAAAATTTCAAAATAGCCATTCGTTAGCAAATCGTATGAACCGAAAAGAACCCTATTTTCATCGTTTGAACCGCAATAATTTTTGAGATATTTAAAAAAGAATGTTACAGGCCATTTCATCCCCCTCCCCCCTCATCATGCAAATTTAAAATTCCGAAATAGCCATTCGTTAGCAAATCGTATGAACTGAAAAGAATTCCATTTTCATCGTTTGAACCGCAATAATTTTTCAGATATTTAAAAAAGAATGTTACAGATCATTTTATCCAACCTCCCCCTCATCATGGAAATTCAAAATTCCGAAATAGCCATTCGTTAGCAAATCGTATGAACTGAAAAGAACTCCATTTTCATCGTTTGAACCGCAATAATTTTTGAGATATTAAAAAGAATGTTACCGGCCATTTCACCCCCCCCCTCATCATGGAAATTTAAAATTCCGAAATAGCCATTCGTTAGTAAATCGTATGAACAGGAATTAACTCCATTTTTATCGTTTGAACCGCAATAGTTTTTGAGATATTTAAAAAATAATATTGAGAATTTGCATACATACAGAGAGACCGACCATTTCACCAGCCCCCCACCATGGAAATTCAAAATTTCAAAATAGCCATTCGTTAGCAAATCGTATGAACCGAACAGAACTCCATTTTCATCGTTTGAACCGCAGTAGTTTTTGAGATATTTAAAAAAGAATGTCACAGGCCTACACCATTTCCCTCCCCCCTCATCATGGAAATTCAAAATTCCGAAATAGCCATTCGTTAGCAAATCGCATGAACTGAAAAGAACTCCATTTTCAGCGTTTGAACCGCAATAATTTTTGAGATATTTAAAAAGAATGTTACAGATCATTTCATCCCCCTCCCCCTCATCATGGAAATTCAAAATTCCGAAATAGCCATTCGTTAGCAAATCGTATGAACTGAAAAGAACTCCATTTTCATCGTTTGAACCGCAATAATTTTTGAGATATTTAAAAAAGAATGTCACAGGCCATTTCACCCCCCTCCCCTCCCCCTCATCATGGAAATTCAAAATTCCGAAATAGCCAGTCGTGAGCAAATCGCATGAACTGAAAAGAACTCCATTTTCATCGTTTGAACCGCAATAATTTTTGAGATATTTAAAAAAGAATGTTACAGATCATTTCATCCCCCTCCCCCCCTGAACATGGAAATTTAAATTTCCGAAACAGCCATTCGTTAGTAAATCGTATGAACAGGAATGAGGTCCATTTTTATCGTTTGAACCGCAATAGTTTTTGAGATATTTAAAAAATAATATTGAGAATTTGCACATACACAGATAGGCCGACCATTTCACCAGCCCCCCCCTCCCCACCATGGAAATTCAAAATTTCAAAATAGCCATTTGTTAGCTAATCGTATAAACCGAAAAGAACTCCATTTTCATCGTTTGAACCGCAATAGTTTTTGAGATATTTAACAAATAATGTTACAGGCCTACCATTTCACCCCCACCCCCTCATCATGGAAATTCAAAATTCCGAAATAGCCATTCGTTAGTAAATCGTATGAACAGGAATGGACTCCATTTTTATCGTTTATTAAATAGTGTTTGAAATATTTAATAAATAATATTGAGAATTTGCATATATACAGAGACCGACCATTTCACCCCTCCCCCCCCCCATGGCAAAACAGCCATTCGTTAGCAAATCGTATGAACCGAAAAGAACTCCATTTTCATCGTTTGAACCGCAATAGTTTTTGAGGTATTGAAAAAAGGATGTTACAAGCCTACACCATTAACCCCCTCACCATGGAATTCGAAATTTCATAGCCATTCGTTAGTAAATCGTATGGCCGCCCCGGTGGCGCAGTGGTCTAAGGCGTTGGCCTCTGATCATTCGTCCGTAAAGAGTCCGGGTTCGAATCCCGGTCAGGCATGGATGTTGTGTTTGTCTTACGGCACTGGCTCTCTCCCTTCCCTGGAACCAGTGACCCTAAATTGGGGACGGGCGACTGCTTGTAGCCCATTGAGTTGCTCACGGTGGTCGTTAAACCTCCAATCAAAAAAAAAAAATCGTATGAACCGAAAAGAACTCCATTATTATCGTTTGAACCGCAATAGTGTTTGACATACCTACATAAAAAAAGGATTCAGAAAATATGGAGCCGACAATTTCCCCCTCCCCCCATGGAATTTCAAAAATTCAAAATGCCATTCGTTAGTAAATCGTATGAACCGGGAAAACTCTGTAAGAGCGAACGTGTCGTCACGTGACTTAGCGCCGCGTCCTACTTAAGTATCCGAGGAGCACGCGCAACGGGGGCTCTCACAACAAGCAGAGAGTTCGTTTACTCTTCCCGGAAATACACACACACTCTCTCTCTCTCTCTCACTCTGTTCGAGCGAACAAACGAAACCTCCCCCACTTTACTATATATATATATATATATCTGTGAATCGGGGAGGCAGAGCGACAACAGCTGGTTATACGGAAGTTTATCCACTTTCAGACATAATTTGAAAAGAACGCTTGGTTAACACATATACGAAACACTTATTCTTCATCAACTAGAATTTTGATGGCGGCGGATTACTCGCTCTTGAAAGTGACCTCGTTATGACTGGACCTGGCAAAGATCGTGGAACGCGCAAGATAAGGTGATCGAATTCTGTAGAAATCTCACCCTGCGTTGGCGTCCTAACTTAGGGTCTCCTTGACACTAGATAGACCTCTATCTGATCGATGCTTCAGGACTAGTCTTCTAGCTATCCTTCTCTAATCGATGCTTCAGTGGACTGTACTAAGTCCATAATTCCGTAGTATATCATCAGCTACTCTACCGGTATCCCTGACTCGGGTAGATTCCTTCTGTAGCGGCGACCTACTTCATCTAGGTCGGTGCCCGCTCTTTCCCCGTGGACTCCGAGAGCCCACCACACCATCCACGCAAACGCGTTCCTTTCTATCGGAGGACTATCACCTTCGCTCTCCGAAGACAGACTGCTCGAACAGGTCCACTCGGAGCGACCTCTTCGCCCCCCCCCCTTCACGCTGCTCCTTCTTCAAGGGCGACGGCGCTGACCTTCAACATGCTGCTCTCCTCTCGCGCCCTTCACCTGCCCCATCCCTAGTCGTTTTCCGGGAATCGGGCTCCTGGACCTTTAAATCCACCTTGCGCATTCCTCGCTTATCCTCAGGCTATACATTATTCAGTGCCTCCTTCCGAGAAAGCAATCCTATCGTCGTAGTACATCCGTAGCAATACAATACACATTGTTATAACTATACAAAAGAGTATGTCTGCATTTCAGACTTGTAGGCGCCAAGTGAAAATGAACAATGTACCTGTGAAAGTCACAGCGTCCTTGACGATACTTTCAGTTCGTAGAACAAGTCCTCGCCCTTTCTAAGGCGTGAGAACCTGAAGTCTTTTGTCATACATCTCGCCTTCCCCCCAAAAAAGGATTAAACATATTTACGAATTCTCTGTCGCCATTTTGGGAACTTGCGATGTTTTCTTTGGTCAAAAAAAAAACCACATAATGTTTATCATTGAAATGAATTAACATCGCTAATGCGTCCGTTCTTACAAACTCCATGTTTATCTTTTGAACCCCGATAGTTTTTGAGATGTTTAAAAATGTTCCACGATTTCAGCTGCCCCCACCCCCACCCCCGGACATTTCCTGTTTCAGAATAGCTATTCGTTAGCATCGTGTGAACCGGAAGGAGCTACATCTTTATCGTTCGAATCTGGATAGTTTCTGAGATATTTGTATAAAGGGTAATGGAGGATGATGAAGAAGTAATTGATTTTCAAAAAGTCTTGTATTCGTTCCTGTCATTATCTTAAAGATCTCTCCGTTTCTAGCTTTGAACCGCAGCAGTTGAAAAGACATTCCAAAAAGAACGTGACGGTTTCAACATTTCTTCAATGTGTCTCAAAGACCAGAACACAAGAGAACCGGAAAATGCATGGCATAGTAAAACAGCCAAAATCTCGGAGCGGAAACAAACGACGCAATCCAGTCTGTAGTAAACATACAGCACAAAGCCTCACAGAAAGAAACGGAGAATGGCAGAGGCACAAAGCAGTCTGTTACATTACAATCGTGCGCTGTAGTCGGTGGCAGATACAGCACGAGGCGAAGCACACAGGGAACAGTCACTGAGCAGAGGAACGGCTGAGCCAGCAAATAGAGAAAGCACCATACCTGGAACCACGGAGCAACATGATGAGTAGAAAACCCAGGAACTATGCCTTCTTCCTTTCAAGGAAAAAACGAAATTATTGGTGCGAAATTATTGCTGTCCATCTGTGTTTATTGGGTGCCATCCTCCGACAAAAAGAGAAATAATGGTACTAATGCCACATTGAAAAGAAAAACATTAAGGAAAAACTATTACTTTCTTTAAAATTGGCATTTTCTGTCTAACAGTGGCATAGCAGTTAGACATACTACACAAAACATAGCAGGGTAGGAAGCAACACATGGCACTCCGGGAAAATCGGGCAGGGGGCATGCTTGAACCACAGAAAAACAGAAGCAGAACGAACGGTGCGAGGCAGTTGGTGATGGTCATGTAAAGCGGATGCAGGCAGGACATCGTAAGACAAAACACACAGAAAAAGGTCACAAAGCAGAATGATGAGGGGAAAAAACGAGGCACGAGAGAAAACACTTCACAAAGAGGAGAACGAAACAACAAGGGCTCAAAGAGACAGGGAGAAACATAGCTAAGAAAACACAACAGAAATCAATCATCAAACAAAACCACACAGGAGCTAATCAGGTGGACACCGAAGAAGGAGACGATGTTGAGCATGAAAAATGAAGTGGTCAAGACAACCATAGTAACATTCAACTTCCGGGTAAGAGCCCGAAAGGTGAAAAAATGCAAAGTAAAAAGCGCAAAGATTGTCAACCAGAGATGAGTAAACTGCCGGATCGATGGAAGCAATAAAGTGATTAAGTGGAGCATCGTGAGAAGAGTCAAAGAACAATGGGAAAGCGGCATCTAGAGAAAGAGTCTGCGTAAACTCGGGAACAACTTAAAGGCGAGCAACAAGATCAGGCACAACAGAGGGACTGTCAAGAACGCGAGCAAAAGTGACGGCAGCGGGATCAGGAGCGGAGCCTTGCGAAGAACGATGAGGAGGAGACATAACCACAGCGGCACGCTTAGCGCGAATCTTGCGACTAGACCGATGACGACGCTTCTTATTAGGAGCAATACCAGTAGGGAAATGTTGACGAAGAGGACGAGACGACGTAGAAGGAACAACAGGCGGCGTCTCGGGAATCTGGCGAGGTGAATAGGGTACAAAGTCGGATGACACATGTAAGGAGGTAACTGCAGGAACAACAGAACCCGGGGAGGGTGGGGTTTCAAACGAGTCTAGAAGAGGAGCTGTGCGAAAGAGCGGGGACTGATCATGGCGACCAGAAGGTGAAACAAAGACAACGGCACTAGAAGCATCAGAAGAGCCCCGAGAAGGTGAAAAGGGCGGAGAGCACACCTGAGTACTGAAACCAGTGGAGGAAATATGAGCGTCTGAGGGTGGCGAAGCCGACGTACGCAGCGGCGATGGTGGAGCAGAAAATCCCGGGATCGGGATAGACGAGGTGACTTGCGAAAACAAAGAAGGCAGCACCTGAACAGGCGGAGAAGGTGCAGCAACAGGATGTGACAAAGCGCAAACATCAGACGATGAAAAAGAAAGAAATACAGACGAAGGCACCGAAACAGGAGCAGTAGATCCAGATGTACCCACAACAGACGATGCTGGCGAGGAAGGGAAAAGACCAACGGAGGCAGATAATGGAGATGGAGACTAAGAAGGTGTGAACGGATCAGGCGAAAGCGTGGTGACTGGAAGCGAAGAAAGAGGTTCTGTGACGGGAACTTGAGCAGCCGTTGAAGAAGACTAGGAAGAAATGAGGGGGCATTGCGAGAAATGGTGACCAGGCTGTTTACATGAGATGCAATGATAGGCAGTGAATACGTTGATTGCGACGTTGTGATGACAACAAATCACCAGAAAAGTTGTGGGGCAGTAAGAAACAGTCTGTGTCAGGGGAAAAAACTAAGTCTTTGCGGCGGAAGCCAAAATAAGGACGATCACCTTGATCAACATGGGCGGCGGGTATCTTGCGGATATCACCAAGAACGCGGCCACACCGAGAAAGAAAAGCATGTAAAAACTCATCGGAAACGTCCGGAGGTACAGTTTACAAATTAAGAAAAACGGGAGAATGTGCAAGGGCAATAGGGACCAAGCTATGATCTCCAACTGAAAGGCTAGTCGATAGGACTTGAGGAACAAACTCAGGTGAAAAAATATATACAAGAATGGACTTAGGCTTGCTGGCGAAATGTGTAATTGCACCGGAAGGGAGAAACGACAATGCAGACATACACTGTATAGACGTGCAACTTGACATTTAGTAAGGCGTCGAACTTGACACTTAAACTAAGAGTTGAAAGCATTGTACGTGTGCAATAAGCGTGGAACCTTGACGTGAATATAGGAGTCCATGGCTGTCGCGAGGAAAGTCGGAGACGTTGAACACGGATCTGTAGCAGGATGAGGAGAAGAGCAGTCCTGGGACGCATCCAACACACTTGGAGGACAAGTCATCGAAGCAGCATATAGTGACGTGAGAGGGAAATAGAATTTAGAAGCAGAAGCACAGGCCATGGACAATGTGTAGAAATGCACGGTGAAGGGCGCACAGATCCACTATAACAAGGTGGAGCACCAGGAAGGCGATCAGTATACCGAAGAAGGCAGCGCAGAGAACCACTGTCAATGGGTGGAACACAAGGAAGGTAATCCACCACCGGTGAAGGCAGCGCAGAGAACCATTAACGATGATTGGAGCGCAAACACGGAAGGCAAACGTAGACACAGCAGCAGGAAGGCTACTACATGCAGCAGACAGTTTTAGAGCAAAAAGTCAAGGCGAGTCAGGATGGGCAGATTGTCAACAGGCCCAACGAGATGAATTGTAAACAGGCCCAACGAAATGAATTGTAAACAGGCCCAACGAAATGAATTATAAAGGAATATCGGCAAAATATGCATGTACCAACTCGAAAGAATGACTAGGAAGAGAGCGCAGACATTCATGCACGAGAGAAACACAAATTAATTCGGCGGTGGGCGCTAGATACAGGCGGAGCACAAAATGCAGAGCTCGAAAGGGCGTGGCCAGCAGAGCAACGTGACGGGATGCTGTGTGAGTCAAATATCGTACAAAGACAATTGTTTGGATGGGACCATTTCAAGAATGTTTGTTTTAAATTTAAGGGTGCATCTGCTTTGCACTTCCTTTCGACCGAAGCGTGTTAAAGTGGAAAAGTTTCCTGCACGTTCTTTGAAAACTAAAGGATGTACTTATACCTTCACTATATACATGCATCTGTCTGTATACGTTTATCTGTGTACCTCTAAGTCTGATTTAATATCAGCCTCTTTTTGCTTTGGGAAGCTAGAACAGTGAGAACGATGATCCTAGCATTTTAATCTTTATCTGATCCATAATTTCGCCGCCAAGAGCGAAATGCAAATTCCACCGATTTCAAAATATATTTTGCTTCATATCGTTGCTCAAAAATCAGATTGAAACACTTTCGACGCCTATTGAATGTACCATTTTTACGTACAGCTTATTGTATCTTAATATTACCGAATTTTTCTGTTACGACGAGCAAATACGTACCTTACTGTTTGCGAAAATTGCAACGCCAAAAAAGAATCGCACTATTCAAAAGAAATTTATATCACAGATTCCTCATGTTGCAGGAGATAACTGATTTTATTTTTAGATCTATAGAATATTTTGTCAATTCAAATCTCAGTACTATTTGTTCAGTTGCTGCCTACCAAAGATGGTAGGCAGCAACTGAACAAATAACTAGTATACGAATGAATAATTAATACACACAATTGACGTAGATTTGGGACATCAAACAGATGGCATGGCTCTTTCCACGGTTTTAAGTGAGTCACGGGAAAAGTATCATCGGCCGCCAACGGAAATCGAACCAAGGGTCTTCCAGTTACTCGCTGGACATGCTACCACTGCACCAATTGCTTCTTACCATCTTTGGGGAATCCCCACCATTGTGCGGGTATCCAAGAAGCAACCAGCCATGTGGTTTGGCAATTAATCACATGTGAGTCTGGAGAATTCGAGGCCGCTGCGGTGCAGTGGTAGCATGTCCAGCGCGTAACTGGAAGACCCTGAATTCAATTCCCGGTGGCGGCCGATGATAGTTTTTCCGTGACTCACTTAAAAACGTGGAAAGAGAAATGACTTCTGTTTGATGTTCCTAATCCACGTCGATTGTGTGTATTAATGCAGGACAATTACAGAGGCATCTGTGGCACGTAATCCGGTCATCTTCAATAGCGCGTCGCACCGCTTCGTGCGGTGATACATGTTGCAATATGGTCCAGCATAGAAGCGAACAGACGCCTGATGTCCTGCTGAAGAGGGCCCACACTTGTTGGACGGTGTGCTCCAAATCCCGGATAGTGCGGCACAGAGTCAACCGGCGTTTCAACTGGTCCCACGCATGCTCGATAGAGGACATGTTCGGTGAGCGGGCAGGCCATGGAACTGTATGGACATGACGTAGGCAGTCCTAGAAAACCCGAGCCGTGTGCGGGATGGCACTATCCTGCTGGTATAGCGCACCTAGAATTCCGCCCAGGAGTGGGAGCACATGGGGCCATATGATCTCATCCACATACCGCTGGCCCGACAATGATCCACGTACCAGTACTAGAGCTGATCGGCTATCGTAGGCAATAAACCATAAAGGCTCCCTAGACCATAATGCCTGCAGTGGGGTAGGTGGGACGCTCGATAGCAAGGTTGGAATTGTGCCGTTGACCCCGGGACCTCCACACCCGGACACGATGATCATCTGTCCCCAAAACGAACCGACACCAATCGCTTTACACCACACGTCGCCAGTCTGTGGCGTTCCACGTTGCTCTCGCCTGGCACCATTGCAAACGGAGCCGGCGATGATCCAGTGTTAATGGCAGAACACGTAAGAGGCGCTGGGATCGCAGATTCGCTTCCGCGAGGCTTCAGGAAATGGCTCGTTGGCACACAAGAGCCGCTACATTTGCCTGGGGAGAGGACAGGGTTCTCGTGGGATCCATTCGTGCCTACCGTACGAACTGTCGATCCTCTCTACGGATGGTCCTCCTGGTTCGTTCGGAGACACCCGCCGTGTGGCAGTGCCGTCACGTGTCCACTGCTCCCAACACAGTCGGACGGTATGGTCAGAACGATCCACGTGGTGGGTTATACGGCGTGCCGACCGACCTGCTGTTTTCAGCCCGATGATCAGGCCTCTCTCAAAGCCCGTAAGTTGCGTACATCGACGTCTCTGGTGTCTACCCGGCATTCTTGTCACTCTATACTCTTGCTTGCGCCGGCCGATGCTTTTCTCTTTCATGGGGCATCGACTACACGCCGGTTTATAAGGCTGCCGGTTCGTGCTAGCAGCGCCGCCACAAGGTGTGCGGTTATGCGCACTCGCACCAAACGCACCCTAGCTATTTGCAAAGTTTCGCGGTTGTAGCATGTTTTCTTCTAGGTGTGCAAATTTCTTGTCCACGAGAGTACAGGAAGCAAGTGGAAGAATTGGAACTTCACTCGCCCAAGTTTTCACAAGCTGTCTCAACGAAGGTAAGATTCCTGAGTATTGGGATAATGGTACAATGATCCTGCTACATAAAAAAGGTGACGTTGAGGATCTCAGGACCTACAGGCTCATCAGCCTCCTATCAGTTATTTATAAAATTTTCACTTAGGTTCTTTTACATCGCATGAAGGTAAAACTGGACATGGCTCAAGCAAGAGAAGAAGCTGAATTCAGCAGTGGCTACAGCACTGAAGATCATATCCATGTACTTAGAGAACTAACTGAAAGAACAAGAGAATATGAACTCCCATTATGCAAGGCTTCTATTGATTATAAAAAGGCCTTCGATTCCGTAAAACCATCAGCAGTTACAACTGCTTTGAAAACCTGCGGTATTGCAGATGCATACATTAGCATTATTAATAGTATCTCTGAAAATGCAATTGCAAAAGTTTGGATATTTGAGGATGCAGCACTAATAAAAATTGGAAAGCTAGTGTGACAAAGTAAAATCATATCTCCCAAACTCTTTAATCCCACATAGTAAAATATTTTTTAATTACTGAACTAGGACAAAGAAAAAAATATTTATGCAGATAATTCAAATCACGTTCGTTTTGCTGATGACGTTGTCATTTTTGCAACTACGACTTCTGAAACGCAGAATACGATCCAGGAACTTGCTGACAAGGGTAAAGAAGTGGAATTAAAAATGAACTTTCAGAAGGCAAAAGTGACGTATATTGCTTTTACAAGAAACGAAGATTTATTTATTGATGGTGAAAAGCTTGAGACAACCGATACCTACATTTATCTTGGGCAGCAGATATGAAGTAATTATCACATTGATGAAGAAATTAATCGGCGTGTAAAACTTGGATGGATAGTTTTTGGAAGAAGAAGTACAATTTTTACGAAAGGTATGCCATTGTGTCTTAAAAGATAAGGGTTTAATCAGTTCATCCTGCCAGTGCTTACGTATGGAGCAGAGACATGGACCTTAACTAAACAAGTTAGTAAAATAATGCAATGCATTGAATATGATACGCTTTCCAACATACCAGAAATAATTACTCAAGTTATGAGAATAATGGCTGTGGAATAAATCTCGGTCCTGTGCCCTGACCTTTGATCCCATTTCGATGATATTCAACAGAATCGGTTCGGTATACCTCCGAAATAACATGATAACGTTTTGTCGCAATCGAAGCATTTTTACGTAAGTTATGATGCATAAGGACTATGGAATAGATCCCGCTCCTGTGTCCTAACCTTTGACCCTATTTTGTCCATTTTCCATAGGGTTTGTCCCCAGGGGATTCCCTACCACATACTAAAATTTCACCGAAATCGAACCATTTTTACGTGAGTTATCATGCCGACAGACGGACGGAAAACGCTGAAGCATATACGCTTCTTCAACCTACGGTTGGAAAGCGTAAAGATAAACAAAGACTGCAGACAACGCAAAAAGCCCTGGAGAGAATCATGCTTGGTGTAAACAGGAAAGATAAGCAGAGGAACTTATGGATAAGGAAAACGACAAGAGTTGACATCATGACCACAATGAAATCACTGAAATGGTGAGGGCATGACATGTTGCTAAAAGAACGACCACCGACGGAAAACCGAAATTTTAGAATGAATTTCGAGGGACAGGAAAAGACCCAGAAGAAGACCCTATGGTAGATTGATGGATGAAATTCGAAAGCATAGAGGTGTGTCATCGAGGAGACATGCTCAAGACAGACAATTGTGGAAGAAACTTGGGGAGCCCTTCATTCAGTAGTGGATTCAAAGCAGTTGACAATGATGATGATATATATATATATCATTGTCAACCATTATCAATCCACTGCTGGACGAAGGTCTCCCCAAATTTTCTCCACAACGGTCTGTCTTGTGCCAGTCTCCTCCATGTCACTCCCGCATACTTTCGAATTTCATCCACCCATCTCCCATGTGGTCTTCTTCTGGGTCTTTTCCTGTCCCTTGGAATCCAATCTAAAATTTCGGCTGTCCATCGATGGTCTGTCCTTCTGGCAGTATGTCCAGCCCATTGCTATTTCAGGGATTTTACTCTGATCATGATGTCTTCCACTCTCGTCATTTTTCGGATTCACGAGTTCCTCTTCTTATCTCTCCTGGTTACATAAAGCATGCACCTGTCCATGCTGCTTTAAGTTGTCTGCAGCCTTTGTATGTCTCTTTTAGTTAAGGTCCACGTCTCTGCACCATACGTAAGCACTGGAAGGATGCATTGATCAAACACTTTTCTTTTAAGACATAATGGCATATTGCTCTTAAAAATTATGATGTTTCTTCAAAAAGCTCTCCAGGCAAGTTTTGTACGCCGACTAATTTCTTCATCAATGTGACCCTCACTTGATATCTGCTGTCCAAGATAAACGTACGTGTCTGTTATCTCCAGCTTTTCTCCATCAATCGATAAATCTTCATTTCTTGTAAAAGCATTGAACATCACTTTTGTCTTCTGGAAGTTCATTTTTAATCCCACTTCTTTACTCTTGTCAGTTCCTGGATCGTGGATCATACTCTGCAGCTGTGATGGGGTAGTTGCAAAAATGACTACGTTATCAGCAAAACGAAGGTGCGTTAGATAATCTCCATTAATCTTTATCCCTTTGTTTTCTCAGTTCAGTATTGAAAGACCTTTTCCAATGTGGCATTAAAGAACTTCGGAGATATGGTGTCACCTTGTCTCACTCCTTTTCCAATTTTTATGTGTGTTGTATTTTCAAACAGCCGAATATTTGCACTTGCATTTTCATAGACGTTATTAATAATATTAATGTATGCATCTTCAATACCGCAGGATTTCAGAGCCATTATAACTGCTGATGGTTTCACCGAATCAAAGGCTTTTTCATAATCGATAAAAGCCATGCACAATGGAAGTTCATATTCCTTCGCTCTTTCAATTAGTTCTCTCAGTACGTGGATATGATCTATTGTGCTGTAGCCACTCCTGAATCCAGCTTGTTCTCTCGGTTGAGCCATGTTCAGTGTTACCTTTAAGCGGTGTGAAAGAACTTTAGTGAAGATTTTATAAACCACTGATAGGAGGCTGATAGGTCTGTAGTTCCTGAGATCCTCAATGTCACCTTTTTTATGTAGCAGGATCATTGTAGCGTTGTTCCAATCCTCAGGAATCTTCCCTTCATTAAGGCATCGAGTGAAAATTTGGCCGAGTACTGTTTCGATTTCTCCACTTGCTTCTTGTATGGTGTCTACAGTAATTCCATCTTCTCCTGGAGCTTTCCCACGCTTCATGTTCTTGATTGCATGCGCAACTTCTGCTGGGAGGACTGGAAGAACTCTGGTACTGGTACCTTTTATGATGTCTGGAGAACATGTTTCATCCCTTTCATATAATTTGGAGTAGAAATCTTTCACTCTTGTCAAAATTTCGCCTCTATTTCTTGTTACAGAACCATCTTCTTTGCTCAGTGCCATAATCTGTTTTCTTCCCTTACTGAAATGTCGCTTTGCTATCTTTAGGCTTTGGTTGTTTTCAATTGCTTTCCTCATTAGTTCGCAGTTGAATTTCCTTACGTCTTTAGTGATAATTTTTTGTACTGTCTTGCATAGCTCTATATATTCCACTTTGGAAGTCACATCTTCTTTAGTTGTCCTCATCTCTCTTCTTTTTTGCATCAACATTTTGGTTTTTCCTGATGATTTGTACACATGCAACTTGTTCTTAGACCCAGCTCATTTTGTTGGTGTTTCCATAAGAGTTTTGGTTACTTTTCTGTTAACTTCAGAAATATCCACTTCTTCCGATGTTAGGCGTTCTAAAGCAGAAAATCTGTTCTTCAGTTCCAACTTGAAGGTATTATGGTGTTTTTTAAGGTTGGTTATGTCAATACATTTTGTTTGTCTTATGAGCTTGCCACGTTCGAGTTTAGTGTTGAGGTGCATCTTACATCTCACCAATCTATGGTCACTACCTGTGTTGAACTTGTTTAGCACACTGCAGTCTTCTATGACGAATTTTTTGTTACACATAATAAAATCAATTTCACTTGTTATCCCATTTGGATATCTCCATGTCCATTTCCCGTGTGGCTTTTTCTTGAAAAAGGAGTTCAAGATGAAAAACCCTTCTGCCTCTGCAAACTCAACGAGAGTATTTCCACGCTGGTTTCTGTTGCCGTGAGCGAATTTACCTACTGAAGTTTCATTCTGTGGCCATTGCCCTATTTTTGCATTGAAATCTCCCATAATTATCTTCAAGTGGTGCTTACCTTTATTATTTAGATGACGAATTTCCTCATAAAATTCTTCAATTTCTTCTTCAGGATGACTTGTGGTGGGTGCATAAGTTTGAATAATCTGAGCCTTGTATCTTCTCGAGAGCTGGATAACGAGTCGCCCAGTTCTGTCAGAGGCACTTTCAACTTCTACAACTTCATACTTCAGTTTCTTGTTTATTATAAATCCAACACCACTAGTTCTGCCAGTATGTGTCCCACGATAGTAGAGGAGATGTCCACTTTTCCGTTCAATGAGATCTTCTCCTTTTCTCCTTACCTCACTTAGCCCGACGATGTCCCACTTGATCCTTTGTAGTTCCTTTTTCAATTCAAGAAGCCTTGAATCAGGAGATAGGGAGCATCCATTGTAAGTAGCCAAGGTCAGCATCAGATGGCAGCCTAGTCCGGTCATCCAAGGATTCTTAGCACCCTCTGCCTTCATGTCGCACTGGCCGCAGCCTTGGCCAGGTACATTCGAGCTGCCGAAGACTGAGGGCCAAGATTTAAGTTGTAGAGTCATTTTGGTGGGGTTTGGCCATAACTCACCACGCTGGCCAAGCGTGTTGGTGAGTGTGGGATAGCATTTCCTCTAATCCCGATGGTATAGTTATACCGCTATTGGCCGCATAACTATATATATATATATATAAACGAACGAAGAGTTACATCCGCAGGTGCGGCAGAATTAACACGCATCCCATTGCTTGGAAAGACGACGTATCCCATTGCTGGGAAAGACGACGCATACCGTCTGGAAAGAGGAACTTTAGTTTCTCCTTGAACCATTTGGATCTGTCAACATGAAAGTCACATGTTGACAGATCCGCTATAGGCTGGGTGGGGCAGAACCTCTCACCCTTTCCGTGCTAACGCATCCTGCATAATGTGTGCAACAGAATCACACCACGCGAAAGCATGCCAGGTCACCCATTCTTGATTGCTTTATGCAGCTTGTCCACTGTGTCGATGTAGTGGTTGGCATTGCTGTTCACGTGAGGCTCTTTAAAGTCCACCAACAAAAGCCCTTCATGGTCAAAAAATGCGGTCAGCATAACCTCCCCGGCGGAGTCCTGTGACTTGAATTTTATGTGTTTTGGTGATCCGGGATGTTTCCATTGCATGTTCGCTGGTTTGCTGGATGGCTCAAAGTGGTGGCACCGCGATTCGTCACCTCCCACTATGCGCGATATAAATGCATCACCCTCTGCTTTGTAACACAGCAAGTGGTTCAAACTCCAACCCATACATTCTTCCTTATGGTGGTCAGTCAGCATCCGCGGGATTAATTGTAAACATACTTTCCGATATTGCAGTATCTTCGTAACCACAGTTTGAACTGTAACAAATGTCATAGCAAAGTCCTCCGTTTGCGAACGTCAGCCCCGACGACGGTTTTACATGCATTTCTTTCTTGGTGTGGGCGCATTGTTTGTGTTATTCGCACGCTCCCCGCCGATCAAGGTGATCGTCCTTATTTAGGCCTCCGACGCCAAGCCTTAGTTCTCTTCCCTGATATGGACTCCATTACTTCCTGCCCCACTGCTTTCCAGGTGCTTTGTGTTCATCACAACGTCGTTATAAACGTGTTCATTGCGCATCATTGCTTCTCATGTAAAACGCCTGGTCATCATCGCTTGCAGTGTCCGCTCACCTCTTCTTGTTCTTCCTCAGCGGCTGCTCAAGTGCCCATCACAGAACCCCCTTCTTCACTTCCGGTCACCACGCCTGCGCTTGTTTCGCTTCCACCTTCTTAGTCTCCATCTCGATTGTCGTTGCTTTCCTCTGCAGGTCTTTTTCCTTCTCCACTAGCGTTGCCTCTTGTGGATACATCTGGATCTACTGCTCCTGCTTCGGTGCCTTCGTCTGTCTTGCTTTCTTCTTCGTCGTCTGTTGTCTGTGGTTTGTCACATCCCGTTGTCGACCTTTCTCCGCCTGTTCAGGTGCTGCCTTCTTTGTTTTCGCACGTCACCTTGTCAATCCCAACCCCGGGATTCTCTGCTCCATCATCTTCGCTGTGTACGTTAGCCTCGCCAACCTCAGACGCTCATCCTTTCTTCAGCCGTTCCAGTACTCCGGTGTGCTCTCCGCCCGTTTCACCTTCTCCGAGCTCTTCTGATGCCTCTAGTATTGTTGCCTTCCTTTCGATTTCTGGTCCCGTGATCGGTCCCCGCTTTCCAGCACAGCTACTCTTCTGGATTTGTGTGAAGCCTCACCTTCACCAGCTCCTGTTGCCCCATCAGTTGCCTCTTTGCTTGCGTTGTGCGCACATGATCCAGATCTTCCTTGTCAGACTTCTCACTTGCTGTCGGTTACTCCTTCTTCATCACCACGTCCCTGTTGGTACTGCTTCTAATAAGAAGTGCCGTCGTCGCTCTAATCGAGAGACTCGTACTAAGCGAACCGCGGTCGCTCAGCCTTCTCTTCATCGTCCTTCAGGTTCCGCTCCTAATTCTACTGTTGCTGCTTTCGCCGACCTTATTAGTACTCCCTCCGTTTCCACTGCAATTGTCGCTCGCCTCCAAGCTGTCCCTGGGTATTCGAAGATTCTCTTCCCAGATGCTGCCAACCCTTGTTCTTTGCCTCTTCTTGTGACGCTGGTTTGGATCCCCTTCTTGACTCACATGATCCAGCTGATTACTCGAATATGATCTAGGATATTCGCTGCTTCCTCCAAGCTTTCGTTGACCTCACGAGATCTTACCCCTGAGATATTTCGTTATTAAAGTTTTCCTAATTGCTACCTTGGTGATACTCAAAATCGCCTCATTGATCTGGTTCTGACCGATTAGTTTCTGTCTGCACTTGCATGATGTTTCGCTTCCAGCCGTCTTTGCCTTGCTGCTGTTCCGTCTTACTCCTTTGCATGTTTCTGTTATGCGTTGTACCCAACCTTTTTCTTTCCGTTGTATCCTATGTACCGCCATGTTTTCTCCACATCTCGGTTCTTTCAAACATCCGCCCGGTGCTTACTTCCGTGAACCCGTCACATCGTTTTGTTCACAGAGCTTCTTCCTGTGTGCATTGTTATGCGCGATTCTTCTCTTATACCTTTCGTCACTGTCCTGGATTGCCCTATGTTGCTGTTCGCACCCAGTTAGTTTTTTCAGGTGTTCCGTGGGTTTGTTTTTCCTGTCTCGTTGAGTATTTGTCTTATGTCATGCCATGTGCCTCAGCATACCTTCTACTGTTGTGCTACGTTACTTGCTCATCCAGTGTGACTCATCTCGTCAGATACTTACCGTTATTGCTTTGCCTCATGCTAATTGATTGTCCCATACTGTTACCTACACCATGCCATCTTTGCAAGTGTTATCTGTTGCACCTCGTTTTCTGCTTTTCATGCTGCGCCCCGGAGCATAAAAAGCAGCCTCCAGTTCGATGTATTCTCCATCTCCATGTCCGTCGTTCCTTCTGCTCAGTGACTGTTCCACTGTGCTTCGCCTATCACAGATTGCCTTGTGCTGCTCGTTCAGCTTCGTTTATCTTTGTATGTCCTGATTGGCTTTTACAGACTGCTTTGTGCTGCTCGTCCAGTACCGTTATTCTTATTGTTTTATCATGCCATGTATTTTCCGTTCTCATGTGTACTAGTCCTCGATACCTAATAAAGCAACGTCACGTTGTTTTTGGAATGTCTTTTCAACTGCTGCGGTTCAAAGCTAGAAACGGGGAGTTCTTTCAGCTAATGTCAGGAACGAATAAAAGACTTTGTGCAAAACAAATTACTTCTTCATTATCCTCCATTACCCTTATTACAAATATCTCAAAAACTATCAAGATTCGAATGATGAAGAAAGAGGTCTTTCTGATTCACACCATGCTAACGAATAGCTATCCTGAAATGGGAAATGTCCAGGTTGGGGTGGGCGAGGGGGGGGAGGCAGGTGAAATCGTGGGCTACTAACATTCTTTTTTAAACATCTCCAAAACTATTGCTATTCAAACTATGAAAATGGCGTTTATTCCGGTTCACACCATTTACTAACGAATGACTATCTTGAAATTTTTAATGAATTTACATGGTGAGGGGGGGGGGGAGTCGGTCTCGAATATATATATACATAAATTCTCAATATTGTTAATTTTTTCTCAAAAACTGTTGTGGTTCAAACGATGAAAATGGATTTCCCCTCGGTTCATACGATTTGCTAACGAATGGCTATTTTGAAATTTTGAATTTTTCTATGGCGGTGTGTGCAATGGTCGTCCCCCAATTTTCTCAAACTTTTTTTTTTTTTTAAATCTATCAAAAACTGTTGGCCGCTCCGGTGACGCAGTGGTCTAAGCGACGGACTCTGATCATTCGTTCGAACAGGGTACGGGTTCGAATCCCGATGAGGCAAGAATGTTGTGTTTGTTTTACGGCACTGGCTCTCTCCCTTCCCTGGAACCAGTGACCCTGAATTAGGGACGAGCGACTGCTTATAGCCCATTGAGTTGCTCACGGTGGTCGTTAAATCTAAAATAAAAAAAAAACTGTTGCGGTTCAAACGATAAAAATAGAGTTCATTCCTATTCATACGATTTACTAACGAATGGCTATTTCGGAATTTTGAATTTCCATGATGAGGGGGGGGGTGAAATGGTAGGCCTGTAATATTATTTGTTAAATTTCTCAAAAACTTATACGGTTCAAAAGATGAAAATGGAGTTCTTTTCGGTTCATACGATTTGCTAACGAATGGCTATTTCGGAATTTTGAATTTCCATGATGAGGGGAGGGGGTGAAATGGTAGGCCTGTAATACTTTTTGTTAAATTTCTCAAAAACTATTGCGGTTCAAACGATGAAAATGGAGTTCTTTTCGGTTCATACGATTTGCTAACGAATGGCTATTTCGGAATTTTGAATTTCCATGATGAGGGGAGGGGGGTGAAATGGTAGGCCTGTAATATTTTTTGTTAAATTTCTCAAAAACTATTGCGGTTCAAACGATGAAAATGGAGTTCTTTTCGGTTCATACGATTTGCTAACGAATGGCTTTTTTGAAATTTTGAATTTCCATGGGGGGGGGGGATGGTCGGTCTCTCTGTATATATGCAAATTCTCAATATTATTTATTAAATATTTCAAAAACTATTGCGCTTCAAACGATAAAAAGGGAGTCCATCCCTGTTCATACGATTTACTAACGAATGGCTATTTCGGAATTTTGAATTTCGATGATGAGGGGGGAGGGTGAAATGGTAGGCCTGTAACATTATTTGTTAAATATCTCAAAAACTATTGCGGTTCAAACGATGAAAATGGAGTTCTTTTCGGTTTATACGATTAGCTAACGAATGGTTATTTTGAAATTTTGAATTTCCATGGTGGGGGCTGGTGAAATGGTCGGTCTCTCTGTATATATGCAAATTTTCAATATTATTTTTTAAATATCTCAAAAACTATTGCGGTTCAAACGATAAAAATGGAGTTCATTCCTGTTCATACGATTTACTAACGAATGGCTATTTCGGAATTTTGAATTTCCATGATGAAGGGGGGGGGGTAAATGGTGTAGGCCTGTGACATTCTTTTTTAAATATCTCAAAAACTATTGCGGTTCAAACGATGAAAATGGAGTTCTTTGCAGTTCATACAATTTTCTAACGAATGCCTATTTTGAAATTTTGAATTTCCATGGGGGGTGGGGGGCTGGTGAAATGGTCGGTCTCTGTGCGTATATGTAAATTCTATTATTTATTTAATATCTCAAAAACTATTGCGGTTCAAACGATAAAAATAGAGTTCATTCCTATTCATACGATTTACTAACGAATGGCTATTTCGGAATTTTGAATTTCCATGATGAGGGGGGTGAAATGGTAGGCCTGTAATATTATTTGTTAAATTTCTCAAAAACTTATACGGTTCAAAAGATGGAAATGGAGTTCTTTTCGGTTCATACGATTTGCTAACGAATGGCTATTTCGGAATTTTGAATTTCCATGATGAGGGGAGGGGGTGAAATGGTAGGCCTGTAATACTTTTTGTTAAATTTCTCAAAAACTATTGCGGTTCAAACGATGAAAATGGAGTTCTTTTCGGTTCATACGATTTGCTAACGAATGGCTATTTCGGAATTTTGAATTTCCATGATGAGTCGGGGGGGGTGAAATGGTAGGCCTGTAATATTTTTTGTTAAATTTCTCAAAAACTATTGCGGTTCAAACGATGAAAATGGAGTTCTTTTCGGTTTATACGATTAGCTAACGAATGGTTATTTTGAAATTTTGAATTTCCATGGTGGGGGGCTGGTGAAATGGTCGGTCTCTCTGTATATATGCAAATTTTCAATATTATTTTTTAAATATCTCAAAAACTATTGCGGTTCAAACGATAAAAATGGAGTTCATTCCTGTTCATACGATTTACTAACGAATGGCTATTTCGGAATTTTGAATTTCCATGATGAAGGGGGGGTAAATGGTGTAGGCCTGTGACATTCTTTTTTAAATATCTCAAAAACTATTGTGGTTCAAACGATGAAAATTAAGTTCTTTTCGGTTCATACGATTTGCTAACGAATGGCTATTTTGAAATTTTGAATTTCCATGGGGGTGGGGGGCTGGTGAAATGGTCGGTCTCTGTGCGTATATGTAAATTCTATTATTTATTTAATATCTCAAAAACTATTGCGGTTCAAACGATAGAAATGGAGTTCATTCCGGTTCATACGATTTACTAACGAATGGCTATTTCGAAATTTTGAATTTCCATGGTGGGGGGCTGGTGAAATGGTCGGCCTCCTATATTTATATGCAAATTCTCAATATTATTTGTTAAATATCTCAAAAACTATTGTGGTTCAAACGATGAAAATGGAGTTCATTCCGGTTCATACGATTTATTAACGAATGGCTATGCTGAAATTTGAAATATCTATTTTTTGGGGGTACCATTTCACCAGCCCCCCCCCCACTTTGTTTTTTAAATAACTCAAAAACTATTGCGGTTCAAACGAAAAAATTTAGTTCATTCCGTTTCATACGTGGTACAAACGAATGGTGCAAAAAAAATTTAAAAATTCCATGGTGGGGGCTATCGTTTCACCAGCCCCCCCACTTTGTTTTTTAAATATCTCCAAAACTTTTGCGGTTCAAACGAAAAAAACCGAGTTCATTCCGGTTCATACGTGGTACAAACGAATGGTGTCTGAAAAATTAAGAAATTCCGTGGTGGGGGGCTGGTGAAATGCACCTTTATGTATCCCGTTTTATTCGTCCGTCTGTTATTTCAGTCAATCATGCACCCTCTGTTTCTTCAGAATATAAACCAGTTATTCTTTCCCTCTGTTTTCAGTCTATTGGTATTCCACGCAGAGTGTTTGGTCTTTAGATGATTCGTGTCTTCAAGATCCTGATTTTACTACTGAATTTGTTCATATTATCACTCAAGCTGTTACTCAATTGTCTTTTGTTTCCGACCCTGCGGCTCTGTGGATCTCGACAAAACAATCTATTGTAGCTTATGCGAAGGAATATTAATTTTATATTCATACAGCATTGCAAATGTCAAATGTCATCTAGATGCTTAATTTTCACGTGCTATTTAGACAATCTATATTTTGAGGTTACTCACCTTTATTCCCTAAATCTTTTAGGAGGATTTCGTCTCTACACATTTCCAACACGTATTTTTCTTATTTACATCTGGTTCGAGGCCGAAAAAATATATATATATATTTTTTTCAACTCACGCAAGCTTCACTCCCTTCCCTTCTTTTCCCTATGACGAAATTCAGATTCAAAATAATCTACCACAAATATACACAGCTTAACTCCCTAAAACACATTAATCTAATTAAAACTTCAATCAATAAAAACCTATTTACACATTTCCTAAAACGTCAAAGTTAAAAAGTTGTAACCCAAAATTATTTACAATTGCCCATCAGTGCCCAATTAAAATAAACCCAAATACCTGACACAACCACTATATTCAACAATCACGGACCTCTCTCCCCTCAGAAACAAGCATAACAACCAAGCACTTTCAGCCTCTGCCCAGTCCATTCTCAAGGAGCAGACGCAACAGATGTACCACCTGTCACCATTCACGAAACGTAGCGAATGTACCACCTGTCACCATTCACGAAACGTAGCGAATGTAAATAAGAAAAATACCATAAACCAGTTGTTTACGTAATAAGATAACCACGATGTAAATAAGAAAAATACGTGTTGAAAATGTGTAGAGACGAAAACCTCCTAAAAGATTTAGGGAATAAAGGTGAGTAACCTCAAAACATAGAAATAATAATTTGCTGTCAGAACGCAGCGTAATATGACTGTGGACAGTCTACGGCGTGCGCTTCAGCGAACCCCATGAAATGCATCGAATTATCATCTCCTTGAAACGAAATTACGAGAATGTCTTCAAGCCTCTGTTTCAAATGTACTGACCAGTCTTAAATACTCATTTCTCAGATTCGAAGAAGATCGTCTTCGCAGTCTCCGTTCCCTCGAGGAAAGAAGGAAAAAAATAACACCATTGTACAACTCACCCTCTCTAATGGCTCAGTAACTACTGACCCATATGTTATATGTAATCAAATTCATGCGCATTATATTCAACGTTTTCAACCTATAGTAACACAGTCAGCCTCTTCTGCACTACTTTTGCAAGACTTTTCGCAAGTTCCTGATAGCTATGTGTCATCTCTAAATGGTCAGATCACCCCTCCAGATATCCACAATTCGATTTACAGTTTAAATGATCGTTCCTCACCTGGAAAGGATGGGCTTCCCTTAAAATTCTACAAAATATTCCTTCCACATCTCGTAACACTTCTCATCAGTTGCTATAATTTCAATTTTTCGTCTTCAAGTTCTTCTTCCAATGCTTTCAGCTTCGCTCTGCTTCGCCTTATTCCTAAATCTGGCTATCTTGGTCTTTTATCTAACTAGCGACCCATCTCTATACTTAATAATGACGGTAAAATCTTTGATAAACTACTCGCACTCCGTCTGAACCCTGTCCTATCCTACTTAATTCATACTGATCAAACTTACACTGTTCCCACCCACTTTATCGCCTCTAATATTACCACGATCCGTGATCTTAACATTCTCGCCTACTAGCTAGCAGAACCCCGTGTTTTTTTAATATTGATCAACGACAGGCTTTTGATTCCATTAATTATACTCATCTCTTTACTGCCCTTCAACGCTTTGGATTCCCTTTCTTCTTCTGTCAGGCTCTTTCTAATCTGTATTCAAGTACTTTTTTCCGGGTTCGCACTTCGACTTTTGTCACTTCTGCTATCCCTTTCTCTAACAGTATCCGGCAGAGCTGTCTCCTGTCGGGTCAACTTTTTTACTCTGTTTTGAACCCCTTTTAATCTGTCTCAGTTTTCGAATTCTCTCTTCTGTCCTCCGTGGAGTTGTGTGCACCCGGCACCATCACACGTTCTTGATTGCATATGCCGATGACTTGACGTTATGTTTACGAACAGAATCTTCTTTTGGAATAATATTATCAACATATAACGAATATGCCATAATTTCGAGATCAGACTTAAACACTGAAAAATGCTCAGGTTTATGGACTGGAGCGTGGGCGACCCGTGCCGACCATCCGTGGGGGGACCGATGATCTTCAAACGTAGTCAAGTTTCTTAGTGTGCACTTCGGAAAACTGTAGGCGGTCGCTGCTGCAACATGGACCCCCTTCGTTCATTAAATTAGTCGAAGGCTTTCCCCTTCTTCGTCAGTCAAACCCTTTCTTTCATTTCTTAGTAGAGCAATGCTACTAAACGTGTTTGCGCAAACGAAATTGTTTCACAGCTGGATTGCTCACCTGCCGCCTCCTTTCTTGCTGCATTATCTGCAGAGAACATTTGTGGACTTCATTTGCAATGTGTTTCATTGGGTTCATCGCTCCACGCTTTCTCTTACGATTTCCTATGGTGGTCTCTCTCTTGTTGATATCTCTCGAAAATTTCAAGCCATCAATCTTCATAACTTAAGATTTGTTCAACGCCTCTGTCTTCAACGCCAACCATTATCGGCACTCTGTTCTTTCCCCGAAGTCCGCACCTTACAACTCAAACTTTTCTGCGAATGGACCTGTTCCCATTCATTCCCAATCATTTTCTTGATAAAAGTCTGCACTTACCTTTGGTGCTCCCTGAATCTTGTCCGACTCCCCCATTCCACTACTAATGACCTTCTCGCAGAACACCTTTTCTTTACCTTGGCTATCCGCTCTCCTACCTCTTCGTACCTTCACTACTCCTCATGGTTTGCCAGTGGAGTTGTGAAGGTCTCTCAGATCGTTGAATTGATCTCCGTTGGAAACCTCTTTCTCGCATTTCTCCTTTATTTGCAAATACCCCTGTTCATCGTGCTTCAGTTTTAACCATTTCACTGCTATGGTACTGTTTCAAGTCATTGTATGTTATATGGTTGTACCACTGCACAGAAAAAAGAGCACATTAATCAATAAAAGATCTTAGACGAACGTCCTATTACGGTTCTGCACTCTCAGTGGAAATGTAATCGGTATGTTTCCTCTTCCTAAAGCCAAACTATTGAATTTCATGTGAACATGTGTCATAGATTTTGAATTACATAAAAAAATTGAGGATAAAAGATGTGTCTTTCTGCTTTGGGACGGACATAGAGATGATGGGCGGATGGAACGTAATTTTCTATCGTACCTGATAGGTGTGAGGGGTCCCTGAGCAGAAAGAAATCATTTACGTGCAAATCGGTTGTTTCTCCGTCGGGTTACGTGATTTTATACTTCCGAACGGACGGACGGAGAGACAGACGTCGGACAAATTGAACGTACTTTTCTGTCATATCTAATAGGTGTGAGGCAAACCTGAGTAGAAATTAATTATTTCCGTGCAAATCGGTTGTTTCTCGGTCGGGTTACGTGCTTTTCTACTTCCGGACGTATGGACATACTTCGGACAAACGGAACGAAATTTTCTATCACATCTGATAGGTGTGAGGCATCCCTGAGTAGAAAGGAATAATTTCTGTGCAAATCGGTTATTTCTCGGCGGGGTAACGTATTTTTATTCTTCTGGAAGGACGGACAGACAGACAGCGGATGGATGGAACGTCATTTTCTATCGTATCTGATAGGTGTGAGGCTTACCTGAGTAGAAAGGAATCACTTATATGCAAATCGGTTGTTTCGCGGTGGGGTAACGTGCTTTTGTAGTCCCGGACGGACGGCCGGATAGACAGACAGCCGACTAATGGAACATAATTTTTTATCGTATCTGATAGGTGTGAGGCTTCCCTGAGTAGAAAATCATTTTAGTGCAAATCGGTTATTTCTCAATGGTGTTACGTGCTTTTGTACTTCCGGACCGGTAGACAGACGACGGATGGATGTAACAAAATTTTTTATCGTATCTGATAGGGGTGAGGCTTCCCTGGGTAGAAAGAAATCATTTCCGTGCAAATCGGTTGTTTCTCGGAGGAGACATTGTTTTTATTCTTCGGGACGGATGGAACGTAATTCTGTATCGTATCTCATGGGTGATAAGTTCGTGAGTAGAATGAGACCATTTGCATGCAAATCGGTTACTTGTTAAGAAACATGCTTTCCCTCGTGTGGCCGTAGTGAGCTTCAATTCAATTTTTGATGGTCCCTTAAGAGAACCGGTCTTCGTTTCCTAGTTGATTGTTACAGTTGCAGTTTGTTTACGGTTCCCTTAAGGCTTCGAGAATCGACGGTCGTCCGCTGCGTGAGATGCCGTCCCCGGCAGCGCTTTAGGCAGCGAAGCACAGATGCATGTGCCGGTGGATTTCAAAGGGGTCTGTATTAGGAAATTACCATTAAACTTTTCCTGAATCGCGGCCACATTACAAAATTAAATAAGATTGGCTCGCTACATGACAAAATTGAATAAGGCAAGCGATCACGTGACAAATTTGAATAGAATTGGCTGGCCAGTTATCTCCTGGGTTTTTTATTATAAAATTATAGTGGGTACCTCGTCATAACTGATACATTCATTTATTGCAGGAAGAAAGTGCAAAATCATTGGTTAGATTCTAATTTATGTACTAATAATAATACACAAAATATATTAAATAATATTAAATGAATGCAGCAGTTTTCAAACTACATATAATTTTAAACTATTAACTTCCCATGTAATTTGATCAAGGCGGTGTACATAAGTTTTTTTTGTGTTGCGGGGGTGAGGAACAACTGCCGTGAGCAACTCGATCGACTATAAGCAGTCACCCTTCCTTAATGTTTGGACACTGGCTCCAGGAAAGAGCGAGAACCAGTGCCATAAGGAAAATTCAGCATTCATGTCTCACCTTTATTCGAACCGGACCATCTCAGACGAATAGTCTGCAGCGAGTGCTTAAGCCACTGCGCCTCCGTGACTACACCTGTGGACATAAGTGAAAAAATCCTGAATGTATAAATGTAATCGCTTCCTTTTCTGCACAACTTCCGATTTTGTGAACTATTTTTTTGCATGCATATGATTTAAAGATGCCGTGCCTTGAGGTTTAATCAAGTGATTCACGTGTGGTTATATAATAAAGAGTTTAATACATTTTCTTTATTAATAACAAATTCTTAATAATCCAATAGCAGAAAATCTCAATTTAATAAACATTTCTTTTTGTTTAAGCACATCTGTTTTATATTCTGATGTGTGCGTCATCCAGGACGCCGAGGGCTTAGATATGTAGATTCCTGGCTAGTCGTCCAAAATCGGATTCCTGGTGAAAAAGAACTGTGATTAACCGCAGTTGCGTTGTATTGGTCTTTGCCATTTCTCCTTTTGTGTTCAATGATACACTGCTGGACAATTGCTAAGGACGGATCATAAACGGCTATATAGCGCATTAAAGGGTAAGTGTGGTTAGATGCCAAGTGAAATAAAATAATGTCAAAATGCCAGGACATTACAAGAAAGACAATTTATTGTGCTCTGAAATCCAGAAGGCTTTGGAACGTGTTCAAGGGACAAACAGGCCATTTTGTGCAGAATACGTAAACGTGAAAAAAATGCAATTACCGTCCGCAGGCGTTCCGGCGTAAGATGTCAATACGGGATATGGCCACCATGGAGGGCGATGCAAGATTCCACACATCGTGTCATGCTTTGCATAACATTATCAAGCAGCTGTTAGGGTAATTTTTTTTTATTGGAGGTTTAACGACCGCCGTTAGCAACTCAATGGGCTATAAGCAGTCGCCCGTCCCTAATTTAGGGTCACTGGTTCCAGGGAAGGGAGAGAGCCAGTGCCGTAAGACAAACACAACATCCATGCCTCACCGGTATTCGAACCCGGGCCCCTTACGGACGAATGATCAGAGGCCAACGCCTTAGACCACTGCGCCACCGGGGCGTCTAGGGTTATTTATCCCATTCCTCTGTCAGTGCACGGATGAGGGTGTCCTTGTTTATTGGAGGGCATTGGCGACAAGGAATACTCCTCCCCAAAGCATCCCACACATTTTCAATGGGATTCAGATCTGGAGAACGTGCTGGCCATACGAGGCGTTGAATATCCTCGCTCTCAAGACACTCCTGGACAGCGACTGTTCGATGACATGTTGCGTTGTCGTCCATGAAAATGAATCTATCACCGACAGCACCACGGAACATGCGAACAAGAGGTAGCAGAACATCATTAATGTATCGTTGGCCAGTCATAGTCCCAGTTGGAAGCACATAGAGGGACGTACGGCTATTGATCATGATGCCATCCCATACCATGACACTACATGTCGGATATCGGTCCCTTTCCTGTATGTTTGCTGGACAATATGCAGTACCCCTATCACGCCAGATCAGTTGACGTCGACAATCAGACGATAGACAGTATCTACTCTCATCTGAGAATCCAGTCGTTATCAGTCCAATTGCGATGTTGATGGCACCATTGCAAACGGGCGGTAAGATGACGTCTGGACAATGGGATGCACACAACAGGACGGCGGGCGTACAGTACTCCTTCATGCAAACGTCTGGCGACAGTTTTTCGGGAGATCCGCTTACCAGTAGCAGCCATAAACTGATTTGCTACCTCACTAGCTGTGCTGCTCCGGTGTCTTTTTGTTGATAGCACTATGTACCGATCTTCTGCAGGTGTCGTACTGCGAACACGACCTCCCCCGTGACGTTTGCTACACTCTCCATTTGTTTGAAATGATTTCCAAAGCCATGAAACAACACTGTAGCTGACGTCGTACTTCCTGGCAACATCTGTTATTTTTCGCCCTTCTTCAATCTTGCCAATAATACGGCCACGCGTAAAATCATCTAGGTGATGTCGGAAAGACATACAGAAAATTGCAAGTTCGTCAATTGATTCTTTCCCCTTCAACTTTGAGTTTGAACAACAAAGGTCAATACGCGTCAAATCCGTTATATATCCTATTAGCGTTATGACGTCACGAACAAGTTCGGCAATCCAAAATTTGTATACGCACAACACGTCTTACTGTATCCCACACTTATGCTAATTTCCACATTTTCCTGCCTTCCATTTTATGGTTACTATCGTTGCCATTGTCATCCGTCCTTAGCAATTGTCCGGCAGTGTATTACTGCTGCTTTACCGAAGAATACCTTCTTCAATGGATGTGAACAGCCAGAACAGCACTCTGCGAATCGTAAGGCAGTGATAAATCCAAATTTTGGGCATCTCCATGATGAAATTGAGGTTAACGAAAACCTGGTCATTTCCTTAACAATACGCCAACTGTCAGTACACAAATCTTAACACTGCAGCGTAGTTGCAAGAGTAGTAGTATGAGTTTATATTAGAATTCATATTAATTTTGGCGCTTAACACGTATTATTATACACCGACGAGCCATTGCATTATGATCACACCCAGCCTACAGAAATTAGCGCGCCTGGAGACCGGACGATGGCGCAGGTGAAATTCACAGAGCTGACTTTCGATTAGTAGAGTGTTAGGAGTCAGAATGGGAAAAGCTGCCGATTTATCGGAGTTTGATAAAGGACAAATTGTGATGGCACAGGGCCTCGAAACTGCGATCTCGGAAATGGCGCGCTTTGTGGATTGCTCACGTGCCGCTGTAGTGAGTACGTATCAAAAGTGGCGCACAGATGGCCAAACGACGAACCGTTGACCAGCCGTGTGTCGTCCGCAGCTCATTGATGACAGAGGGGGAGAGGTTCATAGCGACCGCAGGGCCACAGTGTGATAAATCACCCGCAGCTACAACAGTGGTGATCAGGGCAATGTGTCACAGCACACAATTCATCTGAGCCTTCTGCGCATGGGCTTGCGTAGCAAAGACCCAGCCGAGTGCCCATGCTCGCTTCACGTCATCGCCAACAACGCATGAAATGGGCCCAAGGTAATCGAGATTGGACAGTGGATGATTGGAAGGAAGGGGCTGGTCTGACGAATCAAGAATCTTGGTGATCACGTAGACGACATAAAGCGGATACACCGATTACCAACAGAGGTTATGGCATCTGGACGCATTGTTGTACGGAAACATGTCGGCGCGGCAACGGCGGTGTTATGCTGTGGGAGATGTTTACTTGGGATACTTTAGGCCCCATTATCGCAATAGTACAATCTCCTACAGTTGTTCGGTATCTTAACATCGTTGCGGACCAAATTTACCCATTCTTGGCATATCCTGTCGGTAATGGCCATTGCCAACAGGATAAGGCGCCATGCCACACTGCTATAATCGTTAAGGAATTGTTCGAAGAACATGCTGGTGACTTTTCGTTGATGCCCTGGCTTGCAAATTCCCATGACACGAATCCAATCGAACATTTGTGGTTCGAATTTGAAAAACCGGTTTCTGCTGAATCAGCACCAACGCGAAATGCACGGGAACTAGAGAACCTGCTTTTGACATTATGGTACCAAATACTCCAGGATATCTGTAGCCACCTCATCGAATCGTTGCCTCGCCGAGTGACCGCTATTTTGTTGGCTAAAGGGGATCGTACAGCTTATTAGGTAGGTGGTCATAATGTAATAGCTCATCGGTGTGCTATTAATAAACCACTGGGGAATTACTTATATATATTAAAATCCGTCGCTTCCGTACTGGGTGAAGTGTCAGTCTTAGCCTTATAAATGGATGCGCAAAGCTTGAGCATGGTGAGAATACTGCCGCCTCGCAGCAATCCTTGAACTCAAAACAATGAATGGTGGCCCCATGAGAAAAAGGATACCAGTGATAGCATACCGTTTTCTTTGTATGTAGTCGCTACTATCAAAATACAGTTGCGTAACAATTACACGGTCGTATCAGAATAATATGACCACCTTCCTAATTACGGGAATAATCACCCTTGGCCCGGATGACAGCGGCTAGACGGCGTGGCATGGACGCAGTGAGACCTTTAAGGATGCCCGAGGCACACGTGCCCATCCGAAATGCAGCAGAGCACGGAAGTCCCGAAGATGACGTGGTTGTGGGTCGGCACGTCGAACATGTCCATACAAATAGTTCCACAAGTGCTCTATGGAATTGAGGTCGGGCAATTTCACCGGCCAAGGGAGAACGGAGACATCGCTGTCGTGTTCCTAGAACCAGTCACGCACCCCCTTAGCGACATGGCAGGTCGCATTGTCCTGTTGGTAGACACCACAATCACCAGGGTAAACGTCCAAAATTAAAGGATGCATGTGGTCAGCGAGGATGGACAGGTAAATTGGCTTTCAGGGACGCATTCAGTGGTACCCGTGGTTTCAGGTTATACAAGGAAAACCTTCCTCAGACATGACAACTGCCGCCGCCGGGCTGTACCTGTCCAACAAGCGTGTCCGGGTGTTGGTTCTTGTGTGTCTGACACTGTATCCACCACCTCCAGTCGCCTCTGTGGAGTAGAAACTTCGATTCGTCAGAGAAGCCAACCTTTTCCCACTCTTCCACTGTCCAGTGACGGTAGTCAAATGCCAACTGCAGGCATCGTTGCCGATGGACCTGGATTAACATGGGCTCCTTGACGCAGCGTCGACTCTGCAGACCCATGCGTAACAGGGTTCGCTCTACTGTTATCGGAGACACGTACCTTGGTGCCCAGCGTTCATTTGCGTGGTAAATTGCTGCACTGTTGCGAGTCGATTGCCCTTTACCTGTCGACGGAGGCGAAGTTCTCCTCTGGGGTCGATGGCATTTGAGGCTCCACAATTATGACGTCGGGATGTACTCGGTGTGCCAGCGGTCCGTTCTTAGCACACCCTTACTACAACACTTCGCAAACAGCCCTCGAAATCTGCTGTTTCTGATATGCTTCCACCCTTGGCGCGGTAGCCGATGATCATTCCTTTTTGAACGTCCGAGAAATCACTACCTCTACCCATTGTGCTCACGTTACGCACTATGGTTCATCAGTCCTGGCTGGCAACCTATACAATGTATCTTCATGTGGTCAACCTTGTCACGTGCACTCTGTGATACGCCTGGGCGGGTACATTGTGATTCCGGGGTGGTCATATTTGTTTATATGACTGTGTAATAGAAGTTATTGAAATACGTTGTCTAATTTCTCATCAGATATCCTGTACGTTGTCCGGCAGGTGGATATTTTTAATTTTTATGGGTGAATCCTGAATTATTCCTTTGTACTGTCACTCACATGTAGTGCATTATACGTTTATTGAGATGAAAAGTGATACTTAAACACTAATTACAGCCACAGTGTAAAAGTCAGTTATCAATATATGGGTACGCGTAATATTATTTAACTTATGCTCTTCCTGACTCGATTCAGTGTTACTTCACATTATGTTCCTGTAGTTTTTATTGACGTCATAGGAACATAGAATTTCGCATAGTTTAAATGGCTGAAAAAGGGGGGCAAAGGAATTATTGACTTGATCTTGTATTTCGTAGTTCTTGACTCGCACACCTCTACTCGGCAGTAAACCTGAGTGACTAAAAACAAAAAGTCTCGAACAACTGTGCTGATTGGACGAAGGAAAGTAGCGTAGAAAACCGTGAGTAAAATTAGAAGTGAATGGCATTCAATCATCGAAATGAGTATTGTTCAGCCATTAAATAAGTTATGCAGTATTTCGAAAATGACCATCTTAATAGCTCATGACTACTTCGTTAATACACTTACCATAAGAAATTGTAATCGATCTTTTCTTTTTCAATTTTTGTCTACTTTCTTTTCGTTAGCAATGGAGATACTTTCTTGAACGATGTCATTTCACTGCTTTTACTATGGAAAGTGTAATTCGAGCTTCGATTGAACAATTTTGGTCGCAGATCAAGAAATATCGCTTCTGGCAGTCAAACTGAAAGATTCTGATGTGATATCGTTAACGCTTGTTTGACCACTCGGCAACATATCAATATTGAAAGGCATCCTGATAAACATTAGTGTTACTATCGCTCAGTTTCTCAATACGTTGCTGGATCAGTTAATTGCGTGTGAGAATCTAATATATAAAACACGAAGCCGCCCCCGGTGGCGCAGTGGTCAAAGCGGTGGCCTCTGATCATTCGTCCGAAAGTGGTCCGGGTTCGAATCCCGATGAGGCATGGATGTTGTGTTTGTCTTACGGCACTTGGAACCAGTGACCCTAAATTAGGGGACGGGCGACTGCTTATAGCCCATTGAGTTGCTCACGGTGGTCGTTAAACCTCCAATAAAAAACAAAATAAATAAAACACGAAACGTCTGCTTGTTTGTCTGAAGCAGCAAAAATTCTCGAACGCCGAACTGTGGCATCGTGAAATTTGCATTGCTTATTAAAACTGGAATTACTAGGTCAACGCAATTATTTTAAAATCTGTAAGTTATTCCGTTCGCAAGTTATGAATTAATTAATAAGCTAATCAACAAAGTCAGCGTCGTTTGCTACGTCATCATTATCTGTTCCAAATCTGAAAGCAAGTGACTGCATTCATCGCCGCGGCGCATCCATGCACATCTACGAGTGTTTGTGTTCTTTGAGAACTAACTGTGCGTAAAAAAATGAAAAAACGAACTTTGCGAAATCTTAAAGAAACGGGCTGAAATTTTGGTCAACACCATGAATTGGTAATAAGAAGAGTCCTTCAAAATTTCACCGGAATCCAGTCAAAACTTTTTAAAATAAGCATGGAATTTTTAATCCATCGGTAAACAGAAATATATACGCAGAAACGGTTAATAAAATGTTGACGGCTAATTTAAAAAAGTTATTTACCGACTCAGGCGAAATTTGGAGGTCATTTTCTTATTAACGATTTATGGTGTTCATTAAAATTTCAGCCAGTTTCATAAAATATTCGCAAAGATACGTTCTTAACTTTTTTATCCCAGAGCCCCTAGAAGACATCTGAAACTGAAAGCACGTGATGCATTATCTGATCGTCGATAACAAATTGTTAACGAATTTTGTTCAGTCAGTGTTCGAATGCTGTGTCGCCTGGACGCGTGTTAAATAATTCGTAAGGCTTTTGGTCCGTTTGATTCTACAGATTCCATACATTCTGTACCGGGCAAAGCCGGGTAGTAAAGCTAGTAATGGATAAAGAATGTGTACACGCCTAAAAAATTTGTCATTGTAGTGAAGAGGTTTATGGTATTGTTTACAGCAACGGTAAGCAAAGCATGAAAGGTAACGCTTGGTGGAAAAGGGAGATTATAAAGGCTGTAAAAAAATAAGATACTATAAGGACAGGGTAGAGGTAGAGTTACTGCAGTTTTTTTTTTTTTGATTGGAGGTTTAACGACCATCGTGAGCAACTCAATGGGCTATAAGCAGTCGCCCGTCCCTAATTTAGGGTCACTGGTTCCAGGGAAGGGAGAGAGTCAGTGCCGTAAGACAAACACAACATTCATGCCTCACTGGGATTCGAACCCGGACCCCTTACGGACGAATGATCAGAGGCCATCGCTTAGACCACTGCGCCACCGGGCGGCTTACTGCAGTTTAAACCTGCAGTAACTCTATTTCTACCCAGCGTAAGGCAAAGACTTTAGGAACGAAATGATGGATAGGAAAGGGCTGCTACTTTTGGGAAAAGAAGAAATCATTGCAAAAGAACGTCCACACGGATTTCAAGAGAAGTGATCATCACTGAAATTTCTAGCAAAGAGGTTTGTAAAGCTGTAAAATGCTTTCAGAGTGGTAGATCCCATGAATAGATGAGATAACAGCTGAAATATTGATATGTTGTTGCTTCGCGTACGAGGATCGTTAAAGAAGCCTGTTATTTTTAGCCAAATTTCCTGAAAAAAAACGAAAGCGCTTTTGATTCTCTCCAACGCCACCAGAGGCCGCTTTTACCGAGGACAACATTGCCTTACCGTTAGTGCTTTTAGTATATTGCCGTAGTTTACGAAACTGCATACATCTCGTTTTCTTTCCAATTATTTTTATATAAAAGAAATGAGGTATTAATGTGTGCCTTTGGTACATTCTCAGAAGCAAAATTAGAGCAGGTAACTGGGTATTTTGATTTGTTTACATGATACTCATGCAGTTTCTGCTGTGTGCATTTTCGAATTGCGTTGTTTTTGGTAGCAGTGATCGAGTTAATATCAAACTGGAATAAATTATACTTCATAAAAGAGTGAAGATTTTAATTTTAACGTTATATTTGTCTTGAACTTGCACGAATGTTTTATGAATTTGAGTTTCAAATAAAAATGGGTAGGTGGCTCAAAATAATTACGAATTTTATAAATTCAGAAAAGCGTTTTCTCACACATCAGCGACAAGTTACGATGAAGAATTAGAAATACGTGCTGCAAAAAATGCGATTCAGCGAAAACAACATGCATTGCAATGACCTTGGAAACCAATAACTTTCCCACACTTTAATAGCTGCCGCTCGCGGTAGTAGGATACAAGGTAAGTGGTGCTGCCCGATTAACGTTATATTTGTTTTGAACTTTCAAGAACGTTTCATGGCGGTAGCCTCCAGATATGTCATTCTAACCTCCTTGGGTATAACTGACTGACACATACCATCATATTCATTTGTGTACCACATGCATTTTAATATGATTAATTACCATTCTGCCTCATTTTATAATGTAAAATGTTTAACCGAATTGTGGACGATTCCCTTGATTTAATTTAATTAAAAATTGGACAGTTAAGCCAGAGCATTACGCTCCTCTTAAATAAGTATTTTCACACAAGAAATGGCGCAGACAGCAAACAATGAAGCATGATGAACCCGTTAAGGGTGGAAAGCGTTCAAATAAACAAGAAAGTAGGTAGTTATGTAATCTTACCTTTTAAAAATGATTTGGGAATACTGAAGAACTAAAACGGTATGTATTAAAATTCTTAGAATTCTACATAGCAGGCCATCGATATGTCTAACTAATGTGTCCCGAAATGCGTAACTTATTCATTGATGCAGAACATAACAGAATGCTAGATAATGTGAGAAAACTGATAAACTATACCATCTGTGTTATGTAATTTTACCTTTCAAAATGTATTAGTCGTATAATAATATTTTAATCGCTTTCTTAAGAACAAATGAAAAAATTCAAGCGATTATGGAGAAAATTTATGTGTTTTAATTCTATAAGTGACCACACCCACCCGCCACCAGCAGCGGCTAATCGTTTTCGTCCTCGGTAACAGCGTTACCTGGAGAGCTTTCCGGCGTAAGTGCTTCCTCATTTTGAAGGCAGAAATAGCAGGCTTCTTTCGCGATCCCCATAGGCTACGGTTGTTGTAACACTGATATTAATTGGTCATCCGAAAATTTCATTTCTCTTTGGAGTTCCAATTTATCTTAAACCGTAAAGAAATATCACAAAATGTGTGGGATTTACTGAGTGTTTTTCTGCCTTGTAAGACGTGCACTAACCAATTTTGTTTTGTTAAATGCGTTCTTTGAACATAAGTTTTAGGTTCATAAAAAAGTTCTCACTACATTTGTAAATTTTCATAAGGCTTAGACATAGAAACAGGGTACTTCTAAGAAATTCCATGGAAATTTATGGAGCAGATGAAAATTTACACTGTAAAAAAGTAAGTATGTGGAATTCACGAAAAATCCTGAAAACAACCAACGTGTAGCAAAGTTGCATGTAGGTGATCGTCTATTAACGAAATTTCCAATTTTGAAAGTTCCCATTTCTCCTAACTTCCGTATTTTGACAGATTTTACGTTGTCAGTAACTTCGTTTATTTCAAAAACTCCCGTTTGGGATTTTACGGTATTTATACAGAAATTTCGCAAAACCTTCTACTTCGATATATTGAAATTTCGTCCCACTGCACCGATAGGGTTCGAACTAGCTTCGGTTGGCTTCGTCTTCAACTGAAGATGATCGTGCTGCCTGTTGAACCGAAAAGCTACGCAAAGCGGCGTCTCGTGTCAGGTTGAACTCTCTTAATGATGAAATGTTTTGTTATTTTTAATGATGCCACCCCGGTGGCACAGTGGTCTAAGCTGTGGCTTATGACCATTTGTCCGAGGTGGGTCCGGGTTCGAATCCCGGTGAGGCATGGATGTTGTTTGTTTTACGGCACTCGCTCTCTCCCTTCCCTGGAATCAGTGACTCTAAATTAGGGACGGGCGATAGCCTATAGCCAATTGTGTTGCTTATGGTGGTTGTTAAGCCTCCAATAAAAAAAATATTATTAACAACGTTGGTGCTTCGGTAAAAGGTAGCTTGCACTATGAAAATTGTAGTTAGCATTTCAAATTGATAATTTTGGTCACGGATCAAAAACAAATATTGCCGGCTCTGAAATTGAAAGATCTGATTTACCATCGTTAGAATTTATGTGCAGGTAAGGGAATTATATAATAAAAGCCCTGCATTTTACCGAATCCGGTGTAAGAAAAATACAAACTTTGATTTGATATCTAAAGATGTTTCTGTGATGTTACTTGTAAACAGATGGCCAACAGGTAGGAAGGAGTACGTTCATATTCGAGCCATACAAGAGATGGCCTGCTAATTCCACATATTAAGCCACTTTAACTTTCCTGTTAGTTTTGTCCTAAATTCTAATTTCTAATGATTTCCGATTACACATAGCTAAGGTCCAAATCTGGCTTTGTAGCAGCATGGCAAGGTATTTGGTAAGTGTATTACGTATCTAAGTAAAATAACGATGCGTATTCTGCGAATGTTTTGACACCCGTTCAGGAATAAATGTAATTATTTCGCATTGACAAAAAATAGAGGCTGTAGTCTTCCGCCTTGCGTTTCTTAAATATCGTAACTGGTTACACTGCAACCGCGATAGTGTTGAAATACAAACGGATAATTTTCAATAACGTCTAGCATGTGTATGTGGGTTTTCGTTTTCAATTTTGCATGGATTTCCATAGTAAAAAGACAGCTGTACATTGCGTTAAAGTTATTTCATGGTTCAGATAAAATCAATTTCTGTATTTCGAAAAGTACATATTTGTATATTTACATTTCTTTAAGTCTTTTTTTTTTTTAGGAGGGATGGGGTACTTCAGAATCGTCAAAAAAATCCCTGTTTGTTGATTAGGATGTACTCTTGGATTTTCATTTTATGAAAACGTAGGTCGATGCGTTTGACCTGACGACCGGATACGTGTGTGTCTTCTACCCGTGGAAGTGTATGCACCGTGGGATGAAATCAAACCGGTGGATGAAGTGTAAAACTTCGGGCAGTGTTCTGCTGTCAGGCCAACTAAATTATGACTACTGCCTTTTTTGACAACAATGGGGCTCGATAATTTTCTTTAGCAGGTTGGAAAAGAGCATCGTTTTACATTAGCTGGATGAATAAGGATGTCGTTTACACTGTTGAAGAAATATACACTCATGTTCATGAAAAACAGAACACCTGAAAGGAATTGAGCTACGACTTTGATTTTTACAGGATATGTTCATTATGAAATACGGAACAAATTATTAGCATCTCGGTGTCATATACCAGGTGCGTCGTTGCAGTTAATAATCGGGGTGGCCACCTCTGGCTTGTATCACCTGATGTACGCGCTGAGGTATCGAACAAAATAATGTGCGAATGGTGTACTGTGGAATAGTCATCCGAGTTGTACTGACCGGCGTCCAAAGTCCATCACGCGCTGTTGTAAAACGGTCGTACCGCTGAACCTGTCGTTTGATCATGTCTCGGAGATTTTTTCTGGGTGAAAAATCCGTTTATCAAGCCTGCCACGGCAGAACGGGAAAGTTATTATATCTGAAAAAGTCCCGTCTTGTCGCTGCAATATGCGGTGCGGCATTGTTCTGCTCAAATATGGCTCCGGACGGAGATGTCCTGCAGGTACGAAAGTGCGACAGGACGTAGAATATCATTGGCATAACGGGTACTCGGTATGATGGCACAGACTCTCACGGGAAGTGATCTGCTTTCGTGCCCGATAGCACCCTAGGCCATAATGCCTCGTGTTGGTGCAGTATGCATGGTGCGAATACACTCTTCCCGGCGCCTCTTCCCCTGTCGGCGGCACACACAAATGCGGCTACATTTCCCCCTAAACAGAAGCACGTTGCATTCGAGAACACGATATTTGACCAATCGTCAAACCACTATCTTCGTTCAATGCGCCATTGCAGCCTGGAAGTCCGTTGCTGCTAGGTCAATGGTAGTCTGAAGAGGGACCAACGAGAGTCTGCAAGCAAGCTGACCTGGAACGATGCGCCAAAGTTCGCCACTGTTGAGCCAACGCGGTTGACAATGCAGAACAGTCACTCAAAGGCATCCTTATGCACTGTAAAAAAAATGTAGATTTTACGGTTTTAAACCGTTTTCCAGGGTGCCAACATAAAACCGTAAAATCTACAGTTTTATGCCGTGTTGGAGCAAAGCTATAGCTTTGCTCCAACACCGCATTTAATGAAGAAAACTGCACAGAATTTGGCTGGAGCGAGTCACAGTCGAAATAATCACAAAAACACAAAAATTTGGCTGGAACATATGTGTTGATTGTGTTGGAGCAAATCTATAGCTTTGCTCCAACACGGCATAAAACTGTAGATTTTACGGTTTTGTGTTAGCACCCTGGAAAACGGTTTAAAACCGTAAAATCTACAGTAATTTTTTTACAGTGTGAGATGACCGTTGTCCGCCGGCGCTTTCTGTGTATGACGTGCAGAACCACCTGTTCGTGTCCTATGCCCTTTTTGTATCATTCCCTGCGCAGTCTTGCCCACGACGGACGCACTGCATCCCACGCGACCGGCAATCTTCCGGAGCGAAGCATTGCAGGCGCTAATGCGAATAACGCAATCTCTGTCGAACTCAGTGATATGACTGTACGACTGTCTTACACAACGACGTAGCATCCTTACCCACAGCTGACCTAGAATTCACACGCCGACCCAGCCACGCGGTGCTTATAACAGAAAAACGGCCGGTTTCCTGTCAGTGATGTTGCGCGATCTGATTAGTCGACACACGGCACACATTCGCCTATGACGCCGAAATGCTAATCATTTTTGCAATATTGCCGGATAAACATATCCTGTAAAATCCGAGGCCGTAGTTCGACTCCAGGTGTTCTGATTTTTATGAACATGACTGTATACTCCCCGGTGGCGCAGTGGTCTAAGCGATGGCTTTTGATCATTCGTCCGAAAGGGGTCCGTGCTCAAATCCCGGTGAGACATGGATGTTGTGCTTGTCTTACGGCACTGGTTTTTTCTCTTCCCTGGAACTATTGGCTCTAAATTAGGGACGGGCGACTGCGTATAGCCCATCGAGTTGCTCAAGGTAGTCGTCAAACCTCCAATAAAAAAAGGACTCTTATTATAGTGTATAGATGATGTAAGTTTTCTTTGTCACTAACCTGTGATCTCTTTATACCAAAAGATTGTGGGTTTTTACCGTTTATTTACCAATCAGGAAAGAAAGCCGCAAATGCTGTGGAGAAGGTTTTCTGTGTGCTTGAATAAAGCAAAACGAATTCTGTTACTGTTGTGCAACCGCGTTTTGGAACACGTTTCGAGAAATCACCACCGAACAGACAATCCAAGTACGACTAGCACAAGAAATTTGAAACGACAGGATGTTTATGTAAAGGTGAAAGTCCAGCATGACCACGTGTGTTCTGATGAAGAAGTGGAGCGTGTTCGTGCCATTTACCAACGCACCTAATGGTAACCACAACGATGGCGGGTCGGGTGGTACTATTCCTACTGTTTGAAAATTTTTGAGGAAGCTGTTAAAAATTAATCTTGACAAACTGCAGTTATTGCAGAGTCTTAAATGGCAATGACAGAACCGCACTTCGCCGCCCCGGTGGTGCAGTGGTTTAGGCGATGGCCTCTAATCATTCGTCCGAAAGGGATTCAGTTTCGAATCCCGGTGAGGCATGGATGTTGTGTTTGTCTTAAGGCTCTGGTTATCTCCCTTCCCTGGAAACAGTGACCCTAAATTAGGGACGGGCGACTGCTTATAGCCCATTGAGTTGCTCACGGTGGTCGTTAAGCCCCCAATTAAAAAAAAAAAAAAATTACCGCACTTCGTGATTTCTGTCAAGAAACGTAGGAGCGTTTTGAAGAAGATTGGTTAAGTGGGAGTCTAATTCCCAGCGATGAACCTACATTCTATATGAATGGAAAAGTTAACAAACATAATACTCGCATATGGGGGACTGAAAATCCTAGAGAAAGAGTAGAGCATGTGCGGGATTACCCAAATGTTAATGTGTTCTGTGCTATATCCCGTAAAAAGAGTGTATGGTCTCTTCTTTTTCCAAGAAAACACAGTAACGGGAAGTTCTTATCTCTATATGGTAATTATCTGGTTTATGCCTCAACTGCACGAAGACAGTGGCAACTTCATTTTCCAACAGCATGGAGTACCACAACACTGCCATCGGGAAGTTAGGAATTACCTCGATGAAAACCTTTTACAGCGCTGGATTGGATGCGCAACAGGCGACCACATGTCACTCTTATGTTGGCCATTATTCAGTCTGGATTGGTGTCTGGGGAATTTAGAGGCTAGGGCAATACCTGGAAATCTTCGTCACGTACCGCGAAGCATTCTGGAACAAGCCGGGGAGTGTGGCATGGTTCATTTTCCTGCTGAGATAAAGCATTACTTGAATGGAGTAACATTGCTATGGACGGATGTATGTATTATGCAATGACGGTTTGAAAGGTGTTAGATGTCACAGTTTCATGCACATGAATGAGTAGACCAAGGGTTTCTCAGCAGAACATTGCCTAAACAATTACCCTTTCTCCACCGGCTTGGTTTCATCCCATGTGCATCCTTGTGCCAACACTTCACCACATAAACAACGCACACGTACCCGAGTTTCCACATGGTACAACAAGAAAAGAGGCTTATCGGACCAGACGACCTTCACTCAATCATTCAAGGCCCAGTTTTTATGCTCCCGTGCCCATTGTAAGCGCTTTAGATGGTGAAACGATGTTAGCATGAGCACCTTTAGTGGCCTATGGCGACGCAGCTCGATTTTCAGCAGTGCTCGATGTGCTGTATATTCTAGCACATTGCTCCTATCAACAGCATTTAAATTTCTGGCGAGTGCGCAGCAATATCACTTCTGTTGGCTTGCACCGTACGGTACACCCTTTGCTTACCTCTAGGATCTATGAGTTGAGGTCGGCCCACACCTTTCTGGCGGTTCGTGGTTTTTAGCCCTTCAGACCTCTTTTTGAAAGTACTTACCACGGCTGACCGTGTGCACCCTAGAAATCATGCCGTCTCGGAAATGTTCTGCCCCAGTCGTATGGCCATTACAGTTTGACCTTTGTTAAATTCGCTTAAGTCCGCTGCCTTTCCCATCTGAAGAACAAGAATAACATTGATTAACAGAGCTCAGCATGATATGTTATTAATAACGTTTCATGGCATCCACACGCGCCGTCATTTAGTAGCAGTTGCTTCGATTTGCATAAAGACGTGCTGATCATAACATTTTGGCTCTTCGGCATATGCAAAGTGGTGTGCAAAAGTATTACATCACCTGCAAAAACCCTGAATTTTTACGTTAAACTCTTTTTTTAACTAACTAATTTCCACAGTTGTTGCATCGTTTATGTGTTATCAGATGCGAAATTTAATGGAAATTTCAAAAATGTCTTATTTTTTCTTGTAGCTACTTCTGTTCTTCGTATATGACATAAAATATGGAGAATGACAAACACATTGAAATTCACGTTAGCTGCGTATCAGGGGTTACAGCCAATCATAGACATCCTTTTATCTGATTGGCTGCAGCTTATGCTAGCGTATTCCTACTCCAGCGTATATAAGGGTTGAAGCCGAGCTGCGAGATCATTGTAGTAGTCGCTTGTTGTTGTTATTAAGGTATAATTTGTGTACATTCTCAGTAATGATCAAATCTGCGGAATTGTCCACAGCGGAATGAGTAAAAATAGTTGTTCTGCATGAAGAGGGATACTCTTCAAGGCAAATCACAGTAAGAGTGGACAATCATCAACCTACAGTTATTATGCTACTGAATAAAGTAAAAGACATTGCTAATATGAAAAATATGAGTCGCATTGGAAATTCCAACCCAGATTCATTGCAACCAGGCAGGACAGAATGTTCGGAAAGCTAAGCTCGGCAGACAAGAAAACTTGAAGTTTATATGAACACAAACCAAAACTTTACTCCACCTAAAATGCTTTACTTTGTCACCCAATTACTAAAGAAAAAAATTGTTCAGTTAAGTATGAATTCTCAGCTATAAAAAAAGATACTTTCACCGTTTGTCTTATGCGTTTCTGAAACAACACGGTGGAAAACCTGAGATTTTTACTAAAATAAATAAGGAATCTATATCGACCAAACAATTCCCAGATATTTTCTAATTTGCACATTTTAAATATGTTGATTAATACCACTTTTGGGTTTTGTAGATATGTATGCGTAAAGGCATGACCATCGATATACAAAACATTGGAATATTTTGCATTCAGAAGCCCGTGTTGCTGAAAACACTGTTCAAAATTTTATTTCGAGATTTTAATTTAGCACAAGAAGCTTTAAGTCTTTGATTTTCAGCTTGTAGTTGTTTCATGTTCAGTAATATCTGCTGCCTTTGCAAAGACAGGGTTGAATATTCAGGTTGTTTGAGTTTGTCCATTTTCCTCTTCGGTGATACACTAGAAATAGGTTCTAGAGCACGCTAACGAGCTGTACAGGCATCACTTCCGGTTTAGTCAGTTAGACTTATCACACAACACATTTCCTACATGTGGACATAATATGTTACTACTCGCATCATGTGAGGGAATTTCCACTAACATGTGTAGCTGCAGCAAGAATATCGTTTCTACAGAGGAAATTGATGGAAGGAATGGCATATGATTTTATAATTTTCTGCTAACTCGATGGAAAGCCCAGTAATTCAGATTTCAAATCACGTCCATAGTCATCTTCAGTAAAATGTTTAAATCAAAATTTGGCATGTTGCAGATTGATAGCATCTTTTCATTTACATTTCAGTAGCCACGATTTTTGCAACGTTTGATCCTTAATGCCTGATAAATAATCCCAGTTCATTTCGTTTTCTTGTTCTCCGGTGGGCACAGGGCAACAGCACAATTAGTCACAGTTGTTACGGAATAACAACAGAAAAGTGTGAGGTTACTGAGTTTGCTAGCAAACACACACAGCAATAGAACGATTTCTAAAGTTACCCGAACGATGTAAGTTTAGCATCACTTACCGTTTTATGTAGCACAACTATTACCTTCTTGTTAACACAATACTTATTTTTTTCCTAGCACAATAACAATTCGAAAATCTCCATTACAAAATCTGATCAAATGCCGCCAAATAAACGCAAGAGTTACTGTAAATGAATGTAAACAAATCATCGAAGCAAACAACTTCCTGCCGCCCCGGTGGCGCAGTGGTCCTAGGCGCTGGCCTCTGATCATTCGTCCACAAGGGGTCCGGGTTCGAATCCCGGTCAGGCATGAGTGTTGTGTTTGTCTTACGGCACTGGCTCTCTCCCTTCCCTGGAACCAGTGACCCTAAATTAGGGACGGGCGACTGCTTATAGCCCTTTGAGTTGCTCACGGTGGTCGTTAAACCTCCAATAAAAAAACAAAACAATTTCCGTCCACAGTTGCGTCATGCGCTAGTCGCCCAAAATATGCCGTCCCTAATGAGTATGTTTATTTTGTTCATCTTAAAATGTGCAATGCATTTTTCATCTTTCGGAGCTGTATTTTTTTCTGGGAGCGCTATACAAATTTCGCTGTTAAAATGCCATCAATTATAGAGGAAATTTTATCCATCTAACTTTTTCATGTGTCCTTATTCACATCATCAGACTCCCCACTCAAAGATTTGAATGAAATATTGTCTCAAATGCGGAATTTATCCAGCTACCTAGCTGAAGCTTTTAGTCAGTGACTTCCATTGTCTGTACTACTTCCAGAGCCGTTTCCTGGATTAATGCACCACATATTGAAGTGCCCTTGTTCCTTGCCACTGAAAACCATTCTTAAGCGATTTTAGCAATTGACATCACTTCGTTTGGCGAAATTATTTTTGCGGTAACCATCGCTGCTTTCTATCCACTGTTTTCGTGACGTGTTTATTTCGCATAAAGTTATTTACTTAAGAAGTTTCTTAACTAAAGCTTTCGGTATTCATGCGTACACTCCTAACCGCTTTTCCTCCATACGAAATAATAATGAAATGTTTCTATCTGTCATGAAATTTTAAAAACCGTAAGCAATATTACTACAATATTGTTTTGTCATCACATCAAATAGATTTTGAGATAAATTGTTGCAAAGGTAATTTCTCCACATAAATATTTAACCCTTTAAGCGGCGCGAACGAAATAACTCGGGGTACGTTTCTGTGGCCCATAACGGCTGGCACGAAATAACTCGGTGTACGTTTCAGTGGCCCATAACGGCTGGCACGAAATAACTCGGGGTACGCAATCTGTCCACTGCCCAGCTCACCCGAGTGACCTCGAACTCCGGATAACAGTGAACATTGCATTCCCCCTTTGCTCATTGCAGTTTCTACATTTGTCTTGGAAAGATTAATTCACGAAGCTTGAACTGTAGTTATGCGACAATTAAAACTGAAGGAAAACTTTAGAGTATTTCAGTAATTCTCTGTAATCAACTTGGCAAGAAAAAATATTACTTTCGGGAACACAATCTTTTAATTTTAAAATATCTAATTAACGCGATTTTATTTAAAGAAATAGGAAATCCACTGTGAAACTGATTTTTCGGTTTGCAAAAGCAACCTAAAAATAATTAAAATAATATGACATGATTTTTTTTACATGAAACTTCTCATTAGGTTGTACTAAAATTGTGGAAAAATAAAATTTAAATTTCAAAAATTACTTTATTTTAAGATTTCTCAAAAGTGCTTTGCTATTTTAAATGAAAACAGCAACGATTTGAACTATAAGTGAGAACAGATAGTTACATATAAGTGTGAGCAATAAAAAGTAGATAAAACACACAAGACACAAAGACGATATTCTTTAATTTAACAGGAGGAAATAGTAGATCGGTTGTCAATCAGCATGCTTTGTACGAAGACAGTTGATCTAATTCTTTTGAACACATATGATTTCGGATTCGCAGAGATGGAAAACGGTTAGCTAGGAAAAAATCGCACTATCCTTGCAGAAGTAAGTCCAGTCAGACTCTCATTCATTGTATGTTATTTAGAATTCAATAATAATACAAGCTATGCTTATCGGAAAGCTTAATATCGAGTTGCCCATAGTTGAATTTTTTGAACCTACATATTTTGAGGAGCGAGATCAGACTGGATTAGTTTTTCATAAATACAGTCAAGTAAACACTTGCATTTACTTTAAAAACAGCCAACGTCTCCTAATGCACAATCTCGTGACTGTTATGTTTAATCCGATGTGAGTAACGAATGCGCACAGAAATATTGCTCACAGAAAAATCGCACTCCTGGAAAATTAGAAAAAAATGCCCACGTCTTGAAAATAAGATAATACTCAGATGTGTGTTGTTTCCTTACGTCTGTTAGAAACAAGAGTTCATTTTTAATTTCACGAAGAAATATCTTGATTTTAACTAAGCAATCGACCAAACTAGTCAGATCATTTCCTCTGCTGTACGGCAGAACTTTACCTAGCATTGCAAGGAAATTGAACAGTTCTGAAAATTTCACAACAGTCTTGTCGAAGGAACTCAGCAATTTTAATATCTCGTAAGTGTGAACTTGCAATCAAATGTTATTAAGAAGCAAGAACGCACTGAAACTAAAACGCTTACAAAATTCCTATTCCTTGGACTTTTCAACAAAATTTAGCTTTCACATTGGAGTTTTAATGTGAGGTGTATTCAAATATACATTCTAAAATTGGGATAGGAGAAGTAGTACATCAATCCTTAGATGCCTGCATGAACAAAAAGACCTAAGCTCTTTTTACGACGTTTTCCGTCAAATGCTTGATATTTCATTTTTGTATATGAATGACAATTACCAATAAAAAAATTGTGCTACACGTGAAACTCGTGCAAAGCCCTCTATGCTTTTTCAGCAGAATTTTTGTTACAATCATAATGTTTGATATGTTTAAATAAATAAGAAAAAGTGGTAAATGGATATCAACATATCAGTCATCGGATGTTTGAAACAATATATCAGTCATCAGGTGTTTGTATCTCCCAAACTCTTTAATGCCACATTGCAAATGTCATGCAGTCACTGAACTGGGAAAACAAAGAGATAAAGATTAATGGAGATTATTTAATTCACCTTCGTTTTGCTGAAGACGTAGTCATTTTTAGAACTGGCACTTCAAAACTGTAGAGTATGTTCCAAGAACTTGCTGACAAGAGTGAAGAAGTGGAATTAAAAATGAACTTGCAGAAGAAAAAACTGATGTACAAAGCAAATTTTGAAGATATAAATCTTTTTTTTTTTTTTTGGTGTAAATACAACGTGGATGGTAAGTCAGATAATATCCGAAAACTTGAAAATTTTGTCGTCTTGCTGCGGAAATCGAACCCGCGTCACCCGGATAGTGCCCGAGTCTATCCGGGAGACGCGGATTTGATTCCCGCTCCAGGACGACGCCATTTTCAAGTTTTCGGATATTATTTGACTTACAATCCATGCCATATTTACAGCAAAAAACGGATTCACATTTTCTAGATTTGTATTGTATGGTTTTAATCCTGTATTCCATTCATGATGCACAATGCTTTTACAAGAAATAAAGAATTACTGATTGATAGGGAGAAGCTGGAGATAACGGATACCTACATTCACCTTCGATAGTAGATATCAAGCGATGGTCCCTTTGATGAATAAATTAATCTGCGTATAAAACTTGATCGACGTGCTTTTGGAAGAAACAGTGAATTTTTAAAGAGCAATATGCTATTATGTTTTAAAAGAAAAGTGCTTAATTAATGCATCCTTCCAGTGCTTACATATGGAGTGGAGACGTGAAACTTAACGAAAAAAAGCTTACAAAAATACGGACAACTGAAAAGAAGCTTGATATAACCAGGAAAGAAAAGAAGAGGATCTCATGGATAAGGAAAATGACATGAATGGAAGACAGCTTGATCAAGGCAAAATCCCTGAATAGGCAATGGGCTGGATATATTGCCAGAGGAACGGACCACCGACGCAGAACTGAAATTTTAGACTGGATTCCACAGGACAGGAAAAGACCCAGAAGGAGACTGCATGGGAGATGGATAGATGAAATTTGAATGCATGCGGGAGGGACATGGAGGAGACTGGCTCGAGGCAGATCGTTATGGAGGAAAGCTAGGGAGACCTTCATCCAACAGTGGATGATAACGGTTGACAATGATGATATAGGTGCAAGAGAAGTGGCCACCGGAGATTGGCCACCCAGAGAACTGAACATAAATATATAAAGGGACAGTATAATAATCGTCCATTTGACTGCTCCATGTAAACATTCCCAGTTGTGACTCATAACGACCCTCATTATTTTGTGTTCCTTTTAATTAAGACATTTAGTGTATTATAGAGATGTGAGGCTCTTCCTCAGTTCTTTTTCCTGTGTTATTACTATGCCGTTTGTCCCAAAAGTGTAAATTACAAAGAAAACAAAAGAACGACAATTCTGATCTTTGTTTTCTTTCTTTCTTTGATTGAAGGTTTAACGACCACCGTGAGCAACTCGATGGGCTACAAGCTGTCGCCCGTCCCAAATTTAAGGCCACTGATTCCAGGGAAGGGAACAGTGGCATGAAATCAGAATGATCTCATGCCAGTGTTGAATAGATAAGAAATCAGAATGTGGCCCAGTGCCGTAAGACAAACGCAACGTTCATGACTCTCAAAAGTGCTTTGCTATTTTAAATGAAAACAGCAACGATTTGAACTATAAGTGAGAACAGATAGTTACATATAAGTGTGAGCAATAAAAAGTAGATAAAACACACAAGACACAAAGACGATATTCTTTAATTTAACAGGAGGAAATAGTAGATCGGTTGTCAATCAGCATGCTTTGTACGAAGACAGTTGATCTAATTCTTTTGAACACATATGATTTCGGATTCGCAGAGATGGAAAACGGTTAGCTAGGAAAAAATCGCACTATCCTTGCAGAAGTAAGTCCAGTCAGACTCTCATTCATTGTATGTTATTTAGAATTCAATAATAATACAAGCTATGCTTATCGGAAAGCTTAATATCGAGTTGCCCATAGTTGAATTTTTTGAACCTACATATTTTGAGGAGCGAGATCAGACTGGATTAGTTTTTCATAAATACAGTCAAGTAAACACTTGCATTTACTTTAAAAACAGCCAACGTCTCCTAATGCACAATCTCGTGACTGTTATGTTTAATCCGATGTGAGTAACGAATGCGCACAGAAATATTGCTCACAGAAAAATCGCACTCCTCGAAAATTAGAAAAAAATGCCCACGTCTTGAAAATAAGATAATACTCAGATGTGTGTTGTTTCCTTACGTCTGTTAGAAACAAGAGTTCATTTTTAATTTCACGAAGAAATATCTTGATTTTAACTAAGCAATCGACCAAACTAGTCAGATCATTTCCTCTGCTGTACGGCAGAACTTTACCTAGCATTGCAAGGAAATTGAACAGTTCTGAAAATTTCACAACAGTCTTGTCGAAGGAACTCAGCAATTTTAATATCTCGTAAGTGTGAACTTGCAATCAAATGTTATTAAGAAGCAAGAACGCACTGAAACTAAAACGCTTACAAAATTCCTATTCCTTGGACTTTTCAACAAAATTTAGCTTTCACATTGGAGTTTTAATGTGAGGTGTATTCAAATATACATTCTAAAATTGGGATAGGAGAAGTAGTACATCAATCCTTAGATGCCTGCATGAACAAAAAGACCTAAGCTCTTTTTACGACGTTTTCCGTCAAATGCTTGATATTTCATTTTTGTATATGAATGACAATTACCAATAAAAAAATTGTGCTACACGTGAAACTCGTGCAAAGCCCTCTATGCTTTTTCAGCAGAATTTTTGTTACAATCATAATGTTTGATATGTTTAAATAAATAAGAAAAAGTGGTAAATGGATATCAACATATCAGTCATCGGATGTTTGAAACAATATATCAGTCATCAGGTGTTTGTATCTCCCAAACTCTTTAATGCCACATTGCAAATGTCATGCAGTCACTGAACTGGGAAAACAAAGAGATAAAGATTAATGGAGATTATTTAATTCACCTTCGTTTTGCTGAAGACGTAGTCATTTTTAGAACTGGCACTTCAAAACTGTAGAGTATGTTCCAAGAACTTGCTGACAAGAGTGAAGAAGTGAAATTAAAAATGAACTTGCAGAAGAAAAAACTGATGTACAAAGCAAATTTTGAAGATATAAATCTTTTTTTTTTTTTGGTGTAAATACAACGTGGATGGTAAGTCAGATAATATCCGAAAACTTGAAAATTTTGTCGTCTTGCTGCGGAAATCGAACCCGCGTCACCCGGATAGTGCCCGAGTCTATCCGGGAGACGCGGATTTGATTCCCGCTCCAGGACGACGCCATTTTCAAGTTTTCGGATATTATTTGACTTACAATCCATGCCATATTTACAGCAAAAAACGGATTCACATTTTCTAGATTTGTATTGTATGGTTTTAATCCTGTATTCCATTCATGATGCACAATGCTTTTACAAGAAATAAAGAATTACTGATTGATAGGGAGAAGCTGGAGATAACGGATACCTACATTCACCTTCGATAGTAGATATCAAGCGATGGTCCCTTTGATGAATAAATTAATCTGCGTATAAAACTTGATCGGCGTGCTTTTGGAAGAAACAGTGAATTTTTAAAGAGCAATATGCTATTATGTTTTAAAAGAAAAGTGCTTAATTAATGCATCCTTCCAGTGCTTACATATGGAGTGGAGACGTGAAACTTAACGAAAAAAAGCTTACAAAAATACGGACAACTGAAAAGAAGCTTGATATAACCAGGAAAGAAAAGAAGAGGATCTCATGGATAAGGAAAATGACATGAATGGAAGACAGCTTGATCAAGGCAAAATCCCTGAATAGGCAATGGGCTGGATATATTGCCAGAGGAACGGACCACCGACGCAGAACTGAAATTTTAGACTGGATTCCACAGGACAGGAAAAGACCCAGAAGGAGACTGCATGGGAGATGGATAGATGAAATTTGAATGCATGCGGGAGGGACATGGAGGAGACTGGCTCGAGGCAGATCGTTATGGAGGAAAGCTAGGGAGACCTTCATCCAACAGTGGATGATAACGGTTGACAATGATGATATAGGTGCAAGAGAAGTGGCCACCGGAGATTGGCCACCCAGAGAACTGAACATAAATATATAAAGGGACAGTATAATAATCGTCCATTTGACTGCTCCATGTAAACATTCCCAGTTGTGACTCATAACGACCCTCATTATTTTGTGTTCCTTTTAATTAAGACATTTAGTGTATTATAGAGATGTGAGGCTCTTCCTCAGTTCTTTTTCCTGTGTTATTACTATGCCGTTTGTCCCAAAAGTGTAAATTACAAAGAAAACAAAAGAACGACAATTCTGATCTTTGTTTTCTTTCTTTCTTTGATTGAAGGTTTAACGACCACCGTGAGCAACTCGATGGGCTACAAGCTGTCGCCCGTCCCAAATTTAAGGCCACTGATTCCAGGGAAGGGAACAGTGGCATGAAATCAGAATGATCTCATGCCAGTGTTGAATAGATAAGAAATCAGAATGTGGCCCAGTGCCGTAAGACAAACGCAACGTTCATGACTCTCAAAAGTGCTTTGCTATTTTAAATGAAAACAGCAACGATTTGAACTATAAGTGAGAACAGATAGTTACATATAAGTGTGAGCAATAAAAAGTAGATAAAACACACAAGACACAAAGACGATATTCTTTAATTTAACAGGAGGAAATAGTAGATCGGTTGTCAATCAGCATGCTTTGTACGAAGACAGTTGATCTAATTCTTTTGAACACATATGATTTCGGATTCGCAGAGATGGAAAACGGTTAGCTAGGAAAAAATCGCACTATCCTTGCAGAAGTAAGTCCAGTCAGACTCTCATTCATTGTATGTTATTTAGAATTCAATAATAATACAAGCTATGCTTATCGGAAAGCTTAATATCGAGTTGCCCATAGTTGAATTTTTTGAACCTACATATTTTGAGGAGCGAGATCAGACTGGATTAGTTTTTCATAAATACAGTCAAGTAAACACTTGCATTTACTTTAAAAACAGCCAACGTCTCCTAATGCACAATCTCGTGACTGTTATGTTTAATCCGATGTGAGTAACGAATGCGCACAGAAATATTGCTCACAGAAAAATCGCACTCCTCGAAAATTAGAAAAAAATGCCCACGTCTTGAAAATAAGATAATACTCAGATGTGTGTTGTTTCCTTACGTCTGTTAGAAACAAGAGTTCATTTTTAATTTCACGAAGAAATATCTTGATTTTAACTAAGCAATCGACCAAACTAGTCAGATCATTTCCTCTGCTGTACGGCAGAACTTTACCTAGCATTGCAAGGAAATTGAACAGTTCTGAAAATTTCACAACAGTCTTGTCGAAGGAACTCAGCAATTTTAATATCTCGTAAGTGTGAACTTGCAATCAAATGTTATTAAGAAGCAAGAACGCACTGAAACTAAAACGCTTACAAAATTCCTATTCCTTGGACTTTTCAACAAAATTTAGCTTTCACATTGGAGTTTTAATGTGAGGTGTATTCAAATATACATTCTAAAATTGGGATAGGAGAAGTAGTACATCAATCCTTAGATGCCTGCATGAACAAAAAGACCTAAGCTCTTTTTACGACGTTTTCCGTCAAATGCTTGATATTTCATTTTTGTATATGAATGACAATTACCAATAAAAAAATTGTGCTACACGTGAAACTCGTGCAAAGCCCTCTATGCTTTTTCAGCAGAATTTTTGTTACAATCATAATGTTTGATATGTTTAAATAAATAAGAAAAAGTGGTAAATGGATATCAACATATCAGTCATCGGATGTTTGAAACAATATATCAGTCATCAGGTGTTTGTATCTCCCAAACTCTTTAATGCCACATTGCAAATGTCATGCAGTCACTGAACTGGGAAAACAAAGAGATAAAGATTAATGGAGATTATTTAATTCACCTTCGTTTTGCTGAAGACGTAGTCATTTTTAGAACTGGCACTTCAAAACTGTAGAGTATGTTCCAAGAACTTGCTAACAAGAGTGAAGAAGTGGAATTAAAAATGAACTTGCAGAAGAAAAAACTGATGTACAAAGCAAATTTTGAAGATATAAATCTTTTTTTTTTTTTTGGTGTAAATACAACGTGGATGGTAAGTCAGATAATATCCGAAAACTTGAAAATTTTGTCGTCTTGCTGCGGAAATCGAACCCGCGTCACCCGGATAGTGCCCGAGTCTATCCGGGAGACGCGGATTTGATTCCCGCTCCAGGACGACGCCATTTTCAAGTTTTCGGATATTATTTGACTTACAATCCATGCCATATTTACAGCAAAAAACGGATTCACATTTTCTAGATTTGTATTGTATGGTTTTAATCCTGTATTCCATTCATGATGCACAATGCTTTTACAAGAAATAAAGAATTACTGATTGATAGGGAGAAGCTGGAGATAACGGATACCTACATTCACCTTCGATAGTAGATATCAAGCGATGGTCCCTTTGATGAATAAATTAATCTGCGTATAAAACTTGATCGGCGTGCTTTTGGAAGAAACAGTGAATTTTTAAAGAGCAATATGCTATTATGTTTTAAAAGAAAAGTGCTTAATTAATGCATCCTTCCAGTGCTTACATATGGAGTGGAGACGTGAAACTTAACGAAAAAAAGCTTACAAAAATACGGACAACTGAAAAGAAGCTTGATATAACCAGGAAAGAAAAGAAGAGGATCTCATGGATAAGGAAAATGACATGAATGGAAGACAGCTTGATCAAGGCAAAATCCCTGAATAGGCAATGGGCTGGATATATTGCCAGAGGAACGGACCACCGACGCAGAACTGAAATTTTAGACTGGATTCCACAGGACAGGAAAAGACCCAGAAGGAGACTGCATGGGAGATGGATAGATGAAATTTGAATGCATGCGGGAGGGACATGGAGGAGACTGGCTCGAGGCAGATCGTTATGGAGGAAAGCTAGGGAGACCTTCATCCAACAGTGGATGATAACGGTTGACAATGATGATATAGGTGCAAGAGAAGTGGCCACCGGAGATTGGCCACCCAGAGAACTGAACATAAATATATAAAGGGACAGTATAATAATCGTCCATTTGACTGCTCCATGTAAACATTCCCAGTTGTGACTCATAACGACCCTCATTATTTTGTGTTCCTTTTAATTAAGATATTTAGTGTATTATAGAGATGTGAGGCTCTTCCTCAGTTCTTTTTCCTGTGTTATTACTATGCCGTTTGTCCCAAAAGTGTAAATTACAAAGAAAACAAAAGAACGACAATTCTGATCTTTGTTTTCTTTCTTTCTTTGATTGAAGGTTTAACGACCACCGTGAGCTTCAACAATATTTATTTGGAGCAAACATGGACAGGAAGATACAGATGGCCTGTGCTTTACAGTTACCAAAAGATAAACAAGTAGATGACCTATTTACAATGACGATGAGATATTTACACTATGTGGATGCACTATATACAATGTAAGCAAATTCATAACACTGACAATACTGGACTGAAGGGTTGACTTATTCTATGTACATCATATGTTCGCAATGTGCATCAGCAGAGTGCCATCTCTAATAGGTGAACACCATTACAAGGTATAACTATAAATTTTACAGTGCAAAAACAAACATGTATATTTTGAGCAATCTTGAAAAAAGAAGAAAAGAGCATAAGGCTTATACTTTTCAGTGTCTGAAAGATAAGCGAATAAATAATCTAATTACAATGATGGTGTGAACTCTATACAAATTGAATGCAATATCTCTATTGTGAAACACTGTCAAATTATAAAAAAGAACTATTACTTAGGCTTAAACAAGTGCCTCAATCACAATACTATAGATTAACATGTAATGAACAACAACATATGTACACAAGGTGCAACTGCATAGGGAAGACACTAATAAAGAATTACAATTCCATGGTACAACTGTAAATTTCACAGTGCAAAGAGTAAAGTATATTAGTACAAACAGAACTTGCGTTTTACAGAAAATTTATACTTCGGGTACAATACAAATAATGAAAATATGAAACTGACTCTTTGTACAGCAAATGTGCAATACAGCGCAGAACATTATGTAAAAGACTGATTATTTCCTGGTAGGCACATGTGACATGAGAAAAACCACAGTGTGTAACATTAAACATATAACTGAAATACTATCAAAACGTTTGCTCCGCACCATGAGCATAAAACTTAAGACATCTAATCTTGACCCAACATGCGAAATGTGCCGAACATCAATTTTACAGTGCAATTACGAAAGTACGTTAGTATATACAAAACTGAGCTTTTGGCATAGCAACTATACTTCAGGTATAGTATAAATATCTGAACGAGGAACAATTATTCTTTGTACAACAAAAGTGCTAAACCTCGCTGAACATTGTGTATTTGACTGATCATATACCTTTATGTACATGTAACATGATCAAAAACCCCACTGTGCAAAATTAATAATTAAATTTAAACATTAACAAACATTTGCTCAGCACCGTGAGCATAAACCAGAAATTATAAAGCCCGGCAGACATAAGGAAAGCGTTGAACATAAAACTTTAAACTTTATCTAAGTGCCTGTGGTGTAACAAAAAAAAAAAAAAAAAAAAAAAACCCTCACCTACAGGACCTTGTTGGTGAGAAACATGCAGACGCGCAGTAACATTGGGCAGCAATGGTGAAGAGGGCACCTAAGAACACGTTAATTACAAAACTATACTTTAGTTAGTCTAAACAAATTCACAGAAGTCAGAACAATAGTCTAAGGTCTTCTGATGGATTAGAAAACCATTGACGAAAAGGTGACCACACTGACATAAAGTGTGGGATTCGATTCGCAGCCTTAGCAACAGTGAAAGCAAGCCTCAAGCGTGAAATCAGTCTGTTCCGGAACTGACTGCACATGGCAGCTCCCGCCTGAAAGATGGTAGGCTGTATAGGGGTAGAACGAAGCTGTTGATAGTAGCAAAAAATCACATGTTTTGCTAATATGAAAACATAAGCACATGACTCTGATATAGGAATAGGCAGAGTACTGGAACTGAGTAGCGTGCTATAGGCTGAGAAAGAGAGATCAGTAGTACTAAGGCACTGTGCAGTAGTGAAGGTCAGATGTAACAAGGGAAGAAGCACTGTGCAATGTTGATATACATGATCTACATCCGCAATCGTAGAGCAAAACATGCAGTTAGGCGAATCAGCAAGCGTCATCCTGAATAATTTGGTAGGAACTGGTAACCGCCGATGAAGAAACAACCATTGGATGTTTCTTTCTGCTGGAACAGATAGTGGCGAATTAGACATGGACCACACTTGTGAAAGGGCGACATTCGGAACATCTGGAATCATCAATGGTGTAGCATACAGTGGATCAATGAGACAACGGTAAAGAGACGAGATAGAAAAACTGGAGAGAGGAAGTGATGAGCCCCGAACGGAAAGGAAAAAGGGAAGAGGAAGAGAGGCAGAGGGAACAAGAGTTAACCCAGCTTGAGAGGCAAGGTTAGGGAAGAGGGTAATGATTGAAGAACGGAAGGAATCATACAGCGAAAGAGAGGAAGAGGTAGGGGAGATGTGGGGGGACAGATCAGAGAAGAGTTTCCAAGAAAGATCTGGAGAAATTAGATCTTGAACAGATACTATTCCGGCGGGGAGCCAGGAAAGGTCAGTAAAGTAGGGAGCATTAGGGGGATGAAGGATGGAAGAAAAGAACAGGGGCGCAGCTAATAGTTCAGTGGTGGAAGCCGGTGGAGCACGGAAGAGGGGTAGAGAACGGAGAAAGGAAAGGACCTCTTTGTAGAAAGGGGAAAGTTTAGAATGGAAAAAAGGAGATTGATCCATTAGAAGATACATGATGAAAGTGATTCGAGAATTCCTAGGCGATATCATGACATCTCTAACGAGCGTAACTGGCGACTCTGGTGCACTTAGTAGCCGCAGGAAAGAAACCACTTTATGTGCTTTATAGTAGGTGCGAACGTCCAGCAGTGAAATACCTCCATCAGTGACTCGACGACAGAGAGTGGAGACCTGGATTCAATGGTACCTGTTCCATATTATCGTTGAGATGATTCGAGTGATTTCATTGAGGTGATAAATGGGCATACGTTCAGCTGACCATGCATATAGGCATGGTGAAAGAATATAAGTCTGAGCTATTCTAGCTCTTGAGAAGTAAGAAGTACAAAACTGGGAACCTCGCCAGAAGGCAGCAGTTCGAGTAAGGCGTGTTCTGAGAGCATTCCATGTTTCATTTTGAGCTGAAAGACGGACTCCGAGATGGACCCCAAGGAATTTCTGGGATGAAGCAGTCCATGAGGCGCCCCACGGGGTGCCAGTCCTAGAGGCCCACGCTCCGCTCCATAGACCTGCACTCTTGGATGTATTAAGTGATGCCGCTGAACATGAAGAATATTGATCGTAAATCTGGAGCAAGATGTCGAATTGAGCCTCTGTCCGTACACAAAAGGTCGCGTCATCAGCATATGCAGAGTATGTCACAGAAAAGTGCCTAGTACTTGCAGTAGGCGGTGGCAGTGCATCTATAAAGGCTCGATGGACAGACCGAAGAAACGGCTCAAAAGCAATGGCAAAGAGCTGCCCAGAAAGTGGGCAACCCTGCCGAATGCCTCGCCGAAAAGGAATAGGTGCAGTCAAGAAGGCGGCCGTCTTGACATGGAAAGCAGCGTCCTGATAAAGGGCAAGAATAGAGGTAACAAAAGCAAAAGGAAAGCCGAAAGCAATAAGAACAGCAGAAAGATACGAATGTGAGATATTGTCGAAAGCAGCTCTTTGGTCAAGATTAAAGAGGGCAAGTGGTTCAGAGTTAGTACGAGCCAGATGTAGGAGATCTCGAAGGAGATTGAGATTAGAAGTGATGGACCGACCAGGAACCGTATAGGTCTGGTCGGGAGAAAGAAGAAATGGAAGAACTTGGCTGAGTCGACTGGAAAGGAGTTTAGTGAAGAGTTTATAGTCAATGTTTAGTAGCGAGATAGGACGCCAGTTTCCCAAGTCAAGCAGATCGCCTTTCTTGGGAAATAACACCATATGAGCCTCTGTGAAACCCCTCGGAAGAGAAGAGGAAGAAAGAGCAGCATTGAAAGCGGCGAGAAGAAATGGAAGCAACGAAGGGAGAAAAGTACGGTAGAAAAGGAGCGGAAGGCCATCTGGACCTGGGACAGCACGGGAATTTAGAGAGGCAAGAATGGTCCGAAGTTCAGTCTGCGAAATAGGTTGTAAAAGGGAATCAGAGAGATTGGAAGGAACTTGGGGAAGAGCAAAGAGTAAAGTAGCAGAAGCAGAAACAGAAGGCTGAGGAGTTTCACTGTATTTGATAGTAAAATATCGACGAACCTGAGAGCAAACTGCATCCGGATCAGAGAAGATTTCACCATCAGGCCGCCGAAGTAGTCGAAGCTGATGCGACGAGCGGCGTTTTTCTTCTAGCGCGGATAGAAACTCAAAGGAGCAGTCCTCTGGTGATAGATGTTGTAGACGGAGACGAAGAATTACCTGACGTGCACGAGGCTCAAGAAGTGCTCTAAGATCCGCTTGGTAAGCTGTATACATGGGATGACTCGCACCAAGCTGTAACAGGATGTTTCGGAGATTTTGCTCTTCCATGGAGCGCTTCGTGCCTTCGGAGAAGGAATGACGTCTGAGAAGATAAATTAGGTAAGATTTTACCTCGAGCCAGTAATTGATGGCACAAGGTGCAGTGGACAGGCCCTCTCGCATATGATCAAGAAGATCTTTGATCTCGGTGCACATATTCTCATCAGCTAGGAGAGAAGTGTCCAGTGTCCATGACCGAGGTCTAACATGCAGACGAGATGAAGAGCTACAGGAGATAGTGATGGCACAATGATCCGATGAAGCTGTAGGAGAGTGCATACAATCCGTTGTAATGGGCAATAACGGAGCAGAAGCGTAAAATCGATCCAGCCTGGCAGAAAGAGAGGAGGATGCAGATGAAGATCTCCAGGTATGTGAAATGGATGTCGGATGCAATCGTCGGAACACGTCATGTAAATCAAAATCAGACACTAATGATCGCAATTGCTCCACAAGACGTGAACGATGTTCAATCCTCGAAGGAGCGCGATCGAGCTCTGGTTGAAGTGTACAGTTAAAGTCTCCTCCAATGAGCACATGATCTGATGGTAATGCTGACTGAAGTGCAGTGCGGAGCGACGAAAATAACAACGTTAGATGTGTAGATGAACATGGAATATATATGTTGAAAACTAAATATCGTTGTCCATCTAGGACGAAAGTGAGTCGCTGCAATAACTCTCGGCACAGGTTATGAACTTTAACAGAGGAGAGTGCTTGACGAAATCTATTATGTACACCAATCGCTAAACCTCCACGAAGAGAGAACCTATACGCGTGATGAAACTGATAGTCCCATCTCCTCCAGCGATGGAAGGGTGAAGTGGATAGACAATTTGTCTCTTGCAAAAGTAGGAGATCTGCTTTGAGGTGGTGGACGTCTTCATATACTAAAGCATTCGCCAAAGGGGTACACATACCCCTACTATTCAGTGAGACTGTCTTGAACAGAATAGTCTGATGATGGTTGGAGGATGTTGTCGGCTGCGTTCTGTAACTTGGCGAGACGGCTACGGAACTTCTTTGCCCAGTAGGGACCACCCAGATCGCTGCCCGGAACGGTACGTAAATGAGAATGTATCGCCAACATTTGATTCATGGTGTCAGACAGACAGTGGGAGTAACCTTCCAAAAAATTGCGAGACAGCTTGTCTCTACGGGGACTTATTAGGAACGCATACACCTTCTCCCCAGACACAGGTGTCTGTGGAAGAGAGGATGCCTCTAGAATATGTAAAACGTTTTCACAGGAGATCGGAATAATTGTTCCATCATCTGTATCAGATTCCATAGAGCCTTCAGACGTGAGCATCTGACTACTAGAACAATCACGTCCTGCCTTAAGGGTAGTTGTAATTCTAAACTTCTTATTCTGAGCGCGCGACGTTCTACGTCGCTTCGCCCGTCCACGACTTTGTGCTGTAACCGGAATTGGAACTTCCGGCAATTTAAAAGGAACTGAAGAAACAACCTCAACGGTCGGTGTAGCAGTATGACGAGAATCGTCATCAACCATCTCTATAGGAGACTTTGGATTAACAATTGATGCCTCTTTTGACTGAAGAGATAAAGTGGGCGCCAATGCATCACCCGAGGTCGAGGGTTTACCCATAGACGTCGTCGGTTGACCAACGGCTGTCTCACTACTTCTGGTAGACGTCGGTTGACCAACGGCTGTCTCACTACTTCTGGTAGACGTAGGTTGACCAACGGCTGTCTCACTACTTCTGGTAGACGCCGGTTGACCAACGGCTGTCTCACTACTTCTGGTAGACGTCGGCTGACCAACGGCTGTATCACTACTTTTTCTAGACGTCGGTTGACCAACTACTGTATCACTACTTTTTGAGGAAGTCTGCTGTTGCTGGTCTTTAGCACCAGAAGAGGATGCCGATTGGCGTGACAAAGAGGAAGAAGGTCGTGCTGTTGACTTGGAAAGAGTGTTCGCATTATGAGGGCATAGAGCGCGGGGATGTCCCGTGCCTTTACAATTCGGACAGACGGAGCCTACTGTGATGAATATCTCTCTAATGTGCGTGCAACAGCGTACACGTAAAGTGGGTGGAATACGCAGCATGTGCTCCTCTGAAGGGAAGACCACACGAACATTGCGGCGAAACCCGAGTAGGTATCTATCTTCTGGCACCTCTGGAAACGAAGAATAGGTAGTTACACCTCCAATGATCCGGCCATAGAGATCATCTGAAACCTCAGGTGGAACTGGTGAGAAGCTTACAACAACGGAACTCTGTGAAACAGGTTCGGCATGGATGTGACGATCACCAATTGAGATGCCCTTGGTCAGTACATGTAGGGAATGGGCAGGAGTAGAGAAGTAAACAACTACTTTGTAAGGCTTCCTGCCCACATGAGTTATGGCTGATGCAGGAACAATCTCTCGAAGAGCAGCAGTATATGCAGTAAGTTTTGTATTTCTCAGGCTCGGAAACACAACACCATTCTCCATAGTTTGAAGGAATTTCAGCCCAGAAGGGGTATCTTCTTTAAGGACAACCTCAATGACTTCAGCATTATGCGTCATCTCATATTGTCCAGGAGAAAAAGAAGACTGGGAAGGTCCCGACTTAGATGCGGTTACGTCAGCATATGAGAGGGTAGTTGTACGTTGCTTTGGAGATGATTCCGGCATGGAGTGCGAAACATCCATGGCGTCATCATTAGCTTTCAGAGAAGACATAGTATCGCCGCTGGGAGACTTGGAAGAAGAGGCGATATCCGATGGTAAGGCAGCAACAGAAGGCTGCAAGGAGGAGTGGTTTATCGAGATAGACACGTCATTGGTAGTAGGATTTAGAGAAGCTGTTATCGGGATATCATCATTTCCGGTAGCAAGGGTTAGGACGTCATTCTCCCCGGAAGCCGCCATTTGCAATGGTGAGGAGAAGCTTAGCCCTTAGCCAGCTTGGCCAAGGCAGAAAAATAAGGATAACTAATCAAAATAAGCACTTACCAGCTCGGCAGGTATATAAAAAGAAACACGGGACCTTCACACACAACACACACACGAAATAGAACACTGACAACGAAGAAAAATAACACACACCGACGAAAACTTGAGGAGCACAGAAAAACACGACTAACCCACCGTGAGCAACTCGATGGGCTACAAGCTGTCGCCCGTCCCAAATTTAAGGCCACTGATTCCAGGGAAGGGAACAGTGGCATGAAATCAGAATGATCTCATGCCAGTGTTGAATAGATAAGAAATCAGAATGTGGCCCAGTGCCGTAAGACAAACGCAACGTTCATGACTCACCGGGCGGGATTCAAACCCGAGCCCTTCATGGACGCGTCAATGGGCACGTAAAGCCATCAGACTCCGGGTACTGGACCCCCGGTAATAAATAAGGGCGTCTTCCTCCCCATTTCTACCTCGCTTTGGTGTAACTTTCCTATCGGACACTCTAGCCCAAATCTCCTAGCTTCCTGTTTCTAAGGGCTGTTTAAGAACTGGGGTCAGGCACTCGTTTCCTAAAAACCTCTGCATATAATATGATAGGATGTAGGTAAAAATACCCCCTGGAAAAAATATTCCCAGGGAAAATACCCCTCAAAACTTAAAAGCGGTAAAAAATACCCTAGGAAATAATTCCCCCGAAGGAAATACCCCCAGAACAAACTGTTCACTGTAAACTGCCACACAGGAACACTGATGTGTGGCAGTGTTCCGGTGTGGCAATTTACCGGTAACCCTCCCACACATCTTTTAGCAACTTGGAAAATTGCCCTGTTTTTCATTAAGGGGCCGGGCACAAATAGTTGTTCCTGCGAAGAATACTTTGAATGTGTGACAATTTTTCAAATGGGGTAGTTTTCCAAATTCCAAATACATTCCGAATTATATGTGTCCGTAAAAAAATTCCGAATTATATGTGGCAGTTTTCCAAGGTGCCTAACGAGGGGAAGAAACTCTTTTGTTTATCTGAATTTCCATGCAGGTTCTTACGAGTTTAGGGCAACTGGCCACAAAAGTTCGAAGGGCGGGGGTGGGGGATCTCTAATGATTGCCGTTTCTGGGCCTATTTTGAGAACTGAATTGGGAACTCCAAACGAATTTCGAGAAAAGATTCCATGTCAGCCAAGCGAGAATTGTACTTTAATTTGAAGAAATAAATTGCCGAGGATTCGAGGTACACTTAGTTCGGGGGAGGGGGATTCCCCAACTTCCGTAATATTATATTCAGGGCCGCTTAGAGCGCAGACAGGTGTTCAAGGTAAGGGATTTGCTCGCAATTCCTATACTTCATGTTGTGTTTAGTGGCAGACTATGTATGCCCTTCCCCGCTGCCACAGTAATTTGGTGAAGTCTGTAAAAGGGATACAAGGTGTTTGGTTTGCAGGGCTCTACCCCAACTTCCGTAATTTTATATTCTGGACCTCTAGAGTCGGTCAGTGTATCCTCGATGTTACCCCTGAAGAGCTCTTAGACACGGGGGGGCTGAATTCACCCCACCCTCCTGAAAATTCGTGGTCGTGTACAGAATCGTTATATAAAACATGGTACTGATGTTTACAGCTTTACGTCCATTTTAACATTTTGTGGTACCCCCCCCCCCCCAAACTCACGGACCTCGCGGACGCTTCAAGAGGAACATCCTGGATAAACTGACAGACTCCAGCCGTCTAGAATATAATATTACGAATGTTGGGTGTAGAGCCCCTCACAAACCAAGTGTACCTCGAATCCTCGGCAGTTTATTTCTTCAAATTAAAGTACAATTCTCACTCCGCTTACATGGAATGTTTTCTCGAAATTCGTTTGGAGTTCCCATTTCAGTTCTCAATATGGTCTTATAAACGGCAACCTTTATAGCCCCCCCCCCCCCCCGCCCTTTAACTTTTGTGGCCAGTTGCCATAAATTCGTATGAACCCGCATAAAAATTCAGACAAACAAATGAGTTCCTTCCCATCTTTAGGTACCTTGGAAAACTGCCTCACTGGAAAAATTGTCACACATTCAAAGTGTTCTTCGGAGGAACAGCAATGTGTACCCGACCCTTTAATGAAAAACGTGGCAATTTTCTTCTGTGGAAATTTTCCGAGTTGCTGAAAGATGCGTGGCAGGGTTGCCGGTAAATTGCCACACCGGAACACTGCCACACATCAGTGTTCCTGTGTGGCAGTTTTCAGTGAACCGTTTGTTCTGTGGGTATTTCCTCTAGGGGTATTTTTACCGCTTTTAAATTTTCATGGGTATTTTCACGGGGGTATTTTTACCGTTTACCGATATGATATGGTGTAATCTTTTCCCGGAAAAGAGCATAGGTAATGAGTGGTAGGGAATTCTGGGTACCCCTTACACTTCGAAGTCCCACTAGAGAATAATCCCCCTTCAAGAAAAATAAAAAAAAAACGTTTTCCTGAAATGTGTATTGTGGTTTCGGAAGAAGGGTTGGAGCTGTTTCTTTTTCATTAAGGTACAATAACATCATTATTTCACTTAAGAAAGAAAATAAAGGGGAACGTGAAGAAAGGAATGAGATATTTTTACACGTACATCGTTTGATGCATAATCTAAGAGCTACGGTTCTTGTGGAATTCATACTAATGCAGACATGTCCAAATTAATACCGTTCGGCACTGTTTAATTTACAAATACGAAATATCTAGCCTGCAACTTAAAATCTTTTTAAAAGGCCCGTGGGCTAGGTGGCTTGTAAATAGGTGAGAAATAATCCGTTGTGTGCCTTTCATTAGGTTCAATAAGATGTTTATAGATACGAAATTTCTAGGTTGTAACTTAAAATCTTCTAAAAGGGCCCGCTGCCTTGGTGGCTTGTAAATAGGTGAGGAATAATCCATTGAGTGCCTTTTATTAGGTTTTATAAAATGTTTAGAAATACGGAATATCAAGGTTGTAATTTAAAATCTAAAAAGATCAGCACCTGAATATCGACTCGCTGAGCCCCTGTTAATTAGCCTTTATTGCTTGTTATCACATAGGAGATATTAAAATCATAACTCAAGATTAAAGGAGTCAGAAAGGTACTACATAAACCTTTTTAAGCTTACATATTCATTGAGATCCCTAGGAAAACTGATACATTCCATTTTGTTCAGCTAGGAAAACTCGTACACTTTGTCAAAATCTCGGACCGAAACGCAATTTGTGTATAACCCCTTACTTGAAAGGGTGTACGAGTTTTCCGCCCTTTGCACTTTTCTCAACGGCATGAGAAAGTGTTCGAGTTTTCCGGTGTACGAGTTTTCCTGTATCCGTTGGAATAAGGTAATTTAAAAGTAATTTTTGTTCTTGCATGTGAGCAATGGACAAGAATTTTTGGAAATCTGGGGAAAGGGGACGGACCTTATGGGTTTTGCCCGGGTGTGCGCCACTCATAACACACAGTATTATGAAAACAAAAGTAACTTCATATCGATGTATTTGGTTTTAGAAAAATATAGAACACAATTATTTTGATTTAAATTTAAATTTTATAAATACAAAGTTTTGAAATTAAAAAAATTAGGAAAGAGTAATGTGTTAGTGAAAAGCTTTATTCAAAAATTCAGGGGTGTTCTCGAAAACCGAAGTTGAGGGGAACGCGTGTTCCCGTCTACATACGATTCGACCCTATGGTTAAATCCAATGTATGCGGATGCAAAACTGTTTTCTTTTTCTCCCAATGTAGTGTGCATCACTGTCTTTACATGTTAATTCTTTCTTTTAATTTTTTCTTCCGACCGACTCAGCAAGAAATGTGTTGGAGGAGACTGACCTTCCTGTTCTTGCCTTGGGTCATAGAAGGGTGCATAAAGGACACTTGATGGCATCGTTAATCCCTGTCACAGGCTTGCGTTCCACCCGGTGAGGTGAGAAGGGGGACAGCAATCGCTATGTTAGAAAAGCTGAAATCCCGTCGTAATGGGACCAGTTTTTTCGGAATAGGAAGGAGAATCTATAGACAATACACGTTCAAGCTTCGGGTGATTTTTGGCGACATTTTGTTCCCGTATACCGGCCGGTTAAAGGGTTAAAACAGCATTGGGTTCCGTATGACGGAAGCACTTGTAGTTTATATATTAAAATCAGCAGTTTAGGACATACTGTTGTCTTAATTTGCATTCCAAGACCACGTGTCCAAGGATGTATTGTTTCAGAAAGGCTAAGATCCGAAAACAAAATATGTAGAGGACAAAACTGGTGCTATTCGCACGCTAATCCAACTTGAGAAGCTCAGGTAAGCTAATTGGTATGAACGCACTAGCGTTTACGAAATACTTGGTAAATCCAGTACATCACAAAAAGTCTTGACTTCTTTGGATTTGAATTCTTTTTTACAAATTAAATACTGAAAGCAGACTTTCATTTACAAGTAAATTCCCTCACAGTTGTTTAAAAATGCAATTCAAACAGCTGAATGCAACTCCCAATAGAACTGGTACTATTCATACGTTAATCCAACTTGAGAACCTAAAGCAAGGTAATTGGTTGAAAACGCACATCTGCGTTAACGAAATACTTCGTGAATCCAGTATATAACATATGGTCTTGACTTCTTTGGATTTGATTTTTTTTTACAAATGAAATACTGAAAGCAGACTTTCATTCACGGGAAAATTCTCTCACAGTTGTTTGAAATACAATTCAGATAAATTTCAGCCATAGCTATTACAGTTTATTTAAGAACTTTGCTTTGACCTCTAATGTGTTTTCTAATTACCGTAACTTTCAAGTTAAACGTTCCATGGACGTAGTGCCACACCCCAATATTTTGTAATCCCTTAGCCATTGATAGAAGAACTTCCATAAGTAACATCGTCACACAACTTAACCTGTGCGATTTTGGATAAAGTCCTCTCAAATATACAGGTATCTGAACTACCTGTATATTTTGAAAGGCCTTTTTCCAAAATCGTTTAAGTTATTTTTGATAATTTAATGCGCTAATGTAAAAATTAAGTGGATGATGGCATTGAAAACACCGAATGGTATTTTCTTTATTTTCTTATTTATTTGCGGTTATCGACCACAGTGAGCAACTCCATGGGCTATAAGCAGTCGCCCGTCCCTAATTTAGGATCACTGGCTCCAGGGAAGGGAGAGAGCCAGTGCCTTAAGACAAACGCAACATCCATGTCTCACCGGGATTCGATCTCGGACCCCTTCCGGACGAATGGTCATATGCCATCGCTTAGACCATAGACCACTGCGCCACCCGGGCGGCATAGTCGAACTTAGGGAACGATACTGATTACTAATTCCAGCATGTGAATGTAGTTTTCACCGAATGAATTACAGGGATTATATTTGGTTGAAAAGACTCACTTGTGCTATCAAAAATATCTGAACGAAACTAAAATGATAAATATTAAATAGCCATTTTTTATAAAGAGTGTTCACTAAAAATTATAAATAAATTGATAAATGAAGCAGAACATGCTGGAAGGAAGAAATAAAAATCTATTCTGCTTTTAACTTCAAATAGTTTTACAACCCGTGTTAAAACCGCGAATGGCCGCCCCGGTGGCGCAGTGGTCTAAGGCGTTGGCCTCTGATCATTCGTCCGAAAGGGGTCCGGGTTCGAATCCCGGTGAGGCATGGATATTGTGTTTGTCTTACGGCACTGGCTCTCTCCCTTCCCTGGAACCAGTGACCCTAAATTAGGGACGGGCGACTGCTTATAGCCCATTGAGTTGCTCACGGTGGTCGTTAAACCTCCAATCAAAAAAAAAAAAAAAAAAAAAAACCGCGAATGGTATTTCTGGTAATATTTTTAACCCTATTTTCTGGAAAAACCCTAAATTTTCAGAAGACCTGCAGGTTTACATGACAGAAACGTAGAATCATTGCTTATGATTCCTGGTAATTTTATTTGGCTCTTAAGTTGACAGAAATATTCCTCAACTTTGTCATGAATGGTAGTCACTGTCCTTGACTTTAACCTGCATAAGAGAAATAATCCCCAATTCCATCATTAATGATATTCACTGTCCTTTTTCTTTAAGCTCCCAGCTAAGGAGGGGACAAAAGAGAGAATCACCCGAGGGATAGTAACGCCGTGTGTGATTGGACAATCAGCGAAAAAGTACCCGTAAAGGCAAAAAGAGAGAGCCAAATTTCGGCTGTCATTCTCAAATGGCAAAGGCAGACATGAAAAGAGGCGAACACATAAAAACGGAAGACATAGGCAGTTACGACGTTTGTAGATCCAATAGGTCTAAAACGTTGCAACAGCCCAACTATTGGGTTTAAATTTCCGCGAGCTGCTATCGTTAAGTAGGAATATTAACATTGTTTTAAATTAAATTCGTTTGATAATAATAATTAAGGTACATAATTAATTGCATTAATGAAAAATGTGAATCCGTTCAGAGTCTGGTAATCTATTCATTTCTCATTAATACTAAATCTAGTGATATAAAACTGAAATTCCACATTTTTGATAGATTTCGGTTTGTTCTAAAGCGTTTCATCAATGCAGTTTTGTAAGAAAAGCGGAAAAAACAAGTCATTGTGAAATTATAGCAGTGGTGGATTCTCCTCTTGTTCTCAATAAGCTGGCAGGGATAAACTTATGGATCAAAACAGAGGGAAATTAATGTCTGTTTACTGTGACATCACACACAAACCTTCTTTTTTTTTATTGGAGATTTAACAACAACTCTGAACAACTCATTGGACTATAAGCAGTCGCCCGTCCCTAACTCAGGGTCACTGGTACCAGGGAAGGGAGAAGAGAGAACCGGTGCCGCAAGACAAACACATCATACGTGTTGTACATGTGTTACCGGGATTCAAACGGGGACCCATCTCGTACGAATGATCATAAGCCCGCACGTAGACCACTGCGCCACCGAAACGGCCACACACAAACCTACCATTATTGTTTGCTTAGCAGCTGTTGACAAAAATATCAGGGATAAGCGCTGCTTCGATATAAAAACCACAAAGCGGGCAAACAACACTTTTCTACAATACCACAAGAGCCACTACCTTTAGCCGAACATTAAGGTATATTAAATTATATTGGTTTGGTTAATCGCATTGTAGAGTTTTGATTTGCTGTCTAAACTATTCATTTTTACAAAACCAGTTTGACAGATCAGCCAGTCATCTTGTTCGCCTTTGTTTTATACCACCTTTTCTCCTTTGTCAGCAAATCTGCAAGTTTGTGTAAAAGAAGAAATCTAGCTCATTTTTGATATCCTGTAAGGCACAGTTATTCAGGCATTCACGAAAATCCATTTGAGTCGATGGAAGTTGAGATATATCAGTTGAAAAAGATATATCTTTTTCTTTTCGGAAGCACATCTGAAGTTTGACGTGTATTCCTCCGCGACATTTGCCAGCGTATTTGTTTAGCTTTGAGATCCTAGCTTTAGCAAGTTCTACCAAGGACTGTTAATTTTGAGATGTATTGTATCCTCAGCTTTGTCACCCCCATCCGCCTTCCCGAAACATCTGAGGAGATGAACAGGGAGTTAAATAATAACATTAATCGAATCGGATAATAAACTCTTACTAGATGAAACCATCCGATCCAATCCAGCGAAACTCACCCAGTGCAACGAAGGACGCTAATTGGCCAACGCATCGTCTCCTAAACCCAAGCATATTTAGAAAAATCAGTTCAGCTGCATATTAAACGCAATCGAAACAAACAAAGAACCCCATTGGACATTTTTAAAGTCTATTAATATTCTACTTGGGCTCAGAACGCGTGGTTTTGCCTTTCGTTGCGGAACTATTTATATTCCGTAGTGGCACACGGAAAGTCTACTACGTAAACAAGCACGACAACACGTCGCACTCCTGCCGTGCAGCCATTTTTCCTTAGAAGACACATTGGGAAAGTTTCGAATGCTCTGTTTTTCATTTCAAGCCCACGTAATTTATTTGCTGCAAGACTGAGATTCATTGCGCTAGGAATTAATTATTTACGATTCATTAGGTTAGTAGGTGTAATATGCTTACCTTCAATTTGATCTGGATACAGCACCTGTTTTCAGGTGCAGATACTGTGATTCTGAAAGAACAGCATCTTTCGTTTAGTCCCTTTTTGAAGGGTAATCCAATCACGAATGTAACAAGTATCAGTAAAATGATTTGGTCTAATTCTTTGCTTTGAAATGATCAGTTTGTTTGCGTTTCATACGCCTTTTTTTTTTTTTTTTTTTTTTTTTGCAAATCAGGATCTTCAGGAAAACAACGAAAAACAGACTTCCCATTGAAGGACAAACAACCTTATTACTACATTCAGTTACATCGATATAAGATAGGAAAAATATCCACAATTGCTGTGAAAGCGTATGAAGAAACATAATCTAGGTATGAAGTGTGCTTCCGAAGTATGAAGAAAAGTAACGAGTTATGATGTATGTTTACAAATTACGATGAAACAGTGACTGCGAAATAAATGCTGACGCTGATCTGTTCACCGAATAGAAATGCCTTACTTAAAAATCATGTGAACAAAGCTGTATCTTCGTTGCACACAACAGGATTCTGTGTCGGAGTCTGCTTTCTGTGTGACGTCATGGGCAAATTCGGAAAACCGACATTTCAGCTGCGTCTACAAATGGCACACTTCCACGGGCAAAAACGACGAGGTTTTAACCGATACTTTCGATATATCGGTCGTTTGGGAATGAGGAACCACCGATGTCAATCACCGATTTTTTCACCGATTTGACCATCACCTACTCCGAACTCTTGTGTTGTGTGGTAATTCAAACATTAATAAAAATAAGAGTTAAAGTTAAACATTGCACCTAAGCCGCCAGAATGTTGAATGCAAGCACGCAAACGTTCATGCATTGTGTCCTACAGGTGCTGGATATCAGTTTGTGGGATGGAGTTCCATGCCTGTTGCACTTGGTCGGTCAATACAGGGACGGTTAATGCTGGATGGGGGTTAACCTTGAGTTGTCGTCCAATGATGTCCCATACATGCTCGATTGGAGAAAGATCTGGTGATCTAGCAGGCCATGGCAACATGTCGACACTCTGCAGAGCATGTTGGCTTACAACAGCGCTATGCGGGCGAGCTTTATACGGTTGGAAAACACCCCCTGGAATGCTGTTCATGAATGGCAGCACAACAGGTTGAATCACCAGACTGACGTACAACTGTGCCGTCGGGGTGTGTGGGATAACCACGAGAGTGCTCCTGCTGTCATAGGAAATTGCTTCCCAGACCATGACTCCAGGTGTAAGTCCAGTGTGTCTCGGCCGCAGACAGGTTGGTTGCAGGCGCTCACCTGGCCTCCTTCTAACCAACACACGGCCATCACTGGCACCCAGGCAGAACCGGCTTTCATCAGAAAACACAACAGATCTCCACTCCATCCCCCAGTGAGCTCTAGCTTGACACCACTGACGTCGCAAACGGCAGTGGTTTGGAGTAAGGGGAATGCACGCAACAGGGCGTCTGGCTCGGAGCTGTCCTTCAAGTAACCGATTTGTAACAGTTCGTTGTGTCACTGTGGTGGCAACTGCTGCTCGAATTGCTGCCGCAGACGCAGTACGATGCGCCACGGTCATACACCGTACACGGCGGTCTTCCCTCTCAGTAGTGCCAAGTGGCCGGCCAGAACCCGGTCTTCTTGAGGCAGTACCTTCCCTTTACCACCGCTGCCAACAATCATGCACGGTGGCTACATTCCTGTCAAGTCGTTCTGCAATATTGCGGAAAGAAAATCCACCTTCTCGTAGCCCTATTACACGACCTCGTTCAAACTCCGTGAGATGTTGATAATGGCTTCTTCGTCTTCTTAAAGGCATTCTTGACTAACATCAACAAACTACGTCGAATCTCAACGATAACTAATGCTCACGAACGTTACAGCGCGTATTTACAGCAAACCTGCTTTGCATGTTCCGAGGGGTGCTACTGTCGCCACACGTATGCGCCGAGCGCTAAATTTGCATAGACGTCATCTTACAGATGTACTCTCACCGCCTACCAACTGTCGTTTATCTAACACAACCTCTTCTTGGTGTTGGGATTTTTTTCCGTCCGTGTATATTAACTCAACTTTTGTATTATTATTATTCGTACCAGAACGTGTGGATCTCTCATGACGACTATGGCTCTAACAGCCGGAGTAGTACTCGAAGTCGTAGAACAATAGGCCCAGGGCGACTGCCATTCACATTACGGAATTGCAATATCCGTGTTTCAAATTTGCACCTAATGTCACGGTGGGAGCTCATAGCTAAGAAAGAACCTCTGCCGATGTGCAGTCATGACTGAACCTAAGATCCTCATTCCATCACGTTCATGTGCTTTTCAAAATTTAAAGAAGTATTTCACTTTGGTTATGATTGCTACCAGTGTTGACATTTATTTCCGAATTGTTTTTTCATAAGTTCAACAGCGATCGTTCTTCGAAAATTTCCAGTATTGCATCCTTTGAAAAAGAAAACAGAAAACAAAAAAGCTAAGCACCCAGAAAGAAGAATTAGCTTATTTAGATGAAAACTAGTATGTGCAATGTACATGAATCAAAAAGGAAATTATTGCAATTCGAGAGCAGTTGGGCCATTTATTCGGATAAAACAGCTACACGAGTGGAACTACTCAGTACGCTGTAGCTCCCGCCACCTCTGGCTCGGATACAGGCGGTTACCTGTCATGGCATGGGCCCATACAGTTTGCAGATACTGCCCTGAAGTGTAGCATGCCAGATGGTGTCTAAATTGCGGGCCAGTTCTGTGACATTCAGGGATGGGCGTAATCAGGGGTCCCATCATGTCCCAAACATGTTCAATCGATGAGAGGGCGGGGGATCGTGATGGCCATGGAAGGGTGTCGACATTACAGAGGCAGGTATGGGAGAACCGTGCGGTGTGTGGACGGGCATTATTCTGTTAAAAATTGCTCGGTGATGCTGCGACAGGAATTGCAACACAACAGGTCGTAGAATGTCGTTGACGTACCGTTGAGCCGTGAGAGTGGTACAGAGGAGGTGCTACCATAGGTTATGGCTCACTAGACAGTCATGGTTCAGGAAGTGTGGTATCCAGGAAGTGTGCCATTTCACGGTAATGGTAAAATCCGTGCGCTGGCCAGCTCGTCTCCGGACACGTATGCTCTGGTCAGCGACGCCAAGTACAAATCGTAACTCTTAACTGAAGACAAAACGACGCCACTGGACTCCAACCCCGACACCACTGCAACCGGAGTCGGCAATGCTCAGAGTGTATGGATGCGCAGTAGCAAGCGATTTAACATAAAACAGGAGGTCAGAGTTCCGAAAAGTGTTTACCGTTGTGTTGCTGAAGAACATAAGTTTCAAAAAATTTGGGCACTAAAATGCAAATGGAAATTATTAAATCAAATGCAAGAATTTACTTCTTTGCAATCAAAGTATTGTAATGAAGCAATGCAATGCAGTAAGTAGGAAATTTCCCGGTGTTCTAGCAGAGTTAATCAAACTTCATGTAAGAACTTTACGTAGCGTCGATGCCAATCAAAGGTTTGTGACCGTGACAAGGGATTTTCGCCATTAACTTGCTTCAACATCTTGTTAGTTTCTGTTGGATTTTTGCCCAAACGAACGCTAAACAATGTTAACGCGCTGCTCAAAATACGCACGCCTTTTTTCATCAATCACCGAACAGTGCGTAAGTGCTCACAATACCCAGATATACCTCCGCGAGTGCGTGTTGTAGATGGACGATACCAAATCCCCTGTGAGGGGGAGGGAGGGAGTTATGTCGTAACGTAATCCAATAATCACCTTCAGTATGAGATAAAATGACTTTGCCGTACAGGCCCAGTCCGGGAACTTTTGTATCCTACTCCCTATTACCTTTCTGTTGATCAGGGGTGCACTCAGAAATTCGGAATGGGGGGAAGGGTCTGGCTCTTCAAGTAAAAATATCATGTATGTGTACTTACGCAACGTGACTGTTATAAAAAATTATTTGACCTGCCAAAGAATTTAATATATTGTATTCATGAGTTATCCAACTGCAAAGGAGTTTTCATTGTTTTTTTTACCAAATGAAAACACCACTGCTTCCAGCCTTCCAACACCATGACTATACTAGTGTCTACGTCGCTACCCTCCCACCAGTTTGCACCTGTCGATGCCATGATTGGTTGCTCACCTGCTTGCTCATAATTGTGGTTCACCTTGTCATCTACGAGACGCATCTGGTATGAGCGTGGAGAAATCGCCCCAACTCAACTGAACGGGAAAACAGGTTTGAGACAGACACCAAACATTCTTTTCCCATTTTTAACTACTGCTGGTAAAGCAGAACCCCCTTCCTCTTGGAGAAGATGGGCGTGGGGAAGGGAAAAGTACGTGTCCATTTCAAAAGCAACAGTAGTTAATCAAGCTAGCGAAAACAAGTACACTTGGTGAAAATTGAAGAAGAGTTAGAGGGTTTGGAAATCTCGTCAACACTTTTCAATCTGTGTTCATATTACTCCCTGCACTTCTAATGGGAAAATTTCGACCCTGTTTCCTTAAAGGGAGATTTCCCATACATCAAAATTGGCCCACGGATAAAAAAAACGTCGTAACTTAGATTGTACAATCCGTGTATTTCGCAAAAACTTTCATGAACTATATTAAAAATGAATAACTTTACTTCGATGTATTGGGTTGGTGCGAATGAAATGTCCAGCGCGAAAGAGCAGTGGAGTAAGGCCCCCACCAAAGCGGAATGGAACCACCCACAGGTGTTGCAGGTATTACTTCACAGAGGTACTATAAATAGCTAGTCTGTGTGAGAAGAACAAGGTTTAGGCGTGGTATGTTTGGACGTAATGTTTCTTGCAAAGGAAACATGCAGGCGTCGAATTTCAGAGTCATCTTCCGGTATGTATTTAAACTGGGCCATTCTTCAGGAATTGCTACTCGAAGCGTTAACAAAGCATTTGGGGAGAATACAGCCAGCGAACGAACCAATTGGCAATGGTTTGTGAAGTTTCGAAGGGGAGATACGAACCTGCAAAACTAAGTAAGTGGTCACCGTCCTGTTGCTGTTTCAGACCATGTTTTGTTACGTTTGATTGAAGCGGACCCCGAAAAAAGTGTCGTGAGATAGCGGCCGAGGTAGGTGTCCACAGCATGACAGTTGTTAGGCGTCTGGCTGCACTGGGTACGGTCGTACAGGTAGCGCCACGGTTCCTTACCACATATGACTGCCGCATAAGTTGACAACTGCCAACAAGACTAGGCGTTTAAAAAATCTGCACGTCACTGCTTACCAGGAATAAACAGGAACCTCTTCTGCATCGAATCGTCACCTGCTACTAGAAGTGGGTCCTTTATGATAGTCGGCCCCGCACGGGGATAACTGGTTTTCCAGTTATTTGGGGAGCGGCGCCCCCACGGCCCGAGCTGACCTTGTGACGGATCATTTTGTCATTTCGTATTGTACGATTACATCACCGAAGGGACAGCTGTTCATCCAGCTGCTGTGGGATGGCGTCCCCACGGCCCGAGCCGACATGAACTTGATGTGAATTTTCACATTTTTTATGTTTTTTGTTTTTTCACTTGACACGCTCCCGCCTCAGTTGTAGGTTGCTGAGGTTGTGATTATGCGCCAGCTAAGGATTTTAGTTTCTCGTTTTCTTTCCTGTCTTTTCCATTTCATGTTTCTTTCTTTGTTTTTCCGAGCTGGTTAGCTAGACCTGCCTGCACGTTTGCCGTGTGCGGTGACCTGTAAGGTGGAAAAGGGGATGCTGGAGGCTGAGGTTTCTGGAGGCCTGGGTGTTGTTGTCGCCAGTTGCCAACACTCCTCTTTGCCCCCTGCTTCACCCTAAACGGGCGGCTGGGAACTAACCCACTCCTAGTCAATGAGGTCTGTGGCCGAGTGGAGCCCAGACCTCTAACGGCTTGTCGTCTCGTACGACAGGGTGAGTCTGGGGATAGGGTGGGCATGTGAAAGGGGTGTTCCCCAGGCATGGGAAAGTCTGGGTGCTCGCCGAGCGCATGTCTGCCCTATCAACTTGCTATATCCGCTTGCTATCCCTAGAGTCGTGTCCTGCGTCCACTTGGGCTTGCGGACCTCCGGCTCTCCCTCGTTGGGCTCGATTGTGGGTGGGGAAGTCGGCGGACGAATTCTAAAAACTTTTTATGGCTCAAAATGAAATTTCCCACGAACCTAAAACCAAAAGAGGTGTTGAGGAAGGCTTAGCTCCTTCCGCTAAAAAGCATGTGCCCGATTGCTCGAATGCCAGATTCTTTTTGTGCACTCATTGGACCCTTCAAAGCCTTTGAGTGCCAAAAGTCCATTTTGGATTAACAAAGCACTGCAATCCATAGCAAGTTCTCCCAAGAGCGTAAAGAAGCTCCAATCTGGAGATCTTCTTGTAGAGATGTCCACTGTGGCCTACAGTTCCACACTTATTAACACCACCACGCTGCTGGAGACTCCTGTCAAAATAACACCCCATGGATACCTAAATTCATCTCGAGGCGTTGTATCCTCTCAGGACCTCGTTGAGTGTACTTTGGAAGAACTACTAGAAGAACTGAGGAGTCAACAAGTTACGGGTGTGCGGCGTATACTCTTTAGGCGGAATGGGCAGTCCGTCCCATCCCGCAACATCATTTTAACGTTTGATAGCCCTTCGCTGCCTACATCCATCAAGGCAGGGTATCTTCACCTAGAGGTACGCCCGTACATCCCTAACCCTTTGAGATGTTTTAGGTGCCAGTCTTATGGCCATTCTCAGCAGTCGTGCAGGAGCAATCCTAGGTGTGCATGCTGTGGTGCCACAGAACATCTTTTGCAGGAATGTGTGGCCGAGGCCGAGTTTTGTGTGAACTGTAAGGGTTCACACGCGGCATCAGCCAAAGATTGTCCCAAGTGGAAGGAGGAGAAGGAAATCCAAAGGATCAAAACGGTGGAAAATATTTCCTATCCTGAGGCCAGAAGAAAAGTGGTTCCTGTTACATCTGATCGGCGATCATACGCTTCAGTGGTGGTTGCCAAATCTACGGTTGCCATTCAGACCGACATTCAGATCCCCCTTAAATGTCCATTCAGTGTTAACGACATCATCGCAGCCGGACTGGAGGCACTCCAGTCTCGAGCTAGGGGTCTGAAAGCGCCACCCACCACTTCGCCGAAGCAGACTCATCCCACCACCAACAAGGGAACTCAGGCCACTTCTTCTAACAAAAAGACCAAAGCCCAGGATAAGAAAAGCATTTCTTCTCCTACAAAATCTCAGGAAACGACTCAACGTCGTGCGCCTCCCGGTAAGACACTTGGGACAAAACATGCTCCCATCTTAGCCCCTGGTAACACGCCTCCAGATCTGGGGGAACCCCCAGCAGAGGCGGTGGAGCCGGACTTCGTTTGATCATTTTCATTTTCATTTTACTTATAACCATGACTTCAATCATTCACTGGAACTGTCGAGGTTTTCGGACGAACTTTGATGAAGTGAAACATCTGCTTTCATTTTACTCTCCGGTGTGCCTTTGTCTACAGGAGACGAAGCTTAAACCATCGGACCTGCTTTCAGTTCGAGGCTACAGTGCAGTTCGGACAGATAACTCGTCTGGAAATATAGCCTGTGGGGGAGTCGCTATTCTCGTCCCTCACAGGGTTCCGGTATCTTCCGTCGCGGTTTCCACAACTGTGCAGGCCGTGGCGGTTCGTATTTCTATGCCTGTACCTCTTACTGTCTGCAGTGTCTATCTGCCGCCGGACGAGAACGTGAGCGTCTCGGTACTGGAGAGATTGGTTGATCAGCTGCCCTCACCTTTTTTAATACTAGGTGACTTCAATGCCCATCATCATTTGTGGGGTAGTGTCAGCATCAGCACGAGAGGTCGTCCCATAGAGTCTCTTCTGTCCTCGGCCTCTTTGTGCCTTTTTAACACCGGTGCTGACACGTACTTCCATGAACCGACACGATCCTTCAGTGCGATCGATTTGACCTTGGGATCACCATCAATTATTGCTGACTGGTCGTGGACGGTGTGTAACGACCTCCACGGGAGCGACCATTATCCGATTTTGCTCTCGCATCGTGCCAACATGCCAACTTCTGCCTCCCGCCCTCCTCGTTGGAGGATGGAGCGTGCGAGATGGGAGGTCTTCACGCCGTCAGCTTTGATCTCTTCTGCAATGGTGACCCAAGAGTCAATCGACGCGCAGCGGTTCTTGAAGTCACAAATTGTATTCTTCAGGCAGCTGATCTTTCTATCCCAAAAACATCGACGACACTCTCCAGAAGTCTGAAGCCTTGGTGGACCCCTGAATGCGCAGCGGCTAGGAGAGCTCAACATAAGGCCTGGTCTACGTTTCGGCGTTATCCGACCGATGCTAATCTCGTTAAATTCAAACGAGCAAAATCCTATGCTCGGTTGGTGCGTCGACGTAGCAAGAGGGAGTCTTGGATCCAGTATGTGTCATCTCTCACTTCACGTGCCAGTTCGAAAAGTGTGTGGGAAAAGATTCGAAAGATCAGGGGTAACTACAGCTCTCACCAGATCTCCATTCTCGAGAGCAACGGCTGCACATATGCTGGAGTCGGGGAGATTGCTGATTGTTTAGGGAAGGCGTTTGCCTCCGTGTCGAGTGACCTGGCGTATCCTACTTCTTTTCAAAGAATGAAATCCACTGCGGAACGCCAGAGAATCTCCTTTGCGCCTTTTCTCGACACGGGATATAACTCCCCCTTCAGCATGGTTGAACTCAGGGTGGCTCTGCATCGGTCCGGCGCTACATCGGTCGGTCCCGATGGCATCCATTATGACATGCTCCGTCATCTCTCGCAGTCGTCTCTCGAGAATCTCTTAATCCTTTACAATCGTATTTGGTCGGAGCACAGTTTCCCGGAGTCTTGGCGAAAAGCAGTTGTTCTGCCTTTTCCCAAACCTGGCAAGGATCCCAAGTCTCCCTCTAGTTATCGTCCAATTGCTCTCACTAGCTGTCTGTGTAAAGTTCTTGAACGCATGGTTAATTCCCGGTTAGTTCATTTTTTAGAATTTCATCAAGTACTTTCACCATCACAAAGCGGCTTTCGCCGTCATCGTTCACCTCACGATCATCTCCTGCACCTTGAGACATCTGTGCGCGAGGCGTTCTTGCGTAGGCAGCACCTGGTTTCTGTCTTTTTTGATATTGAAAAAGCTTATGATCGAGCGTGGCGGCATGGTATTATCCGTGACCTCCACGCATGCGGATTGCGAGGAAATCTTCCGACATTTATTTAAAATTTTCTTCGCAATCGGGTGTTCCAGGTGCGCCTGGGTACGACGCTATCGGCAACATTCCATCAAGTACAAGGTGTTCCTCAAGGTTGCATTTTATCTGTCACATTGTTCATCCTTCGCATTAATTGTCTCCTCACAAATCTTCCTCCTGCGGTTTCGGCTACTGTCTATGTTGATGACTTGCACATTTTCTGCTCGTCATCCAGCATGCATTTTATTGAACGGCAGTTGCAGTCTGCAATTAATCAGATCTTTAAAACGGCGAATAGCAATGGTTTCGTTCTTTCTCCCGACAAGACAGCGTGTGTCCATTTCTGCCGGGGGCGTGGCCCCCATCCTGACCCAGAGCTGTTTTTAGACCGTGCAGCCATACCAGTTTTGCCGGAGACCAAGTTCCTTGGTCTGACCGTCGACCGTGCGCTTACGTTCCGTGCGCACGTTCGGCGGCTCAAGATTTCCTGTCTGCGGGCTCTATCCATTCTTAAGATCCTTTCGAGAGTCTCGTGGGGCGCAGACAGGACGTCTTTGATTCGTATTTACCATTCCTTAATCCGGTCGAAACTGGATTATGGTTGTATCGTGTATGGCTCTGCTCGTCGTTCCGTTCTCCGGCCTTTGGACACTATTCACCATCAAGCACTGCGTCTTTGTTCGGGAGCATTTCGAACATCTCCGATTCCCAGCCTTTACGCTGACGCGAACGAACCATCGCTTGAATTACGCCGTCTGCAGCTGTCTATTCAATTCTACATGAAACTTAGATCTCTTCCAGGCCATCCTTTATACGATGCAGTTTTTCATCCCCAGCATGCTCGTTTATTCGGGAACCGGCCCTCCTGCATTTCAACCTTCGGTCTTCGTATGGCGGCCGTAGCCCGTGATGTAGGGCTCGACTTGTCACTTGTTGGAGAGACCAGGGGCTTTGGGGATCCGCCATGGCACCCACTTGATGTCATGGTTGATACCACCTTTACATCTTTCGATAAATCCTCAACCAATGCGTCAGTGTACCAGCAGCTCTTCGCTGAGCACCGTGACCTAAATTTTGATTACACTCCTATTTTTACTGATGGCTCCAAAATGCATGGAGTCGTTGGATCCGCGGCTGTCTGTGTAGATGACGTTTCAGTAGCGCGGATCCCAGCTGAGGCCACGGTGTTTTCAGCGGAGATGCATGCTGTGTATCTCGCTCTTCTCCATGTTCGGTCGAGTTCTCATCATCGTGCTATGGTCTATACGGATTCCTTGAGTGTCTTGCAGTCTTTGTCATCTGCAGATTGCCGTGACCATCCTTTTCTCGTGAATGTGAGACAGTTACTTCGTCGTTTGCTCGGGGCCGGTTTTCAAGTTCAGTTTTGCTGGATTCCTGGGCATGTTGGAATCTCGGGTAACGAGTGTGCTGATGCGGCTGCTAGATCTGCTTCCTCTTTGGTCGTCATACCCTTGGCACTGTTTCACCGGGATTTCCGCTTTCTGGTACGCGACCATATTAAGCGAACGTGGCAAGGTCTGTGGGACCAACAGGTGGAAAATAAACTGCATCGTATTAAACATAATCTTGAAGTCTGGAAATCCTCATATCGTCGAAACCGTAGGGAGGAAGTGGTGCTTGCGCGTCTCCGCATTGGGCATTGTCGTTTCACTCACCGCTTTTTGCTGTGTGGCGACACTGCGCCGATGTGTGAGACGTGCAACTGCCGACTCACTGTCACTCATCTTCTGTGTACCTGTGTTCGTTTTCGTGATGTACGTTTTCATTTCTTTCATTCTCATTTGTTGACCGAGGACGCCGCTACACTGCAGCGACTCCTCAATGACCACTGTGATACTGTTGCCGTGTTTTCATTTTTTAAAGAAATTGACTATTTTAAACGTATCTAGATTTTAGCCTTATCATCATCCTCATTTCTCAGTTTTACTGAATCAGCTAGATTTTAATCATTGTATCATGTTTTTAATACTGTTTGTTTCATTATCTTTTTTAGCCCTTCCATCGTTCTCATTTTTCAGTTTTACATGATCAGTCAGATTTTAAGCTTTTTACCACATTTTTAATACTATTTGTTTGTCTTGTTTCTGGCGCTCTTTGGCCAACCATGGCCCTTGCGCCATAAAAATCGAACAACCAACCAACCAACCGTTTTTTAATTCTGTCTGTTTGTCTTGTGTCTGGCGCTCTTTGGCCAACCATGGCCCTTGCGCCAATAAAATCTACTAACCAACCAACCAACCAACCTATGATAGTCGGAAACCATCTGCACAATGATTAGGCAAGGCACAGCCTGCTTGTCCACAAGCGGGATAATTCATTAGATTTTCTTGGCAAGGGGCAAAACCATCAGTGCAGAACATATTTGTGCTGAATTACACGAGTTACATCGGAAAGGGCTGCGGAAACAACCGGCTTTGGTCAACAGAATGGTGTTCTTCTGTTCCAGGACAACGCTCGCTCTCATGTCGCACAACGAGTGATGCTGACACCCAGTGCTTTGGGCTATGAAGCACTGCCTCGTCCTGCCTATTTTCCGGACATGTTTCCGACAGACTTACACCTGTTTCTGTTTCGTCGCCTGAATCAGTTCCTGTCTGGAAAACAGTTCATGCCAGACAGCGAGGCCCAACGTGCAGTTGGCCGCCCCGGTGGCTCAGTGGTCTAAGCGATGACCTCTGATCATTCGTCCGAAAGAGGTCCGGGTTCGAAATGTAGTGAGGCATTGATGCTTTTTTTGTCTTACGGCACTGGCTCTCTCCCTTCCCTGTAACCAGTGACCCTAAATTACGGACGGGTGACTGCTTATAGACCATTGAGTTGCTCACGGTGGTCGTTAAACCTCAAATCAAAGAAACACAAAAAAACCCGTGCAGTTGATTACTTCTTCGGGTCCCAGCTACAAGCCTTTCTTCGTTTCTTGATCATGGCCTCGCCGGACAGATGGCAACTATGTGTCAATGCCGAAGGGCTTATTTTGCCTAGGTAAGTTGTCCTACTTTTCCGTTCTCGCCGTCCACGTGCGCCGGTATTTTGCTGGACATTTCATTCGCACCAACGCAATAGTTATGATACTTGCTTAAAGGTGGAGCCACTATTCCTTACCATTACATCGAAGTAAAGTTATTAATTTTTAATGTAGTTTTGAAAGTTTTTTGCAAAAGCACCAGTTGTACAATCTAATGATAAGAAGGAAGTTCTTCGTACTGAATAACCACTAACAATATTCATAAAGCTGTCTACGTACGATATACTAGAACACGTTTTCAAAAGACGCATGATCTTTCAAGGCCTCATGGCCCCATTCTCAGGCTAAGTGCCAGGAGTCACAAAGAAGCAACCAGTTTATATTGAATACAAAACCCACAATGCACCCAGCCACAAGCACAAGTGATGCCATTTAGAGTACACTAAGTTCAATAGGTAAAATATTATGCTAATTCTTTAATAGGAAAGTTATGCTAATTCTTATTTTACCAATTAAACTTTAATTTACTCTAAATGGCATCACTTGTGCTTGTGGCGGGGTGCATTGTTTTATTTATTTATTTATTTTTAATTGGAGGTTTAACGACCACCATAAGCAACTCAATGGGCTATAAGCAGTCGCCCGTCCCTAATTTAGGGTCACTGGTTCCAGGGAAGGGAGAGAGTCAGTGCCGTAAGACAAACACAACATCCATGCCTCACCGGGATTCAAACCCGGACCCATTTCGGACGAATGATCAGAGGCCATCGCTTAGACCACTGCGCCACCGGGGCGGCAACGGGGTGCATTGTGGGTTTTGTATTCAATATATACTGGTTGCTACAAGTTATAAGTTTTTAAAGGCCAATTGCAATGTGAGATCTGAAACCACATCAATGAACGTTTCGTACTATGTTATATCAAAATCCATTGGGCTATCTTGCCCTAGTAAGAGCAGAGCAGAAATACTGAGAACAAACTGAATTAATCTTGAAAACGTACATATTTGTACCCAAAACTTACTGCTATCTAGAAAACCATATTCTACTTAGAAAATCCTTCAATACACAAGCACATATTTGGTTAGCCGTCGGAATGATGACTTCATCACGTCATGTAGACTCTAGGAAATTCCACAGTACACTTGTGAGAGAATGAGAGTCAAAAAAGCAAATAACGCTTTAGTGTTATTATGAAAATAGTATGACCTCACCTATTTCCCTAAGTGTCTCCGGAGCTTCACTAAAAGATTAATATTAAGCGTTGGCATACAAACTTTGCTAAAAGTTTTCTTCCTCTCGAAGTGCCACAGGCCACACACTGTGAAAGACCCACTCCGGCCTAAAAATACAATCTTCGAAATATTCTATTACGACTAATTGAAACCACTACGATGCATCAGGTGCCTCTAATATTCCTGCTGGAAAATTTCTGTAAAGTTTTTTTTTTTGTAACACTAGAGCATACTGGAAAGCAAAATGGAATCACTGCAGACGTTAATATTATAAAGAGATACTCTTCTTTCCGAGCTCTTTAAACACAATTCCATTCCATAGTGACCTAACTTGTTTCAGTAGAATTTCGATTATTCATACGTTTCTCAGTTATACGTTTTTCACTTTTGGACGTAATTCTGCGTTAGTCCCGCTATTTTATTGTAGTTTATGTCGCTCTTTTTCAGTTCTGTTATACGTAATTCACTTATACGCTTTTTACGAGTGTACCTTAAAATCTAAATTTCAGATTATCATAAATACACGCAGAAGTGAAAATGGTTCGGAACGACATTTCTCTAAATAAAATAAGTGAATAAAAGTACATATAAATTTTAGTGTATTTGAAAAAAAAATTACGTAGCAAGGGGGTGTGTATTTGAAAAATAAATTCGTACCGTCCAGTATGATATCCCTATGGGCGTAATCTTGAACTAGTTACAATGCTGCAGGTAAGCTTTAGGGTACCAAAACCAATTTTATTCGCAGCGATAATTTGGTATATAGCAGGTGAACAAGGTTACACTGACCTGCGTGGAAGACGGCATCCTCTAGTGGTAGTGGTGTCAAACAGCAGTGGCTTCTGTGAATCTCTGCGACGTAAGATTTCTTAAATCTCTGTGACGTAACTTTGTGGCTCCTCTATTTCGTGGCGTAGTAGAATAAAATCCTAAATGTATCATCAATATTCAATATCCTAGTTTCAAATGGATGCACTCAGGATCCACACACACACAAAGAAACTGTTAATGCATGAGTTCCATACTAAAGCACTGGTCTCAGATTCTTAATTGTGAGGATTTCACTTAAACTAGAATCAATATTTTCATAGGCAGATACAGTCGTCAAAAGAGAAGTTTGATTTTCATAGGTTTTATGATTTTTACAATGCGATAAATTATATTATTCTGAAAACATATCACTCGTTGCTGTCATGGATAAAAGGAGCGATTTATCAGATTTGCAAAAAGGGATGATATTCGGTTTTCGGGCCAAGGGAGAAGGAATTTCTGAAACAGCACAGTTTGTGTTCGCTTGCTGCTGTGCTTAAAGTGTATCGTGATTGCAGAAATGGCGAGGAAACTGCCTTTCTCCAATCCCGATAAAGTGTATCGTGATTGATAAGGGACGTGCAAACTGCGGAACACCACGTGCCATTCATGTGAGAGGTGAACGTCGGCTGCGAAGGGGCGTGAGGGCCGATAGGCACGCTACAGTGGAGCAACTCACTGGCCGAATGAACCATGGGGCTTCCGGAACTGTATCTAAAACGACATTTTACCGTACCCTGCTGCGTATAAGGCCCCGATGCAGACGGATGGTCACTGCACCTATGCTGCTTAAGGCGCATCAGCAGAATAGTTTACATTTGCACGGCAGTATCGGCATTGGACCTCCGCTGATTGGCAAAGGATTGCCTTCTCCGATGATTTACGTTTTCTACTTCATCGAACGGATGGATGTAGGCGTATAAGGTGAGAAACATCGGAGAACAAACATTATTCAACTATTGTTGGAAAAACACAAGCAAGTGGGGGCAGCGTTATGGTCTGGGAAATGTTTTAGTGGCATTCCCTGGTTCCACTCATACCTGTGGAAGGCACTATGGTCCGAATTAATTATGAATCCATCCTTGCAGACCACTTACACATATACATGCTGATTGTCTTCCCTGGTGCAGATGGGATCTTCCAGCACGACAATACGGTGTGTCCAACAGCTAGAAATGTCCGAGAGTGGTTGGAAGAACACGATCAAGACTTCAAAGTACTTCCATGGTCCCCTAATTACGCAGACTTAAACCCAAGTAAGCAACTGTGGGACCACCACCATCGTGTTGTTCGCTCTATGGATCTTCTACCATGCACCCTCCAGCAGGTGTCGGATGCACTGCAGTCAGCATGTCTCCACATACTTATGACTACCTTCCAGCACCTTATTGAGCCACTTCCAGCTCGTCTAGCTGCTGTCTGCGCTGCACGCGGCGGTTACTATGGGTATTAGCTGGTGGTCACAATAATGTGACTCGACCATGTACTTTGTAATGCTTTTCTTTTCCCTTTCGCTGCCATTTCGACTTTAAATAAATAATTATTGAGGAACATCTTATACTCCTTTAAAACATAAATTTTACCATTGTTTTTAACATTTTGAAATTTTGTTTCTGCGTTGTTTTACATTTATATGTTTTTAAGGCCATCCCCAATAAATATATGTAACCCAAATTTCACTGTATTGTGATCAGTAAATTGCTTCCATCGAATCTTAAATTGAAGGTAAGATTAAATTTATTAAGCAAAAAGCTTGTGCAATTCCGTACTGGATCTAACATTTTACTATTTTATTTTTAAGGGTATATGCCCATCATAAGCAGCTTGATAGGCGCCAGTCCCTAATTTAGTGCTACTGTTTATAGGGAAGGAAAGGGGCTTGTGCCGTAAGAGAAACACAACATCCATGCCTTACTAGAATTTCAGTTCGGACCCATCACGGACGAATGGTCAGAAGCAAGCGAGCACTGCACCACCGCGTCATCTCCTATATTTTACCAAAAAAAAAAAAAGAAGCTCCTCCACATACAAATAAAATAATATCATGTTTTCGGCAGTGGTGTAGTGCTAATTGAAAAAGTACAGGAACGCGCTGTGTCTTTACATTTTGAATACCTTTCCATTCTTACCTCCATTTCCGTCTTTCCCCTTTTCACTTTCTTATATTTATAGTATAAGAAAGTATAAAACAATTAATCACCATTGTGAGAGGTAGTGAGGACCAAAAGTACTTGCTTTGGTTGCCGCTTATCTGTCGGGCGTTTTTTTTCTCAGTTCAAGCAATAAAAACCGTCCTGTGTGAAAGCTCTCCCGAAATTGCACTGCGAAGCGGTTTTATTGTTTCCACGGATTTTTTTTTGCCTGTATGAAACGGGCCCCAGAGCGAAAAATAATTTCCTCTGCTTCCACCGTAATTAAAGGGAACTTGTAACTGGACTAAATTCACTGAGAGCTCACAACTAGACACCTCAATAATGACCAGATTAATTACATTCCCAATAACAATCATTTCCCCGCTAGAATACCCCCACCTCAACGTTCTTAGAAAAAGGAGTTTCAAAGGACTGCCAAAGTGAGAATGTGTTTAGAGACTAATTCTATTTTCAAACAAACATGAAACGTTAATTCCACGAACAGTGCAGGGTTTTTGTTGCATTTTTATTGGAAAATAGTTAAAGGACATTCGCATTTTAAAAAGGAAACCAAGTTATTCTGTATAGGTTTACCTGAACGCGTGCCGGCTAGAAAAAAAAAGTACAAGAATGCCGTTTAGGCCCCACTTCACCACTGGTTTTAGTGCTCCGAATCATGCAGTATGAATTCATAGTGCTTAAGGGTATGAACGAAATGTCTTCCTCATTGACAATCAAACGATACACGAACGTCATTACATTCCCCATGCAAACTTCCATCTGAGCAGCATGTTGCATTCTGCAGCTGTTGGGTATGCTTTAGGACCACATTTCTGTTCGACTGACATTGCAGTATCTGTGGTGCTTGTTGCGAGGAACGCGCTGAAAAACTCGAGTATGCTTCGAATAAGGCATTCCTCCAGGGGGCGGGACCTAGGGGTCAGGACCGCCTACCTCTTTAAATATCCATCTTATAGAAAAATAGTTTTTTGTAGTAGCAGAACCTGAATAATCGCAAAACCAATGCATTTAAACATGAGATTTTGAAAATCATTTGCGTCGTGTCTGGTGTTTCCTCCTCTCATCTTCAAGATAGAGCGCCACAAAACAGTACGAAAAAACAAAACAAAAAAAAAAGAAAAAAAGGAAAGAAAGAAAGAAAAGAAAGGACGAAAAAAAAAAAAGAAAAAATTAAATGGGCACAGTAGCTTCTGTGCCGCAACCTACAACGTAGAACTAGGTCAACTGTCATTGTTTCATGGCACTATCTCACTAGTTCTACGTCCTTAAAATATTCAGCGAAGGACAGTTGACGTAGCCCTACGCTGCAGGTTGCAGCACAGTTGCTACTGTATACCTTTGATTTTGTTCAGATATAAATTTTAAAGAATGAAACGAAAGAAATGTTTTACTTTATTTACTTAAAAGCAACTTATACTACGTATATACAATTTATAGTAACTTATGCTGATTCTAAATTAATGTTAGTAGAAGTAGAAGGCGTAGTATCATCGTTGTCAGTAGTCATTGCTAAAATTGTTTCTGAAGAAATCGCTGTTCAGAAACAATTTTTAAAACTCCCTAGTTGCCTTGTTATAAATTTGACGATACGGTTCGGGCCTAATATACTCTTCTTGTTGTTGCTCTTGTTCTTGTCTAGATTATTATTTTTTTTAATGGAGGTTTAACGACAACTATGAGCAACTCAATGGGCTATAAGCAGTCGCCCGTCCCTAATTTAGGGTCACTGGTTCCAGGGAAAGGAGAGAGCCAGTGCCGTAAGAAAAACACAACATCCATGCCTCAACGGGATTCGAATCTGGACTACTTTCGAAAGTATGATCAGAGGCCATCGCTTAGACCACTGCGACCTATTCAGATTCAGAATGCATCGGCGGTGTCAAGGTTTGAGACATAATACATTCATTATCCAGAGAAGTTGTAAAGACTATTGATGTACATTGGCATTCCATGCTCGGTGTGAAAATTTAAAAATCTGGATCAACGGCATCAATCTCCACTGTTCTTGCTGTTCAGGCTCAATTTGTGCAGCTGATCTGGAAGGTTGTGGATCTAGAGTCGAACTCGGGTGAGACGCATCCTGGCGCTCAGGCTTTTCAGACTCCTTACATTCCCATGATCTCTCATTTGATGAATTTGTGGGTTTTCTCGGGTTCCTCTCGTTCTCTTCTAGCTGTTTCTTCAACTTTCGTTGGTTCTTATAGTAATTTTCCCTGGATTTTCGCGGCATTTCTAAATTTTGTTCATCAATTTTTATTATTACAAAAATAAACGCATTTCAAATGCACTTTATTTCGGTATATCAAATACGTCCGTTATCTCTGAGTATCAACTATCGAATGCGGGGCTGAGGTCATCGCTAGCATTATCTATTCACTAGTTATCCACCTTTTTTTTTTTTTTGATTAGAGGTTTAATGACCACCGTGAGCAACTCAATGGGATATAAGCAGTCGCCCATCCCTAATTTAGGGCAACTGGTTCCAGGGTAGGGAGAGAGCCAGTGCCGTAAGACAAACACAACATCCATGCCTCACCGGGATTCGAACCCGGACCCCGTTCGGACGAACGATCAGAAGCCATCGCTTAGACCACTGCGCCACCGGGGCGGCATTTTTTCACCTTTAAAAGGCGTGAGGGGAAACAAAATTACACAAAAGTTAGCTTAATTTATAACGCTATTGCTTCGAAGGGTTAAGGGATGGAGGGTTGAAACTAGTTGTGTTATAAATGGGACCTTATAAATTTTCTAACGATGTATTATCTATTTCTCTACGATTATTAATTTCGAATATGTAAACGTTCAAAGTGTGACGTGTTTTCGTTGCATCCGTGCTCCCCGTGTTACCCCCTGTTCAGCGCGGAGAAACACTCAGTTCAACGTAAAAAAAATAGATCCATTCTCTCGCTCTCGTCTCACTGTTGTCGGCGATCAAGTAGCTCGATGAAATATCTTATTAATATTTTGGTGTGTGTGAATGCCTACCAAGCAAATCTTTTCTCATCTCCTTCTGGATTATGGTGTTGTTGATAAGTCACTAAGACCGTCATTCTGATAATGGATGAATGTTGCGCTTGAACATCATTTTCACATATTAAATGGATGCAAATATTTATAGCCGCCCCGGTGGCGCAGTGGTCTAAGCGATGGCCTCTGATCATTAATCATTCGTCCGAAAGGTGTCCAGGTTCGAAACCCGGTGAGGCATGTATGTTGTGTTTGTCTTATAGCACTGGCTCTCTCCCTTCCCTGGAACCAGTGACCTTAAATTAGGGACGGCCGACTTATAGCCCATTACGTTGCTCACGGTGTTCGTTAAACCTCCAATAAAAAAAATTTATAGTCAGACTTCGTATTCGAAGTCTGCACTGATCGGACTGACTTCGAATACGAAGAAAATAAGGCATACTGAGACGGGTGGAAAATGAAAAGTAATTTAACGGGTCAACTTTTCAACTACTGAATGTTATGCTAAAAATCGTGCTTTAACAGTTATTTTTTAAATCTTACTGAGGTTCTTTGTGGTTGTTTTCTTTCAGTGTCGAAGTATATTTTCAGGATTCCCACCCGCGCGATTTTGGAGACGAATTAATGATTTGTGTAAGCAATTAACGTTGCATTTCTGGTCACGTGTTCTGCGTTTTATGACAGGGGAAATCATCCAGGACGAGGGAGACCTCGTAAAATCTCTATGGAGAGGCAATACTTTTTTGGTGACGGGCTACTATTAAAAACATCTGTTTTAGTGTCCAAGGGACCAACGAGCAAGAAATAATTTTGTAAAGTTGTAAGCTAAGGCGTGCAGTTATTTTTCTCTCAACGTGTTTATGGAATTAGAAAAAAAAAATTGTATTGCACTCATATATATACATACATGCAGTTTTTCTAAATCTCTCACAAACAGAAATCCTGGACATATGCCGGCTTCGAATTCCGCTTTCTCAAACGTCTGAGATACCATACGAAGCACCTGTTTTAGTGTCCAAGGGATCAACGAGCAAAAAATAATTTTGTAAAATTTTAAGCAAAGGAGTGAAGAAATAGTTATATTGTTATTCTCAATGTGTTCATGGAATTAGAAAAACAATGCAGTTTTTCTAGATCTCTCCCAAACAGAAATTCCTCCTTCGCAAGCGTCTGAGATTCATTAAAATACTGACTTTTGGGGTTTAACAAAAGTGGGTGTCTTCTGTAAACATATTTACTTTTTCTCACAAAAAGCTGAAAGTAATTAATAACATACGTAACTACGTCTTAGATGAAGGATTTGTATGGAGAGGTATTTGCTGCAGATTTTTGCATTTCACTGTGGTGAATACAATGATTGGTTTGTATCGTGTTACTGCAGGTGAAGAAGTTAAGAACTCATCGGCTGGCATTTTAATTTGTCATCCGTTCTCTCAGTTTTGCTAACGAACATAAAAGGCGGAGCCTATACGGCAGATCTGTCTATAGTCGTACCCGGCATTTTCTCTTTTAGTATAAAAATATCAGACTTTTTGTTTGTTTGTTTTAAATAACTGTTTTTGCTGTTGGTTAATAAAACGTTGATGACGGGGGTAAGATGGAGAAGAAAATCGGCCACCTTGTTGATTTATCGTATTTTCAGAAGTGAACTCTAGTGGACCCATAAATAGATGAATGCCTTAAAACAAACGCTTGTCAGTGAGTTTTACTATATGCTGTGGGTTTTCTTCTCCCTCTTACCCCTAAGGTGTAGGACTATACACCGAACCTATTGATATCGATATCAATACAAAAGAACACGAACCGATGGTTCAAACATTGGGGCAACTCCAATCGTTCAGAACCTAGCACACGGTTGACCTATCTCGCTCCTAGCCATAGATTAGTCGACTGCACACAGGCTGGCAACAGCACCTTCAGTCGGGAAAAAGACGTGACGCCGTAGGTCCAGTCGCCTTTAGAAAAGAGGAAGGAGCAGGAGCTCCACAGGAAAGATCAGAATGAAAAGGAGGTGAATAGAAGAATGAGAGTGTATGCATCGGTAAAGCTGCATGCTAAGTGATGAAGCAAACTAAGTCATTTCAAACAGCACAGTAGAAAAACTGAAATTAATAAAGTTAATGAAGTCTGGTACCGCAATGATACATTTTCTTAGTAGGGGAAGGTAACTTGAAGTTTTCAACACTTTTCAAAAGTGGAGCAGATAAATATATTTTTGCATTAAGCGCCAAATTATAATCTATAATTAAGGAACCCAGGGAATAACTGTCGTCAGAAAAAATAATAAAGTATGCGAGGTGAATGCATTATATGAATTTTATGAGCATTTTATGGGCAGGGGAGCTTAAAACTACTTAAATTATTTACTCTGGAATGTAAAAACTCACTTAACATAATGCTACGATGTTTTGCCCATAGTAAAAGAAATTCTTTTGAATGTGTTACAAGAAAAAAAAAAAAAATGCCACAGGTCTGATTTTTTGCACACGCGAAGAACACTTTTATGTTCATTATATTCGGATCTACTTGTTATCAGTTTTTGAGGCTTTTATACAAAGAATTTTTCATAAATTCATTGATTAACTGATGCGATGCTGGTATAGCAAGTTATAACAAGTGTAAGTCTAATCGGAGCAGTGGTTTTACCTGATTGGTCAAAACTCTAGCTTTATGATTGGTCCAGAGACATTGTCAATTTAAAATTTTTAATTTTCACCATAAGTACTGAAAAGATGCACTTATATTAATTATTTTGATTTCCCAAAAAGGAATTTTAATTTTCTTATGTTTATATGCCTATTATTTGCTTGGAGGAAAGCTTCTGAAAATTTGTAAAGAACGATTTAGGCCCTGAAAAGTACCGTTTTTTATTTTGACCTTTCAAAAATAAAAGAGTATAATGTCATTGTTTTACTGTAATGTTAACTGAAATAGTTTATTATATATGTTATTGCATGTTAAAGGAATATCCATTGATATCAACGTTTACTTTCACACGGGTGAAGAATACTCCTTTTACTTGACTTTTCAGTTATAACAAGTAAATTATAACAAGTAAAGTAAATGTAAGTGTAATGTCAAATATTGTTTTATTGTAATGTTAACTGATATAGTTTAGATTCACACGTGGGAAGAATACTCCTTTTACTTGACTTTTCAGTTATAACCAATAAGTGATGTTGCATAAGGATAACAAGTGTAATGTCATTGTTTTACTGTAATGCCAACTAACATAGTTTACGTAAGGATCACAAGTGTAATGTCAACTGACATAGTTTATTTTTCACACATATGAGAAAACACTTGTTATCAAGTTAAATGATGAAATGTTTACAAAACAAGTGTAAAGTTATTGTTTTAATACATATCAACAGTAAATCCATTAGTATCAGCGTTTAGATTCACACGTGTGAATAATACGCCTTTAACTTGACATTTCAGTTTTATCCAGTAAATGATGTTATGAAGGATAAATAAGTGTAATGTCATAGTTTTACTGTAATGAGTGGTAATTGACTTAATTTTTCTATTATAACCTGGTGTTTGCTAAGAACACAAGAATTTTGTTTTTAAGTAAAATGATGATATGTTAACAGAACAAGTGTAAAGTTATAGTTTTATGGCATCCAAACAGAAATTAGCTTTTATATACACACGTGTAAAGAATACTCCTTGTACTTGACTTTTCAGTTAGAACCAGTAATTGATATTATGTAAGGAAAAAGTGTAATGTCATTGTTTTACTGTAATGTTAACTGATATAGTTTATTATTTATTTCGTTTAGTTATCTACTGTATAGTAATGAGTTTTGCTTTTCGCACAAAAACCTTTGAAAAAAGAATTTTTTGAATAATTAATACAAAAGAACTAGATTTTAGTTTTTAGCATAAGCGTATGACTGGTATCTGTTTTGAAAAATTTTATACGGCACCCGGCCCTGAGAAGGGCCCTATTTTATTTAATAATTTTTCACAATGGAGTCTCTAGATAAGTACGATAAATTCCTTTTATATGCTCCAAAATAGCTAGGGACTAGATTCCTTTTAGAAACTTCTTTACTGAAAACTGAATCGGAATACTGAGTCCTGAGTTCGGCCCTTAAGAGGGCCCGTTTTCATTTAAAAAAATATAACAATGTAGTCTCTAGATAAGTATATATTTCATTTTTTTATGCTCCAAGAAACTGGTAACAGTGTCTGCCCAGTAAAATAAATAAATAAAACAGCTGCGGACAGTGTCTGCCCAGTAAAATAAATAAATAAAATAGCTGCGGACAGTGTCTGCACAGCTAACAAGGAAGAATGAGACAAAAAAAATGAGAAGCTGAGAGGAAAGTTACTGGAATTGTCACATCCAGTTTTTGATAGTATGAATACTAACTGCGGACAGTGCCTGCACAGCTAGCAGCTAAAAGGAAAGAGAAAAGAGATTAGGAAAGTTTGTAAGCTTTTGAAAAGCAACCACGTGCTAAGGGACTTATGCTCTAAAAGGCAGCCCTGCGCAAGTGATATAGCCAGTTCAAACATACTTACATATCCGAAGCTTGTAAAGAATCACAAAGAGTACACACCTTATTGTGTAGCTGTAAGGCAGTGCGAAGACCAGCTGACCAAAGGGTGTCACCGACACAGAAAGAAAAAGGCGCATCCTCGGATGCCAGGGTCGGAGCAAGAAATTCCACCAGCAGCGAAAAACATCACACGGGAGTTATGTAGTATTACTTGCTTCAAGCAAATAATCTACCACTCACCTGCAAGAAACTATCTGGATTTCGCGACTGCGGTGCAGCCGAGCCCCCACACCACGACAAGGTACCAGACCTCGTGGGGGCAGAGTCAACCTAAGAGGGCGTGGAGCTCTTTACAGTCACTGAATAAGGTACGGAACAGTTACTTCCCCTACGAAAAACAGTCCCTGGCGTTTAGAGGGATAAGCAGCACAAGTATTGATCAGAATCCATATTTGCTTGCTCAACAGTTTTTTGACAAAATTGCTACTTAAAGCAAATTTTCCAAAAGTCAGAGATACTTTAAGATAGAGCTTTTTTAACTTTGATATGAGAAGTTATTCAACAGCCTCGCACTTTCAGCTGATTCTGTCTATTTCGGAACAGTTGTATGCCCAGATTTTTTTTCGGTGTGTGGAGGAAGTGAGGGGTGCGAATTTTTTCTACACAACTAAATGTATTATGACAGCATTTTTAAAATTTATGCAACATCCGCGCAAAAATGTTCAAATAAATACTGCCGAAAATTATTATCGATATTCTTATTGCCTGTATTTTGATCACCACATAATGGTTGACCACTTGTATGTTGATATTTATCTGTGAAGAAAACAAGAATATTGGGTAAATATGTACTTTAGCGTCCTAAATTATTTCGTCGGAAAAATTTAACTGTTCTGGGTAAGTGCGACGTACAATTTTATAATGGGGAAAGAGGCAGAAATACAGTAATTTAAGAGAACGTGAAATAATTTTACCGCAGTATTTACGTGCGAGTACGATGGTGTGCAGCAGTTGGTGCGGGAAGCTTAACCGATGCTAACGGCGACGGCGTGAAACTTCCGTGCGCCGGAAGGGAGCAGGAGTTTGTAGTGAATGCGCGGAAGAATAAAATAGAAGTGGAGTTTATTCTTCGGAAGAGGGTGAGACGCGCTGTAATCCTGCGCAAGTGGAAGTAGTTCCAAACTGTTTTCTTAATTTTTGAGAAAGAAGTGTGCGGAATGTCGTTATTATAGTTTCACAATGTCTACGAACGGAAAAAATAAAGGAATGTAAATGTATTCATGTATGACCGAAGTGTTGAGTAAGAAGTTTTGGTTCCGGTTGAACCCCACGAGTTGGTTATGGTTTGCAAGATGTACAGGTGTAGGATATTTCTTCAACCACTTCATTTGTATTTCTTCTGTTATTCCGTACATCGTAGGACACATTTTCCCGTCCTCAAACGGATATTTTTGAAAATAAAGGAGTTTCTTCAATTCAGAAATCGTAGTATGGCAGGGTGGCCAAGAGCTTCCTATTGTATAGTGCCGGATAATGAAATTTTAAGCCCTGACGAATTCCGAAATGATGTGTGGAGACTCACGACTTTGGAAAGAACCGCTAACACTGTTGAAAAAGCTACTAAATGGCTAGCGCGGCGACGGCTCCTTAGAAATTCATGTATCTATTCACGGTGTGAAATAGATATATGAATTGTTTTCTCAAAATTTGCGTAGTCGTTAAACTTCTCAATATATCAACATTATTTTTTTCTGCCTTTACAAACTAAAAACTACCTTTATTGAGCCTTTTTTCTGATTCAAAACCAACAAACGTACTAAGATATTATACACTGGCGTGCAAAACTTAAGGACGGACACTAGTGTAAACTGACTAGCTAAATCCGGATACGGAGAAGTGGGCGCCAGGGAACTGGAAACATTGGAATTTTAGTGCCATTAAATTGTTCTGCATAAACACATTTCGTGTGGCTATATTCCCCGCTACTTGAGCAACTATTATTCATAAACTATTTTTTTTAATATTTCTATTTCAGTAAAAAATTTAGAGATTTTCATGGTTTTCGGGCCAAAGACAAAGCGGAGAACTGGCCACTGCAGAACTGGCCACCGAAGAACTGACCAACGGAGAAGAGGCCACCGGAGAACTTCCCACAAAAATTTTAAGGGGCCGATAAAAATTGCGTTCTGGACTGCTCCGTGGCTACGTCTCCCGAGATTGGTTATCGGACTCACATAACATTTCCGTAATTTCGTATTTTTTTATTTACAATATATTTTTTTATTGGAGGTTTAAAGACCACCGTGAGCAACTCAATGGGCTATAAGCAGTCGCCCGTCCCTAATTTAGGGTCACTGGTTAAAGGGAAGGAGAGAGAGCCAGTGCCGTAAGACAAACACAACATTCATGCCTCACCGGGATTCGAACCCGGACCCCTGTCGGACGAATGATCAGAAGCCATCGCTTAGACCACTGCGCCACCGGGGCGGCAATACGATATTTTACATGGCTTATAAACTACAGCTAAGCAAATTCTCTGCGGGTATGTGCAAACCCAAGAAACCTGTCGGAGGTGGGGTGGATACCAAAAGTGTAGAATATAAATTATTTCTCGTCTGATCGGGAGATTTTCAGCCTTTACAACCAGTAATACTTTGTTCTATATATTAGGTATCCTCCCCATCCCCGAGAGGTTTCCTGAGTCAGCACATGCACTCAGGCAGTTTGTTGCGTAGTAGATTGTAAATGCTGAAAATCTCCCGATCGGACCAGAAATTTATATTTTACACTTTTGGGTATTACCCCTCCCCCTCCCCCACCGACAGGTTTGCTGAGTAGGCACAGGCCCTCAGATAATGTGTCGAGCTATGTTGTAGCTTGTAAATGCTGAAAGTTTCCCGATCGGACCAGAAATTCTTTGTATTTTATACTTTTGGTGTTACCGCCATCCCCCCTCCCTAGACATGTTTTCTGAGGCAGCACATGCCCTCAGATAATTTCTTGACTTGTAGGTTATAAATGCCGAAAATATCCCGATTGGACCAAAAATGCTTTATATTTTACACTTTTTGGTATTAACCACCCCCTTCCGACAGGTTTGCTAATTCCCTGAGATATCGTGTTGCATTATAGCTGGAAAATGCTGAAAATCTCCCAATCGGACCAGAAATTCTTTTTATGTTATATTTTTGGTGTTAACAGGTTTCCTGAGGCAGCACATGCCCTCAGATAATTTGTTGACTTGTAGCTTGTAAATGCTGAAAATATTCCGATCGGACCAGAATCCTTTATATTTTACACTTTTGGTATCTTCCCCCCCCCCTTGACAGTTTTCCTGAGTCAGCACATGCCCTCAGATAATTTGCAGACTTGTAGTTTGTAAACCCTGAAATCTTTTGTTGAGTTGTAGATCACAAACATTTTTTCATAAAGAATTCCATTAATGATCGCAATTAAGAAAAGACGAAATTATGGAAACTTTATATGACTTAGATAACCAACCTCTGGGAGTCGTGGACGCGAAGCGGTCAAAAATGCAATTTTTATACGGCCCCTTAAATTTTTTGTGGCCACTTCTCCTGCACCCAGCTAACTCGATTACGACAGTATCACCAAAGAATATCACAGTAGCACGTGGAACGACTACGAGAGTTCTTCGATTAAATTGGCAAAAATGCGCATGCACATCCAAGCCGTTGCCAAATCAAAAATCTTAAATATCGCTGGAATGTAACTACAAGGTAAGAATTATGTACAATGGAGTCTATAATGCAGTAGTATCGGTGAATGCTGTTTTTAACGCAACCGTAATGTACAAAGAGTTATGTTCCAAAAAGTATGTTGCTGAAACGTATTTGTAAGATATCTCTGAAAGTGTAACGAAAATGAGAGATTGTAACGTTTCTGATACATAGCTGAAACGTTTTGTGCTGTATGAGGACTAGGCTGCTACTCGAGGAGACTGGCGCAAGACAGAACGTTGTGGAAGAAATTTGGAGAGACCTTCATCCAGCAGTGGATTGATAATAGTTGACAATGATGATGAAAGCACTCAAAATATTTTACATGATGTTTCTGCGTAATTTTCGTCTGCTCTGAATGCAAGTGAACAATATTTGTTTAATGATTTAGAACTTTCGCAGTGTCCTATAACAACTCCAAAGGCTTTAAAGGAAAATGCCAAAAGAAGCAACAAGGGTGGACTTCTGGTAATCAGTTCTACAAGTAGTTCTGCGTATCACTGCGCTTTGTTTACATAACGCCTCCGCACATACATTATCACGCGGCAAAGAAAATACATCGGCCGCTTAAACAAGACAAAGAAAACATTGGACAAAAAGAAATATTACGTCTTACAGGGGTTATTTTCAAATAGTATATATTTAAAACTTGAAATCAATAACAATTTGATACATGACGTGCAGAACAGAAATTCGCGGATTAAGAAGATTCGACTGAAGACATTTACTTCACAGATAGTTCGTTATTTGCTGCTGAATGGTTTATTACAATGTTCCTGGAGCATTACTTTTATTCTGTTAACTGAATTGCCTTGATTAATTCCTGAAAGAGATCGGAATGCTGCATTCGGAACCTGCGTCAAAACATCAGCCAACTAATGTTCCATTCTAGATATATGGATTCTCACAGCTGTAGCTTCAGCTTCTTTTAGTGGTAATATAAATTGCAATAAAATACCCCTCAACATCTTAAGATGTGCAAAAAATCATGGTATTGAAAAATATCCGTCAGAAATTAGAGCGAAAAACGTTTTTGCGAACTTACAGACATTTTCAAATATATGAGGCAATGAAGTAGAAATTTTAATTTGTCAGCAGACGACATGAATGAAGATAAAGATCGACAAAAGCAGTACAATATGATAAGAATATACATTCTTAAAGAAGAATTCGCAGAAGTATCAGACGTAAATAATTTCTCCCCGAAAAGAGGCGAATTACGACATATTTCTCACGACACTTTCTCGACTGTATACGTATGCGTATGAAAGCTAAAATACTGTAGTAGTTCCAGACGGGACCAATTGTTTTATCACTGACAGCAGAGTTTCACTTTTACAATTACCAACAGGTACAGCAAACATTCCGTCGCCATCACACTGTATTTAGACGAAAACAACAGGCCTTCATGCCGCCTATCTTTATAAAATGTGCGTTTCCTTGCACGACGATCATCAATATCGATGACAATTTGCATTTCTCCAATTTTTCTGATTTCTTTCTGCACCAGTATATTTAAATTACTCGGCAGAAGTATGATTAATCCACGACTGCATGATCAGATAAAGTGCAACTGATTTCAAACAAAGTGTGCCTGGGATTAAGAAGTATTAGCCACGGCGCAACAAGCTAAATGATTTATTCCAGAATACTTTTTGCGTTTACAAAGACAGTGCCTTTTAGAGAGGACAACTCTTGTGTGTTCTTTGTACCGATTTTCTTTATGTCTTGTGCTCTCCCGCTTTTCCAATACATGAGCTTCATCTGAAGAAGTCACTGCAGTTTAATTTTATTCCATTTCCACACTTCGAAAATAGTTCTGTATTTTTAAACAACTATGCTTAGCTAGAAAATATACAAGTTTCATGCGATCATTAGTAAAACCATAGAAATCGTGCAGTGGATTTTTTCATTTATAATAGGAGAAGGCATCTTTGAGAGATGAGAAGAACGATACTCGTGTAAATCAAACTTTAGAATAAAAAACACACCACATCATCTATGCATGATGCACATAAAACCAGAGTTAATTAAAATCTACAAGTTTAAAAATTTTAATGTAAAAACCAGAAAGTAGGTTCAATGAGCGATTTCGACCGGTAGTTAGTAGCAATATGCCAGCAAGCCAAGGCACTTTGAAAGTGATTAAAAAGTTGTTCTAGCAAAAGTTGCTAGTGGAAAACTTTGAATATTTTAGTGTGAAATGTAAAGCGTCAGCTGCATTCCGCATATGGAATAAAGGACTTGGCCGTGAAAAAAAATTTCTATGGCGGCGGCGGCGTGCTGAAAAAAACAAGCAAATGCTGCGCATTCCTTCCCCAAAACTTGTTGAATGACTGTCATTCAACAAGCTGGGAAGCATTGCCAAGACTGAAATTGTTTGTCACTCTGGAACTCCCCCCGGAACCCACGGTAAACCGTAACAAATTAGGCACTAAGTTCGCAGTTGCCTCCATTATCTAAAAGGAAGCAAATGTTTTACTTCCTTTTTCTGGATTGTGGTTCATTTAGACAACACTGTATGTTCTTCTGAGTATTCTTCAGATGCAAAAAAATGGCTAAGAATATTGTAAAGTCTTGTATAACCTACAATTTTTGGCTGTACTTCCGTATCTGGCCTGCGTCGTATGCTACAACAAAGCAAGTGCCGATAGGTAGCGCTTCCGCTGCTTCCCCGCAGAGGCTGGTAACTACGTTACGTAACCGCCGTTTGCTCCATGCGTGAAGTTCGTTCGCTTACTTGTGTTGCCCTGATTCTGAATGTGCTGCTTCGTGTTTCTTCTGTTCTTTTTCTTTCTGCGTGCGTTTTTACTATGTGAAATTGGACGTTCTTTTTCCAAGACATTGTCCAGGATAGGGAGACTTGTGTTTCGTTGTGTGAGGGGCAGGGATTGATTCCAACCTGTAGAGCATGTTAAAAATGTCTTCCAATGACCCTCAGAATCGATAGGTTGCATCGTCATGGACAATTCAGGTGCCAGAGGAATCACGTTTCAGAGAAATCTGAGCAGTCTTCCCGTGCATTTGGGACATGATTTCACGCCGATCGTATTCCCATTGATTAGGTGATTACTCTTGTGTATTGTTTCACCAAAGGATTGTTCTATGATAATGCCATTGAGGAATCTTCCCAGTGTGGTGTTACCACGTCCACAGAGACAGCGACTATTATCAGTATTGCAGAGAACTAATCTCAGAGTTCATGGTAGCTTCCTAGGAAGAGGCAAAGGTTGGATGGATGAGCATATGTTTGGATGATAGAGGCAAAGGTTGAATAGGTGATTTATGCAGTAGATGAGGCGAATGTTGGGAAGCGTAAATACAACTGCTGTCACCTCGTTGAGGGTACCTGGATCCTTGGTATCTTTGAAAGTGACACCAAGCGATTCGGGATTGTGATCTGCTCTGAGAATGACAGATCTGCGAGCACATTGCTGCCGCTCATACACAACCATGTACAAGCACGACCTACTGTCATGACAGATCAGTCGGCTGCATATGGTAACCTCGGAAGCTGTGGATACGAACATCTGACGGTTAACTACTCACTGAACTTTGTGGATCCTAGTACTGAGGCTTATACCCAAGGTGTTGAGAGCAATTGGAGACCTCTAAAACGCTAACTTAGTGATGGAACTCACAAGCTTCAAGACGACATTTACAGCGGAAATGTCGTCTTTCTTCAGAACGTTGCTTTGAGGTCATGATTCGGATCATAAAACTGTTATTTACTGGAGGTAATTAATTTATTTAATTATATGCCAGAAACACAGGGTTTAATTCTGCACGAAACCCGTCTCTTCCGACCCTGTAAATGTTTTAGAATACGAAAAAAATCATCCGTCACCAAAAGCCTTTTTAAGGGCCAGCCAGAATACCTCAGAAACATTCGTATCCTGGATACACCGCACGCTGTGTTTTTAATGTTGCCGGAAAGATGACAGCGCTGTATCCCTCGGGAAACGTCATGATTCCGCATTGTTCTATTGCAACAGATGACGCAGGTTAGATATGGAAGTGCATCCGTATAATTTTTCGTTTTAATGCATCGCAATAAATGAGAATAGGAAATATTATGCACCTCCCCTCTGCATCCCACACTTTTGTGTAGAGTCACTGCAACACAGGTCAGCAGCAAATGCTTGTAATTCAACTAAACATAACTGAAGAGTTACAGAATTTCTCTCCGAAAATATTGCCCTGATTATTTACGAATAATCCATTGAAAATAAAATCGCATATTCTTATACGAATCTGAAGAACATACAAGGTGGTTTGTTTAAATCTACCCGTTGAAAAATTGTTTTCAGACAGATGTATATTAAAGAAAAAAAACCTTCAGAATCTTGCAAAACATTTCCTATCTGCTCAGGCAGTAAATTGTTCTTAAAATAAATTACAGTTGGAAAAAATTATTCGGCTTTGTATCAAAAAGTATTTGGACACAAATATATTTTCTTTCCTTCTAGGAACATATGCATATATGTTCTTTGGAAGGATGAATTTGGAACTCAGAACGTGCGATGAACTCCGACAATGAAATCGTCGTATTCCCGGTCTGCGTATGACACCACCGTGGAAGCGTGAAGCCGACACAGTAATTTTTAATGCACGAAGTATGTAGAAAGATGCTTGTTCATCCAGGCGCTTTGCAAAGATACAAAACGTACTTCTCCTAATAAAATAAAGCAGTGCGTGCATTTATTTCTCAGCAATTGGTCATCATTTTCTGGGGCTCAAAAGGGTAACTGTTAACTGATTACTTGCTTCATAAAAAGACTATTAATGCTGCATCTCAAGACGAAAAACTACTACTACAGTTGCGTGAAGATATCAGGAGTAAACGGTGAGGAACATCGCGACGGCGTGTTCTGCTTTAGAACAATGTTCCAATCCACGCTGCCGGTGTTTCCACTCAAGCTGTGACAGAATGTAGCTTCAAACTGCTTTCTCAACCACCGTTTTCACCTGAACATGCCCGTATTGATTTCTCCCTCTTCAAAAATCTGAAAAAAAAAAAAAAAAAAAAAGATTTGAGGTACGGTAAGAACTGACGGCTTCTTCAGCTTCCATGTGAATTACTTTAGTGCTAAGACTCGCAGGCAGATATTTGTTTTCCTACAAAATCGTTCTATCCAAAACACAGGAAAGCAAATTAAGTTTTGAGATAGGACTACTTATTCATAATTCAGGTTTTGGAGTTTACTCTAAATTGGAACTTTACAGTGTCGAATAGATTCGGAGAATGCACGTGGCATTACATGTCACATATAAATGCACCAAGCTGTTTTGATTTTAACTTAAACATAACTGTGGAATGTTGGTCGCATGTCTCTCTATATATTTGTGTATGTATGTGTAATTTTTAACTTATTCCTTAAATCTCAACAGTCATGAATGTTTTCCTTTAAAAATAAAAAAAACATATTACACTCACGATAAATGAAATCTGCGCACATAAAATAAAACAGGCTGCAACCGCGAAAAATTGCAAATAGGTAGAGTGCTTGCTGGTATGCAAATGTTCAAAGTTTGGTGCGATTGCGCAAGACCACACACCCTTTGGTGGCGGTGCAAGCACGAAGCGGGTGTCTTATAAACAGGCGTGTAGTCGATGCCCCACGAAAGCGAAAATCACCGGCCGAGGCAAGCAGAGCACAGAGTGAAAATAATGCTGGGTAGACGCCAAAGACGTCGATTTACGCACCTTAAAGACTTTGAAAGAGGCCTGATTATCAGGCTGAAAACCGCGGGTTGTCAGCGCGCTGTACAGCTCGCCACGTAGATCGTTATGACCGTACTTTCAGACTCTTTTGGGAGCAGTGGACACGTGACAGCACTGCCACACGGCTCCGGACGGGCCGGGAGGACCACCGGTAGAGACTACCGACGGATCGTGCGCCAGGCACGAACATATCACACGGGGACCAGGCCCAATGTACAAGCAGATGTAGCGGTTCCCTTGTGCCTACGAACAATTTTCCAATGCCTCGCGGAAGCGAATCTGTGCTCCCAGCACCTCTTACGTTTGCTGCCATTAACACTGGAACATCACCGGCACCATGTGCAGTGGTGCCAAGCCAGAGCTACGTGGAACGCCAAAGACTGCCGACATGTGGTGTTTAGCGATGAGTGCCGCTTCGTTTTGGGGACAAATGATCATCGAGTCCGGGTGTAAAGGTCCCCGAGTCAACGGCACAATCCCAACCTCGCTTTCGAACGCCACACCTCCCCTACTGCAGGCATTATTATCTGGGGAACCATTGCCTATGATAGTCGATCAACTCTAGTAGTGAAACGTGGATTATTGACTGGCCAGCGTTATGTGGATGAGATCCTACGGCCCCATGTGCTCCCATTCCTGACTGGGATTCCAGGTGCGCTATACCAACAGGATAATGCCCTCCCGAACAAGGCTGGGGTTGGCCAGGACAGCGTACGTCATGTCCAGGCACTTCAATGGCCTGCCCGCTCCCCGGACGTGTCCCCTATCGAGCATGTGTGGAACCAGTTGAAACGCGAGCTGCCGCCGTGCCGCACTATCCGGGATTTGGAGCACACCGTCCAACACGTGTTGGCCAGTCTACCGCAGGACAACATCAGGCGCCTGTTTGGTAAAGCATAATTTCGCCGCCAGGAGTCGTAAGTGTTTATTTCTGTTTCTGATGCATTTGCAGCAAAATTTGAGCTTCTGAAACTCGACTGAAAAAATCCTTTCGTGGATCGTTACTACTTACCTCGGAAATTCTTTTGAGAATACCTTCTGCTAAAAGTAGTAAAGTAGTGCATACATTTTCGGCCAGGGGCGTAGATGTGTATCATATTTTTGTCCATATCTCTATTGCTAACATTCCGATTTGAAAAATTCTGTATGGAAGAATGTTTCGGGAGCGAAATGTTTCTAATATACACTGGCGGAAAGTAAAAAAAGAACACCAAGAAGGAATTGGCGGACTATCATGAAATTTATATATGCTAATGGGGTCAGGTTTACGTAGGTGTGATGTTAATTTCGGGACCAACCGGTGAGCGCTTACGCCTCAGCACGGCATAGTATGCAAATTATCGTCGGTGGTATTTAAGGAGTATGGCGAAGTGAATGTAATCAGTCGTCGGCGTACGGATACGTGCGAAGACCCTGAAGAAGCTGCAATGCCTGGACATGGAAGACGTGTACGATTTCAGCAGTTATCGGACTTTGAGCGACGTCGTCTAGTCGGACTCCGCGAGGCCGGGTGGTCGTATCGTCGTATTGCTGACCCAATTGGAAGGGAAGTATCGGTGGCGGCACGATGTTGGCGTAGATGGTCCGAGGAACATTCCGACACGAGAAGACGTGGAACCGTGAGTCACAGACGGACTGATGAGCGGACGCATAAGAAGAGCGGCGTTGTCAAGCAGAACATCCACTGCGACGGAAATCCGAGCTGCCGTTGCACCTCAGGTGACTGTGCGAAGAATCCGCAACCGTCTACTGGATGCACGTGTGCGTCTGGCATGTGCACCTCTGACTCCAGCCCACCGTCAGGAACGGCTGCAGTGGTGTCGCCAACGTCTGCATTGGAGAACGCAATGGCGATCTGTCGTGTTCAGCGATGAAAGCATATTCTGCTTGGGAGCCTTCGATGGCCGTATGCGTGTTCGCAGACGCACAGGGGAGCGTCTCCACCTTCTTGCATCAGCCAGCAACACACAGAGCCTACACCTGTCTCCTGGTGTGGGAAGCGAGCAGCTATCACTCCCGTACACAACTAGTGTTTGTACTGGGTACGTTAAACAGCACCTCCTACATCAACAACATCATTCAGCCCGTTGCTGTGCCATTTGTAAGGTCGGTTCATTGTGGTGCTTTCCAGCAAGATGACGCACGCCCTCACATGGCACGTGCAACGCAACATGCCCTACAGGGTGTGAGACAACTTCCATGACCTGCACGTTCACCGGATTTGTCCCCCATTGAGCACGTGTGGGATTTTATGGGACAACGACTTATCCGGTCTCCACGGCCAGCCACGACCATCCTCGATCTACGCGTTCAGGTTGAGGATACTTGGAACTCGATACCCCAAACTTACATCCAACATCTGTACGACAGACTCCATGCCAGTATTGCACAGTGTGACGCAGTTCATGGTGGTTCAACCTCGTACTAACCATGTTACATGGAAATTTTATTTTTCAGTTTACCAGCAAATACAGCTGTATTTTGCCATAATGTTTTGATCACGTTATCCTCTGTATTCCGTTATTATGCTGTATAAATTTCGTTGGTATCAGACGTCTCCTTCTTGGTGTTTTTTTCACTTTCCGCCAGTGTAGTTTCCAACTTCTCTTAACGCACAAGTGCCTAGTGGAAGCGACCTCGCGTTTCCGTTTACAGCATATTTGCAGCAATATCTGAGGGGCTAGAAACCCGATTGAAAAAATTATTTTCCCGTCAGGTACTACTAACTGTTAAAATATTTGTGTGTATTATCTTCCACAAAGAACACACAATTTCGCCATTAAGGTCGAAGATGTTTAATCTGTTTATTTCGATGTCTTGCCTTCTAAATGTCCTATTTAAAGCATTCAAGGATGACGGTAAAAGAGGTGACGCCGGAAGGTCCAACCGTCTTGAAAATAGGAATGAACAGTTTTTCAGCTAGGAAAGCTTCAAAGAAAACGCAATGAAATATTGGAGGTAGAGTGTATGCACTGCTTTTTGGCTAAATGCTAAGTGATGAAAACTAGGTGTTTACTCTTAACTAAATTCATTAATTTCGTTTATTTTTAGATTAGTGTTTTTGGTTTACGGTGTGCTACCATTTCAGGGATATCATTTATTTTTATTTAGCTGTATTGGAAAGGGTCTAGCAAATCCTATAATTTGACTTCATTGTTTTTGCTTTGGATAATAGCATAAAACGTTTTGAATGGAGTAATTTATTTGAATAAATAAATAGAAGTTTTATTCACTTCGTCACCTCTTACTAAAACCAAAGGAAAACGTAATTATATCAAGCTCTCCTGCCCTACTAGTGTAATGGTGGGGCGCAATTTTATCCAAAGTGCACGGTCATATGACCGCGGCGCTTAGTTGTACAAATACGCGCAAGCGAAATTAAGGGTGGTGCTGTGTTTGTATCATGTATTTCCTGTAAATAACAACGTCATGATAGAAGGATAGATCATTAAGAGCAAGAGAACATACAAGTTTAAAGTTGACCCGGTAAGAATTTGTAGTAATTATTTCCATAATATTGAATGCAAAAATGGCATATCTAATCGCATACTCCGACTTCATGAATGAAAAGTTCTGAAGGCTATAGCGGTGCCAAGTGTTGAATAACATCGAAAGATAATCCACCGTATTCGATAATGCGTGGGAACAAAGACATATCAAGTGATTAGGTTCACACACACGCACACACCTACCCAACAGAAAATTTCTGGTCAGTCTGCGACAGATAACATTGTGACACAAAACATTATATTGCTGGTAACAAGGCAAAATAACTAGAAACAAAAATAATTGCACTGGTAGAATATTTAAACAAGAAAGTTGACACCGAATTTTCGGGTGTAATGAGCACGTCTTTTAAATCCGTTCAGACCCAAATTAAATTTATCAAAGCTATTCAAAGTCAAGAGAACCGGTATGGAAAATAACAGATCTGACCAAAGAAAGAAGATTTTCAATCGGGTTTTTAATCCCTCACGAACTCTTAGAAACAGAGATATCGACAAAAATAAGACGTGACTTTACGTCCCCTGGTGGGAAAACCATGCATTATTTTAGGAAGAAAGTATTCTCAAAAGGTTTATCCGTATAAGCGGTATCGGTCGATGAAAAAAAAATTAGTCGAGTTTTCAGGATCCCAGATTTTGCAACAAATACTTCAGAAGCAGAAATTAACCCATATGACCCCTGATGGCTAAACCATTCTTTACCAAACATTAGAAATTATGTGAAAAATATTTTCCATCAGGTCTTGTATGCGATACAGGAAGAATTTTTTAAATCAGAGCTTTAGGAGAAGAAATAACGCAGAAAACGCAATTTACCTTTGTGCCTCCTATCGGAAAGTGTATGATTTACTTGAAAATTTTAAATTTATAGGAAAAACATTTTGCATCGGAAACACTATCCAACAAAAAAGGATTTTTTCAAATCGTACTCTTAGAAGTAGAGATATTGACAAAAATAAGATATACATATAAGCCCTCAGGCGTAGAAACCATGCATTTTTTCAAGAAGAAAATTTTCCTAAAAGGTTTGTCGACATGAGTAGCATCGGTCAACAAACGACGTTTTTTTCAATCGAGAATTTAGAAGCGCATATTTTGCTGCAAATACAAAAGAGGCAGATATTAAGATTTACGCCCCTGGTAGCCAAACTATTTTTTACAAAAATTAGAAATTATTGGCAAACGATTTCCCATCAGGAGCTGTATCCGGTGCAGAAAGAAGTTTTCAAATCGGAGATTTATAAGCAGAGATATAAGGCGAAACGCAATTTACCGCTACGCCCCCTAGCGGAAAGTCTATGAATTACTTGAAAATTTTAAAATTTTTCGAAAAACATGTCACACGGAAAACACTATCCAACAAAAAAGGAATTTTTCAAATCGGACTCCTAGAAGTAGAGATATTGCCAAAAATAAGATGTATATTTACGTCCCCTGGCGGCGAAACTGTGGGATATTTTAAGAAAAAAATATTCCGAAAAGGTTTATCGATGTGAGTGGCATCAGTCCACGAAAGATTTTTTTAATCGATTATTTAGAAGCTACGATTTTATGGCAAACACATCAGAAGCAAAAATTAACACTTACGCCCCCTGATGGCCAATGTATTCTTTACCAACAATTTGAAATTATATGCAAATGACTTTCCATCAAGAGATGTATCCTCTGAAGAATTTTTTTTTCAAATCGGAGGTTTAGAAGAAGAGTTATCCGGGAAAATTTAATTTACTTTTACGCCCCCTAGCGGAAAATCTATGCTTAATTTGAAAAATTAACTATATCTAAAATACTCTTAGACATAAATGGAATCGAAAGATATACATTTTTTTCAATCGGATGTTTAGAAGCAAATATGTGGATTAAAACGTAATTTTGAGATCGACATCATCTGCATTTATGCCCCCTAGCGGCAAAATTGTACATCGTAAAAAAAGGAAATGAAGGATCATCATTTGCATATTTTATGTTTCCGAATGCAAAAATAATTTTTCAAATCGGGTTAATAGTTACAGAGATACCGTGGGGACAGACGGACGGACGGACGGACAAACCGATAACAGAAGCATGTCTTTTTTTACAAAAGACGTGCTAAAAAGAGAGAAAAGAACTGACCACCTTATGTTTCTTCAACCTAAAAAATGTCTAATCTCAGTACTACAGTAATTCCAGTGATAACTAGAATCAAGAACACTCTGACCCTTTGACCTGGAATTTGCCATCATTTTCAAGCTGAAGCACAAAGATTTATGGAATAAACGTATATTTAACAACAATAAAGACAACGGCATCCCTAGAAAAGATACTATTTGAGGAGAAATGTTCGCGCACAAACATTTAGGTGATTTAATAATGATTAAAAATAATACAGCAGAGGGAAACCCAGCTGTAAGCGGGATTACGGGAGAATTCTTCGCTGGCTTTAACTTCCGTTGTCGTAAGCTTTTGCCGCCATTTCACGATTACGGGAGACATTTTCTCTAAGCCCAACTTTCGTTTTTGGAAAATTTTCCTCCATTTTCAATCTTAAATACAAATATTTATCTAATAAAATATATACAGGGCACAGGGAACATCGCGAGAAAAATAATTTAAGATCACAGGGTTCTGTGTAACTTCCGTTTGCGGAAATTCTTGCCTTCATTTTCAAACTAAAACAGAAACATTTTTGCGAAAAAAAACCCTATATTTAACAACAACAACGGACAGTCCTATATCGGAACACCGAGGGAATATCGCCCGAAAAAAAATTACGGTTACGGGAAAAATCATCGCCCCGTATAGCTTTCATTTTCGGAAATTTTGAAAGACGGAAAACTTGCATCCATGATCGGGTGTCTGCGAGAAGATTTAATAGGGTTCCGGGGATATCGTTTTTGTTTGCAGGACCAAAATAAATCTGTGACATACGTCACCCGTCGTCGCGATTCTGCTACAGACACACACACACACACACACATTCAGAAAAGCAAAAAACACGAACGCCGCCCCGGTGGGCAGTGGTCTGAGCGCTGTCTTATGACCGTTCGCCTGAGATGGGTCCGGGAACGATTTACGGTGAGGTATGAATGTTGTGTTTGTCTTATGGCCCTGGCTCTCCCCCTTCGCTGGATCCAGTGGCCCTAAATTAGGACGGCAATTCCTTCTGTCCCATTGAGTTGCTTACGGTGATCGTAAACAAAAAAAAAAAAAAAAAAAAAAAAAGAACACCAACAACGGCATATGTGTCTTGCTCAGATATTTGAAATATGAACAGAATTCTTATCAAACATGTTGTCATGTTTGAAAGGGAAATACGTAATTTAAAACTGGGGAACAAATATTTCCTTCAAACTTTGTGTGCCAAAAACGTAGGGCGGGAAAAAAAAAGGAGATCCGGAAAACAAAAGGCTTGATTGCAATAGATGAAACTAAATCTTTATAAGAATTTCATGCCTTCACAGGCAGAATTCATCGGAAAGCAAAAGAAAATGCGTGATTAGAATGTATATCCCGCGATGGAGTAACAAGAGTTTATTTTTTACGTATTTTCACGTATAAACTTGGCATAGCTTTATCAATTACATGTACGTTATGAAGATAATGCTTTGAACATTTTAGTCAGCCTGAGATTCTCTATAACGTTCTGCTCTTTATGAAGAAAGACAATGAAAATCTAACAAAGAAGAAAGATTACACCGAGTTTTCGGTTGTAATGAGCATGTCTTTTGAATCATTTCTGACATGAATTAAATTTATCAGTCTTTCAAGGTCAATGCAACAGGTTCGAAAGGAATCAACCGGGTTTATACAATTGATAAAACATTCAGAAATAGTAACAGCTACTAAATTACAACTGCTGCTAAAAAGTATGTTACGAAGATTAACAAATGGCGCACAAAAAGCTTCTCGCAGCAGAAGGAAAGTATCCGAGACAAAATCAAAATGATTTTCAGATAGAACATTTTAAAAGGAAGCAAATAGAAGGAAACGTGATATAACTCTACGCTTTCTAGCAGAAGAATTTTGCATAACACAAAAGTTGAAAATATGAGAAAAATATTCTTTGTGGGAAAAGCTATGCTAAGGAAAAGGAACGTTTCAAATACGTCTCCCGGAAGCATAGATAGCAAGAAAAAGGTTTTGACCGTTAAGCCACTTAGCAGGAAATCTGTGCATTATTCGGAAAGGATAATGTCCTACATCTCTATTGCAGCGAACGACATACTGTAACAAAGAAATTTCTCAATAGAATTTTTAGAAGCGGAGATTCAACTGTAAGCAGACGTACACAAACACCCCATAGAGACAGATCTGTAAACTATAAAATTCCTTAATTACTAACCAAAAGTGTTCTACAAGGTAAATGGCATCAGGTGTTGAAATACTTTTTTTAATGACCCTTACAAATTAGTAACTAAATAAAAAACGTCCAGAATTCTGGGACGCAGAGCTTTCAACACGCGGGCGAAACATGATTGTGTTGCAATATAGGATTGAATTCAGATACCTTCTGAATTTCTTTTGAAATAACTTCATAATTTTTGAAAATTAACACAAGTGCTTACTATTTTCTCATGGTATTTCTGATTGCTGCTTGAGTGTACGCTTAACCAAATATCCCTGATTTCGAGATTTCGCTACACACCATTCCGGGCGTTTTCTCATTTTTCAAGAATGAACTCTCTTTACCATTCGAGATCAAACCTTTTTGTCAATTATTCCATATGGGTTTTCGGTAAATCCCAGCTATGCTGCAGGTGCTCCGGATACGTGTAATTATTTTAGATATTTAAGAGGATAATTTCCTGCAAGTGAAGGTACTCTAATAGTAGTTAGTTGCAAATGATATTTTTCTTATTTTTTTCCTCTGTTCTCAAAAATTATCACCTTATACAGCTTTCGGTAAATCATTTGAAAAAAACATATAAGTATTTTCAGATTTATAACGAAAAACAGTACATCAATTAAGTAGTAAATAGTAACACTGTACTAGTGATCTGATTTGTTGGCGTAGGAAATAAACACTTAAGCGTTTCCAAGCTTCCGTACATCAACCAGATGGTGTTTTCAAGGAAGTTAGACAGAAACTTCAAACTGAAAAATAGAACGCTTAACAATTTGAACGCGGGAACTTGACAATAAATAGATGCGACGTTATTTTCATTTAAAGATAAGAGGCATCACGTTGGTTGCACGTGGGATCCTGGCAGAGAAAAGGCGTTACTTGAAGAATTGGTTCCAAATTCGTGGCAACTCGAGCGAGACACAATCATTGAAAGAATCGCTGTTGGTAATGATCTCCAAGGTTTCCCGAATGGCTGTACATTTAGTGGTAGAGTAGTTAGCTAATTTCTTTATATTATCCCACATAGGAGTAGCTGACTTGAATTTGACTTCTCTGGATAGTGCCGTGGCTACTTTGCCGCATTTTGTGTCTCTTTTATGTTCGTTGACTCTGATTCCAAACGAACGCTTGGTCATTCCAATGTAGTATCGTTTAGAGCCGTTCGGATACTGTAGGGGGATCGCATAAATGCCTGCTTCGCAGGAGAGAGGTGGTTTTTCACTATTTCTCTTTTTGTATGTAAAGAAGCAGGGGGCGTTTTGCCGACGCCGTAGTTCATCTTCTTGAGGGCGTTTTTGAGTTTGTAAGACACACTTGGTATGTAGGGAATGAGCCTAAATAACGTAGCTGTGGCACAGGAAGACTGGAATGTTTGGCTCTGGCTTTTTGGATAAAGCTACGTATCTGATTAAATAAATATCCTGCATCAATGGCTAACTTGATGACGCTTTCAATTTCGTGTTGTCTAGAATGGGTATCAGAAGAAACGGCGAAGGCTCTTTGAATTCGAGAACGAAAGATAGCTGCTTTGTATTCTGCGGGACAGAAAGAGCTGCGAAGCATCAGGTTGAGGACGGACGTGGGTTTATAATAGACTTGTGTACCGAGGCGGTTGTCAGACGATTTCCTCAATAAAACATCCAGATAAGGTAAAGCGTTTTTGCTTTCAAGCTCTATCGTGAAATTGATCGTAGGATGTATATCATTGATTTTATCAAGGAAAATTGGAAGAGTCTCTTTTCCGTGGGTCCATACAAAAAATATGTCGTCTTCATAACGCAGCAAATTGGTAGGCCGTGGGGTAATTCTGGATAATATATTCCGCTCAATTGGGCAAAATATTGCTTCTGCAAGGACGGGTGAAAGTGAGGATCCCATCGAAGCGCCATTATTCTGTTTATATACTTGTCCTTGGAAACTGTAGAAGCTAGTATTAGTAACCAAGTCTACTAATTTGAAGATGTTGAGGCATGACTCCTGCGCATAAAATGTTGAATTAGATATGATCTCCTTTAATGTTCTGATGGCTTCTGGAACGGGAATTGAGGGGTAAAGGGAAACCACTTCGAAGCTGCCGATAATGTCGCTTTGCAGGACAGTGAGTTTCTTGGCTTTCGTTATAAAATCCAGAGTGGAATTTATTACCAGGTCCGATTCAGGAAGAAAACTACGTAGGAATTTGGATACTGCTTTCTCTAAATGGAAGTTGGTGCTGACTTCCTGGATACGATGGGTCTCAGTGAGTTTTCGGGCTTATGGTGCTTAAGTCTTCCGAAGAGCTTTGGGATCTGAGGTCCTGGTGGTAATCTGGCGGCTTTCCTAAGCTCGTCTGGAATAGCGGGTAACCGGGCTGCTCTTTGTACCTGCGCAATCCAATAATTTATAGGGTTCCTTTGAAGGGCTATAGAACCAGAGTCAGTGATAAAATATTTAATTTTCGTATTGTAGACTTCTGCGTCCATAATCGCTATCTGATGAAGCATTCAGATATACCAAAAACAAGCTCATTACCTACCGTTTTACTTTTAACATTTTAAATTTCACATTCGTGAACTGCAAAATGTTCGTGCATCTTGGAACTCGCAACAAGTTAAAAATGTGTAGATTCATCACTTATCAGTGTTCCCGCTTCACTATCATCTAGTTTGAAAATTTTATTAAACTTCTTGATCACCTTTTTCTAGATTCACTTTCACCTTACCCCTCGACTTGCGACTTTTTTCTTTTTTAATAATCACTTTTATCTTTCCGATTGTTATCAATATCTTGGGTGGTATTCCCCCTCCCATCGTTTAATCGTGCGCTTAGAGACCACTGAAACGTATTTGAACAACCCCGGGCCAATCGGCGTTCTTTGTCATTACATTCGCTTTTGGCTCGCCATCTATCGGCGTACGGTGTTTTATGAGCGTTGAAACTGAGGGGCGCACTTACTCAGAGCCACTAAATATAGTTTTCTGTCCTATCAGTTATCTCCTTAGTTGGGTTCCACCGTTAGTGAGGGAGCTATGAATATTAAAACAAAGTCAGCTATGGCCAACTTTGTTTTTCATAACGGAAAGTATACGATGTGGCATACTCTCACTGAGAGATTTGCAGTAGTCACTTGAAATGTCTTTGTGCCGCACGTATTTTATCGCGTCAGTCAAAGCTTGGGAATTTGATGGCTGTTTTTCTGCTACCATGTGTTTTGAAATGGTCCACAAATATTCGATGGGGTTAAGATCTGGACTACTACCGGGGCATTCACACACAGTTATGTTTTTCCTCTGCAGGTAGTCCTTTACTGTCCTTGATCTGAGGCGTAGACCACCATGATGCATAAGATTGTGCACTTGCATATGAATTAACTGCTTCTTGCGTAACATTTACGTATAAGAATGACCAGTCATGGTAGTTCCTGTCGGCAAAAAAGGAAAGTGAAACAGTACCGCATGCTGACACAGCACCCCATATCATCACACTGGGCGTATGTCTCACGGTACTAACGGTGTACTTTTCAAACCTTTTGCCTTTTGGTCGTCGAACATGTGCTTCACATGATTCAAATTTATGCACAGTTGATACATCGGAAAAAAAGAAATTGGCTCTGATTTTCAGTAGTCCACGATTGATGACTCTTCGCAAATTGGAGACTTCTTTTTCATGGCAGAGATTAGTCTAGGTTTATGTGCAGGTTTATAAGACTTTAATCCAAAATCTTTGCTAAGACGTCGGGAAACAGTGTCAATACTAATATCAGACCCTTTTGAATGTAGAAAGCCCTTGAGTTTCTTGCACGAACTCCTCGGAGAACGCACAACTATTAGCCTTATGATATAGTCATCACGTGGGGTTCTTTTTATTGAACTTTCACTTCTCTTTCGGTCGCTAAATTTACATGTATCTTGATATTTCATGATCGTATTATGAATAGTAATCTTACTCACATTCACTTTTCTGCTGATGTCACGTTCGGAGAATCCTTCATGATATAAGGTCACTATTTGTGCCCTCTGAGTTTTTACCCCCATGTTTGGCTATATAGAAAATACACTCACGGTGAACAAAATTTGCGCACCTAGAAGGAAACATGCTACAACCGCGAAACTTTGCAAATAACTAGAGTGCGTGCTGGTATGCAAATAATCCACATTTCGTGCAATTGCGCATGACCACACACCCTGTGGTGGCGCTGCAAGCACGAACCTGCAGCCCTATAAACAGGCGTGTAGTCAATGCCCCATGAAAACGAAAAGAACCAGCCAACGCAAGCAAGAGTACAGAGTGAAAAGAATGCTGGGTACACGCCAGAGACGTCGATGTACGCAACTTACGGATTTTGAGAGAGAGGCCTGATCATCGGGCTGAAAACCTCAGGGTGGTCGGTGCGCCTTATATCCCGCCACGTGGATCGTTCTGACCATACCGTCCGACTGTGTTGGGAACAGTAGACACGTGACTTCTCTGCAACACGGCGGAGCGGCTCCGGACATACCAGCAGAACCACCGGTAGAGGGGATCGACGAATCGTGCGCCAGGCACGAACGGATCCCACGAGGACCCCTCCACTATACCTGCAGATGCAGCGGCTCCTGTGTGCCCAGGAACGACTTACCGACTCCTCGCGGAAGAGAATATGCGATCCCAGCTCCCCTTACGTGTGCTGTCATTAACAAAGGAACATCGCCGACTTCGTGTGAGGTGGTTCCAGGCCAGAGCGACGTGGACCGCCACAGACTGGCGACGTGTGGTGTCTGGCGATGAGTTCCGCTTCGTTTAGGGGACAGATGATCATCGTGTTTGGGTGTGGATGTCCGAGGGTCAACGGCATAATCTCAACTTCGCTATCGAGCACCACATCTCCCGCACTGCAGGCTTTATGGTCTGGGGAGCCACAGCTTACGATAGCCGATCAGCTCCAGTAGTGCTACGTGGGTCATTGACGGGACAGCGGTATGTGTCTGAGATCCTACGGCCACATGTTCTATAATGGGCATCATTTATTCTATCATTACGTCCATAAAATTTCAGTTCAATCCGATGTTTCCTTCTTGGTACGCAAATTTCATTGTCCGTGAGTGTATGTACAAAACCTCTCCGCATGAAAACGAGAAGCAAACTGGCGCTCGCGCGCTTCCCCTAACTCCATCAACAGCTGCAGCTGTAGGATGCTGCATCATTGACAGGAAGATCAGTAATACAGACAGTTGCTGATGCAATCGGCAGATATCTTCTAATAATAATAGGTGGTCTTAAACTTTTGCAAATGACTGTAACTAGCACATATGGTTAGTAATGATCAATAATTAATTATAAATATTATAAGCACTAGCACAATTGTTAGTCTTACGGTAGAAAGTGTTCAGCGCTTTGGGAAATTATTTTTGTTCGATACCTCTATTCTACTCCTAAGACATCATAGAGAATTGTTATTTCTCCTATCAGCCAATGGAGTACACGCGTAGCAGAAGTAGACAGTCACGTCACATACCTTCGTTCAGCCAATGGCCTTCGACCTTAGCTTGGAGCACAGACTACGTAGCATTCCATCTATCGGCGTTCTGTGTCATTACAAGCAACCCACGCGACCGAGCCATAATGTAAAACGTTACACAAAACCCTTTTGAACAAATAGCCTAAAGCAAATAAATTGCCACCTCAATTGCGCAGTGGTGCAAACGCTGACGTCTGACTGATCGTGCCCACATCCGTGTCCCGGATGAATGATGACGATGATATCTTTCAGCGATGAATCTATGTCCGAGTGCGAAGTAACGCCGAACTTGCACTTCATCCAATAATGATTCAAAAATATATGACTATGAAGACTACTGCGATGATTGGAAATTCCAAAGCACTGCTTCCCGACCGAGAAAGTTCCTCTTTAGGCGATGATGATTGAACAACATTAGATGTATCAATATTCACTACCTTTGCTGAAGGAGAATAATTCCCTGCTAAAGGTTTTATCTTGAAATATAAACACACAAACCTTCAGAGTAGTCTGTAACACACACTTCCACCGGCGTTCCGAGTCATAAGAAACACTCCACGCGTCCGAAGTATAATGCAAAACTTTACAAAACTCCTTTTGAACAATACGTAGGGGGAAATAACTGCGCTTACAACAACAGAGAATAAGAGCTGAGAACGTTGTCCCTACAACGTCAGATACAGTGCTTTCACTGCCTAAGCGATTACTTTGTGAACCTTTGTAAAATAAGCGTCTGCACCCTTAAATTCTTCAACATCAGTTAACAGTGCCACAACCAAACATTTTGGTAAAAATGTTGCCACGTCTAAAAATAGTACTGCATCAATTCTCATGAAAACTTTCAGCATCCGTGATGCCACCACCCAAAACGTTTTTTCGTTTACGTCCGTGGAGGAAGAGATAACATGTCACTAGATAACATGCCCCTGCTGCCATCGCCGAAATGCTTCTCTGTATGTATCTGAGGAAGAATAACAACGTCTCGCAACTAGTACGAGATCATGAAATGCAAAGCCAAAAAAGTTCACTTGGCCGGGTGTTGTCTCCGGGAATTTATGCTTGATAGGGGCTATAATACTGACAGCTTAAATTATTTGGCAATACCTTCAATTCCTTCGAAGAATTAAAAAAAATATTAGGAAAAATCTAGAAACACTGAAGCACACTCAATCAACTACCCCTTGCAAAGCGTTTAATGATAACGAAAATCTTTTTTTAATCCTGATGAAGAATGTAACTGGATTCGATACCTCGTGGATTTTCAAAGTTTGGCAGCCAAGGTTGAGGAACTGGACATCACAAAGCAAATAAAGGACATAAAATTCCGAATGCTATGTCCGAGTGTTATTTCTTTTCGATTAATAAAAGTGGCGAAAAGGAAATCCAAAAAAGGAAGGAAAAAAATTACGCTCAAACGATTCCATGCTTCCTCGATGGTACAAAAACTATGAAACGAACAAAAAATCTATACATTAGTAATGCTCAGTCAGCACTTTAATGAAGCCAAACAAATGCCTCATATCATTAACAATGTAAACCTGGTTGCACTGGAACTGCTGTAAATTTTGCACACTGTCAATGAGAAGAAGTTAAAATATGGAAGCAACATGTTCTGCAATATTCGTGAAAATGTTATTGGCGTTCCGTGGAATAAAGGGAACCGTGTTCCTCAAACATTGCTTCGTCTTGAACAAATAAATCTCACACAGTTATAAGGAACGGCTACATCCTTGATAAGAAGGCAACATTGGTGAGATATGAAAACAATAATGTTGAAGACCGAAGAAACTATTACCAAAATGAGGAGAAGAGAACTTTTTAGCAGCGAATTTGAAACCTGGCTTCAACAACAGCATTGTAGTTCAAATACAGTTCATACTACGTGCGAAACTAAATTAAACATTTCATGTCCTCACAGAAACACGATTTTTTAAACGTGTCTTACATTCACATTTAATATTTATTCTTACATGCTATGTGTTGAAATCTTCAGATATTTCAGTTTTTAAAAATTTTAATATTTAATACGAATGTTCTATTTTTCTTTTTTATTTGCTTATAAGGAATTGCAACTGTGCCTTCAATTGTCTAAACATACGTTTAATTTTGCACTTTGATTTGATTATTTTGATCTTGACAATCTTCCAGAAATTATACCTACCTTTCATACCCAATACCTTCAAGTCTTTCACTTTACAGATAAAGTTCTAACTAAAAAAAGGACCTTAGCAGTGAACGGATTTGCTAATGCTACCTGGTAAAAAAAGGACCCAGGAAATTCTGCAAGCGCTATTTAAACTTCTTTGCCAATTTTATGGCAAAATACTGCTGTTATTGTTATCATTTTACGTCTAAATTACTTAATTTCAGTAATTGTAATTCAAAGAATATTACGTAGGAGCCGCAAATTGAAATCACTAGGTTCTCCAGATAGTACTTCGTTATGACACAAGTACTTGTTACTTTAAGTAATGCCTATTAGTTAAGCTGAATAAATTTGATAGTGATATGTATTATATTTAATGCAACTAATGTGGCGTTATTCCTAAATTACGAGATAGCTGTATGGATCAATTTAAAACACTTGTCACTCTGGTTTTACGCTTGAACTTTTCTATATTGCCTTCCGTCCAAGCAGAGCAGTCGTAACCAATGAAAGATAACCAGAAATTACCTTATTTTTTTTAGGAATACCTTCCTAGGAAGTTACCATTCTCTTTGCACTGGAACCCTTATGGTTCGTGAGCAGGGCAGTAACTATGTCTCAGAACCGGGGAGGGAGGACAGAAAATTTATCTCGAGGAGCTCTGTATTCCAGACAAATTATGTTCATCCAGAAATACAGATGCAAGTTTTGTCTTTGCAATTTAGTTCCTCTTGTTAATTTACTTCACTAAACAACAATTTCTCCATCCATGACAAAAGTAAAAAAAACATGAAACTGAAGTTTCTGAAATATAAAAAATAATTCGCATTATCTCAAGTTGTTTGACGGTGACTGACGGAGAATTTTTAAAGAAATATTCAAATCTCTGCATCCTTACGCGGAGAACTGCAAACACAAAGAACCAGCGAAGACCTACCCACATATGAAAATTTGTAGTACTACCTCTAATTTTAGATATTTTAATTCTTTTTCACGCATTGCTTCTGTGTTTTACATCCTCTACAGTCGACGCAACACAACAGCCAGTTGAAAACACTTCAACGTCTCTTGAACAGATATAACGGCTGCCACCTTGAGAATTCTGTCTTCAGAAAGTAGAGGGTTTATAAACCACGATTATTACTGTTAATTCCGAAAAAGAACAGCAGACCTAGATTCACAAGTTTAATTCCTTCCAAACACAGCTTTTGGAAGACAGCTTGAACACAGTTACATATAAGTAAATTACAAAGGTAGCCACAAAATTTATATATTTACATATTGTTTTTGATTTTTTGAAATAAAAATTGAATACCAATGCAGCCGAACCCTTATGTAACGAAGCTGAAGGGAGAGTTAAACACGTTTGACAGATACCAATTCCGTTATTACCCAACGGATAAAAAAAGGCCTGATATATTGCATTGCGTCAGATTAAAACTAGCCGAACATGAACTATTAACCAATTAGTCACAAGTCCTTCTCCAAACCGAAAGTATCACCGAAAGAAAAGATCTGATTCAGAATTGATTCCCTAGATACAAAACATTCCCTTAACCGTTAGTATAACCCAACGAACGAACAAAAGGAATCGATTTAGAATCAATCCCATACACACAAATCCTTCTCTGAACCTGAAGTATCGCAGAACGAAATGAACTGATCGGTCCAAACGCATCGTTGTAGTTAGTCGAATCCGAAGAATCGGTTGGCTCATCTGTAGACCATGACAGAGAAGACACTTCGCTGTGCAGTTGAAATCGGCGTATTCCGATTTACGCGGGACGTCACAGAGAGAGAGCAGGAACTCGTATTAGCTACCTGGCCAGCAAGAAGCATGTTGAATTCGTTGAAAGACGCTGGTTCGTCCATCTGGTTTATGAAATTCAAAAACGTATTTTGCTTCGTTGATTAGAGTGGTAAAAAATGTGTAATGCTGCGTTCAATCTTGGCACGAGTCTCGAAAAATCTGTAGTCGTGGTAGTAACCGTAGAAATCGGCCACACCTGTTTACACGCATGCATCGTTGGCAGTGTGCAGTGTAGTAAGCGTTGTTTCGTGAACCCCTAACAAGTGTTTTCGCACTGTGACGAAAAAATGGATGTGAGAGAGGAACAAAGAGGAGCCATTTAATTTTTTTGTAGACTTAAGAAGTTTGTCAGAGGGACTTTCCGTCTTATTCAAGAGGCATATAAAGATGAATGGCGAGGGAGATCAACAATTTACAGATGGCATAAAGACTTTATGGACGATCTTGAGTCGGCGGCTTTAATCGCATATGAAGGAAGACATTCCACGAGTGTTTCAGGGGTAAACATCAACACAATAGGTGTTATTATGACAGCCACTTATCAATTACAGATATCGAAAATATGGTTCATGATTCAAAATCATCAATTCACAGAATTTTAACCGACTATTTGGGCATGAAATGAGTTTGTTTAACTTGGGTTTCCCATTACTTTTCCTATGTGGCCCAACGCAAGGCCGCACACGGCCAGTTCTGTCGTTTCTTATTTGAGAAAAATGAATACATATTAAGTTGATACCCCAACCTGCATATATTGCAGACTTGCGACCATGTGATTTCTGGTTGTTCCCCATTTTAAAAAAGACATTACATGGACGATAATTTAAGATTGATCAACAACTCATTACGGTAGCACAGGAGTGCTTTAACAGCATTTCAGAAGTATAACGGAAGATATTTAACAAGTTAGTAAAATCATACAATGCATTGATTATAATACGCTTTCCAACATACCAGAAACCATTACTCAAGTTATTACTCAAGTTATGAGAATAATGGCTGTGGAATAAATCTCGGTCCTGTGAATTGACCTTTGATCCCATTTCGATGATATTCAACACAACCGGTTTGGTAAACCTCCGAAATAACATGATAAAATTTTGTCGCAATCAAAGCATTTTCACGTAAGTTATGATGCATATGGGCTATGGAATAGATCACGCTCCTGTGTCCTAACCTTTGACCCCATTTCGCCCATTTTCAATAGAATTCGTCCCCAAACAAGACCCTACAACATGCTAACATTTCATCCAAATCGAAGCATTTTTAGTAAGTTATGACGCATAATGGCGATGGAAATGATTGCGCTTCTATGTCCTGACCTTTGACCCCATTTCTCCCATTTTCAATAAGGTTTGTCGCCAGGTGGTCCTCTACCACATGCTAAAAGTTCATCGAAATCGAACCTTTTTTACGTTAGTTATGACGCATAACAGCAGTGGAATGAATCCCGCTCCTATGTACTGACCTTTGACCCCATTTCGTTCACTTTAAATAGGGTTCCTTCATAGGTGATCTCCTACCAGATACTAAAATTTCATCAAAATCGAACGATTGTAACGCAAGTTATCCTGCGGACGGACATACGCACACAACGCGTGACGTAATAAGGCAGATGGGAATCGCGACCACCTGCTTGCCGCAAGAGTGTGACGTCATAAAACTTTAATAGGATCCACACACAATGCGTGACGTAATGAGACAGATGGCGTGACCGCACGCCAACATTCTCAAAGACGAGATTATGACGTCATAAGATTTCTAAGCATTGGTAACATTAATGGAACAACGCCATCACTAAAAACGTTATAATTCGGGGTGGTTATTTAACCCCCTAAACGAATTCTCCTAAAGTCGAGATCAAGCAAAATCGATTTCTAGTACCAGAAAACGGTAGGTTAACGACTTTCATCAAAATTCTTAGAGCCGTTTTCAAAATAAAATGTACATACATACATACAAGAATTGCTACTTTAAGGTGAACGTCAAGTAATTTTGCTTCCTATACTTCCAATGGAAAAGCTTCTGTACACATTTTCTTCACAATTAATGCGTTCCCAAGGATGAAAATTTGAACATCGATTAAAATATCTTCATTTTGTAACTTGCAATACTTAATATTTTCTAAAACATAACCATATTTATGCAATTCAACATTTGTTTGTCTACTGACGTCATGAAAATTCAGGTCGCGCAATCTTTCTTGTGGACAATTAATGCGTTCACAAGGATGAAAATTTGAACATCGATTAAAATAGCTTCATTTCATAACTTGGAATACTTAATATTTTCTAAACCATAACCGTAATTATGCAATCCAACATTTTTTTGTCCACTGACGTCATCAAAGTACAGGTCGCGCCATCTTTTCTCTGGTTTTAACACCACCAAAAGAAAAGTGATTGATTTTTAATATAATTATGGTTATGTTTTAGAAAATATTAAGTTTTCCAGGTTATAATATGAAGTTATTTTAATCGATGTTCAAATTTTCATCCTTGGGAACACATTAATTGTGAAGGAAATGTTTACAAAGGTTTTTCCATTGGAAGTATAGGAAGCAAAATTACTTGACGTCCACCTTAATTATATGGGATATAACAATGTAATGGATCGCAATCCTATGTCCTGACCTTCGACCACATTTCGTCCATTTTCAATAGGCTTTGTCCCCAGGTGGTCCCCTACTACGTACTGAAATTTCATCGAAATCGAACCAGTTTTACGCACGTTATGACGCATAAGGGCAATGGAATACATCCCGATCTTCTGACCTGACCTTTGACCCCACTTCACCCATTTTGAATAGGGTTCGTCCCCACGCGGTCTCCTACCACATAGTAAACTTTCATTGAAATCGAACCATATTTACCCCAGTTGTGTCGCATAAGGGCAATGGAATGATCCCGCTCCTACGTCGTGACCTTTGACCCCATTTGTCCCATTTTCAATTCGTCCCCCGGTGGTCCCCTACCACATACTAAAATTTCATCGAAATCGAACCATTTTTACGCCAGTTATCGTGCGGACAGACGGACGGACGGACAAAGCTGGAGCATAGAAGCTTCTTTTTTTTTTTTTTGGATTGGAGGTTTAACGACCACCGTGAGCAACTCAATGGGCTATAAGCAGTCGCCCGTCCCTAATTTAGGGTCACTGGTTCCAGGGAAGGGAGAGAGCCAGTGCCGTAAGACAAACACAACATCCATGCCTCACCGGGATTCGAACCCGGACCCTTTACGGGCGAATGATCAGAGGCCAGCGCCTTAGACCACTGCACCACCGGGGCGGCAGAAGCTTCTTCAACTTACGGTTGGAAAGCGTAAAAAAGTGTGAGGAACGTTGTATTAAAAATACTTGGGAGGAACGCTGTATTCAGTGCAAAGGACAGTATTTCGAAAAAGATGACCACTTCCTTGATAATTAAGGTAAGCATATTTTTTTACAAAAACATTCTCAGTTGTTTTGGACAACTGTTGTAAATGACAGTGATTTGAATTGTTTTCTGAACAACAGCAAAAATTCTTCTAATTCCTCAGAATCGCGTCGGAATGTCCTGAGATTTCACAGAAAAATCGTCAAAATAGAGATAAAGAGTCATGCAGAGTTTGGTAAGGATAGGAGAAAGAAAAAATAGTATATATAGAGAAAACATTCTAAGACATGCTTACCAATCCAATACAGCTAGGAAGGCAGGATCCCCATCTCGACGACGCTGCTGGAGCCTAAAATTCTGTCCGTCATTTAGACAAGGGATAGGTAAAACTATATAAGGGGTTCTCACACTGTTATTAAACGGAATTAAATTTGAAAAAAACAACTCATGGGGCACAGTGCGTATAAGAACAGATATTAATGCTGAATTACATGAAATGCAATTACAGAGTTTAAAAATAACAGCCACCTGTGGCATACCTTAAAGCGTGACCACAGACTTCGTTCAAACAGTATGAGGTGGCTTTACAAAATTAAGTACGTATAATGTATATGTTATATATAATATATAATTCCGCAGTGTTGCACAAAATTGAGGGACATAGGTACATCGTAAGAACTTGGGAAATGGCTCATTTTAGAGGTTCTGATCCCAAGAATCGAGGGTTGGGGAAGGGCATTTCTTCTAAATTTAATCAGATGACTGCTGTACATTTCACAACACTCAGTCTAGCTTCTCAGTTCGTCTCACTTCAACACGGGCAGACGTATACGTCGTACGACCTTGGAATATGGCGACATCCGGATCCAGCGAGCAAGGAGATGAATGGCTATTGTCAAGGATAACCCTGCTGCATGTGCTTCCACTGCTATTCAACTGTAAACTGTGTTACACTGGGACGAAATCAGGTTTCTATTATGAGTAGCATTCGAGGGAGCGCACCCAAAAGAGGGCGTGTTTTTCGTAGTGTACGTCACCGAAGGAATTTTGACAGCACACGTAATGAGTGTTACCTCAGTAACATACGCGGCAGCCTATCTTTCCGAAAAGTTTTATTGGACCAAACTTCCGTACATGAGCACAGCTGAAGGACAATGAATGTTGATTATGTGCACTGCCATGCTCTACACTTCGTTAATGAAGAAACTAATGGTCATTTTAATTCATGTTGTCATTAAGGCTTAATTTCCCGTCCAGAATTACAGATAAATAAGGGGCTGAAAGACGTACTTCTGAACAATCGTGATTTTGTCCAAAGCATCCGAAAATACAATAGTGCGATGTCATTTGCTTCCCTCTCAGCCGCAAAAGAGGAGATTCCAGGCAATTGTCCGGACTGTTTTAAAACTCAAGGACAGATTCACCGGTACATCTTGGGTTTGTCACCACTTACTGATGAAAACACTTCATACTGCCAATTATAGATTCATACTGCCACTTTATAGATTCCTCGGCAGCTATTAATATACGTGTCGGTCGTAATGGAAATAAAGAATTAGAAGCGATCGATATTGCCATCCCTGGCAGATATTCTGGCTAACAATCCTTAAAGACCAGAGCACGAGATTGCAGCTGAGGCGATCAAACATGAAAAGAGCATAACGTGAGATTACATTTAGTTGATAATATATTTACACATTCTCTACATACCCTCTACAAAAAACATAAGGCATGAAAAAATGGTGCAATTTTACCACCACTTTTTTGAAAACGGTGAAAATTGTTTCTTACTAAATTGTGACTTTTGCCCCACTAAGCCACTAGTAATAATAATAATAAAAGCTGCCAATGGACTTTATGCACAGCTCAGCCGTGGTCGGATATCGTTGCCACAATTCGTGACGCAGCTCAGGAGTTAGTAAGGGCCAATTAGTTTTTTAGGGGAGGTTCAGTGGCGCTCAACAGTTATGAATTCTTCTTAGGTATCCCTTGACCAGTGGATCGCTAAGCTGCAACAAATTGTTTTCGTCTGCTTCAGGTAGGGTCTGCTGCAAAATGGCCTAAGTGTAACGTATTTAAGGGGCCCCATGAGCCAAGGACGCCGACGATGATCGCGTCATCTTAACTGAGAAGAACTCCCTCCTCAGCATCTTGGCTACCGGCTGGTAATTTTCCCTTTTGTAGGTTTTGACTTCGATGGAGGCGCTGGTCCTGTTTTCAGAAGGGACAGCCCCATCGCCGCCCCCGTGACGCAGTGGCCTAAGCGATAGGTTCCGATCATTCGTCCGAGTTAGTTCCGGGTTCGAATCCCGTGAGGCATGGATGTCGTGCTTGTCTTACGGCACTGGCTCTCTCCATTCCCTGGAAGTAGCAGCCCTAAATTACGGACGGGCGACTGCTATAGACCACTGATTTGCTCACGGTGGTCGTTAAACCTCGAATTAAAGAAAAAAAGAAGACGGCCACATCGAGAATGGCCACAGTACTCCCTTTGACTTAGATCAGGTTCAGTTGTTCGTCACCTGGCCCTATTTATTGGTTATCTGACCACCTCTAGGGGCATGCCTCGTGCTTGACTCTTTCCACGATGATATTTTGGCGATGGTTCCACGCACCGCTAAATTGTCTGCACAGTTCAGCACATGTGGTAGTGTTCCATTCATGTGCCCGCACCTCCTGCAGGACTTGTTACCGTGCAGATACCACCTCCAGCAGGCGTTTAGCGGTAAGAGGTTCAACCTGGGTCGGTTCATGAAGCGCCAGTCACAGAACCTAACGTGCTCGCCGGTGTATGGGAATCGCGAGCTCTCAGGGGCTGGAGCCACACACTCCCTAACCTTACCCTGGTAAGCTGGCAGGCGATGGTTCTTCGGAATGTCTCCCGGAACTTCGAAAGGAGCTGGTTCCGCTGTCTGCTTCTGATGACTTGTCCGTGCCACTCGATCGGGCGAGAGTGTTCCATATTGAACTGCCACGTGATCTTAACTCGTGGGAAAGTTTTGCGGGCCACAGTCCACGCGTCGGAGGCAACTTTACCAGTTTCTCTGTACCTATCGTCCATATGACCTGAAAGCTGCTTACCTACACTGAAGAGCAATTGAATTAGGGATACCTGTCTAGTAACGTGTAGCACCACCTTTCGCCCTGATGACGGTGGCGATTCGTTTCGGCATGGAGTCGACAAGACACCGGAAGCGTTGGGAAGCTATACGGATCCACGACCCCTGAACAAGCTCCTACAGTTCATGAGGATTTGATGGAGGGGGTCAGAGCCTTGAGCATCTCTCTCGATGGCATCCCAGATGTGGTCGATGGGATTGAGGTCAGGTGACCTAGCTGGCCAAGGAAGCGAGGTCACGTCATTGGAGTTTTCATCCAACCATTCGGATGGATACAATTCGGGAGCGATGACACGGTGCATTCTCTTGTTGCAGGATGAGGTCCCCAGTGGGATGTTGAAGACGCACAAACGGGAGCAAATGGTCTTCCAGGATATCCTGGTAACGTTCAACTGTGAGGGACGATGTCAGACGTACCAGAGGTCCCATTTCAGTCCACGTAGACAGTCCCCAGACGAGAATGCCACCCCCACAAGATTGAAGAGTTCCCTGCTGGCAAGAAGGATCCATCACTTCATGTGGTTCGCGCCGTACTCGTATCCTGCCATACGCATGTACCAACGTGAATCTCGACTCATCAGTCCAGGTAACATTTCCCACATGTCTAGGGTCCGGTGGTGATGTTCCCGCGCCCATACCAATCTTTCCAACCTGTGATGTGCGGTCATCAGCTGTACCCTCGTGCGACGATGGCTTCTGTACCCCATAGCGAGAAGATGGTTCTGAATTATGTGGCTGCTTACACGTTTTTGTGCACCAGCGTTAAATTTCCGAGTGATTTCTTGCACTGTGAGCCGTCTATCTGCTGTTACAATGCGAGCTAGCCGAAGATGACCCTGGTCATCCCCATGCTTTGTCCACGGCAGTTGGCGCTTGCAGGGATGGTTTTACCGGATTCAATGTACTCACGGTGCACCCCTGTCACAGTGGCTCGTGAAAATCCCAGTGCCTGCACGACTTTCGAGATGGAGTGACCCATTCTTCGGGACCCGACAATTCGCCCACGATTAAATACGATTAGATGCTTCGTCTTACCCATACTGCGTCCGACTGTTACTGATTCCCGTCGCATGACTTCTTGTATTGTCGGATCGCTGCATACGTCATGTCGGTTCCGTGTACAGGGCCGCCCACAGCGCCACATTTGCATAACGCCAGCTGTCTCTAATTCAACTGCACTTCAGTGTATGCCCTATGGCTGTAGTTCGCGCTGTATCCTCCACTGGGTGTTGGTCTTCATATCCTCCAGCGTGAATTGCCAGATCAAGAAGTTTCGCGAGAAAAAGAGCTTGTTGGCATTATCAGTTGCATGCAAGTCTGCATCCTCAGCTAGGTTCGAGAACAAGCAGCAGTCCTGTTGTCGACTCCCGTGATGTAGTCATTGGAATCATCAGTTGGTACGCACAGCAGACCTTTAAGCTCTTGATGGAGGAAGTCGTCGAGGTCTTCCAATCAGACTTCGAGTAGATGCCAGGCCTGAGGTAGAAACTCAAACTCGAAAAAGTGAAGATCCCTAGTGCGCCTAGTTTTAGGCAAGGGCTCAACTTACTCCGAGTGAGGATGAAGTACTTTTCCGCTGCCGCTTGGTGGTTGCCATCGTTAGGGCAGACGTTGAATCCCATGGGCTTACCGAGCATCTTGAATGCATCTGTATCAGCAATATGTCTAGCAGTTTGCCAGCATGACTGGAATGAAGTGCCGCGTGCGCCAACCTGAGTCTGGCCGGAGACACTAAGGCTGGACTGAAAGCTACCCATGTCTTCTTTGCAAGGCCCTCCGCAATGTTAAGCTAGTCTTGAAGTTCCTTCTTGGTGTCAGCAAGGATGATGAGATCGTCCGCGTAGGCAAGAACTCTGTGACGATCAGTATCTTCACTTTGAAGTTGCCGCCAAAGAGTATTAATACTGTAATTGAAGACGACCCCGCTGAGTGGGCAACTCTGCTCCACGCTGCTGCTTAGATATAAGGCATCAGTGAAGCCTTCATTTTTGATTATAGGGTTCTTATATCCGCGTACAGGCTCTCAATCATACCGCAGAAATCTTCTTCTAGCCCAGCTGCACTAGTAGATGCACGGAGAAGTTAAGCACAGGTTACCGAGTCCAACTTCTTGTATCAACAAAGAGTCTTTGTGCTGGATCTTGGCGGCACTGGGCCTTCTCTCAAGAACGGATGTGTGGTCGTATACACCGTCGTGATGAAGGTGTCTCTGTTGACAGAAGGAGAGTGCGTCGTTCCCGGTAGTCCAATTGTTTTGCTTCCAGCAAGACATTTAAAGAACAATTACAGCACTATGCTGCAAAGACTAATCGTCACCAGATGTTTAAGTCCTCCAGGTCCCCAGACTTGGGAAGAAGGATGGTCTTCATCTTCTTTTAGGTTCTTGGTGTCCCTCAATGCTTGAAACAGATGTTGAATGCGAAGGTGAGAACATCAACCTTAGGGTCGAACATACGCCATTGTTTATATGTAAGGTTGTTAGACTCCGGTGCTGTGCTGTTGGCACTCAATAACTTCCTCCTGACTTCGAAGGTGCTAAAGGGTGTCAACTCGACCGGGTTCCCAGTGGTTAACTCCGGGGAGAAAGTTTCATCAACCTCCTTGGGCGGCTAAATTTCTTTGAACTGGTTGTTGACCTCCTCTTCGACCTGGCAGCGGACCCCATCTATCTGCAATATCTCTCGAGCAGCCTTTTTCCTGTTCTTCTGATAGAGCTTTTGGATTGCTTTAGAATCCTCACACGGGTCACCACTGTTAACAGGGGGGCCACCAGCAGTGACGGGGGCGACTCTCAACGTTGTTGCGACGAAATCAATGATCTAATCTAGGGGCAATCCGAAATGGTCCCAATTGTCCTCTCCGACATCTGCGCTTAGGCGCTGCTGCAACCTTGCACGGAACTCGACACTCCGAGGGTTCTGAGAACCTTGAGGTGGAGTATCGTTGCGAGGATGCTGCTGCAACTGGTAGATATCCGAGTCCTGGTGGATGGGCGTCTCTACTTCGGTGGTTCTAGTTGCCGTAGAGGCGGTGTGTTCCTCACTGCTAGCAGGCTGTGGCGGTCGAACGGGTTCCTTACTGAACCATTCGTAATCTAGAGATCTTTATTCTGTGAAGTGCTCGAATCATATACACACTGCCGAGTTGGAGGGTCGTCAACAGCAAGAGAAATGTTCGATTCACCGTCACCAATGGATACTGTTGAGGCTCCGCTCAAAGTAGAGCTTTGTTCATTGCATACTCTTCTATTTACTTGAAGGTGCTGTGTTGCTGTATTTTTAATTATCCAACCACAAATTATAAATTTTTCGCAGTTTTTGTATCCACGTTTTGTAGGAATAAAAACACGTTCCTCATACTTGCTATGCAAAGGTCTTCAAGCGTACGAGTACGACATACTGTATTTTAAAAACTGTGAGTCATTCCCCAAAATGTGATTATCTTGACATAGACTTCAACTTAAAAAGATGTATAGAAGCTGCGGGCACAACTGACAAAACCATATAGACCGCCATGCTTGGTATGTTAGCATACACCTCTCAACTACAGTAGTCAAATATTGACACAGGGGATTAGCCCGGGTTTTAGAAGCAACACTGAAAGTCCAAGTCGACCGTAGCACACTGTCGTTGCGAAACAGAAGCATTGTTGTCTGTCGGCAACCGTCTAACTTGCTTTTTATATTTTCTGTAGATTACGGCTTAACTTGATAAAACGAGTATTCATTAACAGAAAATCATATTAATAATTCTCATGTATTTTAGGTTTCATTTATCTCTATTCTCTTAATTTAAGAGTTTAATCACGTCACAATGTCTTAGTAGGAGGTATATTTTAAAATCTTTCAATTTATAATTTAACGAAAATTGCACAAACATGACTTGCGGTCATCAAAAAATTTGCGGTTTTTAGTTTAAAATAAAAAGTCTATCTGGAAACTATGCAAACAGGCTATTAATTTTTCCTCCATTTTAAGCTGAAATATTTCACTCGCTGCTTATCTTAGTGGTGAGCAGTAAGAATGAAATTTGATAATCTTCTATTTTTGCCCAAAAGAACAAAGCACCCAGAAGGGATCATCAAAACGAGAAGAAAATCGGTGAGCACAATGTACAGACCTCAAAAAAAAAAAACAAAAAAAACGAGCCACCCCCTTAACTTTCGAACCGTTTGTCGTATGCAAACAAGTAAGGTACCGTTAGAAAGCACTTAAAGGGAACTATTATGTGATGTGAAGACGCATGCTAATTAAGCTAATTGTCATGACAATCAGCTATCTATCTCCGAATGTTTCCATATAAGAGGTGTTATTTTACGCACATTCTATTCAGCACATAATAAAACCCTTAAATTCCAAACTTCATACGAATCCAAAAATAAATACGCGTACAGTGAGCTACGGAAAAAAGATGCCGCTAATGTTAAACTGCAAAAGTTCTTTTTAACTAGTACAATTCAATCGAGAACAGATAGCGTGATTCGGTGTTGCAACAGTAAAACACAAAGAGGCCCAGATAATATGAGACCCTATACAAGATCAGAACGGGTATATTAAGGGAATTATAAATAATGAAATATGATCGTGAAAAAAATTAATTATGACCATATCTGGTTAGTAGTCCATTGAATGCGAAATATCATTAAATGCTTAAATTCAAATTTTCAGCGCGGTAGCATAAAACCTTGCTGAGATATAAGCGAAAACTCAAGCATACATCGATTAAGGGGACATGCATAAAGAAACATATTTTCCTCTACTTACTACAGAACGGTTTACCCCGCAGTACTAAGAAACGCTTAGGAGAAAGTGTTTCTACGTGAAGTTGGTTGAAGGAAGCAGTAATGATGTTATACCCTTAAATTCAGAATTGCAGCTTTTAATGATGAACATCATAAGTTAATAGTTTTGCACATAAATAACTTAACTTACGATATAGTTCGTGCAATTACATATTTAAATTTTTTCTATTGCTCACATAGCTGACTCTTGTATATTGTTTAATTCAAAAACGCAAAAAAACAGTACGTTTCACAAAACGAAAGCTTTGTATGTGTCTTATGTGTACTTTTTACATAAATACCTTTAGAGCTTCGTTATATTATAAAACTGTGGTCATGAAAATGAAAATTCCAAATTGTTCCCTGCGCAAGTGAACCCGTGTGCCTGGTTTTTTTCCGTATTGCAGATTTTATGTTGTGTCCATTCCGTCTCGAATTACGGTATAATACGAATGTAAATTGCATATCGTTTCGATTCATTGAAATATTCCACTGTCGTTATACTGCTTAAACTCTCTGTAATATATTTAGCGGCAATACAGAAGCCGAATGTATCTACGTGTGCAGTCTGGATCTGCACGCAAACTTCCTTTTCGGCATTCGTCGTTTTCGACTACGGGTAAAGAAAATAAACGTAACCAGTAGGATTTGGAGCATTAAGCTTAATTAGCGTAGTTTAATACGGATCGAATTGCATTTTTCTTTTCTGTTTGTTTTCTTTTTCATTTCTTCTACAAATATAAATAAAATAATAACTCCGCGATAAGAAAAAATCGTTATATTCTGAGAATTTCGTAGTTTAAGATAAAAGGAAAAAGAAAGTTCCCAAATCTTGTTTCTTCAGCATGCGCATGAAATAAGAAAAATACACTGTTACCTACTTTATTGGAACTCTCAATTTTTAGACTTAAATGAGAAAAGAAACATTTTAGGTTCGCAAGGGAAATCTTAAAATTAAATTTCATACGACAAACTTCTTGTCGGGTGTTCCAATATCGGACCTGCCAGCCATCTAGCCTGCGATTTTTCTGGGGTTTTCCACAGCCTCTTTAAGCTTGGGGACTCCAATGCATAGATGATTCCCTGTTACGTCAGTCCCGGATGCACTTTGTTTGTTTCTCCTCATGCTGCCAGTAGCAGAAACATACATTTCCCAAGCCGTCTGGTCATCGTGGGAAATTAGGCAATTACCACCCCGAATAAAAAATTGAGAGATACCTATAGCCAGAATTGCCTATAAAAAGAGTTAACAGACAGGCAAAAAGACGATAGGATTCTAAATGAAAAATTCTATATCACGTTTATGAACGACAAAGGAGAACTAAAATACCGACGTAACGCTTTCTTATTTCAAAAGACTTGATTGTGTGACGTTATTCGTGTGACGTAATGAATCTCTGACGTCATGTCAGAATGATTTAGATGAAATGGTGTCACACCAGCAGCTGCTGAAAATCGGTTCTACAAGGCCGCAGCACCAGTTCTTGACGTCATCACAGGAAGACCTTGCCGTGACCGCCCTACATATTGGACTGGTGCTATCTAACGCAACTGTGATATCCCGAACTTAGATGCTTACGAAAGTCTAACAGTTGAAACTATGTTCTATCCAACTATTTGAAACAGATATTTGTGATGGTAAAAAAGGTATTTGTGCTGAGTAAATAGAATAAGATCCGTAAACTCACAGTTATAAGTTTTTTTTTATTAATTTTTTAGGAGGGGGAGCTGTTTTTCGAGGGCAAGTGATACAATACGTTGATTCTATTAGTGAAAGACAAATTCAATGAAACTAAGGCGGTTTGTTCAGCAACTTGATTTTAAGGTATTTTGGTGGCTAAATAAAAAACGAAAATTCAGTTTTAATTTTTCCACTTGCACTGGAAAGACCCCCCCCAAAAAAAAGTTAATAAATAAGACAACTTCAGTACATTGAGTGTACAGATCTTGTTCTATTTATTCAGTAAAGAATATTTTTTTCTTCTGTTTCTTTAATTTATACCTCGTGTCGACTCTAACAAAAGGCCGACGCATGAGGGATTGTTAAGGAATTTATTAATATTTTACCTGATTTTTCCATGCAGAAACTCATTCTTTTAGTAAACTAAGATGTTTAAAAGATACTTTCTTTTAACTTTTTAAAATGTTCTTTAACTTCAAGAAAGGATCCTTTAAGAATCCCATTTTCACCTCCTTCCACACAGATCAGACAACCAACTAAGAGGGTGGGAGCCTGCACAAGAGTTTCCGCTTGCAACAAGAAGTATACAATTTATTTAGAAATCACCTTTTAGAACAATCTACATATACTTAGTAAGAGTTTGATGACAAAGGTATTTCAAACTAAAAAATAGAAAAAAATTAGACTAAACTAAATAACTTTTTAAATAATGAAAACATGAAATTAAATTATGAAAAAATGAACATAGATTTACATTATGAACAAATAACTTTTTAAATTATGAAAAAATGGGAAAGTACTGTAACACTAAATTGATTCAATTTTTTTATTTTGTTGGTGACAAATGTTTTGTTTTTATTTTATGATGTATCGTAATGATTAAATAATTCACTGACTACATTATAATATTTTTTAGTAAAATATTCAAATCTTTTAGATATAGGTAAAATCGAATTTATTATTATAATTTTATTTTACCAATACAATACCGACAAGAAGTCGAATATGATATTATATATGTTTTAGTTTGACACATTTATAATTTTCAGTTTTTTTAAACTTTCACATTCACAAATACGTTTTTCTTGCAATCACTAATATTTACCCTTGCTGTAAAGTTGTAACACACACTATCTAGGGCATTTAAGTTAAAAAAAATTTTCGGAATATGTCAGATGCAAAAAGTGGTTATCTTTAGTTAAGAATTCTTTTTGCATCCTTAGTTCAATAGTTCGAAGTGTTCTCATTCTTGTACCAAAGTGTGCCTGCCATAAATAGCAGCATTACCTTTGGGAATGGAAATTTAAAAGTAAACAAAGTTAGTTTTAACACCCTGTTGGTGGAAAAAAGTATCAATCCAATTGCTATAAATTAACAAAGACATCGCTCTTCCCACGTTTTAGCAACACCCAGCAACCGAAAAATTGTTATTTGGCCACTGCTCGGGAAACGAATCCCAGATCTCTCGACAAGCAGCCGAATGATTTGGGATTCGTTTCCCAAGCAGTGGCCAAATAACAATTTTTCGGTTGCTGTGTGTTGAAAAAAAGAGCGATGTCTTTGCTCATTCACTGACTCCACGTATTTGGAGGATTTTCACCAATTGCTATAGATTTTTCATGTATGTCCTTCGAAAAATGTAACGTTTACAGTTAGAAAACTATTTCGTGCCAAAAAGTTTCTTTTTACTGTTAAAAAAGGATTTTTGATTTGATTAAGCGAACTTTAAGGTCAGTTCCATATACTAAAAACAATTCATGGTTGTCACATTTTTCATTCCTTTTTGAAAGAATAAAAAAATGCGCACCAAAATAATGTGTAAAAACCAGAGTTTTTAGCATAACTTAAGGAATTAATCAGTTTGAAATTCTGCAATTCTAGTGTATAGAAAAATGTACAGCCGTAGAATTAACAAAACCACAATTAACTTTATTAACAGTACATTACAACCTAGTTTACAGATTGGTAACCATTATATACTACGCGATTTAATGCCGGTTCAAACATCTTCAGATAAAACACTTTATTGCGGTACATTACTACGGTTAAAGATCGTTCTCTCAACTAGAATATATTGCACACTAAATACAAAATCGAAAAAGAAACTGTATCATAAAATAGCTAATAAAACATACATACCCTTGAAGCTCCTGTAGGCTGGAAATCTCGAGGAATTGCACGAATCGATTTGGAGCGTAGTTCTTCATTCCCGGGAAATTTAAACACTGACGCTTTAGGACCTGTGTCGTAATTGCTTCGGCAATTTAGTACACAACAATGTAAATGCATATTAGAACTAAAAATAATTTTTTAACACCGTGAAATAAATTACAAAGAGTGGAATTATATGAATCGCTGAGCTGCAAGAACAATGAACAACCTCATGCAGCAACGCTACAATAATCACTCCAGATCACAGACCCTAATTATGGTTACGGTCGTTCGTCAAATTTAACAGGTATTCCTGTAGTGATGTCAGATGTCGGAGAGCAGGAGGTGTTTGGGCCCTGTTTCAGGGACGTTGGCTGTGAGCGACAAAATGGAAAAAAGTTCATACCTTCGAACAAAGAAAATTATATTGTTCTAAATTTACACGTGGGATTATTGTATGACAGGTGCAAATTTAAATTACAAGACATAGCTGTTCCCATTAATTCTTATGTTAAGCACCATATCTATAAAAGAAAAGTGAGTTTTTGAGGTGGAAATTAACAAATCATTTGGAAATAGATCGCACGCTTTCGTAACACTTTGCTAATGTCATTTCCGAAAAGAATAATTGCTGGCGAATAAATCTCGCTCCTGTGTCTTGACCTTTTTCCCTATTTCGATCATATTAAACAGAATTGATTTAGTATACCTTCGGAACAACATACTAAAGTGTTATTTTAACAGAAACATTTTTAGTCGAGTTATGATTATAAAGGCAGGTGAATAAATATCGCTCCTGTGTCCTGACCTTTAACCCAATAACGCGAATGATAAACAGAATAGGTTCAGCATAACTCCAGAACAACATACTAAAGTTTTGTTGCAATAGAAGCACTTTTTGTCAAGTTATGAGGATAATGGCTGTGGAATAAATCTATCTCCTGTGTCCTGCCCTTTGACCCCATTTCGATAATATGGAACATAACAGGTTCAGTATATCTACGAAACAATATGATAAAGTTTTGTCGCAATCAAAGCATTTTTACGTAAGTTATGACGCATAAGGGCGATGGAATGTATCCCGCTCCTATGTTCTGACCTTTGACCCCATTTTGTCCGTTTTCTACAGAGTTCGTCCTCAGGTTGTCCCCTACCACATACTAAAATTTGATTGAAATCGAATCATTTTTACTCGAGTTATCGTGCGGTCAGGCAGACAGACGGACAAAGCTGGAGCACATACGCTGTGTCAACGTACGGTTGGAAAGCGTAAAAATCGGATTTCGTGGTTCTGCTTCTATTTCCTATTATGAGACAACGTTTCAGGGATACGCGAATGCTCAGTGCCTCGAGAAAGTGTAAGGATCGGGAACCAGGGAATTCAAAACAAATTTCAGCTTGCACAGATTCAGGTTTTCCGTTATTAGAAAAATGCATACTGTTTATTCTAATATTAATTCAAGTCATTAGCACGAATAAATGAAGTTGTTTTAAAGGAAACGGCAAGAGTAAATGAACTCCGTCCTTGAATGGCCCGAGTTACGGTACAAATCACTGTCACGGCCTTTGCTCTGTACTCTGCATTCAATTTTTCTGAGGTTCGGGCAAGAAGCCAACTTTTCAGCATTATCACTGTCCTCGCAGGGAAAGAAACATTCCAGGTGTTTTTTACAGATGTATAATATATGGATGCCCCCTCTAACTGTATTTGCAAATATATTCACTATTAATCATCCGATTTGGACGATATTTAAAATTTAAGGGTTTTTACATGTGCTAAATCGAATGTGCATAAAATAACATACCCTTTATACGGAAAAATTTGGAGATAGTGAGATAATTAACATGTTAATTAGCGTAATTAGCATTTTTCTTTGCATCACGGGATACTTCTATTTGAGTGCTTTCCAACGGTACCTTACTTGTCTATCTGCGGCGAGGGGTTCCAAAGTTAAGGGTGGGGCTCGTTTTTTTTTGAGGTCTGTACATGTATAAGAAAGGAAATATGTGCAATTCCGAACCAGTTTGGTCATTTATTCGAATAAAACAGCCACACGGGTGGAACAAATCAGAACACTGTAGCTCCACCACTGTCTCGGATACAAGCGGTTACCCTGCGTGGCATAGACGCATACTGTTCGTGGATACTGTCCTGAGTTATAGCATGCAAGATGGTGTCCAAATTGCAGGCCAGTTCGTCGACATTCCGTAATGGGGGAGTAGGTGGCTTCCTATCATGTTCCAAACATGATCGATCCGCGACAGGTCTAGCTATTGGGTTAGCCATGAAAGGGTGTAGACATTATGCAGGCATGCCTGCCAACGCCATGTGTGGCATGACATTATCTTACTGGAAAATAGCTCAGTGATCTGCGACGTGAGAGGTAACACAACAAGTCGTAGAATGTCGTCGACGTACCACTGAGCCGTGAAGGTGGGACAGAGGGCAACCAAGGCCGTCTGGCTATCGTAGGAAATGAATTCCCTGACAGTCCATCCCGCAGTGCGATCCGTGTGCCGTTCCACGGTAAAGGCAGGATCCGTGCGCTGACCGGCTCCTGACCGGCATCCGTGCGCTGACCGGAAGTCGTCTGCCAACGGTCCGGATTTTCACTTCCGTACCTGTATATGAAACAACATGGCCACGTATGGTCGAGAGCTTCGAATTCGGTTCGGTTCGTGAGGTTCTCACAATTGCACAATCCTTACGTTCTGTCGTTTCCATCGGCCGTCCACTACCCCCGTGCCGCTGGCTTGTGCCGTCCTCGACCCATTGGCGCCAACATCGTCCGCATGACTTGTCCCGATCCGATTGCCTGGTAATACGGCGACCTGACAGACCGGCCTCTCACAGCCTAATTATACGTCCTCTCCCAAACCCCCTCAACGTGTAGGTTCAACGTTGAGGCATCCTCACAATCCCTGGATGTTAATGCAACCTCAATTCGCTGTCACAAATGTCCCTGCGTGCGAGCTTGGCTCTTGATATAGCCTTCTCGATGCGTGGCTCCCATCTGCTGTGGCGGGCCACTATTTCGTCACTGTGCGTTACGTTTTAGTCATTTGCAAATTTGGCGCTGAGGTACTTGCATACGGAGTTTCATCAGCGTTGAACAACTTTCTCGGGGTGCTTCGTTTCCCCTCTAAAGAGTGCATTTCTTCAGTCACAAAGATTAGTCTGAATTTTGCCCTCTTGCGTACTAAGTATCTCAAAGGTTGTACAGATATGTACACGTACTAGTACATCAAGCACCTAGGGAAGGAAAGTTCTTGAGAGTAAAACAAGCGGAACTACAATTTTGCACGATTTTTTTGTCAGTTAACAAGCTGAACTATTTCGCACGGTTTTTTTGTCAGTTAAGAAGCTTAACTTCTATTTTGCACATTTTTAATGTACACGTACATCAAGCACCTAGGTAAGTTCTTGCAAGTTAAACAAGCTCAACATTTATTTTGCTGTCCCTGAGAAATTGCGATTTTGCTCAGCACACGCGACAGCCATTTCATAACAGTAAAACGAAAATGAAAAAATAAAAAAGGTAAAATTTCATGCAAAACATCTTACCATTCAGATAGGGAAACGTATGAAATTGATATTTTAAAACGTGAGCGCAAATAAGAAGGATTCGATATAAATCCAAGGGCTCATACAAGAAATGTAGGATTTTGTTTCACTTTAGCCAAAATTTAAATAATCGGACAAACTCTTATTCGTACCCTGTAAAGACTTTTCTGAAATTCACAAGCCCCTCTCGATGACTGCTTTCATGAATTAACGAAGCATATTTCTCATACAACCTTTTTCGTGAAATGACGGAAAGAAACCTGCATTTCGCGGATTTGTCGTACTCCAGGAAAATTCTCAGTTATCAGAAACTTTCCCGCAATTCTTTTTGATATTGTCGGTAATTTTAATGGAAGAATTCTCTTCCTACTTTTTCCGTATCCATATGCCGCAAAATGTCTGGTAATAAGAGCGATACGCGGGAATACTTGAGGTTACATTAACTGTTAAATTTCAATCGTCGGTCGAAGGATCTGATTTTGAAGCTAGATCGGATATTGTGTATAGCATTCCGCATAAATTTTGGTTATCGTAGCTGATGATATCTCTGTTCTTCCCCCCCCCATTTTGTGCACTAGCTCTTACACTGCTCCAATTAACTCACTCTCTGCTCCTACATCCGATATGGCACTATCAATCACTGCCAAAGTACGGGGCAGGGTTAGTTCATTAGAGCAGTGGGTCAACTGCAATTTGGAAGTTCAAAAAATTTGCAATACTCTCTATTGTTAAAAACACAGGAATCGATTTTGATCAAGGGTGCAACATCAAGATTGGGGGCAAGTAGCCCTCCCCCAAATTACCTGACTAAAATTTAGCAAAATACTCTCTCTCAAGTCATGCAATGTATCTACACAAAAGTTATGAGCTGTTTTTTTACCATACTCCGTACAGCCTGGCGAGCGACATCTGTAATTTCCGGCTTTCAGCAGAAATATAACTCCCTGCAGGTAAATTGTCGTAGAATGATGAACGACCATATTTTTTGCAGTTTGCTAATCTGAAATGTATAATTCGTAAACTATTGCACAGGACCTAGTGCAGTTTTTTCACGCTTTCCAACCGTAGGTTGAAGAAGCGTACATGCCCCAGCTTTGTCCGTCTGCACGATAACTCACGCAAATATCGTACAATTTCGATATAATTATAACATGTTGTTTTTTGACAACTTCAGCACGAACGCTATTGAAAATGGTTGAAGTGAAGTCAAAGATCAGGACAGAGGTATTAGATTCGTTTCCCGACCTCCTGCAGGATTGCTTGCGGAAAACTGCGTCGACTGCGTTCAGATTTTAGTATGTTATGTTGAACTAACATTAGGAAGATTTCGATGGGCGATGATTGAATAAGTAAATTTAAAAAACAATTCCGATTCAGTTAGATAAAAAGTAGCCTGGTGCCGCCTGGCCTTGAAATAAAGTGGCCTGGAAGTGCCAGGACCCGCCAAGCCTCGAATACACCCCTATGTGGACCCTTTAAAACAAATGCCATCATTAGCTATCAAGAGTAAATTTTATATTTAGGAGTTTTGTGAAATAATACAGTGTGTCCATAAATGAAGTATGCAACTTCAGTATGCTATTGAAAAAACTACAATGAATAACAACTTACTTTTAATGCCCAAACACATGGTAACTGGGAAAGTGTTGTTTTAAAATGTCAGTAAGTCTCCACGTGCTCTCCGTTGGTTACTCGCAGGATGTTTGAACGATAGTCCAGTTTCACCCACGAACGTTGCAGAATGTCAGGTGTAACAAGGAAGCTGCAGTAATGCGTTCTTTGAGCTTAGTGACAGATGTAACCTTTTTCTTGTACACAATGTCCTTAATAAAGCCCCAAAGAAAAAAATCGCATGGGGTAATATCAAGAGAATGAGTTGGACATGCAATAGGACCCCCACGTCCAATCCAACACCCTGGAAAATGGTGATATAAGGATCTGCGTACATCCAAAAAGCAGTGCAGAGGCCCTCCATCTTGCTGGTAAATGATGTCTTGAATATCCTGGAATTGTGGAATTGCGAATTGTCCTAACATGTCCAGGTACGATATGCCAGTAACGGCTGTTCAGCGAAATAAAAGGGCCCTATCATTCTTTCTTCCATTAGGCCAGCCCAAACAATAATCTTCAGGCTATCTCTCTCGTGTGCTACGACCACATAGGGATTTTCCGTGCCCCAGATTTGGAAGTTTTGTTTATTCACTCTGCCAGAAACACTGAATGTGCACTCATCGCTGAAACAGATCCGTGAAAGGAGTGTGGGGTCTTCGTCAATGCTATTAGGTATATCTATCGCAAATGCGTTTCGACGTGGTTGATCATTTGGTCGAGGTTTTTGCACTAACTGCGCTTTATATGTACATAGGCGTAGAAGTTTATCCAGAACCTTGTCAACCGTTGCTCGCGTTACGTTAAGTATTTCGAGCTCACGACTGGCGACGTGGACGAACTTCAACGGGCTCCTTAGATGAGTCTTACGCACGTTTTTTACCTTTTCGTCCGAAATGAAGGTCTCCCCTTTCAAGACACTTCCTGTTGTTTTGAATTTATTTATCCATTGTTCGTTGGTCTTCATGTCGGCGGCTGTCTCTTGTACTTCGTTCTGAACTTACGTTGAACTGTTGTTAGAGATTTTGACTCCGCAAACCAAAGCACACACGCTGCGTCTCCACTGGGGAAGCCATGTGTATGGTATTCCGTGTTTGACGAGATTTTTCATTACATGAGACACCTAGCCTTGTCTATCATCTGACTTAAACTTTAACACTTGCCACGTCACTTGATGTTGAAGTAAGTTTTTAAATAAAAAAAAATTGTTTTGCATGACGTTAAGTAAGTATTTTTAATAGCATACTGAAGTTGTATATTTCATTTATGGACACCTTGTACTATAAAATAGTACCTTTCTCCTGTTCTTAAAAATAACTAAAGGTTAATATTAGTTTAAAAGATCTCAAGTTCCAAAGCATTCTTGCGCTTCAAAAAATCATCATGAACAATTATACTTATTTTGTGAGAAGCCTTCCTACAGGAAGAATGAAATTATTACGAACCTATTCGAAAAAATAATACGCATCCACACCAAATAAAAAAACTAAATCACTCGCAATAACGACAAAACAATTAATCATCGTCCAATTAGAGTTTTCATTTGAACGTGACTGTAATTTCTGTTTGTTTCTGGCTCTGTGTTTAAGACACGATTTTGTTGAGCCAACCCAAAAGTACTGCAGTTCGAGTGCCGCAGGTGCGAAAGGATTATCTGCTGTAAGGGCTGAAATGTTCAGCGTCTTCGATTTTGCCAATAACTTTATAAATACGAAAAAATCTGAAACGGTCGTTTCTGAAGTAAAGGGAACTACTCACTACGGAAGATTTGTGAAAATACGGAAGTTAAAATAAAACGGGAACATTTTTAAAATGGGACTTTCGTTAAAAGACGGACACCTGCAGGCAACTTTGCTGCACGTTGTTTGAAGAAAATGTCCGTGATTAATTCACGGAAATTTCGTGTTTGACGAGATTAAAAGACGGACACCTGCACCACTTATTTTTTACAGAGGATGATATTAATTATTTGATTAAAAAAGGAAGGAGGAGAAAAAATATTATTTTGATCTGCGTAAGTCTACCGACGTTCTTTCTTGTTTGTGTTTCTGCTCGTATTATCTTACATACATAAACCAAAAAGATTGCTAAACATAAGAGCAAGCTGCCTAGGATGGTTTATGAAACACTTGTATAACAGAAGTTATATTTTTCAACATTGTGTAATTTGCATATTTGTTGTCTGTTATTTGTGTATACATACGGATCTTACAAGCATTGGCTCGAGGAAACCAGGCTAAGAATTTAGTCTTGTTGTTCTCTACAGAAACACACTTACCCACAGTGGAACACTTAAAAATTCCCTCATGAAAAAAATTATGTTAACTCGTGGATGAAAGAGAACTTTTGAAATATGTATTATAAAACTAATTGAGTCGTGAAAAAATGTTAGCAGCAGTTTAAGGGTGAAGCAATTTTAAAAATCCACTCATGATTGAATATAACATATCAAACCATGGTGAAAGCGGGGTGCTGTTCCAGGTAATTATATTTATTTGGTCACTGATGGTCTCCTGCGCAGTGGTATTTGCACCACCTCCTTGAAAAGATGCAATTTTTGTTTACCCATTGTTTTGACTCATGAACTGCCATTTTTATCCATGGACCAGGACCGGTAAAGCGTTGTTTCTTTTAAGATAAATGTGGGTGGGACACGGATTTCGAAACATCTCTGACGAAAAATCGCTCTGTGCTCTATGTCTGTACCAGAGACAGAAACGGGTCACAGGTCAACGAGTCGACAATCTCTTGCAGGTTAAGGTGTCCCTGACCCGATTCGAGCCGGTTATATTTCCGTTTAATTTTTGAAAAGCGAAAACATTTTTTTTTCAAAGAAATATGGGCCCTGTGGAATTTTGTGCTCGATGCTGGTGCCCGCCGACTGAAAAATTATTTGTCGTACAATATGAAGGAAGAGTGTCCCTTTCCTCTAAACAGCAATGAGAAAAACAACATCCACGTCTTGAAAACTTTCATCTCATCAGAAGCTTGCAAAAATTGTGTGGCTGTTGTTCTAAAGCATAATAAGTTATCAAGAAAACAGCAAAAACTGAAATTAATTATGCAAATTACTTAATTTAAAACTTTTCATTGTAGCTCCATCAGAATTAGGTGGAACAGACTTAACATCACTGCGGAGGTACTTTTTGAATTCGCAGATGTGTTTGAAGACATGTGTAAAACAGTTAGGTTATGTCTCGCAAATGAATGATGACAGTTTCAATACATTTTATAGCAAAGTCAGTAAATTATACGTTCCCATAATACATTTGTTTGATTTCCATATAACCTAAGATACTCATTGCAGAGAGACTTTGTGAACGCTAAAGAAAGTTAGGACCCACTGAAGAAAGTTAGGGCCTACCAATATCCTTTTGGCTCCCAGCATTATTTATAACAGTTAGCTCAACTTGTAACGTACCAGGAGATGTGACGTACCTGCCCGAAGGATGCACACGACATAAAGGCAGATAGGAATCAGAATAAAACATCCGCGTAGCTCAATTGGTAGAGTGACTTATTCCGGAATGGGGGGATCCGGGTTCGAATCCTGGCGTGGACAGAAATGACGGAGGAATTTACTTCGTTATAAACTTATTTACAACAGGTGCTTGGTCCATCGGCAAATTTTTTACTGAAGCAGAGAGAAATTTGCGTTGGTACTTTTGTTGTTGTTGTTTGCTTCTTTGTGGGTTTAACGACCAGTGTGAGCAACACGATGTACTCTAAAGCAGTCGCTCTTCTCTAATTTAGGGCCACTGGTTCCAGGGAAGATAGACTCAGTTCTTTAAGAAAAGCACAACAACCATGCCTCACTGGGATTCGAACCCCATATCCATCTCGGACGAATAAGCAGAAGCCGAAGCGTAGACTACTGCGCCACTGGGTCGGCGGTTTGTCAATTTAGAGAAAACGCCCAACATGTATATATACAGTAAAGATAGAAGGAAACGCCGATTTCTTTTACGACAAGAACGTTTCAGTCACAACAAAATTTAAGTGAAGTTAACGATTCTTGTTCTTATGTATCTAAATAGTTATTCATTTTTTCCAAACAATCCAAACAAGGAGGATACGAGAAAGTATGCCATTCCTCAAGTGATGCTCCGGGAAATGACCCAGTATCCCAAAGAGCCAATCCGCCACTGCTTACAAACTTTGAGATAGCCCGTTATAGGGCACAATGTAGACCAAACATTATAACGGAGAAAACGTAGCATACTGTGTTCAAGAAAAACATTTAACCTCAAGGTCATCACCGAAGCAGTGGTGCCAGACCCGTGGGAGTTTCCCACAGCGTAGGAAATTTATGGACGAAATGTTGAGCATGCGATAAAAAGGGAAATTTGTAAAGTAGAACCTGAAATGTACGGAAAGTTTAGCTCGAATTCAAAAATTAAAATAATGAAGGTATGTCACACACACACAAAAAAGAAAAAAATTTGACTGCATTTTTTTTTGATTGGAGGTTTAACGACCACCGTGAGCAACTCAATGGGCTATAAGCAGTCGCCCGTCCCTAATTTAGGGTCACTGGTTCCAGGGAAGGGAGAGAGCCAGTGCCGTAAGACAAACACAATCATTCTGACCGGGATTCGAACCCGGGCCCCTTACGGACGAATGATCAGAGGCCAGCGCCTTAGACCACTGCCTTCAAAATAAACGTTTATTAGTCTAAAAGCAAGGTACATGTGATACGCTGCAGTCACACGAGACTGTATTAAAAGAGACGAGGCCAAGAAGTCTCAACACAAAAGAAAGGAGGAAAGAAAACTGGTAACATCAGAACAAGATTAAAATATATACAGATAAAAAAGGAACACAGAAAACAAAAACAAAAAACACACACATTACAAAACCCAAACCCCAGCGTGAGGGAAGAAAACACATTCCAAAAACTAGTACATAGCAGCGCGAACACAAAGGTAACAGGTAAAAAACACAGCAACAATACAACACAACACAAATTGACTGACACTGCAAGACAGCGACAGGAGAAACAAAACTGTACATCTGAAAACATGCAGCAGCGGTCAAAACATTAGTACAAGAAGAACATAAAAAACAAAAAAAACGTGCACATAAAGAGGGATGTTAACCAACCGCCATAACTAAAAACGAAATACGAAGTGACGCATGTAAGTCAGGAGGAACACTGTACAGAAGAATACATGATAATAAAGGGAAAAACCGCTGCATCACACAAAATAAATGTAGCCAAACAGGCATACGAGGTTTACAAAAAAAACCGCACTCAATTCAAATTTCATACTCAAAACAAGAAGACGCGCGTTGACAAACCCCGGAAGCCGACGTGGCGCAATAGAGAGAATCACGCGGAAACAAGGTCGCATAGCATCATAACACATTGAAAACAACACAAAGTACGTCCAGTCGTGCACGGCAACAGAAGGCTGTGCCGAGAAAAAATAAAATATTACAGGAAAAACCAGACAGGGGAAACACGAAGCAAGACGTAGAATCCTAGCTTGAGTACAAAGAAACATAAAAACGAAAACACAAAAAGTGCACTTAAAACACAATCAAAGACAAAAATGCCTCAACTGACTACGTCACTACACATGTAGTCACATACAGGCAAGAAAAAAACACAAGAGGCACAGTAAAAAAAAGCACAAGGCAAATAGTGCGTTGACCAACTCCTTGGGTCAACGTAACCCAATAGACAAGATACGCAAGAGAAGCACACTGTATAGAAAACGAGAGATAAGGCTGAGTACTCAATGAAAAAACACAACAAGACCAGCAGGGCCACACTAAGTAATTCAAAGTTCATAAAAAACAAAGCAAAACAAGCGAACATGAAACACAGGGCATGAGAAAAAAAAAGGCTACCTAAACTGAGGAGCCAACTGAAACACGAAAGTAGAACTTGCACAAACAAGTAAAAAACAAGAATATCACATTAGCAGTATAGGTAAAATGCAATCACAGTATTAAAAAACTCACACAGGAGGAGAGCGAATAGGACATCCGCCATCCGAACAACTAAACAAAACGCGTGCAAAAAGCAAGAGCAATTACAAATACACGGGAATACCACATACAGGAAACACAGTACAAAAAAGAAGATCAGGAACAATAACAAAGAAACAAGCACAAAAGAAACACAACACGCTAAAAAAAACTTTGCAAATCTAGACAACACAGACGAGCCCAACGGAAAACAACAACACTCAACAAGCATCACACTATACCAAACAATAACACTGATCACAAACAATTGGTGGCCAACCAGTACAACAAAACATCCCAATAAGAAATGCGTCGACCAACAACTGTGGCCGACGAAAACATAGAAAGCAAGCACACAATAATACAGAGACAAACAACTCAACAAAAATACCGACACAAAAAAAAAAAACAATAACCGATTGCACAGCACCACCAAGAACCAGAAAAAAATACACACAGAACACAGGAACACAAATGCCCACGGACTCCGGACAGAAAAAAAAGTCAAAGCAACTAGCAGTAAAACATCCAATCACAGCGCAAGACGGCAAGAAAATTTAGACAAAGAGGCCGAGACTGCTAGTAAGAGGAAAAGAATAGAAAAGCACTAGCCAAGAAAGAATATACCGACCAGTAGAATGGGCTAACAAAGCACAGGGGAAAAAACAACAAAAAGACCGGAATCTCAAGGAAGCAAAACAGTACAACTTTACCAAAGAGCCATCAAAAACAAGAAAAGGAAAACGGTAAAAAATTTAAAAGGAAAAACAACAGGATCAGAGGAAAAGAATGAATACAAGGGAAAAAAACAAACCTGCAGCTCAATCAAAAACAGAACAAGACAACAACCCGGAACAGCAAAAACAAACAAGAAGAAAACAGTACACCAAAACAAAAACAAGAAAAAAAGAACTGACCAAACGAATTGAATCAACCCACGCTCAACCCGAAACCATGGGAGGTGGGGGGACCAGATCGAGAAGAAAGCAGGAACTGCCTGCCGGGCCAGAGCTACCTCGTACTCAAGTTGGATGACGGACTTGATCGAGGAACGAAACCTACGGCACAGAAAAACTCTCGCAGGATGATATCGACGAAGAGCAGGCCGATCAACACTGGTATGATAGTATAAATAAATAGTCAGTTTGGCTTGCAAAATTAAAAACGCGCAAACTGGATTGTGAACAGCAGCGGAAGAATGATGACGGCGAAGAAAATAGTAATGTGAAACACAGTGGAATAAAGGACAGACCTTGGAGAGAAGAGCAAACATCAATGAAAAAAGAGGCTGTAAAACTAAACAGGAGTCATATGCGTGATGAACATCACCGAGCGTTGAACAGAAAAAACACAAGGGAGAAGACAGGCGACCAAAACGATGAAGAGTTCGTGGTGTGAGCAAGCGGCGATGAAGATGTAGCCAATGAATATCAGTTGCTTTTGGGGAAGCCAGGGAAATGTGTGAATCGACCCATGTCTGAGAGGTTTCATCAGGAGGCACAAAAGGAATAGCGAGAGGTTCTCTAAAATAAGTAAGAAAGTGGCGGTACAAGAGTTTCGTAGTAACTTGATGCACCAGAAAGGGAACATCATTCAAATAAACCAGAAAAGGAAGGCAAGGGGACGCCGAAGAAGAAACAATTAACCCAAAAGAATTCACGAGGGACGGGTAAAGGCGTTGAAGCTGAAAATGAAGCAACCGGAGTTGGGCGCGATGTAAGGGAGTGTCAGCAAGAGGGGGGTCGATTTGGGAAAGACACTTCCAGCGGAGAGAAGCATCTACGAGTTGGGAAACCCGTATCACGCCACTGGCGAACCAGGTGGAGAAGCACAAGTACGGTGAAGAGGGAGAACGGAGTGCAGAAGAGTAAAAGAGAGGTTCCGCAAGCAGATCATTAGTTGAGGTAGGTGGAAGACGGACGGGACATAAGGAATGCCAGAGGGAAAAAACAGTGCGATAAGTATCGGGAAAGTGATCTGGAATGAGGGGGAACAGATCCATACGGAGGAAGGTAGCGAGGGTGAGAAACGGACTGAGAGGGAAAAGTAAAGTATCAACAATAGTAATCGATGAAATCTGAGGATGAGAAAAAGAACGGAGAAAGGTCTGAAGATGAATAGCATTAGATTTTTGAAAAAGATCTGGGAGGGCAAGACCTCCAAAGGACAGAGGAAGGACGAGAGTAGAACGATGAACCCAGTGAACTTTGTTCCAGATGAAATCAGTAATCAAACGTTGAGCGGATTGAAGAAAAATGGGCGAGGGAAAATAAGCGAACCACGAATGTGTCAGAATAGGAAGAAGAAAGGAAGAAACCAGATGTGCTCTGCTAAAAAAGGACAAAAAAGGTTTGAACCGACAAAAAGGAGCAAGACGGCGATTGAGCTGCTGAACCAAAGGAATCCATGTGGCATCAGCAACCGCCACGAGATTTCCAACGTACACACCAAGAAGTTTAATGACCGAGGATGACCAACGGGCACCCCAAGGGCGATCACCGTGTGCCACCCACGATCCGGCCCACAGACCGACAGATTTAGACATATTAAGTTCGGAGTTCGGAACCGGAAATGGAAGCATACTCACGATAAGCAGAAAGGACAACACCGAAAGAACGTTCAGTGCGAAGAAAGAGAGTGAGGTCATCAGCATATGCAGACAACACTATGCGGTGGTGACGAGTAGGAGCAATACTGCGAGGAATCACAGAAAACAAACGAGAACGTAGACAAATTAAGAGAGGTTCAAATTCAAGCGCAAAAAGTTGACCCGAAAGGGGACAACCCTGCCGGATCCCGTTGTCAAAGGGGATGGTAGCTGTCATGAATGTGGAAGTGCGAATACGGAAAGAAGAGTGAGAGTAAAGATTAATAAGAGCTTGACAGAAAAGAGTAGGAAAGCCAAAATGACGAAGAACAGCAAAGAGATAAGAGTGATTAATGGAGTCGAAAGCTTGTTTCTGATCAATATCAAAAATTGGGAGGGGTTCGGAAAGATGGGAAGCAAGAAAATATAAGTTGCGAATGGTGGAAATGTTGGTAGTAATCGAACGGGAGGGAATAGTGTAAGTTTGATCGGGGTGGATTAAATGCTGCAAGACGGGATTGAGGCGAAAAGCGAGAATTTTAGCAAAGGTTTTGTAGTCAGTATTAAGAATAGAGATAGGACGCCAGTTAGAAAAAAGACCAAGGTTTCCGGTTTTGGGGATGAGACGGAGAATAGCAAAAATGGAATTAAAAGACTGAAAATTTGAAGAAGTAAAAACGGCATTAAAACAAGCAACCAGAAGCGGGAGGAGAGAAGGAAGAAACTTCTTATAAAATGAGAGCGGAAGACCGTCCGCGCCAGGGGAAGAACGGTCATTCAGACTGGAAATTGCAGAGCGGACTTCAGAAGGAGAGATAGGAGAAACAAGAGAATAAAAAAAAACAATGTGGAACCTGAGGGAGGACTTGAAGAAGAGGGGAGGTATCTGCAGGAGAAAGGAGTCGGTGCTGAAAACGATCAGAATAATGGGAAAAAGTAAGTTCACAGATACGATAAGGGTCGGTAACTGTAGATCCGTCAGGTAGTGAAAGAAAGGAAATTGTGTTGCTTTTAACATGATACTCCTCAAGGGACTTCAAACTAGAAAAGGGGTCGTCATGAAACCGCAAGTGAGTGAATTTCAGACGAGTAATGGCTGTTGAAGCAAAAGTAAACAGAATACGACGAAGTTGAGCTTGAAACACGGGAAAAGAAGGATCAGAAGGAGAAATAGTCTTCAATTTACGACGGAGAACATCAATATCTTGAAAGCGAGAAGTACGGGAAGAGAAAGAAAACTGACGTGCGAAAGAAATAATCGAAATTTTCGTGGAAAGCCACAGAGTCACTGGGTCGTCAGACGAAGAAAGTTGTTGCACAGAAGACGAGATCAGAGAGCGAATTTCAGCACAGAAAACAGGATCAGTTAAAACTTAATCGTCGAGCGACCAGACTGGGGAAGGGGGAACAGAGGAAGAATGCAAAAAGAGTTTTAAAAGAACGGGGCGATGATCTGACGAAACGGAAGGATGATGAGTAATTTCAACTAGAGAGGAATGGAGAAAACTGGAAACATAGAATCTATCTAGGCGTGCTGCGACACAGCGTGAAGCAGCCGGGGGAACCAGGAAAATTCCTTGGACCGGGGATGGAGGGAACGGAATGCATCAATCAAATCAAAATTAACAACGAGTTGAGTGAGATTGGAAACAAGGTCGGAACGGCTTTCGGTTGAACCATCCCGGTCAAAACCGGGTTGCAAAGTGCAATTGAAATCGCCTGCAACAATGACTGTATCATTTGGATGGAGGGTCGAAAGGATAGAAGAAAGATGTTGGAGGAGAGTTTCTGCATCCGTAGCAGATTGCGGAATATGGATATTGAAAACATGAATACGTTTAGAACAAAAGCAAAAATAAATATGTTGAAAGGAACCCAGCAGACTCTGTGACTCAACAAGATCAGAAAGGGAAGAATGGAAACGCACATGAAACGCTATAGCGGTACCAGACCTGAGATTTGTCCGGTAATTATGATAAAAAATGTACGGCCAGCGTCTCCAGCGGGAACACCAGGCATCCAAGGAACAGTTCGTCTCCTGGAGAAGGAGGATATTAGCCCCCAGGTAACGAACGTCATCGAAAACCAAAGCGTTCGCCGCAGAAGACGCAAGCCCTCTACAATTAAAGCTAAGTAGTGTTAACAAGGACATCACTGGTAGGTTGCATCCAGCCTTCCTGTTCAGCCCTCAAAATCTTGAGTAAATAGCCCAGACGGCGAGCATATTGCTCAGTCCCGTCAGGTAAAGTAACATTAGTTATAAATGCATGGAACTGGTTCAGCTGTGCAATCATATCAGGCAGCAAGTGAAGCTTACTCTTAATACAAGGTAGTGTGATCAACTTCGCCTTACGCGGGCGAGTGGTCAATGCATACAGATCAGATAAGGTAAGAGGGTGCAAAGGCACCGCAAGTTCTTCAAACATAGTAGAAATGTCAAGAAATGTAGGAGAAGGAGAATCATCGTCAGAGTCAACCATTGCAGTGTCAGCAGGATCAGGGGCGACCGTGTCCATAACATCATCATCCTGGAGACATGCAAATCGGTTCGAAACTAGTAATTCAGAATTTTGCTCATGATGGCTAGGTGAACCCGAGGTAGAATGGGCTGGTTTCTTGGACCGAAGACGTTGAGACGAACGGGAAGAGCGAGTAGAAACACCAGGTGAGCTGGGGCGTTTACGTTGTGATTTAGGTGCAGACACTTCCAGCGATGGAAAATCCTCATTGGAGGGCTCCAAACCATCCAGTACGACGACAGGAACAGGGAGGGAAGGAACGACTGGAGAAACAGCAGGCAAAATTGATGAAGGTAGAATGTGAGCTGGTGCCTCAGCGGCCTGCACAACATCCTAAGGGGCAGCGGCCACCGGAACTGTAGTAGCTAATAAAGAATCAGATCTAGCGCCAGGAGTAGCATGAGGACATGCAGAAGCGAGATGGCCTTCCCCTTTACAGCGGAAGCACTGAACCCCTGCAAAAAGATTAAAAATATATGTCCGGGTATCAGTGACTAATTCCAGAGTTGCAGGGCGTTCCGCAATTGACTGAGAAGTTGGAAAAATAAACCGGTACTGGCGGCGCCCACCCTGCACATGTTTCAGGGAGGAATCACGGGCTGTAGCTGGAAGAATCTTGGTCACTCCCACAACACGACCCATCGTGTTCAGGGCATCAATCAACAGAGAATCAGGGACAGCGGTTGGTACAGGAGAGAGGGTCACCGTAACTGGTGTTTGGGCTGCAGCGACAGGTTGTAGATGAAAGGACCCAATATCAATCCCATGAACTATAATTAAATCTACTGCTTGCTGGTGGGTGAAGTGAACAACCACCCCTCCACCCAAGCGAATAATGGACACAATGCTTTCGGCTGGAACGACCTTCGACACAGCATGCAGATACTGGGGGAGGGGGTGTCACGCAAAGCAGGAATGAAAACACTTAATAATAAGGCAGACGACAATTGCTTACCTTGCGGTGAATCACGTGGAAGAATAATTTTCAACGCCGAAGCCACACGTTTGAAATGTGGTGCAGAATCACTGGAAATATATGAGGTACTTCCCACAGCTTGTGCGAACGACGTTGAAGTAGAATTAGCAGAAAAAGGAATATCAGACGCAGCCGGCACACGGGTGGCCAGAAGCACAGTCTCGGGAAGTTTAGCAGCACTAGTCGACGCAACATTCCCCGAAGAAGACACAGAACTAAGAAGCGAAGACATATCAGCAATCGACGAAGCAGCTGTTGACGATAGTGACTTATTCACAGTGGTAGTGGACATTCTCGACCACTGGCCCACCAAACCTCATGCGTCGTAACTGACGACACATGCGTCGTAACAGCCTCACTGCTTGTGAAGCGAGGGTACGAAACACTGCAACCAAAACACAAAACGACGAAATACCACAAAAAGAACAAGTAAACAAACGAACGTTGACTTCTACGCAGAAGCCGAAAAAAATGCGACTTGTCTGTTGAACGACCACTGCGCCACCGGGGCGGCTGCATTTTCTCAATTGTGATTGATGTATACTCAAAAAGTCTAAATAAATTCGGCAACGATGCAGGGAGTACTGTTGCAGTGATTAGCCCAACGTCCAGGCCAAAAGATTGAAATGCAACTTATTTCGAGTTTCGTCACAAGGCGCTCCAATCAACAATTCACCAGATCTGGGTAAATTCAGTGATTCGGAAAAAAATTAGAACTGTTTCTACTGTGTAGTCTATCCACAAGGATTAAAACTACTTATTCTCTTAACGAGCAGCACTTTGCAATTCTGAAAATTTCAACACTCTCTTTCTGTGTTAAGTACCTTCACTGATAAGTTATTGGCTTAAAATTTGTTTTTGAATCCAGTTTTAGATTAACGTATGCATTCGGAAACAGCTGTGAAGTGCGAAACCAAGTGTAAATGATAATTTTAGTTCAAACCAGATACTTTAAAGGCCTATTGAAATGCTATTCAACTTTTTATTTTCTGTTAATCAATACAATTTTATTTTAAACTGTTCCTTTCTTCCCACTAAATCCTCTTGTTGAAATTAAAACCCAGTTTAAATCATGATGTAGAGAATTTTCAAAATGTTTGTCAATCATTGTTTGACAAGAATTTAGTTTATTGTTTACTTTTTATACCTCCCTCATAGTTAAAAATTCATACGTCGTTACAATGTATTATTGGCAAACTTTGCTTCTGATACTGTTATTTGTATATTTTTCTTGTTGTTAAGTGTTTTGAATTTGTAGCAAAGTTACTCGTAGAGGCAGCAGACAGCTGTTTGCGTAGGTTGTAGCACATTTTGAAAATAGTATGTATATTATATACATACTATTTATACTGTTATTATAGGGTGTTCAGTTAATGCGGCGACAAACTCAGAGGGTTCTTAGTAGACACCAAGAGTAATGAGAAAGGAAATGGAACATGGTGTCGCAAACCACGTTTGCCGCCCCGGTGGCGCAGTGGTCTAAGGCGCTGGCCTCTGATCATTCGTCCGTAAGGGGTCCGGGTTCGAATCCCGGTCAGGCATGGATGTTGTGTTTGTCTTACGGCACTGGCTCTCTCCCTTCCCTGGAACCAGTGACCCTAAATTAGGGACGGGCGACTGCTTATAGCCCATTGAGTTGCTCACGGTGGTCGTTAAACCTCCAATCAAAAAAAAAAAAAAAAAAACAAACCACGTTTAGTCGGTGAAAATCGTGAACATACGTATGCAGGTTCTGACGTCACGCGGGGAAGACAAAACGTACAATAATAACTACAGAAAGATTTATTTGACAGCCTGTTTACAACACAGTTTGTGGTGCACAGTACAATGCTGGAAACGGAATGATGAGAATGACGTGAACGAAATTATTACAGGTGTTGTTAAAATTATTTCATTGAAATTATTACATTGTTGTGCACAGTGCAATGCTGGAAAGGGAACGATTAGAAGGATGTGAACGAAATTATTAAAGGTGTTGTTCGAATGGCGCCCGCGGAAGTCATTGCACAGTCTACAACGACGTAAGAATGATTTCCGGACGCGCTCGAAGATACCGGGTGTGCTAGTGATGTCTGCCGCAGCGACGACGATCCGCGCTATGAGATCCTCCGGTGTGTCCACAGGCATCTCATAAACAAGTGATTTAAGGTGACCCAAGAGGAAGAAGTCCAACGGATTGAGATCCGGAGAACCTGGTGGCCAAGCAACTGGTCCGGTGCGTCCAATCCACCTCCCTGGGTATGTAGCATCGAGGTGGTTACGCACCTCGCGGACACCATCATGCATGAACCACATGCCTCGCTGCACTGCGGCCGGCACACTCTGCAGTAATTCTTGGAGGACGTGTTGCAGGAAAACAAGGTACGTTGCGCTATTTAGGCGCTAGGGCAGAAGTTACGGCCCCAAGAGATAATCACCGAGGATTCCTGCCCACACGTTGACACTGAATTTCTGTTCAGGGTTCCACGGGACACTTGCATGGGGATTTTCTATCAACCACATGTGTGCATTGTGCATGTTGACAATGCCTTCTCGCGTAAAGATGGCCTCATCAGAAAATAAAACAGTTGCAGGAAACTGAGGATTAGTATGTGTGGTGATGTCAAGCATCCAGCGCACGACCGGTACACGACAGGGATGGTCGTCTTTGGTTAGGTGTTGCACCCTATGGATGTGAAAGGGGTACATCTTTTCACTATGCAGAACATCCCACACCGACGTGTGCGGAACACCGAGTTCAGCTGCAACCGTTCGTATACTTGTCGACGGGGAATCGGCAAACTGTTGCAACACGATTTCTTCCATTTGAGGCGTGCATAGAATGCGCGTTTTCCCTACATCCCACCGTGCTGGCTGGAAGGTCCCCGTATCCCGTAGTCATCGATCGATCGTGGCGAGGGTGGTATGGTGCGGACAACGCCTCCTAGGATATTGCTGTTGGTACATGCGCTGTGCTAAGCGTTCATTGCCATCTGCATGACCGTAAATGAGATGCATAACAGCGTGTTCCTCGTACGTGTAGTCCGCCATCAAGATCCCCAAAGAAAGAGACAACTAACTGCTTCACGTGCCTACCACCGCAATGGCGCTACCTTACGTCGCCCGCAGCACGTGTCCTACCCTAGCGCATGCGTTTTGCGACGCTGCTTACGTCAGACGTCGTCAGTGAACCAACGAACACATTCAGCGATCAACTGACATCCGCCTTCCCTCTCCTCTGGAGTCAGGGTCTGCATACGTATTTTCACGAATTTCACCGACTAAACGTGGTTTTCAACACCATGTTCCATTTAATTTTTTGTTCCTCTTGATGTCTACTAACAACCATCTGAGTTTGTCGCCGCATTAAATGAACACACTGTATGTAAAACTTGAAGCCCATTCACAACTGAAGCGCGTTGAAAAAGCGTCCACCTGTGCGACTGAGATAATCGTCTGATTTTGTATCTTGACGACGCTAAAACAAAACTGTCAGACGTGGAGAAATGTCGTTTTAAAAGCGTACGTTTCCCCCAAATTATGTGGAAATTTTTATTGGTAAAAGTGTAGTTTAGCGTCCTAAATTATTTCGTCGGAAATGTTGAAGGATTTCGAAAAAGTGAGTCGTACAGATTTTAAAGTAAGCAGTTTCATGGCAAATGGTGAAAACAATGTTATCTTTATAGTGCATTTTAAAGATTTTTACCGTAATATTTACATGTAAGACGACGCTCTGAACAGAAGCTCCGGCAGGCCTAACACAACACTGTGGCCACGACGTCAAGTTTTGCTCCGCTGAAACAATGGTCTCGTTCGGGCGGCCATTTTGCTGGCGGAAGAGTACAACAGAAAGAAGGAACGTTCCTGCCAGGAAAGCGTTCCATTTTGTAGTGCTACGCTACAGAAAATAGCTCTTCATTGCTGTCTCAATTTTTAACATCACAATCAGACAATTTCTTGTTTTTTCGCGTATGATTCCTTGATGCGCAATGTCACTTTTTCGTCGACTGTCTTTTGTTTTTTCGTAATCCAATTTGAATGAATTGCGAACCACGCTGTCAACAGGAGGAGCGAAACGTAAACTTCCCGATGCCATGTAACTTGCGTTGTAGAGAACGCGACATGTACTTTAACACTTTTCTAGGAGAAAGAAAGGCATCTGAATACTTTTTATTTCGTATCAGGGAATCAGATGCGTAAGATCGAAGCAATTGCCACCATGTGTTTTGACAAAGCGCGACAGAAATGAAGAACTGTTTTCTGTCAGGTAGCACTAGAAATTGGGACGCTTTCCTGGGAAGAACGTTCCCCATTGCTCTTGTTTTCCTCCGCTAGGAAAATGGCCGCCGGAACGAGACCTTCGTTTCAGGGGAGCGAAGTTTGACTTGGTCGTCACGGCGTGCCTGCGGCTGCGCTGTTCACGTCGTCGTACTTACATGTGAATATTACGGTGAAAATCTTTAAAATGCACTATACAGATTTTATTTTGAACCATTCGCCATGAAATTACATACTTTAAAATCCGTACTTTTCACATTTTCGAAATCCTTCAACATTCCCGACGAAATAATTTAGGACGCTAAACTACACATTTACCTTTTTATTTACGCTTTCCAACCGTAAGTTGAAGAAGCGTACATGCTCCAGCTTTGTCCATCTGTCTGTCTGCCTGTCTGTCCTTCCGTCTGCGGGTACGCACGATACCTTGCGTAAAAATGGTTCGATTTCGATGACATTTTAGTATGTGGTAGGAGACTACCTGGGGACGAACCCTATTGAAAATGGGCGAAAGGGGGTAAAAGGTCAGTTCATTGGAGCGGGATCTATTCCATCGCCCTTATGCGTCATAACGTACGTAAAAATGCTTCGATTGCGACAAAGCTTTATCATGTTGTTCCGGAGGTATACTGAACCAATTTTGTTCAAATATCATTGAAATGGTGTCAAAGGTCAGGGAACAGAAGCGAGATTTATTTAACAACAATTATCCTCACAGCTTAAGTAATGATTTCTGGTATGTTGGAAAGCGTATCATAATCAGTGCATTGCATGATTTTACTAACTTGGTTTCAGTGGTTGGCATCACAGCGCTGAATGCACCACGTGTCGGATCATGCCGGATCGGGTTACAAGAGCAGACAGCCATATCACTGGCCTCCTTTTACTCCTCTGTTCCAACAGCTGATTTTGTCCACAGGATTGCCGATTGTTAAAAGATTTTTACGTGTTGTATTATGCACGGTAAATCCTTGCTACTGTTATGTGTGAAAAAAATACAGGAAGACGGCTTTTGGAACATGTTAGAACCGGCGTACTGGGCGCTGACTAATACGCAACTTTCAAAGTCTATCAAATCACTCGTTTCGCCCAGTCCTACCCTCAATCGAACGTCAGATTGTAGTGAGCCTTTTTTGTGACGATAGCAGTTGGACATATTAAACTGGAGTCTCAGTGTACATAGATCAGACAAAGACTGGAGGTATGCTGGTTTGGTTGATGCCCGCACGGTCTAAACCGACGTTTGCACGAATCACATTCGGAAAATAAGAACCGTTTGTGAATATATTTGCTGCAGCGCTGAAGGCGTGATATTGCCAATGCGCGTTGACTTCCCTCATTTGCGTGCAATACTAGCATCTGGAGAAAGGCTGTCATCCCTCTAATTCGTTATCTCATTGGTCTGCGTTCCAGTGGCGCGGTCGAATTAGACAACCGATTGGCGTGCGTTAGGAAATGCGTGTCGACCGCGTGATGATGAAACAGAAATAGATATTAGTTCCAAGATGTAAGAATATCGCGGCGCTTTGACATTAAAGTTCGTACCAACTTCTATATATAGAGGATGGGATATATACTTGTGATTGATAAATGTTTGAATTGAAGTACAAGAATTTTAATACGAGTTACTAGGAGCTATTAAGTTCCTAGTAACTCGAATGAATGCATGATAATTCACATGCTTTTAATCCTAGCAACTTCCGTTTTTTATGTATCTTAAGCTAACCGTCTAAGATGCCTGTCAATGCAGAAATGTCATGAGTATCAGTAACACTAATTGAATATTTACCACTGTCCTTGGAGCTAACAGGTTAATTTATGGGAACAGGGTCATTTTTATTTGAAACAGGGGCAATTTCTTCGGGATGAAATTTTCTAATATGTCTCAATAGATCTTCTATTATTCCAAATGTTATTTCACGCTGATTGCATGTTAATCTGTTTGTATTGCCATTAGTTACATTAGGTATATGTATGGAAACATCTGGATGAAAATTTCTAATATGGTAATGTAATTCCTTTTTCATGTTGAATGTCTTTACACAATTTGGAAAACCTAATCTGTTCGGAGTAGCCATGCCAAGAGATGATAAAAGATACAACCCACCAATAATACCAAAAAGATTATACAATCCGCCAAAACTCCTAGCTACAGGAGAGGACGGTACTCAACCGGATCTCGCAACATCCTGGCTCATTTGTTTATGTTTCTGTGTTATTTAATTGATCTCCGCCACTTTAGCGCGGCTCAATAAGAGGACGACTTAAGGGATCCAAAGCCTCGCTTGGGATGCTAATCTGTCGTTACTCCAACCGATGGGAAGCAACTAAACCACTGTTCCTCAGTTTCTGCTATGGAAGGGACGGAAGCAACACAGATAACGTTTTCAATTACTCTCAGGCTCAAAATGAAAGACATGTTTTCGCTATAACGGTTTATGATTTTTATGGATAAATGCCTAATTTTAGAAGTAGGAAAATGAAGGAACAGCGATTGAATGAAAATGTTTATGGCGATACAGAAATCTTCTGCTGGACCTGGTTCACAGGGAATTCTACGGCGGAAATTCAGCCCAACTGTTAGCAATTCGAATGTAGAGGTTTCAAACAAAAAAGAAAACTTTTGAATTGAACAATAGGTAGTTTAATAAGAGAGTGTCTGACCTCAGGACTACAACACTATAAGCAAACTAAAAGATAACAGAAGTGAGTAAGTGAAATCGATAGGGAAGAAACAGAAAGTGAGGGAAAGGTGGAATAAAACAAAACTTTAAAAGCAACCAAGGTGGCAGGTATAGAGGGAAGTATTTAAAGCACGCTTAGAGGAAACCACCCCACCCACGAGCCCAGCAAGCTCTTTCCGGGAAGGGGTGAAGGAGCTAGAAGAAAAAATATATATTACTTAAATGAAATTCCATACAGTTTTAATATTGCACTTAGAATCTATAAAATTGTGTAACATAAGATAAACAATAATTACTACTATGTAAAAGTAGCGCTTTTTTGAAACATATTGTTTAGCATTTTTCTTTCGACAATTTGCTCTATTCAGCACCATTTTTTCGTTTTTTTCATAGGTATTTGGTTTTAAAATTATTTTTATCGCTGGCACTAAATCGATTTGAACGAAAAGATCCTAAAAATTGTATGGAGCATACTTTTGCAATGATATATGCGAGTTTTGCGACAATAAAAATAAAAACAAATCACTGAATTTCTTACCTTAAAATTATCTTTTAACATGCATTTCAGTATTAGTCAGGGACCATAGGGCGTCCCGTGCGCACCTTCGTGAAGAAAGCAAGGGAACTGTTTTTTCCTGTTTCTATATGTATGGGGATACCGAAATGCCTTGGTGCCACTTTCAAAATGGCGTCGTTTCAAAATGGCGGACATTTGTATCCCGTAACGTATATTTACTCTTAACTCGGTTAATTATCATCTGATTTCAAAATTTTTTTTTTAAATGGAAGCTTGTTTTATGTTCTTTATTTTGTGTTATTACCAATGCTCATGTATACCTAATTGTTTTCCCGTAAAATCTAAAAAAACAAACATTTTAGTGAATTTTTGACCCCAATTTGTGCGTGTATGTGTGTGTGTGTTATTCATATAAAGTTTTACATAGGATGGCCAGTAATGGTGGTGTGCATATTCTTCTAACTATCACACTAGTTCGCTTAATTTTTGTGCAGCAGACAATATTGACTTCCAGGAGAACACGCCCGATGACAAATGAACACTGCATGGAACCGTTACGGTAGTTTACCATGAAAAGAGAGGTGACGACACAAGTGCATCCCCAGTACTAAGTGAACCGCCACACGGAACTTCGCAGAGGAATCTAGTTTATAAATTACAACAGTTTCAGCCATTTAAGATTCGAAAGAACTTGAAACCGAAGATGCCTACATTGGAATTTGAAACAACGTCTGAAACATGTCATCATGGTCTCACATTAGCCAAATTACAGTAACATGACAGCAGCCACTGTAATAACATGAAAGCAGCCATATTAGACGTATATGCATGGTTGTGACTCCAGTTATCCCAGTCTGCTCCTGAAGAGGGAGCAAATGTGCCGAACAACAAAACGGACAACAAAATCTTTCAAGATACACCTTAAATTCATTTGCGCTTGGTCAGCGTGCAATTCCTTAATCAGATGTACACAATAAAGAACTCAAGTTTCTGTATTACCCTTCAGTGCTGCATCTCCAAAAGACACAGAAATACAAATGACCAAATGAAGATGTTAGAGAATGTGAACTCTGTAGTGCGAGGTGATCAAAAGAAAGTAGTTGTCATACTGGATTTGGACCTTTATAGGCCACTGAAGCAACTAGAATTTGCGGTAAAAGACAATCTGAACAAATGGATTCTTCTTCCAGATGAACTTCATATTATTGTGGCACAACTTAGAGCCATTGGCAAATACATTGAAGGAACATGTATCCCAGAACTGTGGATTGAGAGTGATTTGTACAGCTCAGCTACCGTCAAGGAAATCCTGGGAGGAAAACACGTTCATAGAAGATTAGAAGCACACAAAATCACACTTTTAGCGCTTTTTTCTGTACATGGATGCATTTCATGAAGAATACGCAGCTATGAAATCACTTTTAAGTTTAAAGTTAACAGGTCTTACTAGTGCTTTTGGTGGCGATGGTGACATTAAAACAGCAAACAATAAACTAATTACTAACGGAAGAATCAGATAGACATACACCAGTAATACTAAAAACACCGAAATCCGTTTTATTGGTGTAGTATTAGAAACACTAGTACAAACACGCTAGCTTTCCCCACCACGGGTGGCTTCTTCAGGCATAAGTATTCCAATGCAAAAACAAAAACAAACAAAAAACAGAGTTCCAGTCGATGAATCGACGAGTGCTTGCTTTAGGGTGTTTGTAGCCTGTGTAACAGAAAGAGCAAACTTATATAACTCCTACAGTCTCTACTTGAGAAGCCTCAGGATCCAAACATGCTTGCAGATGTGGAGGAAATCAACAATATATTATATGCTAATCATGGAAACAAATCAAAGAAACTGAATAGCCATGTAATAGTGTTGCTATTATAGATAGTATGGCAGAAGTACAATCTCTTGACAAGCCACCAACAATCAAGTCTTGCGCAGACCTTGCTAACCACTTCATCGACCGAATCAACAAGAAGCATGAAATGGACAGTTGCTTTCATTTGATTTCTGACTCATACATTGAAGATTCGCTTAAGAAATTCACTAGGGAACGACGTCAAGCCCGCACTCAACCGACACACTACCGAATAGAACCTGAATCTGTTATCCACTCTGGAACCAGACAAAAGCTTCTTTCTCAGCTTCTTTCTTATGAGTTGTCTAACTTTCTAGCTGAAAGGTTCTTGGAAAATGCAAAAGTAATTAACCGCAAGACAGTTGTAGTTTGGCAACAAGTTGCTGAAGGATCACATGAGGATATGACATCACTGATTAGCTCACATGAAGAAGCTGACAGTAAAATAATACTACAAGAGTAGAAGCTACAAAAAGAGGAGCTTTTTATTTTGACAACACTCTCGTGACACAGATGTGTTAGTCCTAGCGTTAAGCAAACGTCTTTATCTGCCACAAGATACCAACTTCCTCACTGAAAGTGCAAGGAGAAAGCGAAGTGTTCCCCTTACAACCATGTACAGCAGGTTGGTAATATTCAAAGCAGGAGGTCTTATTGACTTACATGCAGTATCTGGGGCAGACGTAGCCGGATCATTCAATATAAAAGGGAACTTAAGTTTTTGGAAGACCTTCATTGCCGCTGATGCAAGTTTTGGCAAACTTTTCTGCAAGTTTTGGCAAACTTGGAAAAACAAGTGAAATATCGGAGGACACGATGTTTTCTATCGAAATTTTATTAGCAAGGTATGCATGCCAAACACAAAGAATATTACTGTTGGAGAACTTAGATGGTGGCTTTTCACGCAAAAGCAGGTAGTAGAAGAAAATATTTCTCCCACACGGCCGTCTCTAACACTAGCTATCAAAGAGCACACCTTCAATCCATGGAATGGTACAAATGTGACAAAATATATCCGAAAATATTTTGGGTGGAAGCATGAAAACATTCGTCTAGTACCTGTTGCTTGTTGTACTCCTGCAGCACCTCAGGCTGTACTGGAACGCATTAAGTGCAATTGTGCCAAAACAAAATGTAGTAGTAGTGTGCATTATAAGTGCATCACTAATTCATTTCCGTGTACAGAAATGTGCAGTTGTTTTGGTGCTGAAGACTTATGTGTGCCGCCCCGGTGGCGCAGTGGTCTAAGGCACTGGCCTCTGATCATTCGACCGTAAGAGGTCCGGGTTCGAATCCCGATCAGGCATGGATGTTGTGTTTGCCTTACGGTACTGGCTCTCTCCCTTCCCTGGAACCAGTGACCCTAAATTAGGGACGGGCGACTGAGTTGCTCACGGTGGTCGTTAAACCTCAAAAAAAAAAAGAAAAAAAAAAAAAGACTTATGTGAAAATACTGGGGAAACTTGTGAACACGTGTTTGGCACTGATGATGAAAGGGAGGGCAATGAAAGAGACCAAGATATTCCTCTTGTTTAACCATACTTTTTTTCTCAAATGAAATATGTATATATTGCTTAAATATTGTTCTTAATGTATGTATAGTTTTGTATAGAATATATAATACTGATTTTCCTCATGCAATACAGGCCTTTAACTTATATGGTAAACACACATTTCCTAGAAACTGGATCAAACCGAACCGAGATATAATGGGGTAAAAAATTCACTAACAGTTGTTTTTTTTTAGATTTTACGGGAAAACAGTTACGTATACATGAAAAATGGTAATAACACAAAATAAAGAACATCAAACAAGCTTCCATTTAAAAAAAATTGAAATCAGATGATAATTAACCGAATTAAGAGTAAATATATGTTACGGGATACAAATGGCCGCCATTTTGAAAGTGGCACCAAAGCATTTCGGCATCCCCATACATATAAAAACAAGAAAAAACAGGTCCCTTGCTTTCTTCACGAAGGTGCACACGGGACCTAAGTTTTGACCCCATGGCCCCGGACTATATCCGGATATTTAGTAACTCAAAATCTTCAAGAAACGTACGATAAACGATATCGCAAACTTTGGACTACCTATTGTACAACAAGCAAAATGCTATTGCACATCCCTGGATACTCACATAAGACAGAATGATAAGACTGGAAAGTTACAATAACGTAAGACAGGGTAATAAGCAGGTAAGGTACACAAGATAATCTTGAGCACCGCCTGTTGTTCAAGAACTTAAAAATGTGTATTTAAGGGATTACATAGCAACAGTGGCAACTCTCATCAAAGAAGCGATAAACGTTGTTGAATTTCGTAAAACAGATGAGCGAACCAGCGTTTTCAACATGCTTCCTGCTGGCTAGGGAGCTATGACGAGTTTCTGCTCTCTCTGTGACGTCACGCGTAACACGGAATACGCCGATTTTAACTGCACAGCTAGGTCTCTCCTCTGCCGCGGCTTACAGATGAGGCAACGGATTCGTTTGATTCGACTAACTAAGACGATTCGTTTTGACCAATTAGTTCAATTCGTTCGATGATATTTGCATTTTAAAACAGGAATTATGTCTAGGGGATTGATTCTGAATCGATTCCTTTCGTTCGTTTGGTTATACTAACTGTTAAGAGAATGATTTGTGCCTAGATAATCAATTCTGAATCGGATCTTCCGTTCGGTGGTACTTACGGTTTGGAGAAGGATTTGTGTCTAGGTAACTGATTCGAAGTTGAATTTTTTCGTTCGTTGACAGTCATGGAGGAATGATGAGCGGTTTTTAAATTTAAATTTGTTTTCAGTTCTTTCAGAAACGATACGATACGATATTAGAAGAAGTTTAAGGAAGTGAGTGACTGACCCCAAGTCTAAAACTGCCCTTAGAAGTAGAAAGCTAGGAGATCTGAGTAAGTGAACTCAATAGGGTAAGACTAGCTGATGACCATTAACCTGTACCGTCCAATTGCGGACTCCACAGGGGAACTCAATAGGAAAGAGAAACAGAAAAGTGCAGTGAAAGGAGAGGGTGATCCGTGACACCAATCCAGGGGAAGGGGTCAAAGGGAAAGAAGCACCGCAAAACATCACAAAGAACCACAACATCACCCCGCCGCCGACGCACCAGGGAGTGACTGAAACTCAACGATACCAAATTCAAATGTCTGAGCAGAATCTATTTTCACCATCTTGATGCCAATCTGAAAAAGAAGGGGGTGGTGGTCTATCTTACATCCACCAGTGTTCACATGTTTACTATCTCCGTCAAGGGTGTTCAACGATCGCCGCCTTAGTTCTGGGATACCTAAGGAATTCGTTGGATTTGTAATCAATCGCGCCCCTAACAAGTGTTCTTTCAGAAATGGTATGGTATGGTATTCGAAGAAGTTTTAGGAAGGGAGTGTCTGACCTCAGATCTAAAACTGCCCTTAGAAATAGGAAGCTAGGAGATCTGAGCAAGAAAACTCAAAAAGAAAGACAAACAGAAAAATGTAGTGAAATGAAAGGGTGATTCGTGACACCAGTCTGTGTGGTAGGGTGGCAAAGGGAACGAAGCACCGCAAAACATCACAAAGAACCACAACACCACCCGGCCGCCGACGGACCAGGGAGTGACCGAAACTCAACTATACCAAATTCAAATGTCTAAGCAGAATCTATTTTCACCATTTTGATGCCAATCTGAAAAAGAAGGGGGTGGTTGTCTATCTTACATCCACCAGTGTTCACATACTTACTCTCTCTGTCAAGCGGGGTCAAGATCGCAGCCTTAGTTCTAGGATACCTAAGGAATTTGCTGGGATTGTAATCAACTGCGCCCCTAACAAGTCCAGTAGCATGGGTTTCCGCTTTCTCGAAGAAATTTTTGGCGAGTCTGATGGAAAACTCATGTATCTTCTCGATTCCAAGTCTGTTCCTCAGGTTCCGAAGTGGGGTCCAAGGAGGAGTCCCAGTGATCTTTCGAAGTGCTCGGCTCTGCACCCTCTCGATTGTTTCTCGCTGTTTCCTACTAATACTAATCCACATGGAGGAGGCGTAGGTAAGCACCGGCCTGACGACCGTATTATACAGCAGTACTTTGTGCCGTGTTGTAAGGAAGCTTCTACGGCGGATTAGTGAAGCTAGCTGCTCAAGGCATTGTCTAGCTTTGTTCGTGCGGTAGCTGGTGTTCGCCACCCACGAAAGTCGACAATCTAGCTCAAGCCCTAGGTACTTAGTGGAGGTAGCCCAGGGGATTGTCTCTTGAAACATAACGAGGTTCGGTACTCCTTGGAGAGAACCAAAAAACAACAGCGCACTGCTCTTAGACGTATTGATCCTGATTCGCCAGTCAGTGTAGTAGGTTTCCCTCTGAGAGAGAAAGTCCTGGAGGAGCTTCACTGCTCTGCCTTTGTTCAGGGACCTGATGACAACAGCTGTATCATCTGCGTACATCATGAGCTGCCCTTGTTTGGGGATGGGTAAGTCGTGCAGATAAATGGAGAACACCGTTGGTCCAAGAACCGAACTCTGAGGAACGCCAGCCCGAATCTTCTTTTCCGAAGAAAGCTCACCGTTAATATTAACAGTGAAACTGCAGCTGTTGAGGTCCGAGCCAATCAGCTCAACAAGTGGGTGAGGGCATCAAAGCTTCTGCAACTTGTGCAGGAGACCAGCATGCCAAACGCGGTCAAAAGCCTTGCTGATGTCCAGAAAGACAGCAGTGGAATACTCGCTGTTATTTCGTCCTTCAGAAACGAATTCGGTAAGTCTGATCAACTGGTGGGACGTAGCATGCTTCGCCTGAAAACCACCCTGTTCTTCAGGAATCACACCATTAGCTTCACAGAACTCTAGAAGCCTAGAGGGATGACCCTCTCAAGCAGCTTACCTGGGACGGCAAAAGAGATATTGGACGGTAGTTCTCAGGAAAGATATGTTTATTTCCAGGTTTGGGCAACACCACTACCACTGCTTTTTCCCCAGTCCCTGGGGAAATATTTCAGCCGGAGAGACCAGCTGAAAATCTCCATTAGTACCCGAATCCAGCTCTCAGGGAGCAGTTGAACAGCTCTTGTCGAAACTCCATCTCTTCTGGGAGCTTTCTCAACCTTTAGCTTTTTGATGTGTTGAGTTCCTTCGAGTTAACAAACAGGCGAGATGACCTCGTCTGTATCATCAAGATCGTATGTAGCCAAAACCTCCATGACCCTATCCGTGTGACTAGGATTTTGGATGTCATGAGGTGAGAACTGCTCCTACAGGGCACCAGCAAGGACCCGGCCTTCTCGTCTTCACCGTACACCAAACATTGTGGACCGAGAATGGGCGGTATGACAGTCTTACTACACCGAAATTTCCGAATGATGGTCCACACGTCATCCTGACGAGGTTGACCAGCATTGAGAAGGTACTTGTTCCATTGGAGTTCCATGAACGCTTGGATTTCTGCCCAGACGAGATCGCAACACGAGTTATAAAGAACCCTGTCGTCGGTAGATCTCGACCGCTTCCAGATCCTCCGGAACTTGTTATTGTCCTGGATCATCCGGAAAATACGTGGATAAACTGCATAAGGGTCTCAGGCAGGAGCTGCGGGCTTCCTGCATCGATCCAAGATTGCCTGTATGCAACGAGTGAGCTCCTCCACCGCACTGTCGACGTTCGAGCGAGCACTCGTGTCCACCGTAAGCGGATCAACCTGAGCAATAATTTCATGGAACAACTTCCAATCAGTAAACATCATCGTTCGCCGGGTGGCTGCGACTACGTTTAATCTCAGCAGGGCTGGGTCATGATCAGAGTCAAGCCCAGAAATACACAGAGACCTGATGAAAGTGCCTCACAATCTGAAGGACAGCAAAATCAATGACTTCGTCAACCCTGTGTGATGGGGTGCAAGTAGGATGGACCGGACCTGCAACTGTAAGATCCAGCTTGTCAATGTATTGCGATAGGGCCACCCCAGCACTATTAGTTGAACGACAAAACCAGTCAGGATATTTAGCATTCCAGTCACCAGCCACTACAATGGGAATGGGGTCCCCAAAGAGGATGTCAAGATCATCGTCAGAAGGTACGTTCCCTGTACTGTTATAAAGGAAGCTAATTTAATCAAGCCTGTGCTTGTTTTTAGCTTAACAGCCAGTGCCTCAACATCCTTGATATCCTTGAAGGGTGCGATGTATGCACTGAAATCATTTCTGACTAAAATGACATTACCTCCTGCTGCTTGCTTGTAGAAGGCCGGATCTCTGTCCTGCTGGAACACCTGCTAGTTCGCAACACTGACTTGCTTCATCCTAGGTGTGAGTTTGGACTCACAGATAAGAGCAACGTCGATGTCAGGATCTTTCAGGAAGCTTGGTAGTTCAGCAATTTTATTCGTGATGCCGTTCGCATTCAAAAACATTTTGGTGATACTGTCCATAATGCGCTACTAGGCCCGGGAGCTCAGGCTTAAAGAAAAAGCGTCTTAATTTAATCAAAATGCATCAACGTACGTTTGACAATGCTTTAATTCCTTCATATTTTTCACTAACATTTATTTTGTTACGAAGAATTTCAAAAACTTATACTTTTCTTCGCCCCCCAGAATTTTTTTATATACGCCATTGAAGGAATCTTATGTTTTGCGTTGTGTTGCCCTACGTATTTGTCCCCAAGAAGTGCGTTGTTTACTTTTCTGTAGAAAAGTTATCAAACTTGCATCAGTATAGTCTTGGACATTTAAACTGTTATCCACTCTTCCAAATCTTTGTTTTAAGCATGTTCTCGTGTTGCTATGGCCAGGGGTGGTGAAGCAGAATGGATAGCAATCACTGAGTGAGGCCATTGGAAATAGCTCTATTGACTGTATGTGCTAATAAGTAGCGGTTTCCAACGCTGAAGGAATTCACATAGGGAGGCCATTAAACATAGCTCCATTGGCTGTGTGTGCTACTAAGTAGAGATTTCCAAAGCAGAAGTAATTCCCTAAGGAAGACCATTAAAAATAGCTCTGTTGACTGCGTGTGCTACTAAGTAGAGCATTCCAACATAGAAGGTGGGCTCTAAAGCTATAACAACACCCTTAATCATGTTCAGGGGCAGTGAGTACACAAGACGTGCCGGAAAACTGCTTTGGAAGAGATGAGAGCAAGATAAGGTTGTTGGCTTGAAAGAAAGGGGATGAAGAAAGGGGATAAAGAAAGGGGATAAAGAAAGGGTGGGTATTGTGTCTGAGTGTCTTTATTTCCCCTTAACCATGATCAACGAAAATATTGGCTTTAGATACTTTCTCCTAAGCAAAAAAAAATAATTTTAATCAGTGCGTGCTACTTTAGAACATTAAAATGTTCTAAATTATGTAAATCTTCAGGATTTACCCATTTTATTAAAAATAGGTGGATAGAGCTTTTACAAAAAAAAAAAAAACACTCCGCAGTTTATATTCTTTGGTATTCCTAAAAGCGCAAAATCTTTCAGACATTTCCAAAATTAATGAGTGTGACATCGGGCGCAGGGGGCTGGGTACACAAATTCCTTTGCAGCCTGCAGTATAAAGCATTAAACATTCTTTCTTCCCGTAGTTGGTTAATTAAGTTGCAGTCAAACTTGCCCCAAATAAAGTAATACCCGCCCTCCCGTTTGTTTTGTTTGTTTGATTGGAGGTTTAACGACCACCGTGAGCAACTCAATGGGCTATAAGCAGTCGCCCGTCCCTACTTTAGGGTCACTGGTTCCAGGGAAGGGAGAAAGCCAGTGCCGTAAGAGAAACACAACATGCATGCCTCACCGGGATTCGAACCCGGACCCCTTTCGGGCGAATGATCAGAAGCCATCGCTTAGACCACTGCGCCACCGGGGTGGCCCTCCTCTCGTTTCGATCAAAGATTTCGAAGTCTAGCAACGTCACTGGAAGGCACACACTTCCTCGCGTCTCAAAGTTTTCAAAATTATTTCCATTAAAATGTTTTATTTTTTAAAATCGTAGACTCCGAACGAGAACTGAAAAATCAGCTCTGTTTTTATGAGGTTCAACTGCCTGCTGTTTAGGCAACCAACTTGATGCTTTTAAATCTCACATCGTGATGAAGTATGCCGAAATAAAGTTTTATCTCTTCTATTCAGAAGGGTTAATTTAGCAGAAAAATTTCCAGCTTAGAAATATGTTACTAGTTTTTATTTATGTCCCAATCGATGTACGTACTTTGCTCTGTTACTAGTACTATGCAAAATTTACAAAAGCAGGGTTAAGTGCATTATATGCTTTTAAAATTGGATTATTTAAGATTAACAATAAAATAGCAGGATTCATCTAGTTTATCTAAATAATCTAAAAACTCTTAGCTCCAACTAAATTTTTATGCCACTTCAGATTTAGGGCCACACAGTTTACCGTTTTTTTAATACAAATTATTCTATATTCACAAAACAGGTAGATAGTTTTCGAATCAAAGTCCGGTTTAATTAGTTTTAGCAAATCAAGTCCAAATTTTTATTCACACGTGTGAAGAATATGTTTTTGTTGTTAAGCAATGTCTTTAGGGTCACTGTCTTTAGATTCACACGACTGAAAAATAAGAGCAATATTTCAAGTTATGAAAGGCGTATAAAAATCATGTTTCAATCTTTCAAGTAATGAAAGACGGCAGTAAGGATAGTGGGAAGACTGCTATGCTAGGTCTTTACGTTGTAATCTGCCATTCAGCTAGCAGTGAAATGAAATATACTACAATATAGGAAAGTAAAAGAAAAAGTAAAAAGTACCACTTACTTGGTCTCTTACGCCTCAGATAGCTGCCCTACGTAAGTGGAATAGACAATGAAAATATCGTTACCTATCTGAAGCCAAGCTTGACAGACATCACGAAATGCACATACCTTTTTGCGTAGCTCCAAGGTAGTGCAAAGACCAGCTGACCTAGGGGTGTCACCGACGCAGAAAACAATGTCAAGGGGCGTTGCCTCGTGTACCAAGGCGGCGGAAAGAGTTTCCACCAGCAACGAAAACATTACACGGGAGTTATGTAGTATTACTTGCTTCGTGCAAATAATCTACCACTCACCCGCAGGAAGAGATCTGGATTTCGCGACAGCGGCACAGCCGAGCCCCCACACCCGACAAGGTACCAGACCTCGTGGGGAAATCATGAGTTCAACAAGATGATTGATAACTTATAACAAACTTTTTGTTAGTTTTATACTGAATGGTATGCGAAAATCAATTGGAAATCGTTAACACGGTAGATAATTTCCGTATTTGAAGAGCTAAGATACAGTGTTGATGGATATTAAATACAGTAGTTTAATATTTGTTTAACTAACACTTCCCATGATTTAAGTTATTTGGGCATTTGCTTTTGCCTATATCAATTCCCCATATTCCAAGGGGAAAACAATGCCAGGCTTATGTAGTCGACGGAACATTGAGCTAAAAGTCCCTCATAAAAAATGTACATTATTGTACGAAACCATGTTATTATTTGTTGGGTAAACTAGCAATCCAAATCATCGTTGTACGTTAAAGGATATTGCGGTCCGGATATGGTGCGAACTCTGGGAACGCATTTGTTTGTACATTGAGAAAAACTGGCAAATTAAATACAATTACAACACACAGATGTGTTTGTTATTTACATCTTCTACGGAAGTCCTAAAAAAGTTCTTCACACTGTCCATTTTTGAGAAAAGTGTGATGTAACGGAGAAAACGTACCTTATTGCCATTCAATGTATTCCCCTCCGCTGCTAATGACGACAGCTTGACAGCGGTGAGGTAGGTCCTGAATGCCCCGGAATACGCCATGTTTGCTCAGCTGTCGTATTACTCGGAACACGTCCATAGACAGTTCATATAGCGATTCGTAGCGAATGCCGCGGAACCGATATTTAACTTTGGGAAAAGATCAAAGTCGGTTGGCCTAAGTTCTGGGCTGTATGGTGGCTGGGATATAGTTTCCCAGCCATATTTCGACAAAAGTCCCCGTACCGACGCTGCATCATGACACGATGCGTTGTTATTCAGCAAGATCCCACCTGCTTTCAACAAGTTGGGGCGATTTTGACGAATTTTCCGTCTCAACTTTTTCTTCAGAAAGTCCCAATAATATGGTGCGTTGACCTTTTGCCCCACTGGCACTCAATCAGAGACCAAAACACCCTGGGCATCGTACGCAAAAATCATCATTCGCTTCACTTTGGATTGTTGCTGAAGACAATTTGTAGGGCGTGGGGAACTTGGATGCCTCCATTCCACTGATTTGACTTCAGTTCTGGCTCAGAATCACGGGGTCGCCCTCCCTTTCGAACCTGTGGAGGTGATCCAGTGCGATGCTCACTCTAGCTTAGACCACTGCGCAACCGGGATGGCCATTCTGACGATATGGGTCATTTGAAGGAGCGTTGCCCTCTTAAAAACGCTCACTTCTCTATGGAAACGCTCTCAGCGTCAGAGTATTAAACTGACTTCAAAAGATGAAGAGTTACGTGATGAAGTTTAGGAGATATTCATCACCCACAAAGGACAGAGTTTGTCACAAGAAAGCCTCCCTCAGGTTATTATTGCAAACCTATCACCTGTACATGACCATAGTCTCATTGATTCTTTTTCCATCTTCTGGGCAGCTGTTTGCCTTACGCGGATCAGTTCATGTGTTCCATGCTGTAGTAAATGCGATTCGTGCGAGAAAGCAACACCCTTCCAATCTTCCACGGGCCAGTTTTGATATTTTCTGTCCAACTCAATATGTCGTTGATGACTTGCTTTGATTTTTATTTTACATCCTACGCCAGTACGATAGATCATTTTTCATAATGGGGATCAAAATTTCGACATATGCTAAATAGCCCTACCACACCGAAACATGAAACATATACTAAGTGCAACTTCGAAGGTTATTCTTATATTTAACGTATTTGTCGTGACTAAATTTGCATTGTATAATGTAATCTGACACGAGATCATAACATCGGTAATACGCAATTCAATCCGTAAATGAAATAATATTTTAAAACTAAACACTTTGCTAGCGTATTTGCTTAGTTAAGGCATTTTTAATATTATGAGACCAAGTTACATGAATTTAAACAAAATAATATTGGGTATATAAATTAGTTTTGAGGGATTTGAGGTGAACAAAAGACGTTGTTGGAGAACAGAAACAATATTTCAATATTAATCGAAGTATGCTCCCTCTGAAGCTACAACTTTACCCCACCTTTCGGGCAGTGAACGTATGCCTCGAAAGAAGAATTCCGGTTCTTTGGAAGAGATCCAGTTGTCCAGCCAATTTTTGATGTCTTCATAAGAACTAAACCGTTCTCCAGAAAGTGCCGACTGCATCGACCGCAACAAATGGTGATCCGATGGCGCAATATCTGGAGAATATGGCGGATGGGGTAGAACTTCCCAGTCGGATCCTTCTAAGTACTTCTTCACAGGTCGAGAAACATGTAGTCTTGCGTTCTCATGCTGTAAGATGACTTTGTTGTGTCTATTCTCCCATTCTGGCCGTTTTTGCGAGAGAGCTCGTTTTAAACGCATTAATTGGGTTCGATACCGATTACCAGTAATAGTTTCTGACGGTTTCAGCAGTTCATAGTGGATCACACCCTTCTGGTCCCACCAGATACACACCATTACCTTTGAACCATGGATATTTCATTTTGGCGTTGAAAGACCTGGTTCACCTGGCTTCACCCATGCTTTCTGCCGTTTAGGATTATCGTACCATATCCATTTCTCGTCGGCAGTAATAATACGACACAAAAAACTCTTTCTTTTTCGCCTTTGAAGCAGCTATTCGCAAATGTTTTTTTGCCGTCCATGGTCTCTTTCCCGCAAAGCATGTTGAACCCAATTCCTTTCTTTTTGCACCATTCCCATGGCAGCTTAACGTAGTGAAATGCATGGTTGACTAACATTCAATGCTGCTGCTAATTCTTTTTGTGTCTGGCACGGATCCTCGTCGAGTAAAGCTTCCAATTCGGCATCAGCAATTTTTTGGGGTGGTCCAGAACGTTCTTTATCACTGATATCGAAATCGTTCCTTTTGAATCGTCTAAACCAATACTCACATGTTTTTTATGGATGGGAATGTTTACCATAGGTTTCTGACATTAAGCAATAGCTGTCGGCAGCACTTTTCTTGACAATAAAGTAATGCATTATCATTTCCCGCAAAGGCTGTTTTGTCGGGACGAAAGTTGCCATTTTCCATCGAGTAAAACAAATACGTCTTCGCACCTCAATTAAACGTCGTATATTGACTCTGATAGCTGGCGTCTCGTACTGCGATATCGCAGTGATGTCACCTTAAAATGCATGCGAGCAGTAATAAGTACGACACTGAACGGAAATCCCTCAAAACTTATTTATATACCCAATATAATAAAAAATTGCCTTAATAAAATGTTTAGTGAGTCCGTGCTGCCACGGTGGCGCAGTGCATAAGAGTTGGCTTATGACCATTTGTCCGAGAAGAGTCCGGGTTCGAATCCCTGTGAGCATGGATGTTGTGTTTATCTTACGGCACTGGAACAAGTGGCGCTAAATTAGGGACGGGCGACTGCTTATAGCCCTTTCAGTTGCTCATGGTGGTCGGTATACGTCCAATCAAAAACAATGAATCCATATTTTATTTCCAATAATTCCACTTTTAAATAGGCATGAAAACTGCAAAGAAAATGTTTGAAACGTATTGAATCTCTGTTATATCAATTAATGTGGAAAACCAAAGTTCATATTTAAGTTCATATTGAACTTCTTTTCTGTTCCCTTCAAATGCCAGAATTGTAGCGCAGAAGCAGGTGGTTAAATCGGTTTTTTTACAGCTGTTTGGTTTTTACAGGGTTGCAATTATTTTTTCTCTTTCTCAAGAGTTTTTATTTGTTCCCGTTTTACTAGAGGACTTTGTTAGGCGCAGAAATACTTACATACATTTAAATGTGAATACTTCTTGTATAATTTCTGGGTGTTGACGAAGGATGTGTGGTTGTAATACTCCTGAGAAGATTTTCAAGAATAATCCTAAGAATTTTTCTTAAAAGAATAATGCAATATAACTGCTCACCGCGAAAAAAAATCTTAGAATAAAATGCCTACAAAAAACTTACCATAAATATTTCAATGATGCATAAATCTTCGGTGTTTTGCAATAATCTTCTTCGTTTAAGGCTTAAACCTGGAACACCTTCTTCTCTCCAGAGTTTCGTGGGTCAAACAGGTGTTCTCCTTGACAGTATTTACAAATTCTTCAGCAGCTGTGTTTTACACTGTTCTTATTCTTTGCTAACACTATATAGGGAAACATAAAGCTCTTCCTCCATTATAATCAAAGATAAACATACCACCTTACATTTTAAAATTCTTTGATAGTCTGTTTTTGCAGTACTTCTCTTCTTTTATATTTGTAATGAAGAAAATTGTGCAAATCTGGTATTTGCTTAAAAGAAACATGAAGTGTGCGATTCATGAAGTCATAATTTGCCGCCCTGGTGGCGCAGTGGTCTAAGCGATGGCCTCTGATCATTCGTCCGTAAGGGGTTCGGGTTCGAATCCCGGTGAGGCATGGATGTTGTGTTTGTCTTACGGCACTGGTTCTCTCCCTTCCCTGGAACCAGTGACTCTAAATTAGGGACGGGCGACTGCTTATAGCCCATTGAGTTGCTCACGCTGGTCGTTAAACCTTCAATCAAAAAAAAAAAAAAAAAAAAAAAAGAAGTCATAGTTTACGCGACTGAATCTCTAACGGTTCCATGTAAGGTCCACTGTAGCATTTAGTTTATCATTCGCGATGTCGCTCGTCAGACATTTTCTCGCTGGAAGTATGAGTAAAACGAGTAATTATGAGTAATGTATCTGGTCTGTATGGATGTTTATGTAGGTTTCAGACGGAATACTTTCCTACACCTGAATGACTGGACCCACGTCTTCATAGCAAAATACTGCTAAGTACTGCATTACAAAATACTGCATTACACATTACAAAATACTGCATTACACTACTTTCAACAGCTTGTTTTCCTCCCGCGGTGCACCCTGGGGCCATTACTTCCCCAGGTAAATGATTAACATTAACCAGGCTACCCACATGGTTGAACAGAACAGGAGATCAATCGATGTGGTAAATTTCTTCCAGTCGTTGGGGGTGTAGTTTTGATATCCCTGACCCCTTGTAAGTTCTTTCGCGGGAAAGTGAGATTAAGATGGACACTTGGAGCGGTGTGTATCAATGCAGCTGCAGTTGTAGTAGGGTTCCATGTACTGTATGTTATGGAATAATACTCTCTTCATCAGTATTCAAGCTACGGCGGTTTACATCACAATATCCCTTCTGTTGGCTCGTTCCATATGTATTATTAGACAACGCTAAAATCTAGCATCGAAGACCTGTGTTCTACACACACAATTTGTCGGTGGTCCATGGATTTTATTCCTTGGCCCACTTTTTGAACGTACTAGCCACGGCTGACAGTTGGCACACCACAAGCCTTACCGTTTCGGAAATGCTCAGACCCAACCGACTGGCCATGACAATTTGGCGTTTGTCAAACTCGATTTAGGCTGCTGCATTTCTCATCTGAAGAACAAAAACAAGTTAGTAAAATCGTGCAATGCATTGATTATACCAGAAATAATTCCTCAAGTTATGAGGATAATGGCTGTGGAATAAATCTCGCTTCTGTGTCCTGACCTTTGACCCCATTTCGATGATATTCAACAGAACCGGTTCAGTACACCTGAAGAATAACATACTAAAGTTTTGTCGCAATAGAAGCAGTTTTACGCAAGTTATGAGAATAATGGCTGTGAAATAAATCTTGCTTTTGTGCAATGACCTTTGACCCCATTTCGTTGATATTCAACAGAACCGGTTCACTATACCTCCGGAACAACATGATAACGTTTTGTCGCAATCGAAACATTTGTTGGTAAGTTATGATGCACAAGGGCAATGGAATGGATCCCACTCCAGTGTCCTGACCTTTGACCCCATTTCGCCCATTTTCAATAGGGTTCGTCCCCAGTGGCTCCCTACCACATACTAAAATTTCATCGAAATCGAACCATTTTTGCGCAGGTTATGACGCATAAGGGCAATGGAACAAATCCCACTCTTATGACCTGCCTGACCTTTGACCCCATTTCGCCCATTTTCAATAGGTTTCGTGCCCATGTGGTTCCTTATCACATACTAAAATTTAATCGAAATCGAACCATATTTACGCATGTTATGACGCATAAGGCAATGGAATGGATTCCACTTTTATGCCCTGACCTTTGACCCCATTTCGACCATTTTCAAAAGGGTTTGTCCCCAGGTGGTTCCTTACCAAAAACTAAAATTTCATCGAAATCGAACCATTTTTACGCAAGTTATGACGCATAAGTGCAATGGAATAAATACCGCTTTTATGCCCTGCTTGACCTTTGACCCCATTCGCACATTTTCAATAAGGTTCGTGCCCAGTGGTTCCCTACCACATACTAAAATTTCTTTGAAATCGAACCATATTTACGCATGTTATGACGCATAAAGAATATGAAATGGATCCGGCTTTTATGTTCTGACCTTTGACCCCATTCCACCCATTTTCATTAGGTTTCGTTCCCAGGTGGTTCCTTGCCACATACCAAAATTTCATCGAAATCGAACAATTTTTGCCCAAGTTATGACGCATAAGGGCAATGGAATAAATCCCGCTCTTATGCCCTGCCTGACCTTTGACCCCAATTTGCCAATTTTCAATAGGGTTCGTCCCCGGGTGGTCCCCTACCACATACTAAAATTTCAAAAATTTCATCGAAATCGAACCATATTTACGCATGTTATGACGCATAAAGGCAATGAAATGGATCCCGCTCTTATGGCGTGACCTTCGAATCCACTTCACCCATTTTCAATAAGGTTCGTCCCCTGGAGGTCCCCTACCACGTACTAAAATTGAATCGAAATCGAACTTTTTTTACGTTAGTTATGGCGCATAACTGCAGTGGAATGGATCCCTCTCCTATGAACTGAACTTTGACCCCATTTCGTTCACTTTAAATAGGGTTCCTTCCCATTTGATCACTTACCAGATACTAAAATTTTATCGAAATCCAACGGTTGTTACGCGAGTTATCGTGCTGACGGACATACGCACACAACGTGTGACGTAATGAGGCAGATGGGAATCGCGACCATCTGCTAGCAAAGTGTGACGTCATAAATCTTTAATAGGATCCACAAACGACGCGTGACGTAATGAGATAGATGGCATGACCACGCGCCAACATTCTCAAACGCGAGTTGTGATGTCATAAGATTTCTAAGCATTGGTAACATTAATGGAACAACGCCATCACTAAAAACGTTATAATTCGGGGTGGTTATTTAACAAACTAAACGAATTCTTCCAAAGTCGAGATCAAGCTAAATCGATTTATACTACCAGAAAACGGTAGGTTAACGACTTTCATCAAAATTCTTAGAGCCGTTTTCAAAATAAAATGTACATACATACATACAAGAACTGCTACTTTAAGGTGGACGTCAAGTAACTTTGCTTCCTATACTTCCAATAGAAAATGTTTTGTACACATTTTCTTCACAATTAATGCGTTCCGAATGATGAAAATTTGAACATCGATTAAAATATCCTCATTTTATAACTTGCAAAACTTAATATTTTCTAAAACATAACCATTATTATGGAATTCAACATTTGTTTGTCTACTGACGTCATGAAAATACAGGTCGCGCCATCTTTTTTCTGGACAATTAGTGCGTTCACAAGGATGAAAATTAGATCATCGATTAAAATAGCTTCATTTCATAACTTGGAATACTTAATATTTTCTAAACCATAACCGTAATTATGCAATCCAACATTTTTTTGTCCACTGACGTCATCAAAGTACAAGTCGCACCATCTTTTCTCTGGTTTCAACACCACCAAAGGAAAAATTATTGATTTTTAATATAATTATGGTTATGTTTAAGAAAATATTAAGTTTTCCAAGTTATAATATGAAGTTATATTAAGCCGCCCCTGTGGCGCAGTGGTCTAAGGCGCTGGCCTCTGATCATTCGTCCGTAAGGGGTCCGGGTTCGAATCCCGGTGAGGCTTGGATGTTGTGTTTGTCTTACGGCACTGGCTCTATCCCTTCCCTGGAACCAGTGACCCTAAATTAGGGACGAGCGACTGCTTATAGCCCATTGAGTTGCTCACGGTGGTCGTTCATCAACCTCCAATAAAAAAAAAAAGAAAAAAAAAGCTATTTTAATCGATGTTTAAATTCTCATCCTTGGGAACACATTAATTGTGAAGGAAATGTGTACAAAAGTTTTTCCAATGGAAGTATAGGAAGCAAAATTACTTGACATCCACCTTAATAATATGGGGTAAGGACAATGCAATGGATCGCAATCCTATGTCCTGACCTTTGACCACATTTCGTCCATTTTAAATAGGGTTCGTCCCCAGTGGTCCCCTACTACATACTAAAATTTCATGGAAATCGAACCATATTTACGCACGTTATGACGCATAAGGGCAATGGAATGCATCTCGATTTTATGTCCTGACCTTTGACCCCACTTCACCCATTTTAAATAGGGTTCGTCCCTAGGCGGTCTCCTACCTTATAGTAAACTTTCATTGAAATCGACCCATATTTACGCAAGTTATGACGCATAAGGTTAATGGAATGATCCCGCTCCTACGTCGTGACCTTTGACCCCATTTGTCCCATTTTCAAGAGGGTTTGTTCCTAGGTAGTCTCCTACCACATAGTAAACTTTCATTGAAATCGAACCATATTTACGCAAGTTATGACTCATAAGGGTAACGGAATGATCCCGCTCCTACGTCGTGACCTTTGACCCCATTTGTCCCATTTTGAATAGGGTTCGTCCCCGGGTGGTCCCCTACCACATACTAAAATTTCATCGAAATCGACCCATTTTAACGCCAGTTATCGTGCAGACAGACGGACGGACGGACGGATGGACGAAGCTGTAGCATATACGCTTCCTCAACCTACGGTTGGAAAGCGTAAATGACTCTGATTAACAGAGTTCAATATCAAATGATATTTATATCGCTTCATGACTTCCACGCGCAACTGGTTTACCTGCAGTTGCTTTGATTTTCAAAACACGCGCTGGCCGTAATGTTCTGTCTTTTCGACAGCTATTTTTTATATAGCGTTCAGAGAAATACTTCACCGTTCTCATGCAAATAATCTTCATCATGCGTTTTGATTGGAATCTGGTTTTCTCATCTGTTAGAGCTAAGCACAAAGATGTGTATGGCGCAATATTTATTGTGTGGCATTTAATTACCGATATTTCTTTCAGAATTAAGGCTATTCTGCAAAATTTAAGTACAAAATAAAGCCAAGACTATTTCATAAAAATTTGACCAGTGGTGTCCAATTAGGTTGAAAAGCTACGTTATAGTACACTATTCATTTATATTTGCAGTGGAAACCAGATACGCTGATTTCCTCAGAAACAATATCTCATAGAATATATAAGACCATACAACACCTCAACATGGAAAAACTGATACGAAGAATGTTACTTTTCTCTGAGATTGGACGCTCGCGGACGTGAGTGTTTTTGGAAATGATTAACGTTAAAGGTATATTTTACGAGTAGATCTTCCGTCAATAAGACCATAATTTCAATGTCACCAACTAGCTAGTTTTTAATATTCCTGTTTTACATTTCCATGTTGAGTAAATAAAAGAGATAAGTAGTAGTTAAAACATGAAAATCTTAAACTCTCTGCGGTACAGAGAATTTGAACCTATACGATGAAAGGGATACTCAGCACATTGTTCCTCTTGGAAAAAAATAGATCGCGGCACACTTACATAAGATACACATCTTTAGAAAAAAAGGGATAGTACCTTCTATTTGTTTACAGAAACAATGATGAACGCTTTAGGAGATGCTCGGAAGGATAGCGTTTTCGTGAAGATAAAATTTCACACGGGGACACATATTACCGTACATGCGTTTCAGTACCTCTGCAGAAAATTTCGTAAAGATATCTGCGGTTAGCCCGAGGCCACATATTATTCAAAATGCCTATGTGTATTAAGATGTGTGTTGTTTCATTTGATTTCTGTGTATGACATGGTGCACCGTCCTTCTGGTACATAAAATAACGCTAATCATCCAGCAGCTGAGCGGCGAACTGTTGAACCACACTGGGGTACACGGCTACGGAAACACAATTTTCTATGTGGAAACGTCACACCGCACATCAACTTTCTTCTCATGAATACGGATCTGGTGCACATCAAGAGGATTTTCTACAGGCCACAGCCAAGAACTTAAAAAAATTATGTACCTGTTAACATGAAAATATTCTCCCTACTTGAAAAATGTTTTCTCCAGAATCGTGATGTGGTTTCCATTGAATCGCTCTCTCTAAATATAGTAGTGAACAAATTTACCTGAGTCCAACGAGTGCCAGTTTTACACTAACCTGAGTATAACAGTAAATAGAGACGTTTTATAGCTCTGTCAGCGGATGGAGAAGGTGTTTCATCCTGCCACGTAAACGCCGCCGTGCTTTACGGGGAAATATAGGCAAGGGAAGGTTACTGTCCTCAAGAAACTCTGTTGCTACTGCCACTTACAGATGCCAGATTTTTTATCTGTCTTCCACCCTTATCGTTAAAAAAGGAAAATGTTTCAGCAATCAATAAACCGTATTCTTACACGGAGTCAAGTCATGCTACATTATTTTCTTAAAGATAATACGTATGACACCGTTGACATGGTTTTCAAAAAAAAAAAAACCTCTACAACATCGCGGATAACCCTGTTGACTACTTTGAGACCTACACATAATTAGATAACTTCAAACATTTGTTTCGAACTCACAGGCATAAAATTTAATGAGAAACACTACTGAATACATAAAAGCTCCCTAAAAAGATTTGTACTAAGTTCCTTAACATATAAAATTTTGCGCGCAAAACACTGAAAACTAATAATTGCTTGCATCATTACCTTGATGACATAAAAATGTACAAGGCAAACTTAGAATAGTTTTACAAATATGGCATTTTTTACATTTCACTGAAATTTATGAACTTAAATTTGGTTGTTTGAAAAAAAATTTATAGAACAACTGTTGTTTGGTATAAAATTATAGAACAACTTTATGTAAAACCCCAGGTTATAAATTTTGTATAATCCAAATTGAAACTCAAAACAGTACGCAGCAGCTGCGAGTTAAATCCACTGCCGACAAATTTTAAAATGTTGTTATTTCGGACGAATGATCAGAAGCCATCGCTTAGACCACTGCGCCACCGCGGCGGCTCAGTATTTTGTAGCCATAGGTATTTTCGAAGTTTAATTTAACTCAGGGCAGTACTAATCAAACCTCATATGAAAACGTTCCACATTAGGTCCTTTTATTTAAAGATATCATCACATATGTGAATGAAATTATATTAGAAAGTCAGTTAACTAAATACAGTATAAGACTGATGAGACTGACTTTGAGAGAATTTTCCTAAAGAATACAAAATTATTAGATACACTAACTACATTAACACTAGGAACCACCACACCCAATAAAAGTATATGTATAAATGGTATACGTGGTTCCATTAAGACCACTTCAACTCGAAGTTTTTGATAAACTATTTCACAACCACTAAGGGACGAAAAAGGTGAGAAAAAATGAAACCTCGAGAAATATTACTCATTTGCCAGATACTCGTAATGTATGTTTTGAAACATTTTCGGCTACCCCAGTGTCACAGTGGGTAAAGAGGTTCTGCCCTTTCATCCGAGATGGGTCCAGGATGAAATCCTGGTGAGGCATGGATGTTGTGTTTGTCTATTGGAACTGTCTCCTCTCACTTCCCTGGAAACAAGGGCCCTAAATAAGGGACGGCTGCTTGTAGCCGACTAAGTTGCGGAACTAGGGTGCTAGACCTCCGAACGAAAAAAACAACAACAAGGAAACATATTTGCAAAATTTTGGGACATTCGTCACTATACAGATTGTTTATATGTGATACCTTACTATTAGTTTTTTTTTTTTGCATGTTACGGAGTACACAAAAAGGAAAAAATCATGTTTTTAAATTGAATGCACTTTTGTTTTTCCAGTGTTGTTAAAAAGGTTTCTTCCTGAAAAGATTTCCTGTTGACACTTTCAATGCGTCTTTACATATAACAGAAAGAAACCACGCTAACTTTATAATACGATCGAGATTGAGGTTTCAATCATTTTTTTCTAAACATGAATTTTACAAGCGATGCTTCACAAAAGGAATAATTGAGCACTGATTTTCTTTTCTCAATCTCATAACTTCTTTTCCACACCAATCCATCTGATAAACGCAGGGTGTAGAACTACTCATTTATATTTGGGCTCCGAATTCTTTCAGAATGTCAGTTGTGTGTTCGGTCGCTGCCTTATTTTGTTACAGACAGGATTTTATGTTTACGAACGTGTTTATCGAGCGAATGTTTTTGTAATTTTTATCAAACTGTTTAAATAAAATTATGTATTCTGATTTCTTCAGAAAAAATGAGCATTTTTTCTTTACTTAAAGAAATGAAAACGATGTTCCTTTAAATTCCATAATTTCTTTTAAAAAACTTTAGTGAAAGAAAAAAATATTCAGAGCTGAAAATGCTCTTACATTTCCAAACATTTGCAGTGACACTGTCTCTATGAATCTAATTAAGCATGTATTTCCCCACACATTGCGAAATATAAATGGAAATTCTGAGTTACATTTTAGTTTGATATTTATTACCAGTGGTGGCAAAAATTGGGGACACTTTTTGAAGTTTTCATGTTTTGCAACTTTGCAGGCTCACAGGAAATGTTATTTTGCACCAAATGCAAATGCTTATATGTCAATTCGAAGAAAAGTTAATGCCGAATTCAATACAAAAAACAGAATGCAAATATATGCAGTAGAAAAAAAGTCATGCAGGGAATAGTACACTGATGCTGCATATACTGTAATGCGGTTACGATTTCAATGTACTATCAGTATTTAGTAGGGCTGCCTTTATTCTTTAATACCTCATCACAGCGACGTCTCATTGAGCCAACAAGTGTTTCAAGCTCTGCCTTCGTTATTACGTGGTGCCAGAAAGCGGTTATAGCCTCAATTAATTGTCTTTTGTTTGACGGACGCTTCATTCGCAAAAAGGCTTTTTAAACGGTGCTACAAATTTTCTATCGCGTTTAGGTCAGGGCTGTTTCCTAGATAGGTCAACAATGAAATGCACTTTGTTGTGAACCACTGATTGCATACTTTTGCTGTGTGACAGGTAGCGGAATCCTGCTGAAAACAAAATGGTGCGTTCTTGAGAAAGAAATCCCCGATGAAAGGTAGCAGTTTGGTTCCAGGATGGTGTAAATGTATTTTCTTGTGTTCAGCGTGCCGTCGATTACATGAAAGCTGTCAACACCATTTGCTATCATACATGCCCAAATTATAATGCTTGTTTGGTATTTCACACTGGCCTGAATGAAATCAGGATGTAGCTCTTCTTCTACTCTACGTCTCACGTATTGTCAGCCATCAATACCAAATAAGGATATCTTACTTCATCACACCAAATAACTTGCTTCCACTGATCGTCTGTTCATCCAATGTGTTCTTTCGCCCAATGTAGTCGTTTCTTGCGCTGTTGTAGATTCAGATATGGCTGTTTTTCTTGGAATCATACCGCTTAGTCCCGTATCTGATAGTCTGCTCCTTATTGTTCTTAACCTAACAGAAACACCAATTGAACACAATTGAGCTCTGGTAGCCTCAGATGAAACTTTTCTGTCCTTCAGACACAGTATTTTTATTCATCTGTCATCAGCTTTTGTGCACTTTTGTCGTCTTTTTCCTGCTTTGTTTTTCAGTGACCTTGTTTCCTGATAACATAAACAGTACTTTCGTACACCAGATATTATCACTGACCCTCCTACTTGCCTTGTAATTTCAGCATACGAAATACCCGATTCACATAATAAAATAACCCTGGTCTTTCTCGTGGGTGACCAATCAACTCTTTTTTTATCTGCCATTGTTGTACTTATTATCTACACGTTAAATTTAAAGAAATACTAAACATATTCACACAATCTACAGTTAAACTTCCCTTACACCGGTAACAGTCTTTCTTCTACAGAACAGACAGCACAACCGACTTTCCTCAACTTCTCACAAGATGTATAGCAGCTACTGCCATTTGATTGGTCCCCAGAACAAGAACTGTGATTGGGTAGTAGAGTTGGCAATTACGCGCTTCTTAACTGAATCACACTTGTGTTTCCTTTTTTTGACTAAAATAAGCATAACATTTTTTACTGCATATACACTGACGGAAAAAAATCCCAACACCAAGAAGCGGTTGTGTTAGATAAACGACAGTTGGTAGGCGGTGAGAGTACATCTCTAAGATGACGTCTATGCAAATTTCGCGCTCGGCGCATACGTGTGGCACTAGTAACGCCCCTCAGAACATTCAAAGCAGGTTTGTTGTAAATACACGCTGTAACGTTCGTGAGCGTTAGTTATCGTTAAGATTCGACGTAATGTGTTGATGTTATTCAAGAATGCCTTTAAGAAGACGAAGAAGCCATTATCAACAGCTCACGGAGTTTGAACGTGGTCGTGTAATAGGGTTGCGAGAAGGTGGATTTTCTTTCCGCAATATTGCAGAACGACTTAGCAGAAATGTAGCCACTGTGCAGGATTGTTGGCAGCGGTGGTCAAGGGAAGGTACTGCCTTAAGAAGACTGGGTTCCGGCCGGCCGCGTGGCACTAGTGAGTGGGAAGACCTCCGTGTACGGCGTATGGCCGTGGCGCATCGTCCCGCGTCTGCGGCAGCAATTCGAGCTGCAGTTGCCACCACAGTGACACAACGAACTGTTAGAAATCGGTTACTTGAAGGACAGCTCCGACCCAGACGCCCTGCAGCGTGCATTCCACTTACTCCAAACCACTGCCGTTTGCGACGTCAGTGGTGTCAAGCTAGAGCTCATTGGAGGACGGAGTGGAGATCTGTTGTGTTTTCTGATGAAAGCCGGTTCTGCCTGGGTGCCAATGATGGCCGTGTGTTGGTTAGAAGGAGGCCAGGTGAGCGCCTGCAACCAACCTGTCTGCGGTCGAGACACACAGCACATACACCTGGAGTTATGGTCTGGGGAGCAGTTTCCTATGACAGCAGGAGCACTCTCGTGGTTATCCCACGCACCCTGACGGCACAGTTGTATGTCGGTCTGGTGATTCAACCTGTTGTGCTTCCATTCATGAACAGCATTCATGGGGGTGTTTTCCAACAGGATAGCGCTCGCCCGCATACCGCTGTTCTAACCCAACATGTTCTACAGAGTGTCGACATGTTGCCGTGGCCTGCTAGATCACCAGATCTTTCACCAATCGAGCACGTATGGGGCATCATTGGACGACAACTCCAGCGTCACCCCCAACCAGCATTAGCCATCCCTGTATTGACCGACCAAGTGCAACGGGCATGGAACTCCATCCCACAAACTGACATTCAGCACCTGTACGACACAATGCATGAACGTTTGCGTGCTTGCATTCAACATTCTGGTGGTTACACCGGTTATTAATGTACAAGCATTTCACATTTAAAATGGCTCCTCTTGTGGTTACAATAAGCTGTGATCTTGAAACCTTAATCGACTAAATATGTTACATATACAAATGTATTGCCGCCATTTCATTCCTCTACAGCTATTTTTTGGTGGTGTTGGGATTTTTTTCCGTCAGTGTATTTGCATTCTGTTTTTTGTATTGAATTGAGCATTAAAGTTTCTTTAAAATGACATATAAACATTTGCATATGGTGCAAAATAACATTTCCTATAAGCCTGCAAAGTTGCAAAATATGAACATTTCAAAAAGTGGCCACCATTTTTGCCAACACTGTACATCGGTGAAAATTTCCATTCTCCAATATTTCCTGCTCGACACAGGAACCAAATGAATCCTTTAAGCCTGAGAAGGAATATAGTGATCTTTTAGAGATTTCCTGAAAGAGAAGCGAAAAAATAGTTGTTTTTCGTATACGTCATTGAAAATGAAATTTAGTTACTGTCATAATTAATATTATGTTTTCCATTTCATGTAATATGTAGCATGTTTTAAAACGTTTCCATATTTGGAAGATTGATTGATTGTGGTGTGATGAGAAAGAACAAGCAATTAAAAAAGCTTAACAAAACGCAGAATACAATTTCCAAGAAAGTACGGAAATGGAATATCATCAGTTAGGTATTTCATGAGAATGAAATCATAATCCGTTTTATAGGCACAAGAAATCAAAATTACAATTTGCCAAGCTTTCAGTCATCAACGGATGGGATTTGAAGGCTAATAGCGTAAAACAAAACTTCTGATTTCTTACACCAATACATCGGATTATCACTTCAGTCTTATACTGTATATTTGGTGTATCATTCAGTTCTGCTATTGGGTATTTCAGGATGATGTTTTTTATTAATTTAAAAATACGGTCTTAACATCGAATTTTTCTTAGAAGAAGAGGAACGACTTGCGTGAGGTACATTAAGTTATATGTACTTATTGTTAGGACAAATTTTTTGCATCGCTTTTATGTATAGCATTTTTCTCATACATTACTAAAAGTTAAATTGCAACTCGGAGTTTTCATACTAAAATTTATTTCTGAATAATAAGCAATATAGAAAACGATCGCATTACCTTTTAAAAATTATGGTAAGGCAGTTTAAATACTCAAAACATTTAAATACGATCTGATCATTTATTTCAGTTTACACTTTGGATTTAGTTTTCAGATTAAAACAAACAAAACCCATGAAAAATGCTGTTAATGAACACATGTGCACAAAAATTTGACGCATTAGTTCTCATCATTGCCTGACAACAACTGAAGTCTGAAACCGAGCACTGAAATTAAACAGAACTGTAACTTTTTCTGAAGAAGTTATGGTGTACAATTAATCTTTCCTGTTTTGAGGGATGTTATACGTAAATAAATTAGGAGAGTGAAGATGGATTCAAATATCGCCAACTCTATGTGCAGTTTCGCATTCTAGACTTTATTTCGATTTCAGCTTCTTTTTGTAAAAGCACAAAACTTCTTTTTATAATAATGTGCATTTTCCAGCATACGAACTTTGGAGCGCAACCTCCTTATAGATAAGGCCGATGCCTTGTAAGCGCTATGCACTCTATAGAATAAAATCCACAAGGAAGGAGCATTTATTTTGAAATTTTAAAAACATTTGCAATCATAATTTATGAGTTTTAAGAAACATTCAAAGGCATCGTTTAATATTATTGCGAATTATGTACCCCTGGGCCTGGGCATCAGTTAGCTGCAAGTAAATGTAAATACGTTTTCAACATTGGTGTAATTTTTTTGTAATTTGAGGTTTAACGACCACCGTGAGCACCTCAGTGGGCTATAAGCAGTCGGTTGTCCCGAATTTAGGGTCACTGGTTCCAAGGAATTGAGAGAGCCAGTATCGTAAGACAAATGCAACATCCATGCCTCTCCGGGATTCGAACACAGACCCCTTTCGGATGAATGATCAGAGGCCGTCACTTAGACCACTGCGCCACGAATGCAGCCGGAATTATTTTTTTTGGGGGGGGGGGTGAAATTACTGGGAATGAGATGCACCCATTCCTGATAATTACAACCTCCCGAAGTAAAACAGAAATGTCGCACCGCAATTTTTTTAAACAAAAGATAATTCTGATCCTACCAGATGCCTTAGACTCGAAAACGGGGATTTGCGTCGCGAGCCAAATAAGTTGGAATTTTTTTTTTAAATGATAAGCGAGGAAAATAACCGTATTTTATGGCGTTCTCGATGGTGGGTCTTGACAGAGAAAAAAGAAATTACCTTAAGAACAATGCGTTTAGCCCCTGAGAAATGCATAGACCGAAATATTTCTCAGGCAAAGCGGTGTGTCATCGCGAACTTGTGCGTTGGTTAAGTGATTTTGGTAATTTTCGAATTGAAGAGTGAAAAATACCAGTTACCATATGCAACAGAGAAAAAAAATTCAGGATGAAAAATGGTTTAAAAAAAGAGACAGTCAGATTCCAGCTGTAAAACACGTAAGGTTGCTTTTCAAAGCCTAACTTTAAAGTCACTGTACAAGTATCTTACCAGCTACGAGTCAGAGTTCGTTTTTGCCAGAAGTCGGTAAAGCAAAAACAGGACACTATAAGATATATAGCTAACGAACGTAAGCAAAATACTAGCGTGTGCATTTCTCTGTATTTTCCGCAAACGTCAATCTTGTCATTTTTCTCGTTCACTTGCATAATCAGTTTTCAATTCGGAAAATTGAATTCAACTCCTTACTTCCGGCAACACCATGTAAAAGAAAAGTATTTAAACATGGAGCTGCGACAATCTAAATACACCTTAGTCCCATTTAAAATAAGCCATGAATCACGCGTAATTAATTTTACTGGAATAAGTTGTTAAAGAAATCAATGCCTTCTTGTACAGTACAAAATCGTCGCAGATCTTTCGCTTTTTAGCACGTCTTTTGTAAAAAAAGATCGTGCTTCTGTTATCGGTTTGTCCGTCAGTCCGTCCGCCTGTACCCACGATATCTCAGCAACTATTAGTCCAATTTGAAAAATTCTTTTTGCATTGGGAAGCTTGAAATATGCTAATGATCATCCTTTATTTCGTTTTTTTTACGATGTACAATTTCGCCGGTAGAGGGCGTAAATGCAGATGATGTCGAATTCCAAAATACGTTTTATTCCACATATTTGCTTCTAAACATCTGATTAAAAATGTTTTTATATCTTTCGATTCCATTTATATCGAAGAGTATTTTAGATATAGTTACTTTTTCAAATTACGCATAGATTTTCCGCTAGGGAACGTAAAAGTAAATTACATTTTCCCCGATAACTCTTTTCCTAAAACTCCGATTTGAAAAAAAAATTTTCAGCGGATACATCTCCTGATGGAAAATATTTTGCATATAATTTCAAATTTTTGGAAAAGAATGCTTTGGCCACCAGAGGGCGTAAGTGTTAATTTTTGCTTCTGATGTATATGCCATAAAATCGGAGCTTCTACAATATCTTTAAAAAAATTCTTTCGTAGACTGATGCCACTCACATCGATAAACCTTTTCGGAATACTTTCTTCTTAAAATATTCCACAGTTTCTCCGCCAGGGGGCGTTCATGTACATCTTATTTTTGTCAATATTTCCACTTCTAGGAGTCCGATTTGAAAAATTCCTTCTTTGTTGGATAGTGTTTTCCGTATGACATATTTTTCATATAATTTCAAAATTTTCAAGTAATTCATAGACTTTTCGCTAGGGGGCGCAGTGGAAAATGGTATTTCCCCCTATATCTCTGCTTCTAAATCTCCGATTTGAAAAATTATTTCTGCACCAGATACAGCTCCTGATGGGAAATCGTTTGCACATAATTTCTAATTTTTGTAAAAAAATAGTTTGGCAACCAGGGGACGTAAATCTTAATTTTCGCTTCTGTTGTATTTGCAGCAAAATATGAGCTTCTAAATTCTGGATTGAAAAAAACGTCGTTTGTTGACCGATACTACTCATGTCGACAAACTTTTTAGGAAAATTTTCTTCTTAAAAAAATGCATGGTTTCTTCGCCAGGGGGCGTAGATGTATATCTTATTTTTGTCAATATCTCTACTTCTAAGAGTATGATTTGAAAATTCCTTCTTTGTTGGATAGTGATTCCGATGCGAAATGTTTTTCCTATAAATTCAAAATTTTCAAGTAAGTCATACACTTTCCACTAGGGGGCACAAAGGTAAATTGCGTTTTCTGTGTTATGTCTGCTCCTAAAGCTCTGATTTGAAAAATTCTTCCTGTATCGCATACAAGACCTCATGGAAAATAGTTTACACATAATTTCTAATGTTTGGTAAAGAATGTTTAGCCATCAGGGGTCATATGTGTTAATTTCTGCTTCTGAACTATTTGTTGCAAAATCTGTGCTCCTGAAAACTCGACTAATTTTTTTTTCTTCGACCGATACCACTTATACGGATAAACCTTTTGAGAATACTTTCTTCCTAAATTAATGCATGGTTTTCCCAACAGGGGACGTAAAGTCACATCTTATTTTTGTCGATATCTCTGTTTCTAAGAGTTCGTAAGCTCACGATTCCGTTTACAGCAATATCTGGGGGATTAAAAACCCGATTGAAAATCTTCTGCCTTTGGTCAGATCTATTGTTTTCCATACCGGTTCCACTGACTTTGAATAGCTTTGATAAATTTCATTTGCGTCAGAACGGATTCAAAAGACGTGCTTATTACACCCGAAAATTCGGTGTCAACTTTCTTGTTATTTTTACTAACTAATTTCTGCTACTCATTTATCCAATTCTTCAAGGATTCAGAAAGTTTTCTACACCAGCAAAAACTATTCTTTTAAAACAGCCTCCAGAACGTTCGGTGAAAAAAGCCCTGATGCCTTTTACATGTATAGTTGTCCCAAAACAACTGAGAATGTTTTTATGAAAAAATGTGCAATACTGCGCTCGACCATGGCACGAGTTTCGGAAAAACTGTAGTCATTGTAATAATCATAGCTACCGGCCACACCTGGTTTTTCACGCATGCGTCGTCAGTAGTGCCCAGTTTAAAAAGCGTTATTTGGTGAACACCTAACAATTAATTTGGCATTGTGATTGATGTGTCTTTAAGTTTTGCTGTCGACTTAAGAAGTCTGTCGGAGAGACTTTTCATCTTATGCAAGAGGTTTATAAAGATGAATGTCATGATGAAATACAAATTTAAATATTTTGGTCACGTAATAATAACAACACTCAGTTTTGTTATAATTAATTCCAGGAAAAAACGATCAGGGTCCCTTCCATAATGTTTTACACAGTGTATTTTTGGATCTTCCGTGAGAAGCGAACCACAGTGATATGACGTCGAACACACGGTCTGCATGTCCCGGGAAGGTGTTCATCGTTATGACATTGTCTATCCATGTAACGACTCCGGAATATCCATAAATATCTCTTAGGGAAAGTTGATGCGTCCCAGCTGCCGATCATTACGGTCTCAAATATGTTCAATTCTTATTCATAACTAGCCGCATTTTCGTACGTGAAAAAACTCATTCAGGTAATTCTCAAATCAGATCTGGACGACACGGTGTTATGACACGGCACGTTTTCTTCTTCAAATATACGATTGCAGTCTGGGATTACTATCAGCATTAATGGAAGTATGTATCCGGCGGTTAACAAAAACACGGTGGTCTCTAGAAAGTCATATGCCTTTACCAGAGAACCGTTAGCTTTCCAGAAAATCATCACCACAGCAACATGCTCTAGCCAGTCTGTATGTGTATGTCACACGGACTGCCAGCTTTAAGAATTATTATCTGTCGTCATGAGCGTACAATAAGTTACTCTGATATCCGTCTCACGTAGCTTATTTAAATATGGACGAAATCCGGATTCTGATAAATTCATAAAAAGTCAAACTACGTATACTCCGCCAGGTAGTGAAATGGTATAAGCGCTGGCTTATGACTGTTCGTCCTAGAGATTCGAGATACGAATCCCGGTGGGGCATGTATCTTGTGTTTGCCTTACGGCACTCTCACTCTTTCCCTTCCCTGGTACCAGCTGCCCTAAATTAGGGACGGCGACCGCGCTTTATGTCGTTCTCAATGGTGGGCCTCGACATACTAAACATCGTCAGTCACTTAGGTGAAATGTGAAAAACGAAATGTTGAAAGAAATTTCGCTTGTCTTTAAACAATTGGCGTAATGATATATTACTTGCCTTTATCTTTTTTTTAAAGAACGATTCAGAACCTGCGTAGAATGGATAAATATCCCGAAAAAATTTCTGTAAAAGAATTAAATATTCCCATCGGACAAGTGTTTTAGTTATAGATTCTACAATGATAATTACACGGAACAAATGATGAAGTTCAAATTACGAAATCTGGTCTTCGTCAGAACCACAGAAGAGTGAAATCTAAGAATAGAAATAAAAGTCTTCCGAATCTCTTTCCCTTTTTATTTTTTTCAAAAGGCAGATATTAATAAGAAACGGAAAGATGGTGGAATAATCATAGCATGAATACCTTACCACATTCTCCCGCATTTCTATGCAGGTACGGTCAATTAAGTTGTCTGAATTCTTTAATATAATACACTTGTCATTAGTTTTACACATAAAATGCTTGATAGGAACTCCTTCAATCATTTGCATTACAAGAATAATCGTTCCAATTCACATTCTGTAAAATGAAGCAAACAAATCACGGTAACAATAAGATATGAATTATTCATTCGCCTTCTAATTATTTCTGTATTTGCTGCTTACCATCTTTGGTGAATCCCCAGCATTGTGCTGGGCTCCAAGAAACAACCTGCCAAATTGGCTGGGCAGTTAGTGTGCGTGAGTCTGGAGGAATTCGAAGCCGCTGTGATGCAGTGGAAGCATATCCGGCCCGTAACTCGAAGACCCTGGGTTCGATTCCCGGTGGCAGCCAATGAGAATTTTTCCGTGACTCACTCATAAACGTATAAAGAGTGATGACTTATGTTTGATGTTCCTAGTCCACGTCAAATGTCTTTGTTAATTGTCTGTAATTTCATTCAGAATTATATTACCTGCACCATATAGATGCTTGGAACATTTCAATATAGACGACACGCAATAAAATCACAAATTTCTGACTTCCAAATTACGGGGAAAATGATGGTCACAAAGTCTGAGGCGCAAATATTCTGTATTTAAAAAAACCTGTACCTTCAATTGTAAAACGAGGAAGAAAAAAGTTATTTCGAAAAACGTTTATTGCTCTATACAACCAGACTTACAAAAAGTTGAATTGCACACTCAATTCGAGAGATATGCTCGAGATCGTGGAAGATTGCTTACCAATACGCCTCATTTGTTAGCAATATGAGATGTAGCTAGTGTAAGGTAACAAAAAATATGATAGATTACTTACGAAAGCAACCAAACAAATTATACGACTCACAAAAAATGAATTGCATAATCAGTTCCAGAGATATCCCTGCGGTTGCATGTGATATGCCTTTTGTGTCACAATATGACATTTTGTTCATGTAAGATTTTAACAAAATAAAAGTGTTATCAAATAAAATCAGATCAGATCATGTGCAGAGGATTTTATGAAGGGAGTGTCGAACCCCAGATCTTAAACAACCCTTAGAAATAGGAAACTGGGAGATTTGGGCTAGAATACCCGATAGGAAAGTGATACGGAAGCGAGATAGAAAGGGGGAGGAAGACGTTCTTATTCGTTACCGGAGGCCTGTACCCGGGGCCCGAAGGCATAACGTGCCCATCCGACGCACAGCGAATATTTAGTGGTTCGAGCGTTCGTACCTTCCTGAAATCGAACCCGAGATCTCCGTGGCAGTCACGACCTTTGAACACTAGGCGATCCCGGCCCCAACGTTATCAAATAAAATATCTGAAGATGAGCCTAAACGATTTTGTTTTACGCAGTGTATTCAGATTTAAGTAGAAAAGGAGGACAGTACAAGAGATCAAAATTTTAATAAATTGGTAAGGGGTGAAAATTAGGATCTAAATCATTTACCAGTGCCATATATTTGTTTTACCTGGCTTTCTTCAGTTTATATTATGTGCAAGGAATCTTATTTATTCCAAAGTATTTATTCTGCAGTAATCAATTAGAAAAATAAAATATGTGTATGTTTTTACATATTCCATATGAAATAAATATCTAAAGAAGTACACATATTTTATTTTTGTAATTTATTACTGCAGAATGAATACTTTGGGATAATTTAGATTTTTTTCATATAAAGTAAACTGAAGAACTCCAGGTAAGACAAATATATGACCCTGGTTAATGATCTAGATCCTAATTTCACCCTTACCAATTTATTATAATCTTGATCGCTTGTACTGTCCTCCATTTCCGCTTAAATCTGAATGCACTGTGTAAAACAAAAATTGTTTAGGCTGATATTTTAAGTTTCGTATTTCAGACGCGCTGATTTCAACGGTGGTCTTAGCTTTTTTGTATCATCACAATATTTTTACTTTTCTTAAATTTTGTGTTTTAATTAATACACTGTCATACTCCTTTGTTTCACCGTAGATATGGCCCCGATAAGAGGTTGTAAAGTCTCCCCGTACACTTTCTCTTTAGTTTATGGGTACTATATTGATCCTAAGTACTGTGACGTACCTGCCAGCAGGACGCACATAAAGGCAGATAGGAATCAGAACAAATGTCTGCTTAGCTCAGTTGGTAGAACGACTTGTTCCGGAATAAGCGGCCTCGGGTTCGAATCCCGGCGTAGACCAAAAATGACGGAGAAATTTACTTCGTTATAATGGCGCCCGAACTATCCATATAACCCGGCCGTTCGAAATCTCGCATTGGTGTGATGTTATTTCCACACCGCGAGACAGGAAAAATCAGAGAATTCCTTCTCCAGCGCTTCGAAAAATAAAAATGTGTGATGTTGCATTCCACACAGCAGATTAACTGGGAGTTCTCAAGTGCACTTTCTACAGTGGATGGCTGCCTGCAACGATTCATGGTCACGGCTGACCCGTGGGCCATGCCCCCGGCCCTCTTTCGGGGGGGGGAGATGTGACGTACCTGCCAGCAGGACGCACACGACATAAAGGCAGATAGGAATCAGAACAAATGTCTGCGTAGCTCAGTTGGTAGAGCGACTTGTTCCGGAATAAGCGGCCTTGGGTTCAAATCCCGGCGTAGACCAAAAATGACGGAGAAATTTACTTCGTTATAGTACGTCAAACACAAAATTAGTACATGATTATGTTTTCCGTTGCATATCAAGCTTACTTCGGAATGCACAAGAAAGGCAAATACAAGGTTTGGAAACCGCCATTTTGCTGTGATAGTTGAAAGTCAACTTTGGAAGACTGACTTTAAAGTGCCAGGAAAGCAATGCCATTTGCCTTTCGCCGAATTTGGAGAGAGTCAAATTGTCATCCTGATTACTGTTTCTCTGGTATTGTGTACATTTTCACGTACAAGAAGCCTAGAGAACAGAATGACATTACATATCCAAAATACATAGCATCTACTGCACCAGTTTTACATTGCGATGAGATTCCCCTTCCACAACTACCAAAATGCGTGGAGATGGTAGATGTCCAGTCTGATGGAGATTGTGAGGGATACAAAGACATAGATTCCCAGAGCAAATCTTGCAGTGTTCAGTCGTATTTTCGAATTTAACAAGAACGGAATGATTTCAAAATGAACTTAGGCTAACAAGATCAAATGCAGAAGCTTTGATTTCTCGCTTGAAAGAAAGGAACTTATTTAATCCCAACTGTAAATCAACCACGTACAGAAAAAGACATGAAGCTTATACTCAATAGTATGTTATGACTGATGCCCTTTGCTTTGATATAAATGCGCTCTTTTCGAAGATTGGTATCCTCACATAACTGAAAAATGGAAATTCCTTTTAGAGTTCAGTTAGGAATCAGAAAGCAGTGCTTATACACATATGAAATATATCCAGAAAATAATCTTTTTATTTCGGTATCGAAATATTGTAGTACACTTCATCTTACACAAGGCATTGTATACTCTTAATCTCCCTTTTACTTTTCGAGTTAGAATGAGTTTAACACGTCTTCATATTTTAGAACTTTTAGTTCTGTATTGCATTATACCGGAAATTCAAATAGAAATTGTGCTTGAAATCAAGGCAGAAAGTCACTAAAATGTCGAGAAATTCTGATTTTTACTACAGTGAAAGAAAAATAACTTTTCCTCTCGAGCATAGAGCTATACGCTTGCCTGTTCGTGACCAATTAGCTTAAAATTAATTCATTTATGGGGAAGAAAGGGCGCGTCAGTTTTTTTTTCTTAGGTTTTTGATTACTTGTTTTAATTTTTAATTTTTGTAAAAGCCTTTGCCGTAATGTAAGGTAATGCAAAATAATTTTCAATGTCGGAGAAGCTAAAATATTTACATTGTTAATATAAATTATTTTTAGACTATTTAAATGCTAATGTATGAACTTGCCATCTTTGCTTTGTTGGTTCTACGTGTGACATCGAGAGTGTAAACTGATAATACAGTCATTTTAACCTACCACTGAAATACCATTACTATTCTGAAGAGATTTTACAGCTTTACACACTTCTTCTTTTGAGATCCCTCCTGTGCTTTCATCCTTCACTGTGCCATCATCTGCATCTGTCTCAGAATAATGTTTGCTTTCCTGATCTAATAACTCACAGAAATATTCACCCCATATTTCACTTAACCCATTGGGCTCCCATATCATTTCCCCAACTCTATTCTTCACACAACTTAGCAGTTTGTTTCCGCTATTTTCTCTGAGTCTCATGTACTTCCACAAAGACTTCCTATCATTCCAAAAAGCCAATTCATGCCATTCCACCTTCTCCTTCCTATCTTTTGCCTTACTCTGGCGAACCAGCTTAGCAGCTTCACGCTTCTTAAAGCGATATTCATCCACAGAAACTCTAAGTTGCAACATCCCCAAATATGATTCTTTCCTTCTTTTTACTGCCTCTTCAATCTCACTATTCCACCAAGCATCACCTCTATTGCTACCCACTATTGTGGTGCCACAGACCTCTTCAGCAGCAGTGATTACACAGTTCTCAAAACATTCCCACTTCTTTTCTACATCCATCTCACAAGATTTTAGCTGCTTCAGTCGTTCTCAGAGTAGGCCAGAATGACGCTGATGAATTTCAAGGAGCTTTTTAACCTTCATTCTTTCCATCCTGGGCCTCTTCCTGTTCCTTTTCCTCCAACCAGCATTCAGTTTTACTCGGGACTCTACCAAGTAATGATCAAAGACAACATCCGCACCTCTAATCACACGAGTGTAAACAACTAAGGGTTTTAGACGCTGATCATAGACAGCAAAATCTATCACACTCTTTTGACCAAGAGTACTATTTTCCCAAGTATATGTTTGGATCTACTTGTGGTTGAAAAATGTGTTAGATACATACAAACCATTATCAATGCAGAGCTCAATTAATCTTTCACTATTATCATTCACACAACAATCATTAAACTTACCCAGAACATTGTCAGAAATTGCATTCTGCACACCTACTCTAGCATTGAAATCCCCTGCAATTATAACTTTCTCTTTAGCACCAAATTGGCTCAAAACAGCTTTTAGCTCATTCCAGAAACCTTCCTTCCCATCAGAGGGTTCAGAATCACAAGGAGCATACACTACAACAATTACTATTCTCTGAAGTTTCACTTTCAAAGGAATCCAAAGATTTGTCTCATTTATGCAACTATAGTGAATCAAGTTGCTCTTCATCTTTTCAATTAAAGTCAATCCTACACCAGCCTGTCCTCGTACATTATCCAATATTCCACACCACACACTCACCGTTCCATTCACTTCTTCTATACCAATTTCCTTCTTTTTGGTTTCACTTACTCACAGCACATCCAATCTAAACTTATTCATGTCTTCAATCAGCTCATTCATCTTGCCATTTATACCTCTAGTATTACATACACCAATCTTACACTCGTTCAGCCGAGATCTTTTTCTGAGTTATCCTTCTTCCAGTTCCAGGTTGATACCATGGTGGACCATCCTTCTCAAGTTTGGTAGGTACACTATATCCCACACTTGAGACCATTTTTAAATTTCGTTTTGTTTTTTTAATCAGGTAAGTACATCAGTGTGGGGGATTAGCCGACAGCTGGCGGTTCCAGTTGGTCATTCAACCAAAGGATTCTGGAACAAAACCCAGTGAGTTGGGATCTTTTCGCCAATATCACACTGAACAAGCTGGCACCTCTCCAAGATTCACAGAGGTCCTAGTTGCTGTTGTGGGTGCCATTGTTACCACGGAGTGCCCCGAGGAGGCAAACCCATCTCTCACTAAGACCGCCCGATGTGCAAAAATGGGAAAAATGATTTTTAATTTGCCGTTTTAATGATAAAATAGTATTCTAATGTGTAGCCATAATTTTTACATATTAAATGAATATATTGACAGTAATTTCTAATAACGTCAATTTATAACTTCTGTTTCACGTTAGTTTTGTTAGTTATTGTGCGTTTTATGATAACGTTTACTTCTCTTTAAAACAGCCTACTCCTGTACAACGAGTGGTCCGGTTCAAGAAAGCAACTTGAGATTACCATGTGGAATTGGGAAATAACGAACTCTGATATGAACTCTTGGGTAATGTCCTAATACAGACACCTTTAAAATCCACCGGGAGATGCAGCGGAGGGTCGCGGCAATGACTGCAGTCAGACACGCCAGCTATCTTTGCTGACGACCGTCGACTCTCGGAAGGGGCTCTTCTGAAAATTGCGTTTGCATCATTAACATAGGAAACACAGCCAGGATCGGGCCCATTTTTCTCTTTTAAACATAAGAAAACAGCTATATGCAGGAATACTAAAAGAAGCATCTACCATGAAATGCATTCCTGCTGATTGTGAAAACTTTAATTTAAAAACTAAGTTTTTTTTGGTTCCTTATTTAAGTGTCTGATAAATGGCTGATAAATGCGGTTTCTTACCTCAGGCACTGGTCGAAGAACATTAGGATTCAGATAAACCACTACTTCCCTTACGTACTTTTGAATGTAAAATACTTCTAACTAAGAATCCAAATATCTAAAAAAATTTAACAAGTTTTTTCAATAGGAATTCAGAGAGAAAAAATTCACTCGTACAAGACATTTTCCAGTGTTTAAGCTTGTCGCACTTGCGAGTAAGCTTGAACACTAGCTCTTCTTGCGGGTGATCATGCCTGAACCTACTTCTAAAGACATCTACTACAGTATTTGTGCAACGGAATATATTTGTGAAACTTTTCATATTATTACTAAATTTTAAAAAGACCAAGATCACTTAGTTCAGAGTAACCTTATTTTCTAATTTCCCAATATTTATTCTCTTTAACTTTTTGATCAGTGGTTGTGTTGTATATCCAGTTTTCTAAAGGTATCTATTGTTTCCATTAGCGTCGCCTTCCGATCAGTCGACATCGTAAAGTTATTTTCTTTTTAGATTTAAACAAATCTTCATTCCACTTTTCAAACTGAAATTTAATATACAGTAGCGAACAAAAGTATTTGGCGAAACACTTTTTCGACCATAATTTTTTTCTGCTGGACCGAATCGGGTCATCATGGAATTTGATATGTGTTGATTCGTGGGTTATAATGCCGTGTAGTTTATATTTCGCTCAGAGCGAATTTGTTTTTCGAAATGGGCCTTATTCAAGAGTCGCCAATTATTACCCATTTGTTCGCTGCATGCATTAATGTTTTTCTTGTGATTTTTGTGGGTTTTGTGATGTGTAGTGTGATAATAAGTCAATCTTAGGTTTTCAGAAATGGATAATAAGGCGGAGATCCCTGTTGGAGCTCGCCAGGTGGCCGTAAACACGATGGAGTCCGGAAAGCTCCTCACCGACGCTGCGAGGGCCCTGAAGATCCGACACCAGTCCATTTCAGGTATCCTGCAACGTTATAAGAAGACTGGGACCATCGAGAACAGTCCGCGATGTGGTAGGCCTCGTTCCACTACGGCAAGTCAGGATAGACGCATCCTTCGTCGATCTCGTGCTGATCCCACTTGACTGTTGTGGGCATCGCCACCGAAATCCGCGACAGCGACGACCTGAACGTCAGCCGAATGACCATCTTCCGTCGTCTCATTGCTGGTGGATTGAATGGAAGATGCCCCGCCAAGAAACCACTTATCGGAGTCAAGAATCGACGAGCCAGAGTCGCGTTTGCGCACCGTCATCGACACTGGACCGCGGCGGACTAGAGTAAGGTGCTTTTCACCGACGAGAGCAAGTTCAAATTGTTCGGAAGTGATGGCATCCGATACGTACGACTTCCGTGTGGCCGGAGATTCAACCCCCAGTTCATTCAGCCTACTGTCAAGCACGGAGGAGGATCGCTCATGGTTTACGGCGCCTTCTCTCGCAATGGAATGGGCCCCATCATCAAGATTGACGGAATAATGACCGGCCAGAGCTACACAAACATGGTCATCAACGATGTCTTCCCATGGGCAAACCAGAACATGCCACCCGGATGGATCATGCAGTACACACTCTGCAGCCAGATAAAAAAATTGCAGAAACCTAAGAATGGGAATGATACGGAAATGTTAATCATTTCATTGGTGTGCTTGTTCAAGAGCCGGCTCGAATAAAAGCTAAATGTTTGAAAAGAGCTCGAGATCTTTCGATCAGCTTTCGAAAAACAGATGTAACCTTGAAAGCGCCACATGGGATCCTGCAACAAATGATTTATTAATTGTTTTTAATATTAATCTGGACTAAATGACCATTTTATCATCATTCCTAAAGATATTTATATCTGCTGTACAGCATATTCACATGCGTTCTACGAAATTCACCAGATCATTTGTTGCAAGCAAAAACATTTATATGACTTGATATACACAAATAAATTTATGAATAATGAACTGAAAAGTGTTTTAGACAACGTAAAAGACAGAAATACGATTAGAGTTGCAGAAACATTTGCTTTTTGCATTTCTTTAACCTTAACATGAACACTGTGCGAAAAATACTGAGAAACTGAAGCAAAAAGAAAGTTTTGTAGTATTTTTAAATCATAAATTCAAATTTTGAATGTTGTCATCAAAAGATTTATTTCTACAACTGATCATTTCTTTATTTTCTAACCTCAATCTCTAAAAACGAAATTCCTGTGTTTCAATAAAGCAGTAAAAACTGCAAGTATTACATAGCATGTACTTAATCAGCAAAATAACGACTTGTTGAGCAATACTAATTCAGCACTTATATTTATTTAGGTTAAATTCTTCAATTAAAATTTGGTTGTTGCAATAAAAGTGTTGCATGTGTATTCGTGTTTTCTTTGTTTGTTTTTTGTTGACAAATTGAATTTGTGTAGTATGTTCTAGATATTCGTAAATAAGACTTTTCGCGTATTCTTTTCCTTTAGTTAACAGTTATTTTCCAGTGGTGCACACCCTGGAAACAGAGCATGGAACAGAATGACAGATGTATTTCCTTAACGTACGGACGGAAATAACAGAAAAGACATTTTTGTCTAGTCCACATTACGCGCCTACAGAATTAATTCGAGGCTTTTTTTTCTCTTACGTTATTCAAACGAGGATAAAGAAAATTTCATTTTAACTTGTTAGCATAAAAATAAATAAAAATCTAACACGTTACGAGTTAAAAGATTGAAAACGTGTTTTCTGAACATACGTCTCTCGATGAACCATTTAAAATCAGAAGAACTTAAATAATAAATTATAATCTGCGGCTGCTATGTGTTAAAAAGGATTTACACGCTTTTCTTTCTTCGCACATTGCTAGGATGCTGTGCAGAAAAAGAATATGCTGCCACCTTCCAAAAGAATGCATGAATCGGTAGTCAAACAAATATGAGTATCGCTAGACTTTGAAAAAAGTATTAAATAGCGAATTCTACAGATTCTGTAATGAATAACTCGTTTTTTTCCTAATTGAAAACGCCTCAAGACTTACCAAAAAAGCAAATATTTTCTCCCGAAAGTAGGAAATAGGAAAGAATATAAATTGGATACAGTAGGAATGCACTTGTTTTGTGTCAGAATTTGTACATTTCACGCATGAACATTCGGAATCAACCGATCTCGTGATTGGAATTTTGTTTATATTGGAAACTCCCCAGAAAGGGTTTCTCAATGACTCCAAGAAAAAGGATTTGGTACATATAAAACATTTCTTTTGTTATATGTAACAATTCCGCAATATGGCAAGAAAATTGCAGTGCAACCTGATTTACCAAGGTTCCGGTTAATAATGTCTCAAGTGTTTTTTTTTTGTTTTTTTTTTACCAGACAACTGTACCACGACAAAATTTTTGGAAACGTTTTTGTTTTCGGATTGTAAACCATCAACTCCTGTTTCTCACCAAATTATGACACCAGAGGTACTCTCTGTAATTATTTTGACATACATTAAACAAATAGGAATAGAATGTATTCAATTTGAATCTATTTCGTTAGATATTGTTTTAATTACAGTACTTGAACGCCCACATCCGTTATGTATGTGAAGAAATTGTTGTAAAGAAATAAAATGTACTTTTCAGGTATGAGACAGAATGAAGAAAGTTGGATATTGCCATTTGCCTTTCATAAAGGTTTCTACAAGAGGTTCGTGCGACAACATAAAAATCAGTATGAAATGATTCCCAAACGTTTTCGGCCGCCGGATAGTTCTCAGTCTAGAAATAACATACGAAGCATTCACACCAATATTATTTTCGGTGATCTTTTTCTTTCCTATGTACAAAGCACTGGCGAAAGGTACTAACAAGGGAAATTATATGACCTCCCGACGACAGTCGTCACAGAACGTGCTGTAGTGGACAAACATGACATCAAAGTAACAGGTGTGAAGTACGGCATTTCACTATCGCCCGCAACCCCTAGAGCATGGCTTGTAAAAGTGGGACGCCCGCCTGTAATGAATGCAGCCATAAAGTGTCAAACAATATGTAAATGTGAGTGTGATGTTATTAGGTGATACTGCGCATGCCTGGAAGGTGTCCAGCGTTGTGTACGTCAGTGATTGTTAAACGTGAGTAGTGTGAGCCAGCGCATTGCCTATTCGTACGCATACAATATTGTGTTGTGTGTTTTAAGAAAATGGCTTGCAACCCTCATGCTGTAGCACAGATACTGGTAAACGACGTGACCCAGAAATACCAAGCGGACGACACAGCTCCTAAATACATCGATAGGCGAATTGCAAGGCAGTTGTATAGCGTTTTGGAGCAATATGTCATCGGAGGCGCTGATATGTATGAAGGACAGACATTGTGGCGTGATAGCGATGAAACGTCGGACATGTTATCTGAACATAGTGATACACCGGGTACTCCAGCGCACAACGTGACAAGCATTCGAGCACCCCCCCCCCCCCCCAAGTGAAACGGAAAAGCATTCACAAACATTTTTCCGGACAAACCATGCAGAGTGTCTTCGACAATGTGAAAGCCGCAAAGAAAACCGTTGCAGCAACTGCCCGTAAATACTGGATATCACCAGAAACAGTGCGGCAAATAGTAACGGCTGTTGAGAGTGGTGGTACGATGGAACACAAACTGCACGTATTCGCCAGCATATGTACACCAAATTCCAAGATGCGCGTAACATGGAACTCTCAATTCCCTACTGGCATTTAAAGACATGGGGGAAGGAAGCAGCTGACGCAATGGGTATCTCCAGTTTTAAACCAGCACATATTTCCTGCACAAATTCAAACACAGCTATAAAATCTGATCACGCAAGTTCACGAGGTTCGTTGCCAGGCGGGATTTTATCCTTGACACGGCCGTAAGGAACAGCGCATTGGAGTTTGTCCGAGGTGTTACGGACTACATTACTGCCAATGCAATTGGTACCGACATGGTGTTCAACACAGGCCAAACTCGATTTGAATACGAAATCTCGTCAAACAGGGCGCTCTCACTGATTGGGGAGAAGACAACTGAAGCTGTCGTGCAATCCGTTGCATCGTCTACCTACTCCTAAACCATTCAGGTGCTTATGTTCATGTCAGCACGCCTTGCAAAGAAACTGCACATCTGATTTCAGGAAACGGGTGGTAAGTTTGGCAAACGTGTTTCCGAAACAGTACGCCGTAACCAATCTCCAAATACAGAATGTGACTGCAGCAACAATGGTAAGATGTCCACATCTCTCGTTCTGTCCTGGATGCGTACGGTACTGGAACCAGAACTAACAGGACCTTCACTTCTCTTACTGGGATCGTGGTACGGTCAAACCGACACTAGTTTTTTTTTGTTTAGTTTTTTTTTATTGGAGGTTTAACAACCACCGTGAGCAACTCAATGGGCTATAAGCAGTCGCACACTAGTTTGTCAGCCAAAGCCTTCGGTGACAGGGACGTCAACCTTCATGACAGAATCTTCATTTTCAAGTTGCATTTATTTCTATTCCACCAGTTGTGTGCACCACAGTACCAACCTATGCTGCGATATGCGTGGAAGGCGTCTGGATACTTGCCGCACCAAACGCCTCTTCCGTTCCATAATGTGTTGGACATCAAATTTGCTGTGCGTGACATGTGCAAAGCTCCTGACTGTAATTCCAGTGCCGTCATTATCTGCTCGTGGTGCGAGATTCGCCTTTGCTTGCAGCACTGCTTTCTCTGAACACCTTACCATGACGCGAAGTGAGGTATGTATATGACATTTGCTACTTAATGGTGTTGTATGTGTTCTCTCTCGACATTTAGGTGCCTCATATCTAAAAGGTAAATGTTGTTTGACATTTATGGCTGCATACATTACAGGCGGGCGTCCCGCTTTTATTAGCCATGTTCTAGGGGTTGCGGGTGATTACGAAATGCCTTACTTCACACCTGTTATTTTGGTGTCATGCGTGTCCACCACAGAACTTTCCGTGACGATTATCGTCGTGAGGTCAGATAGTTTCCCTTGTAAGACTCCAACTCTCTGTTAACTAATTACCGAGCTAACTCACGGAGTCACATTAGATATTTTGCACAGTCGTTTGTGGCACTAAAAATTCCCCATGTATTACTCCGTTTCATACTATTGCATCATATATTATAATTTTTCTGGCATATCTGCCTATTTTTGCCCATCATGTCTTTTATCGGTAAAATACAAAACATGAATATCTTCCCTTTAATGATAATACTAGTAATTCAGAAATTGATATGCCATCACGTTTCTGTACACATAATGCTTAGGAATTGATTGAAGCTCTTAGTAAAGTATCTGCAAAAAATGATATATGTTGATTTTAAATGTTCCTTGAAAAAACTCTCTAGTTTGCAAATCCCATAAAATCGCCTTTCATCAGGCTTTCCGTTTTTTGATTAAAGGTTTACTTATAGTAACATCTAATATTAAAGTAACTTAATTGTTTGCCAAATTTTAACTTGTTTGGAAGCAACACTCTCTGCATTAGTATTATTATCGCAAAGCTTTCCTCTGATGTCTACATTATTTTCGCCTCCGTTTCTCGTATATGAAAGGAAAAGCGAAAAGCGCAATTAAGAAAAAGAGACAAATACCTAACACTTTGGGAAATATGATTTGAACATTCTTTACATTATTGAGAAGACTAAAAAAGGGTCATTTAATGTGGGCTTTGTTAAGGACTAAACGGTTAAACAAAGAGCTCACTAGTACCCGTTATTTCTTGGTAATCATTGAAATGTTCCTTCTCTTCAGATATTATTTTCCAAAATATATTAGAATTATTGTTTATGATCATGCAGAAGTATTTTATGTCAAGCTTTTTGCTCTACGCAGTCGATAAAACACAAATAATTTCAGAGAAATTAAATAAACACTGCGAAATATGAGAAATGTTGAAGTACATGTATGAAATAAAGTTATTTGGCTAGAAATCATTTCCTTCCTTCCGTGAGTGCATAACGTTTTCCTTTATGCGTTTGAACGTTGATTTTGCAGTAAGCTGTGGAGTTACGTGAACACACGAATGAATTTGAGTTTCAATAATACATTGTCAAATGTTCCCCGATAACCGACGGAGCAGGTTGACGGTCATATGCAATGACGATTAACCGAGGCTTGATTACTTATACATTTCTCCTCTTCTTTCTCTAGATAGAGAGTACACTGAATACCCCACAGATGTGTGATTCCTCTTACTTACTAGTATGCATTCTGTATTATTCTTTATTTTAAAAAAACACCTTAGGTTTACCATTTAAACATCCAATGAAATTCAAGCGAAGCTTGACCCATTTCTGTTACACTATTGTTTTCATTCAATTTTCAGCCTTACTTTCCTTTAATGCCTTTGTATTTGTACTCCTCGATTCTAGTTGCAGTAAGGGAATACAGTTTATCACTCAAGAGAATTAGGTATTATTTTCTAGCATGCAGTACATTTACACGGAACTCAAGTATAATTAATTTGTGTCAAACTGAGCGCATGCGAATGAGGGGAGCTACTATAATTCTATGAACAGCCATTAACTACAGCCGAATAGCCTGGCCACCAACCAAAAAAATGTGTGTCTCTAAGGAAAAGTGGCATGCACTGCTTCTGTACTTCCTTAAGTTTCAGAGCGATTATTCGACATCGTTTTCGTAAGTCACTTACAAAGTAGATCCTGGTTTTTTGTTCACTGTTTCAGCCAGCATCTTGAATCGCTCTTAAAATGCTAAGTATGGCTCATATCTTATATTTTCCCAAACAGAGAATTTCGAGTATCAAAATGAACTTTTCACATAATGTTATATTATACTTCGTTAGTGTATTAGGATATCCTTGTATCCTAATACACTAACTGATAAATCTATTGAACTTATAGAAAACAAGTTACAAGAAAATAATGTACCTACCACTGAAATAAACAGTATCATATCAGCATTCCACTTCATCAACAACAACAATTATTTCAAATTTAAGAAGACTATTTATATACAGCTGAAAGGTGCACCAAAGGGATCTTTCGTTTTTGGTCTAGTGGCTGAAATAATAATGTAAAATACTGAAAATATGATACTGATTTATAACAACACTGAAAAAATTTCATATTTTTACATACGATAGGTCGATGATATCCTGATAATTTGGAAATACGCTGATTACGTATTTACTTTTCCACATGGAAATGCACCATTCGTCCTGATGATGCCGAGCCAAACGCTCTGCGAAACTATATTCGATGCTAATAAGGCATTTAATTGTGAATAAACGTTGATAATTTATTCTTACACTGATTATGATTTAAATATTTTAATTAAAAATTATCGGGCACTTTACCCAGCTATACTGCTTACCATTGAAAAAGAAAATGATAGTACATTACTTTTTAGACTTAAATTTAAGAAGAATAGAAATAATATAATCTATGAAGTTTATCATAAACCTACCTACGTGGAGGTAGTTTCACGATAATCCACGTCATTAGATGGAAATATAATACTATTCTACCAATGTAACCATAGATGGAAATATAATATTGCAAGATTCCAGTATTACATTAAAAGAGTCATCACGCATTCATCCAGCCGTCTTGCTGAAGCTAAGGTTAAACTACTAAAATTTTGAGATATAAAGAGCATTTAATAAATACCACGTGCAACAAACATACGCAAAGTATCGTCTCTACTACCCATAAGCAAAATAGTAACAGTAAGATTTTTTAATACACACAATTGACGTGGATTAGGAACATCAGACGAAGTCATCGCTCTTTACACGTTTATAAGTGAGTCGTGGAAAAATTCTCATCGGCCGCCACAGGGAATCGAACTCAGGGACTTCCAGTTACGCGCCGAACATGCTTCCACTGCACCACAGCTGCCTCAAATTTCTCCAGACTCACAAACACAACTACCAAACCACATGACAGGTTGTTTCTTGGATCCTCGCACAATGCTGGGGATCCACCAAAGATGGTAAGCAGCAACCGAACAAGCATCGCGGTGGCGGCCGATGAGAATTTTTCAATGACTCACTTATAAACGTGCAAAGAGCGATGACTTCCGTTTGCTGTTCCATATCTACGTCAGTTGTGTGTATTAATTATTCATTCGCCTGCTAGATGCTTGTTCAGTTGCTGCTTACCATCTTGTGTGGGGCTCTAAGAAGCAACCTACCATGTGGTTTTCCAGTTAGTGTTTGTGAGTCTGGAAGAATTTGAGGGCGCTGTGGTACAGTGGAAGCATGTCCGGGGCAGAACTGGAAGACTATGGGTTTGATTCCCGGTGGCAGCCGATGAGAATTTCTCCATGACTCACTTATAAACCTGGAAAGAGCGATGACTTCCGTTTGATGCCAGATTTTTTATTGTGGAAAAGTACCATATAAACCTAGTGCAACTGGAATCAATAAAAAATAATACGTAAAAGCAAATCTTGGTATTGCAGAAACTGTTACAACCATATCTGATCTACTTACACAGCATAACAATAACAGTTCATATATGTAACAATGAGCTGTATATCACATAAAAATTATAACTCCAAAAATAATCAAAATAATATTGCAATATATGTACGCAGCACCAAACTCAATTTCAATATAAGACTAAAGGAACACAATGCTAAATGGTTGAAACATTAGCCCAAAACATCCCTAATACTATTTTGTATAGAAAATAATATCGATTCAGATTAGAATAACGCAAAAATACAGCAATTAACACTCATCATAATCAACGACAAACACTGATATCTGAAGCAGTATCAATCGAAAAGTCAGAGCATATTAACTGCTATAGTCAGAGGCGACTTTAAATCTTTTGGGGCCCTAGGCGCTAAACGATTCTCGGGCCCCTCCTTCCCCTTCTAATCGCCTCAGAAATTTTTATCCGTCAGATTAACAAAAAAAAAAGTAAAGTCAAGAAAAGTGTTTTCGCGCTTTTTTGAAATGCGACTCTATTATAAATTATTAGGACGTTTTGTTAGAAACAGTGCTAATGTAATCAGTTTGACTGTTCACGCACATCGAACTTTTTGTTTTTACAGATATTTCAAAATTTACTTTTGCGGCTGATAGGAAATCAAAGGGCACTAAGTTAGGCACTTTAAATATCCCATATTCTTTATGAATTTACGACTAAAGGCTATGAAAGTCGAACATTCAAGAAATTAAAGTTCTCTTGTGAAGAAATATTTTTGTGCCTCTCAGATTAGGCTTAACAGTCCTTTCTCAAATACTTAAATTTTCGAATCAGTTCATTAATTTCTTGCTAGAGGTACTGAAGGACAATAAAAGTGGTTTTCACAGATTCTTCAAAAAATATTTTTGCGAATGATAGGACATAAAATTTCATTAAATTTTGGCCATTTTAAATTTCCCTACCAGTTCGTAAATTTCCATCTAGTTCTAGAATTGGAAATTTAAGAAATTTCAGCTTTACGCTACGAGAGACCATTTCGGTTACGGCAAAAGTTCTTTTTGAGTTTGATATGTTTGGCAAAACTAGCTACATTAGTACATCTTCAGTTGCTATATTTATTTGGTGAATTTAACGCTAAAGGCGCTGATAATGGATTTTTGCTAAATTTATCAATACATTTCGTATAAATTGTCATGAAACTGGAATTAGTTTCAATTACAAAATGTGCCCTTTCCATTGCTTCAGCTTTAGAAAATCACCTTGTTTTTACGTTAAGAGCAAATTAGTCAAATTAGTAAGCAACGAGCATGGTATCCAGCAAAAATAAAATACTTGAAGACACTGGCAACCGGAGAAGTCCTTCACGTTACAAAATACGGGTAAATTAAAATTTGTGCACAGTACTTCGCTTAAAAAGGTTGGATGCCTTTTCGTGGAGGAGTTTTCTTGTGGCGAACGATTCTCTAAATCGAAGAGATTCAGCCGCCTATGGCATAGACGAATGTCGTGGACCAAAAAAGTTGGACAGGAAGACTTTCATCAGTCAGTGCAAATAAGTGAGAGTGTGAAGAGTTCCTTGAAAATATTTTTCTCGTTACTTTCATCAGAAACTTTAGGTCTGCGTTTTTTTTAATATGTCAAAAAGATGCGTAAGATTATCTTTATACCTCCACCACAGTTATCAGAAACAGAAGCATAAGGATTAAATGCAAAAGATCCAGCTTGAAAATGGAAAAGTAGGAACCACAGCTTTTCGAGAAAGAGTATCATTGAAACTTTTATTGGTCGCCAGTGTGGCGCAGTGGTCTAAGCGCTGGCTTATGACCATTCGTCCGAGATGGGTCCGGGTTCAAATCCCGGTGAGGCATGGATGTTGTGTTTGTCTTACGGCACTGGCTCTCTCCCTTCCCTGGAACCAGTGACCCTAAATTAGGTACTGATGACTGCTTATAGCCCATTGAGTTGCTCACGGTGGTCGTTAAACCTTCAATCAAAAAAAAAAAAAAAACGTTTATTGCTTTTTCAAATGTTAATTTGTTGTCAATTTAAGGAATAGAAAAGGTGAGAATACTTGATAATTATCAGTATTAAACTAAGGGAGGAGAAAGCACTAAGAAACTGCTATTGCAATACAATAAAAATTTCTTTTAACACTATTCAATAAGAAAAAGATAAACAGTGCAACACATTTTCGAATTTCCTTATTGTGCAGCCTAAGCACACACTTTTTTGTGAAGAACAACAACAACAACAACAAAAGAACAGAAAAGAAGGAAGCACCCCGAGAAAGTCCTTTAATCCTAATGAAACTCTGCATGCAAGTACCTCAGGGCCGAATATTGAAATGATTAATTAAAAAATAACTACCAATGACTAAATAGCGGCCCGCGACAGCGCATGGGAACCGCCATCGAGAAGGGTATATCAAGAGCAAAAGACGACCCAACAGGTCGTAGAATGCGTCGACGTACCGGGCAATCGTGACAGCGAATTACTGGTACATTAACCTCCAGACTGTCAGGATGCGACGACGACGGATCCGTGCACACCACGAGAAGTCGAGCGGGTTTGCGAGAGGATATATAATTGGGCTGAGAGAAGCAGGTTGGTGAAGTCGCCGTATCGCCATGCATTTGGATCGGAGCGACGCGGTAATCGGACGATGTTGGCGCCACTGGGTCGAACAGGGCACCAGAATCCAGCGCACACGGGCAGTGAACGGCCGAGGGCAACGACAGAACGCAAACTTTGAGCGATTGTGAGAGCCGCACGAACAGAACCGAATTTGTCGCTCTCAACAATCCGTGGCCATGTTGCGTCATCCACAGGTACGGAAGTGGCCATTCTGACCGTTGCCAGACGATTTGCGGCACAGGGATTACATTCGAGGAGGCCAATCCGCCGCTTTCTACTGATCAGAGAGCATCGCAGGCACCAGTTGCATAGGTGTCTGACTCGATCGACGAGGGGTAATGTTCAGTGGTGTCATGTTGTCTCCAGTGATGAGTCACGGTTTGCACTTAGCGCCCATGACCAGCGCATGAGTGTCTGGAGACCAGCCAACCAGCGCACGGATCCTGCTTTTACCGTGCAACGGCACAGGACTCGGACACCCGGTTTGACTGTCTAGGAAGCTATTTCCTACAATAGCTGGACACCATTCGAAGTCCTCCGTACTACCCTATCCCTTGTCAGCCCAAAGCCCGAGCGCCCGGTTTCTAAGGTTAGACTTGAGTGGGAGAACCCCAGGGTGCCCACTCAGTACTTAGAAATTTTTTTGTGTTTTTTCATCTCTCCCACAGAGATGTCAGCTACCCAGAAGGGTAAAGTGAAACTTAAGGGGTCAGCCCCCAAATTGTCCGGGTCACCCGGACGCAGAAGGTAGCGGCCGAAGCACTACCAAGCACTGTCGGCAGTGCACTGTAAAAAAATTACTGTAGATTTTACGGTTTTAAACCGTTTTCCAGGGTGCCAACACAAAACCGTAAAATCTACAGTTTTATGCCGTGTTGGAGCAAAGCTATAGCTTTGCTCCAGCACAATCAACACATTCGTTCCAGCCAAATTTTTGTGTTTTCATGATTATTTGGACTGTGACTCGCTCCAGCCAAATTCTGTGCTGTTTTCTTTATTAAATGCGGTGTTGGAGCAAAGCTGTAGCTTTGTTCCAACACGGCATAAAACTGTTGATTTTACGGTTTTGTGTTGGCACCCTGGAAAACGGTTTGAAACCGTAAAATCTACAATTTTTTTTTACAGTGTGCTAAAGGGGTTAGCCCCTCTTCCGAGAACAGCCGGAAGGTAGAGCCCAATGCCAAGAGGAAACCGTCAAAGACGCTTCCCTCAGCGAAGGGCTCTAAAGCCGCTACAACCATGAAGGGAGCCTCGACTGAGCTTTCTCAGTCAGCTAGTGGTGTAAACACGCCCTTGCCACCTCCGCCCATGGCAAGGAAGGGTAAAACAACACCCCAGCCCGAACCCTCTCGGGCTCCTGAGGGGTCTTCCGCTGGTCCCCCAGAGACACCTTTGGTGGGATACAAGCATCCCAGGACACCCCCGGTGCTTACACCTGAGGCTTTCATGAGCTGCATTTTCACCCTCATTGGGGAAGTAGAGTACGTTCTTAGGGACTAGCGGGTCACTTCCTCAGAGAGAGAAAAGGTGAAAGCGGCCCTGAACAGTATCAATAAGGCTTGTTACGAGCAAGCCGATCGGGTAGCCTATATTGAAGGCAGGCTGTCCGTTCGGCCGGAGTCGAGCTGCGAAGCCGACGTGAAAGTGGTTTCCTACGCCGAAGTGGCTAGGGAAGGGGATAGCACGGCGAAAGGGTCTTCGCCCGCCCCGATTGAGAATAAAAAGAAGAAGAAAAAGTCGGGAGACGGGAGACACGTGCTTTTGGTCTACCCTACAGTCGAGAGTGCGTCCTCAGAGGACACGAAGAAGACCCTGAAAACTGCAGTCAACCCAACTAAACTGCAGATAGGGGTCAAGAGCTTTCGGAGCATTAGGAAAGGAGGGGTCGCAGTGAAGTGTTCCAATCCCAGGTAGCTCGACCGCCTTGCCCAGGAGTTCAGAAGCAATCCGCTGACCAAGGATTGCACACTCCCCACGGCCCCACGAAAGAGATACCCCCGGTTGATAGCTTATGGGGTCGACGGGGATCTCTTAGGGAAAGAGTTCGAAGAGTCAGTTTGCGGGCAAAACCCAGAACTCGAGAACGGGTTTAAAGCCTGTTTCCCCATTAAGGGCAAGGGAGATAGGGTCCACTGGGTGGCAGACGTGGAGCCCAAGGCCTTCAAGCACTTGGTGAGGCGGAAGACACTGAACTTGGGTTGGTCAGTGCTCCGCCTAAAGGAATTTTTGAGGGAGGTCAGGTGCTTTCGGTGTAATGGCTTCGGTCATTTCCGAGGCAACTGCCCGAGTCAGAAGCAAGGTGCGGCAATTGCGGTGAAGTTTGGCACCAGCACCACCAGTGTGCAGCAATTGCAGTTCTGCGAATGCCAAGTTCCGCCTGAAGCTGGACGTCTCTCACTCCAGCTTCAGTAAGACGTGTCCTAGTCTTATTAGGGAACTTGAGCAAAGGAAAAGCCGGGTCAACTATGGTTGACAGATGGTTGTACCCTCGGAGGTACGTTGCTCTCGATATTGAAATTTTGAGTCTATTGACCAAGGTATTTTTTATGACCCTGGCCCGGGGTTATCACCACAGCACTGGCCCTAGCGCTGTGGACCATGTAAATATTTGCTATGTGTGCCTAATGTGATTCAATGTCTGAATATTTGTGAGAGGGGTGCATGAGACCCTCAGAGTAATGTGCATGTATTTTGTCACCATTGATACCGAATAAAGGACTTTTGTCCCAAAAACTCGCGTTGGCGGGCGATCTCCCGGCCACGAGATGGGAAATTTTTGGAAAGTTGCTTGCCCCAACTGCCCATAGCACGTCGCACACACGAGTTGTGACAGAAGGATGTAAGGTACCGGTCCCGTGGGGGAGGCAGATCCCCACAGGTCTCTAGACCTAATCTGTCCGAGTGAAAGACTGTGGTTTCCGGTGACTGACGGGCTAGCTATCGCAGCGCCGTCAAGGATCCCATGAATCCAAAAAAATTTCGAGAGAGTTAAACTTTTCCCTGCGAAGTCAACACTTTGACGGTGCAGGTAAAGTCATCAGCTAATCTTACCCTCACGGCTCAACGGTACGTCGACGCATTCTACGACATGCTGTGTGCGAAAGGCACAGCTCTTTCGGCCCTGCCTCTGTAATGTCGACACCTTTCTAAGCCAGCCCGATCACCCGATTTCTCACCCATCGAACATGATGGTACCACACCTACACCCATCCCGGAATGTCGGCGAATCGGCCCACAATTTGGACACCATATGGCATTCCATATCTCAGAACGGTATCCAAAAACTGTATGTCTTAGCCACGCTGGGTTTCTGCTTGTATCCGAGCGAGAAATGGCGCTACAATACAACTCACTGACTTCTTCTACTCATGTAAATGTTTTATCCGGATAAATGGCCCAACTTCTGTGGAATTGCAATCATTTCCTCTCCTAAACATGTACATTACACATGCCAATTTTCATCTTGATTGGATAATTCCTTCTGAATGCTTCGTTTCCTTTTTTTTTTTTTTTTTGTTCTTCTTTCTTTCTTTTTAGCGAAGAGGAGATTGTATTAGCTACTTTAGTTTAGGGTGGTGTAGGAAGTTTGACGTAGAAGGCTTTACGTACTTTTACGTTATTTTAAAAACATAACCATAAGATGAAATGCACTGGCGGAAAGTGAAAAAAAACCACCAAGAAGGAGACGTCTGATACAAACGAAATTTATACAGCATAATTACGGAATACAGAGGATAACGTGATCAAAGCATTAATGCAATATACAGCTGTATTTGCTGGTAAACTGAAAAATAACATTTCCATGTAACATGGTTAGTACGAGGTTGAACTGCCATGAACTGCGTCACACTGTGCAATTCTGACATGCAGTCTGTCGTACAGATGTTGGATGTACGTTTGGGGTATTGAGTTCCAAGCATCCTCAACCTGGACGCGTAAATCGGGGACGGTCGTGGCTGGCCGTGGAGACCGGTTAAATCGTTGTCCCATAAAATCCCATACGTGCTCAATGGGGGACAAATCCGGTGAACGTGCAGGCCATGGAAGTTGTCTCACATCTTGAAGTGCATGTTGCGTTGCACTTGCCGTGTGTGGGCGTGCGTTATCTTGCTGGAAAACACCACTATGGACTGACCTTAAAAATGGCACAACAACGGGTTGGATGATGTTGTTGATGAAGGAGGTGCTATTTAACGGACCCGGTACAAACACTAGTTGTGTACGGGAGAGATAGCTGATCGCTCCCCACACCAGGAGACCAGGTGTAGGCCCTGTGTATCGCTGGCGGATGCAAGAAGCGTGGAGACGCTCCCCTGTGCGTCTGCGAACACGCATACGGCCATCGGAGGCTCCCAAGCAGAATCTGCTTTCATCACTGAACACGACAGATCGCCATTGCGTCCTCTAGTGCAGACGTTGGCTACACCACTGCAGCCGTTCCTGACGGGGGTTGGAGTCAGAGGTACACAGGCCAGAGACACACGTGCACGTAATCCTGCATAAATTACACGGTTGCGGATTGTTCGCACAATCACCTCAGGTGCAACGGCAGCTCGGATGTGCGTCGCAGTGGATGTTATGCTTGACAACGCCGCTCTTCTTATGCGTCGATCGGTCCGCTTATCAGCCCGTCTGTGAATCCTGGTTCCACGTCTTCTCGTGTGCGAATGTTCCTCGGACCATCTACGCCACCATCGTACCACCACCGATACTTCCCGTCCAATTCGCTCCGCAATACGACGATACGACCACCCGGCCTCGCGGAGTCCGACTAGACGACCTCGCTCAAAGTCCGATAACTGCTGAAATCGTACAAGTCTTCCATGTCCAGACATTGCAGCTTCTTCAGGGTCTTCGCACGTGTCCGTACGTCGACACGACACATTTCGGGACAAACCGTTAACCGGTTTGTCCCGAAATTAACATCACACCTACGTAAACTCGACCCCATTAACATATGTCAATTTCATGATCGTCCGCCAATTCTTTCTTGGTGCTCTTTTTTCACTTTCCGCCAGTCTACTTCCTAAATTAAACCTTAACGGCCAGACGAAACATGTAAACAACAGAAGTCAAACTTACGGGAAAAATGCTTTATTGAGGATGTAGCACTTCCATAACAAATCATAACATCACATAGTACTTCTCATTAAACTCTCCACACACCACATAGCTCTTAACAGCTCTTAACACAACGCTCAACTTGCAATACTTCTCCAAGCAACGCTCTCGTTAACAACAGTTTAGTCGTCGTTTTTATCTCTCGTTCTTATCTTATATCAGGCATACGTCACGTTCATTCAACCTCAATTATGATGCCAACAGTATTCGTTTGAGAGAAAAGATATCACGTTAAGAGTGAAGTATAACTGAGAATAAACTCAAGATTTACATATGGAAAGAAACTAAAAGGGAAAGTTAATTTAGAATATACGTCACAGAAGATTAGAGCTAAGGAAGAACTTGATTATACTACTCCAGAGAGAAAAAGTAGTAAACAGCAAACACCCCGGATCATCAGGACAGTTTCTGCAAACACTCTTCATCGCAGCTGAGGAAAGACAGTTAAAAAGTTCCAACCCAAGAACTTGATTATACTACTCCAGAGAGAAAAGGTAGTAAACAGCAAACACCCCGGATTATCAGGACAGTTTCTGCAAGCACACTTCATCGCAACTCAGGAAAGACAGGTAAAAAGTTCCAACACAAGAACTTGATTATATTACTCCAGAGAGAAAAGGTAGTAAACAGCAAACACCCCGGATAATCAGGACAGTTTCTGCAAGCACTCTTCATCGCAACTCAGGAAAGACCGGTAAAAAGTTCCAACACAAATGATTTTCCTTGGCTGCAAGTCATATGAAAGTAATTTATATCAGAGCCAGCTAAGTATTCACCTTAAACAATGAAAAGTGTGGTAAGCGTCAATCCTTGTTTCACCTACCACTAAAAGGAAGGCTAAGTTACTTTAACAATTTCTTTCAAAACAAGTACATCGATAACAATTCGAAAATTTAAAATGAGAAAGTAAATTTTCAATTGACAATAAAGTGGTCATTTTAAGGATTGATTTATTTCGGTCCGTGAAATATAAAATAAAGCTGGCAATCCAATTATACGTTTTCGGGGCCCCTCAAGCTCTGAGGCCCTAGGCGCGCGCCTATTGCGCCTAGTGGAAAATCCGCCCCTGGCTATGGTCACTCACCTTATGAACTCTCCTTTGCCTGGAAGCACTTAATCAAAAGAAATAAATAAAAATAAGGAAATACAAAAACACCAAACAGTATCGTAAGTACAATGACCTTTTCTCGCAACAAATGCTGCCACGCGATGGCACGTAACGATGTTAATGATGAAGTTCCTCCAACGACGATTTAGCACTTTCAGAACAGGGTGGACCAGCACGACGATCAGAGTGAAACATCTCGGCCACTGAAAAATTCCTCGGGTTATACGGAGGAAACGCGTATGGAAGACGTAGATGACGGTCGGGGGACACGTTGATTTATGTTTTATTACTTTTGTCGCTGACATTCAGCCAGGAGTATTTGCTGTCAATATCAATGTTTTTATTAGCATGTCCTCGTCTTTTACAGATTTTATTTAGGTTTTTAAACTTCGTTTAGTGTTTCAACACCTCGTTTTTACAATTTTACTTCTGACATCATGCTTCGATTTTTCGTGTCGTGATGGCTTAGCTCTTCGAAGGTCACAACGAAGGACGTTTGACATCACAGTTAAAGGAATATGCGAATGAATGAGGTAAACCTTATTTTTAAATAAAATTAAATTTATCAAAGCTATTCAAAGTCAATGGAACCGGTATGGTAAACAATAGCATCTGACGGAAGAAAGAAGTTTTTCAATCGGGTTTTTAATCCCTCAGATATTGCTGTAAACGGAATCGTGAACTTACGTCCTCTGGTTGCAGACTTGGGCGTTAAGAAAAATATGAAATTATATGAGAAACATTTCGCACTGGAAACCCTCTCCAACACAGAAGGAATTTTTCAAATCGGGCTCTTAGAAACTGAGATATCGACAAAAATAAGATATGAATCTACGCTCGCTGGCAGGGAAAACATCCATTACTTTAAGAAGAACGTAATCTCAAAAGGTTTTTCGATTTGAGCAGTATAGGTCCACGGCAGAATGTTTTCAGTCAAGTTTTCAGGAGCTCAGATTTTGCTGCAAATACATAGGCAGAAATTAACCCTTATGCACCCTGGTATCCAAACTATTCTTTACTAAACATTAGAAATTATATGAAAAATATTTTCCATCGGGTGTTGTATGCGATACAGGAAGATTTTTTCAAATCGGAGTTTTAGAAGCAGAAAAAAACGAAGAAAACGCAATTTACTTTTGCGCCCCTAGCGGAAAGTTTATTATTCACTAGAAAATGTTGAATTTATATGAAAAGCATTTCGCATTGGAAACACTATCCAACAAATCCGGAATTTTTCAAATCGGACTGCAAGAAGTAGAGACATTGACAAAAATAAGATATACGTCTACGCCCCCTGGCGTAGAAACCATGCATTATTTTAAGCAGAAAATGCTCCTAAAAGGTTAATCGACGTGAGTAGTATCGATCCACAAACAAATGTTTTTCAATCGAGATTTTAGGAGCTCATACTTTGCTGCAAATACCTCAGAAGCGGAAATTAAGGCTTACGCCCCCTGGTGGCCAAACCATTTTTTAAAAAAAATTAGAAATTATGTGCAAAGGATTTTTCACTAGGAGTTGTATCCAGTGCAGAAAGAATTTTTTAATTCGGAGATTTAGAAGCAGAGATGTAAGGAGAAACGCAATTTACCTTTACGCCCCCTAGCGGAAAGTCTATGAATTACTTGAAAATTTTGAAATTATACGAAAAACATGTCACACTGAAAACACTATCCAACAAAGAAGGAATTTTTCAAATCGAACTCCTAGAATTAAAGATATTGACAAAAATAGGATATAAATATACGCCCCCTGGTGGAGAAACCATGCAATATTTTAAGAAGAAAATAATCCGAAAAGGTTTATTGACTTGAGTGGTAACGGTCCACGAAATAATTTTTTCAATCGAGGTTTTAGAAGCTCAGATTTATTGGCAAATACATCAGGAGCAAAAATTAACACTTACGGGTGGCCAAAGTATTCTTTACCAACAATTAGAAATTATGTGCAAAAGATTTTCCATCAGTAGCTGTATCCGCTAAAGAAAATATTTTTCAAATCAGAGTTTTAGAAGAGATATCGGGGAAAACGTAATTTACTTTTATGCCCTTTAGCGGAAAATTTATGCGCAATTTGAAAAAGTAACAATACTTAAAATACTCTTCGACATAAATGGAATCGAAAGATAAAATAATTTTTTCAATCGGATGTTTAGAAGCAAATATGTGGAATAAAATGTATTTTTAAATTCGACATCATCTGCATTTACGCCCTCTAGCGGCGAAATTGTACATCGTAAAAAACCGAAAAAAGGATCACGATTCGCATATTTCAAGCTTCCTTATGCAAAAAGAATTTTTAAAATCGGACTAATAGTTGCATACATATCGTGTCTACAGACGGACAAACCGATAACATAAGCACGATCTTTTTTTACAAGAGACGTGCTAAAAACGATAGTCTCGTGACAAATTTCAATCGTCTAACACGATAGTCAATAACGGCACGTAATAAGTTAACTGAGTTATTCAATGTAAATGTCTTTGTCTAAACCATACCACGGTACTGGTTGATGTACACTAAAACCGTAAAAAAATACTGCCCTATTAATCACAAACTTGCTAATGTCCATAACTAGTAGTAGATGTTTATTTCAGAACCTTAGGTTTTATGTCATGACAAAAAAGTTTCAAGGATTAACGAGGAAACTGCAGTAAACGTGTTTTGTTTATTATGCAAAAATAATTTTCAAAGCTTTTCTCTGAAAGAAGAGGGAAGCAATTTCAATATTTTCCTAATTTCTGTTTAACGTGAATGTTCGCTTTATAATGACCTTATTTGGTGAAATAAAAACAGTTAGAATACAAATAATAAACAGAATTATATCATACTAAAGCAGTGTCATATGACGTATATCTGAAAATAATTAAAACTTGCAGCAATTCTACAAACACTTGTTTCTAAACATCATTAATTTTACATTCATGAATCCTTCCTCCTACGCCTGGTTCCTCGCTGGGCTTCTACTATCATTTCCATTTAACCTTCATGTTCAGGAACAGCAAATGTACGAATGATGATGGTATCTAAATTTGGATAAACTCCTGTCGAATATTAGGTCATTGCCTACGTATTTCTTAATACATTTTGCAAGACAATTTAAGCAATGGTGTTCGTAAATCACGATTGTTTCTTATGAGTAAAACGATTAGAGCAAAGTCTTACAAATTTTACTCTCAAATATTCTTTTCGTCCGAAATTCAGTATCCAGATTTTTCACAACTCAAGGTCTTCAGGAAAATTATGGGAAACAATTTTCAAAACTTTGATAATTTTTCTCTGCGGTAAACAATATGCAGCATGTATTCCGTGTGTGTTCAGTTCGGTAACGCAAAAAAAGAAATTATAAAAGGACGGTTGACTTTGAGGAACTCATTAAATCCCAATACTTAGGATATAACTATTCCCACCGTTCGTTTGGATCACCGATGTTAATTAAGTCTATCACCTTTTGAAAGCACATGAACGAAATAAATATTTGGAACATGCTTCATGTGGTCGAAATTTCTGTGGAAGTTTTGTGCTTCGACGAAGCGTCATACGCAAACCAATAAACAGTTATTTTAATTTTGCATGCACACTTTACATTTTATCTCAAATTACCTGAGGAAACATACATTCTTCACTCAGGGTGTTTTATATCCACAAACTCAATAAATTAACCAGTACCTTATATATATTATTAATATATTATTTTACTTTCAATTAATGCTGAAAGTAAACAATGGTATCAATATTTCTTTTAGTGAAGTTGATTCCTCTGCGATTTGTTGAAATGCGGCGGTCACACTAAAATAACTAGAAATAGCAATGGAGAATTTTCATTAAAATATGAAATAAAAATTTTCATTGCAGTTAAGATAATGAAAAATTAGTTTCATATGTTAATAAAAATCTCCATTGCTATTTCTAGTTATCAAAAATAAAATATCTGACCTAAGTAGGATTGGACAACTTTTAGCCTGTTGTAAAACAGAAGATTTTCACTACGTTGTATTTAAGCTCAACTAGAAAAATATCGTAACTCCCTACATGTAAGCCTTGGAAAAATTAGCTACTGGGAGTACGGAACATAAGATTTTGGTGGTGCAATTAAGGCCTCCTGTGTATGACTCCCTTCACAAGTCTTGCTTTAAAAGGGGCCGCTAAATAATGAAGCATTTCAGTGTTTTCCTTTCGATTATGCTCCCAGTTTTCGGCTCCACCAATCGCTTACCGATATCTTACTCTAGCGAATCCGAGTATGATCTAAAAATATCCGTGTCTGTGGAGATTTTTCTGACTTTCTCTAAGTTTTGTGCTTGTCGTAGGAAAGGATGGCCTCCAGCTAAGAATGATCATTGTCACCTAAGGTTAGCATTCTGATGGATATTTTTGCGATAATATTGTTCAGCAATTTACGAAGTAAGCAATGTCCGATTCCGTAGGAGCGAAACACTTCAGATTTGCAGCTGTTGTTGGTATTGTAAAGGTAGCTGGCTCAGTCCATGTGGTACGTTCGCTGATTGCGGAATCCGTGACGACACAACTCCCTGTAGCAAGTGGCCATCTCTGGTTTGGGTAGTCAACATTGCTGTACTGCTGATGTGTCGGCGTCTATTGGTATTCTGTAGTATACAAACAATTCAAGTGGTCGGATTATAATCTGAAGATTTACCAGAATAGTAATATAGACATATTTCTTCCCTGAACTAATTTCTGCAATTTGTAGAATTAGCTATGCATGTTGTGGAACATATAGTTTTAGGTAAAAGCGTTGTTAACATCACAGAAATACATGCACATTCTGACAATCAAAGCTGGCCGTGTGCTCAAGCAATAAAAATGTGATATCACACATTCGTTGTTTCGTAAGTTTGGCTGGGGCTCATAGATATCGTGTAGCAGTTTATCGATATTCTGTGTCGTACACACAATACAAGGACCAGGGTATATTTTAAAGCATTAATCATTTCCGTAAATGGGTGTATCGTCGGAGACCATCATTTCTTATAGAAGTTTGGCATATTTTCTTAGAATCTAAACGCTAGTGTTACAAACTTCACCTCAATTAATGGCGAAACTGCCACAAAACTTTGCTTGGCTGTTCTGCCTTTGGCACTCACCACTTTTCTAATTTCCCACAGGCTTTTGCAGAAAGCGACGACGACACCTTGAGTATGTAGATCGTAGAAGAATTGTCAAGTAAATTGATCACATGGAAGATTTCGTCCATATTTATGGCGAAAAGTAACTATGTATCTCAGACTAAACAATATTTCACTGTGTAATTCGTACTAACGATATTATTTTATGTAACTAATTGTGCACGTATTCACTTAAAACGAATTGCCCCATATTATATATATACCAAGCTTTGTATGCACTTCGTTTTTGCAAATACTTACCTAGGATTTCAGGATTTTTAGTTGTTCATTGAGAACTAGAGCAAAGACTGAATACAAAAAGCAAAAGAAACACTGAAATTATTGCTCTCGTAATCTAAGTATACATTTTCTATGGAAATGAATTTAAGATATATGGTTCCTGCATTCTTAAAGCACCACGTTGTACTGCATTTAGGTGTCCAATTTAGAAAATTGTTTCGATAAAAGTCATTAGATGAAAAAAAGGAGATGGTAAAACATTAAGGTACTTTGGCTTATATGTATGACTGAAGAATTTTGACACTAGCATATTGTAATATGTGTTCTTCTGTTAACGTATATTTTCTTCGACAAAGCAGTTTCAGATTAACTCCAAACTATAGGAGATATATTGGTTTTCTCAGCTCTACAACTTTTCAAAAGGTGAAATTGGATGCACAAAATTAGAGTAGTAAATATACAGCCTGACCTGGTGATCTCACAGGTGTGGTCATACCGGAATATAATTTCTAACGCACACGACCCTTAAGTGATTAGTATACAAATGACACGAAACGCTATTGGAAGTAAAATATGTTATTCTTTTACATTGATTTTATTCTGTTGTAGTTCTGATGTAGTGAAAAAATAGGTACATTCCTGTGACCATCGATTAATGTGAACCTTACACGGGAAATTCTTTATTGAAACAAGATGTTCTTCAATTTTATATTGGCTGTTGAAGAAACGTTAAGGACGAATATTAATAATTCAGAATGTTTCGCTGATATATTAATCGCCAGGAGTTCAATGTGCAATCAGTAATTTACATGAAATGGTTTATTGGAAAGTTATAACTCGTGATTATTTGGACAATAGTATTTTTCTTTACCGGTACGTGGTCAAAAATCTCCACATTTTCCAATCTCTTTCCCTGGAACTTTACTAAATATGTGACATTGTGTTTCCCATTCTTATTGTTTGAAATGCCACTAGTATTAAGAATTGGTTTTGTTGAAACCCAGCGTATGTTATCTTTACAATAAATGTAACTTTATTTGCTACGACAGACAGCACCTTTACCTTTTATATGCTAGGTGTGCGTAAATTGTGGTGTGGTTTTGCATTGACTTCAAGAAAGAAATGCTTCTAACATATCCTACATATAATTTGTCTTGATTCTCTGTCGTTTCAAGCATTTTGGATATATTATAACAGTATTGTCTTTTCTAAGTGTTGCTCAGTATTGCTATTTAAATTTTCAAGTGCGCCACTCACAATCACATTCTTTAAACAACGGACAAGGTAGAGTCTCATGGAATGTACGGAGTGATCCCACATGTAAGATTATTACGTAATGGTGATTCTACACTCTCCACATATTTTAGGTAGACCGAATGTTCGCCGCTTTTCTAAAAAAAAGTCGCATTGCGCACCAAAATTCCCGAAAGGCAAAAAATTCTAGTGTACTCAACTTGCCAGAAAAAATGAAGCACTTCATATTTCAACACACCAGGTATTACCAAATGTTGAAAAGAATCATAAAAATAGGTGCTTTGCTTCTTCAATATTAATTCATTTTGGACTGTCGACGTAGTGTCACACTGGGCGTTATAGGTTGATCCTTGGTTGTATAAATCTGCTTGATGCTTTTCCTTGATAATGCCATGTCTACCCAATTGTATCTCACTACTATTAAAGCAGATACAAGGGCAAAGAAAACGAGACTGTTCAAAATTGATGTTAACAGTGATGATCAATAGGGGGAACTCACTTTTTTACTTGATAATGCTGACAATCCTTAACCGTTTCCCTGCATTGCGCAGATGTCTTCATAATTTTTTTAGGAAATTAGTGGGTACCAGGGGAAATCACAATGTGACATTCCACAATGAAGAACTTTTAAAGTATTTCATGCATTGGAAAGGTTTCTTGCTGATGTGGAACTTGAAATGTTCTGTTTTATGTGGGGTTAGTTTGAAGCTCCAGAGACATTACGTTCCTGAAGAACACAGATTCAAATTGGCTACTGTACTTGTTGAATGTGCAAAGGAAGAGGTCCGAGGAGTCATTCGGTTCTTGTGGGCAAAAGGTACGCCGCCTATTGAAATTCTTCATGAACTTCATGCTGTTTATGGCCCGAACGTGATGACAGTGTATCAGGTGTAAAATGTGTGTCATGATTTCAGGGGTGGTAGAGTGAGAGTCAAAGGACCGGACAACCTTCCACACCAGCAGATGTGTCGACGCATGAATCTCCCGGTTTGACAAGTGTCTCAACAGACATGGTGACTACGTTGAGAAATAGTATACGAATGGCCATATCTCGAAGATTTACATACTTTCTACCATATTAATAAATAAAAAAATATATGATGTTGAGCATATAACTTTCTGACTTCCCCTTGTATCACTTACTTGTTAAAAGCCTGTTACATTTTCGGATTGAACATGAAAATGTGATTTTACATAATGATTCAATAATTTTTAAAAGCGTTTAGTGTTCACGATAAACATTGTTTTCAGTATGTGGCCGAAAATGAATTTTCATTGGTTTATATTTCCTGAAATTTAAAAATTTTGCCGTATGAGTTATGTACCAAAACTAGCTCTCAGAATATCATGATATGTAAAATATTACTTTTGCAAACATTTCATTTTGATATTACTTATGACCTTGTGACGGTCTGACATTTTTGGATGTTAATATTTGAATAATATAAACCTAACGGCAATAACCCAATGTCTTACATTGTGATATTACTTCCAGCGAAAGGAAACATACATGATAGAGCAAAGAGTGCTACACTCGAAATTCTGAAGTTAAAAAGTCATGTGGACATACCAGGAATATTACTTTAGATTTTTCGGGGAATTTAATTCTTAATACAGTTCCAAAAGAATGAAACAATGGCTTGAGGATTCATTTGAAAATGTCAGATAATTTATATTTGTATGGGCTAAAATGTAATGAACTGAATGGGTCTTATGATCTGCAGTAGCAACTGCAGCTCAAAACTTATTTTTTCGTCTTACTTATATTGATAAAGTTGCAAAAAATTTAAAGTTTGAGTAAAATTACACTGACATGTAAGTAATTTAAGCAATACAATATTATGACCTAGAACTTACTTGTAATACATTTAAGCGTTGTTACTTTACTGAAATAAACCCAATCAAGAGGTATTAGTACTCGCAGAAATTTCTTCGGAAAACAATTTAATATATTTATTGCCATTCGATGCTTCTTGTTGTATTTCTCTTTCTTTACTTATCAGAATTGCATTTCTTCTCTATCCACAGTTAAAAGTGAAAAATATGAATTGCACGTACCACACGCAGTCCTAAAGTGTGTGGCCAACGAAAAGTAAAGAAAAACTTTGTGTGGATTTAAAAATTCTGCACTAGGAAGGAGTTTATTTGAATATTTGTTTAGTAAACTATTTTTCAACGCAAAATGTTTTAAATGAGCTTTTCTATTCTATGTTCCCTTTACAAAATTACAGGAAGGGGAACGTAGATTTATTTTCACTGCCAAAATGTAATACAAATCGAAGGAAAATCATGCTAGATTAAAATGTTTAAAGGAAACCACTAATAATGTTAAATATTATTTTTTCAGAATTTTCGGGGAGATTGGATTACACATAATGTGTTCGTAGGACTTTCTTGCTTTCCTTGTGCTACGTGTGACCGGAGTTCGTTCAAAAGTCCCTTGCGTCAATATCTCCCCAGAATATTGTCTTCCTACAATACCTCAGTATCCCACAATTTGACAGATAAGCATACTCCTAAGAAAAATTCCTGTAAACATAATTTGATATAGCTCCTCTATGTTAAAAATTATAAGAATGGGTGAAGCCCTCAAAGAATGGATCATGCTCTCAAATTACTCTTAGGACAGTTTGGTTCTAAACCCATATGGAAGTAAGAAGAGTTACTGAAAATGTACCAGATTATTTGACCATCCTCATCCCTCAGTTCGAAGAAGAAATAAATCTCTCCGGCGCAGAATTTATGTAGTCGGTTGGGTGAGGCCTGTCGGCTCTCAGTTAAGAACCCCGTGTAACGGTTAAACTGGTGGATGGAGAAAGCTGTGAGTGCTTCAACGGGAAATTATTATAGAAGGAAGGAAAGCAAGCCCCATCACCAGAACAACGATGGTTATTGCTCTCAAGAAGGATAAGGTCCGCTCCTTTACCTAGGCTAAGAGTATCATACTTATCATCCGTCTCAAGGAGGGTTTTTGCGCATAACCATTAAAGTAGCACTTTTTTTGTAAATAATGTATACACTCATGTCATAGAAATGGCTGAGTAGTAACAGGTGCCCGAGAAGAGAAAGAGAGAGAGAGAGAGAGAGAGATTGAGAGTGTGTGTGTGTGTGCGCTGCGTAATGCCACGAAATAAAAAAGTGCCTGCAACCTGATAACGATCTTTGTAATATTTTACAATTCAGAAAAATACCTTTCTGGAGATAAATGTTAATCAGTGGTATTTTTGTTTTATTTCTATCATTCGTAGGACCGTGAGATCTCTTAAAATATTTAATCCTTGAAAGCCATATATTTTTCTGCACCTCTTCAATAAAGAAATATTGACTTTTCTTTGTTCAGTGCCAAGTATCAAAAATGCATTTTGTAAACTGCTTTCCTTATTAAAACTTCGGGGTAATTTCCTCTTTTCCCTTACTTAACGATACGGGAGACGTTATCAGTTAAGTAAGGGAGAAGAGGAAATTACCCATACATATTTTATTGTACTGTAAAGTGCTACTCGAGATCGGCCGAATGTTTTCAAGCTACCAGTTTTGTTCTAAAATAACAATTTTGGAAAGCTGATTTCCTAATTTTCCTTTGAATTATAATGTGGCAGTTTTATTTTGAAAGGACTTTAAATGTGGAAGTGTTCGATGTTATTACTCACAAGATCATGGGGTAGCATTTAAACTCTCGTATGTTTCTAACGGTAGAGTGCTTCTTAAGATCATCTAAGTAATTTAGATTTTCATTTTCTTCCTGAAAGGTTCTGTTTCTTCAAGGATGTTCTAGCTTTATACTGTACTACAATGCGATAGCTTTACTTCATATATAAGATGTTTCTTTCTCTAATGAAGAGGAACGTTCAATTGGAAGGGCGTTTGGAAATATAAAGGTCATTCAAATGAGACAAGCCAACAGATATAGTAAACTGCCGAATGTGTTTACAGCGGCATTGCTGACACAAAACATGGCTGTCACCACTGTTGTGTTATGACGCAGTGAAATGTAGGAAGCAAGCAGCTGGTCTTTGTACAGGACATTGCGCAGGTGTTTTGTCCAACATGTCAGGACTTAAGCAACGAACGTTGAACAGAGAGCGGCTATCTGGTTTTTAATCCTGAAAGAAATCGGTTAAAAACCAGGTCGCCTCCACACTGCGAAAATCGCACAGGATTACCTTTCCAAATTCAGGTGGTAAACATGCCAGCATCCGGCATACAGCCCACATTTGTGCTTCTGTGGCTCTCACAATTTCGGGTAGTTGAATAAGCATCTTCATTGTCACAGGTTTCACTCGGTAGAAGAGGTGCGGGACGCTGTTCGGAAATGGTTCCTTTAGCATTCCACTGCTTTCTACACACAAGGAATTAGAAGTTTATTGTCACGCTTAGTGTGATAAGTGCCTTAATAACCACGGGGATTATTTGTATGGTAAGTTCCTTTAGCTCGTTTTCATTTAAATGACCCTTACATTCGTAGCAAAAAAAGTAAAATAAAATATCATAAAAATGACGGTTGAAATATAAAAAGAAAATATTTTTTTCTATTCAAATTCAAATGTACTCCATTTCCGACACTTTTAAAAACGAGTGCACGTCTATTTACTTACTAGGAAACCGTATGTCCGGTTAAACATAATTCTGAAGTACCATCTGTAGCTTAAACAAGATAAGGATCAGAAGGTTGAAGAAATTGTTGTTAAACCGGAATATTTAAGACACAAGTACACAGTTGTGTGAGTCAAATTCCAATACTAGCAAAGCATATAATTTTCGAAACAAAATATTACCCGAAAAGCAGGATACCTTTGAATTCCCAAGAGCATGTTAATAGTTTACTTCATTCTATTTCTTTTACTTTTCTAGTTTTAAACCTGTCAACATGCATCTAAAATTGTATGAGCTACTTCACAAACTTGGTATAGTTATTAATTTCATTTCTTTTCCGGGTATTCAATTTGAATATTGCTGTGCATTACATCTGAGGAAGTCGAATACAGCTTCTAGCACCATCCTGTATATCCAATTTACACTTCATTTCAGAAATATGAGTCTGTACTGTAGAGGAAGTTTGCCCAATTAAAGGCGACAAAGGCAGATTGAAATGAAAACTGAAAGTGAAAGAAACCAGAGTTAAAATTACATATAATTTTTTTCAAATATTAAACTACATTTTTTATAAATTTGACGCGATTTCAAGATTATTACATGGAGCCTCAATAAAATGCATTTGTTTTGAATATTTGAGATGTCAGATACGAAATGTACCACTGAAGGCTCCTAACGCAAAATTTCGATTTAAAAGACAATAAAATGTGTGCGATAAAATAGGGGATTACACCAATATACAATACAAATTTGAAGTTGTGATTCCGTCAATTAGTGTAAATTACAACAAGAGTGTGAGTCACTCTTTGACTGGCGGTTCCTGTGATGTATTAAATTCAAATTACTCGGAAACTAGAGACTTGGTCGTTCTGTGTGATGTAGTGGTTTGTTTACTCGGGCACAAACCGGAAGACGATTACATTTTTAAGTTTTCGGACATTATTTGATTTACCACTCTTCTAATAATTTACACAACAGACGCAATCACAACTTCAAATTTCTATTAAATTTCATTTGAATGATAATGGGACTTTTTATGCCATATCCAGCAGAAAATTCTACACATTTGAGATTTAAATTTACGCATGCCGAATCAAATGTTTGCGAAGTCTATTTATTACATGAATTCCGAAGCACCTAAATTAGTTGATTCAATTGATCATCATAAACATTTAACTTGTAAGACTGTAAGCAATGGCTGATCAGAATTTCTTGATGTCTTTGCGTCAAGAACTGAAGGATCCTTTAGTACAACAGTTTCTCGCAAACAATGTGCTTTATCCTCCCTCCCCATGAAATGTCAAATCACCCATGGAAACAAAACCTCTATGCTTTCTGCGCATATGTATATCGTGCTACACATACATGCTCAACTGAGTGTAATTTTCTTAAAGGAATTGCCCCACACACAGGATATATTCATTTGTTGTTGGCAAAGCCATAATCCCAAGCCTGTCTGCCATCTCTTGCCAATAATACACCCACTATGAGAGAATTCGGTTGTTATCTCGCTTGTTTTTCAGATTTGCTTCAGAATTTCGAAAATTCTCATAAGTTAATTTTCACAGTTAATTTCAAACATATGAATAAGGTAAATTTTAACGGATCAAAAGACTATGTCGAATACATAAATTCTTGTGCAATTTATCAGATCACTGTGAATGTGGACTTCCGTACATATAACAGACCACCTGGGCTTTAACTTCCCATGTAAAGGAACACAAAACTTACTTACGGAACTGTGAACTGAAGAATTCATCTATAGCCATTGCCACGAAAGTAACCATAAATTTTTGCTTGAAAATGCTACGCTTATTGATGAACGTTATTAAACTGTCAAGCATAATATACACTGACGGTAAAAAAACCCCAACACCACAAAAAAATAGTTGTAGAGGAATGAAATGGCGGCAATACATTTGTATAGGAAACATATTTAATCGATTAAGTTTTCAAGATCACAGCATGTTGTAAGCGCGAGAAGAGCCATTTTAAATGTGAAATGCTGGTACATTAATAACCGGTGTAACCACCAGAATGTTGAATGCAAGCACGCAAACGTTCATACATTGTGTCGTACAGGTGATGAATGTCAGTTTGTGGGATGGAGTGCCATGCCTGTTGCACTTGGTCGGTCAATACAGGGATTATTAATGCTGGTTGGGGGTAACGCTGGAGTTGTCGTCCAATGATGCCCCATACGTGCTCGATTGGTGAAAGATCTGGTGATCTAGCAGGCCACGGCAATATGTCGACACTCTGTAGAACATGTTGGGTTACAACAGCGGTATGCGGGCGAGCGTTATCCTGTTGGAAAATACCCCCTGGAATGCTGTTCATGAATGGCAACACAACAGGTTGAATCACCAGACCGACGTACATTTGTGCCGTCAGGGTGCGTGGGATAACCACGAGAGTGCTCCTGCTGTCATAGGAAATTGCTCCCCAGAGCATAACTTCAGGTGTAGGTCCAGTGTGTCTCGGCCGCAGACAGGTTGGTTGCAGGCGCTCACCTGGCCTCCTTCTAACCAACACACGGCCATCACTGACACCTAGGCAGAACCAGTTTTCATCAGAAAACACAACAGATCTCCACTCCGTCCTCCAATGAGCTCTAGCTTGACACCACTGACGTCGCAAAAGGCAGTGGTTTAGAGTAAGTGGAATGCACGCTACAGGGCGTCTGGCTCGGAGCAGTCCTTCAAGTAACCGATTTGTAACAGTTCGTTGTGTCACTGTGGTGGCAACTGCAGCGCGAATTGCTGCCGCCGACGCGGTACAATGCGCCACGGCCATACGCCGTACACGGCGGTCTTCCCTCTTAGTAGTGCCACGTGGCCGGCCGGAACCCGGTCTTTTTGAGGCAGTACCTTCTCTTGATCATCACTGCCAACAATCATGCACAGTGGCTACATTCCTGCCAAGTCGTTCTGCAATATTGCGGAAAAAAGTCCCCCTTCTCGTAGTCCTATTACACGACATCGTTCAAACTCCGCGAGCTGTTGATAATGGCTTCTTCGTCTGCTTAAAGGCATTCCTGACTAACATCAATACCCTACGTCGAATCTCAACGATAACTAACGCTCACGAACGTTACAGCGCGTATTTACAGCAAACCTGCTTTGCATGTTCCGAGGGGGCTACTAGCGCCACAAGTATGCGCCGAGCGCGAAATTTGCATAGACGTCATCTTACAGATGTACTCTCACCGCCTACCAACTGTCGTTTATCTAACACAACTCCTTTTTGGTGTTGGGATTTTTTTTCCGTCAGTGTATTAGAAACTTTCGACGTATACTGCAACTCTTTACGTGTTTTTCCATGATGAGATCTACTCCAAAATATAGTAGATATTAAAATAAATATTTCATTGGGAATAAACTTCGCTATTTTATTCTGTCTCAACATCATAATATTTGTAGTCATAAAATACATACAGTGGGAAACCTAAATTGCCAATCACAAATAATATTTGAATAATATGGATGGCTTTCCTACTTTTTTGGACACACCGTAAACACGTTAAACTAAACATCTTTATTCGCAGGAAAACTATAAAAAGAAACACAAAGCTGTCACTGTACTATGTAATGAACTTCCGATCCACTTTTTCTTTAATTTGTAGGTGAAGGTCCACATTCCAATCAAGTACGAACTGGTTTCGCCCATCAGTCAGCTAAGTATCCCTTAAAATATGACAAGATTCGCCAATTTTGTGGCCGTGTTTAGAACAATTGTGCTTATTCTTTTTGATTTTTACTCCTGAAATGATTGCTTTTAGAAATTCCAGATCAAAAGTATAGACAAATTTTATTTGTAATTTCTTTTATCTATAGCTTTTAGTTAATATCTGCGATAATAATGCTAGAGGTCCGGCTGACGATCGCATTCTGCGCAATGCCTGAAAATAAATTGTTTTGGTCATGAATTAAAAGTTTTGTGGAAAATATTGGAGATTAACTCTTTTAATGATGTCGGAGCAAAACAATCATTAATTTTTATTCTATTACTTGACAAAAGTGGTGTCATCGGTGACGGAAAACCCTTCTCTGCTATACTTCTGCCAGTACAATCTCGCGTTGACTCAATTCTGTGGAAGTCAGCGTTTCTTCTTCACTTCTCTTCTGCACTACAAGAAATTATTTTCTCGTAACGCCATAGATCATATCTCTCCATTTCCTTTTACATTCCTACCGGAAAATTGGAGTACAGAATACGAGGTAGCGTAAAGATAATGGGTGGAAGTCCTGCAGAATTTAGTGTTTTGAGTAGCCTATGCTTGATTTATTTATTATATTTAATTCTGTGGCTTGGTTCTATACCGCCAATGTCAAATATTGCTTTGAAAATGAAAATAATTAAAAAAAAGGTAATATAGAATGCTTCAAAAGCGATCATTTGTGTGGATTTCTAATGTTTAGATGTGGACCATCAACGAATGTTTCAGGACTTTTGTGAAAATAATTATTAGATTAATGTTTTATAAGCTATAAAGTGCAATTTCTCAAGAACATTTGTATCTATTTTTTTTTCACACTGGAGGTTTTAAAACAATCCACAGTATAAATATAATACACATTTTTTCCATAAATTTGAAATTTATGCTGTTAATAATTCCTTGTTTAAAAGTTGTATAGGTAGTAATAAATTCAAAATTGAAAATAAGTGTCAATATTCGTTTCTGTTAGAATTCAGGATGTAAAGTATAACATTTTAACTCTAAAGAATCTATAACTTGCTGTGTTTGTACTATTACATTTTATGTTTTGATGGTTTTTATGTTTCAAGTGGAAAGTTAACCAAAATTGGCGCGTTCAGATTACATTTGACGAATGGCTTGGCGAAAACTTTAAAGGAGCACTAAAAGTGGTCCTATACTCTGGATTTTCCGGCTAAAGGTGCAAGTCCGATGTACAACAGGTATTAGTAGCTCAGGGCAGTCTAACAGGGATCGAATCCTCCACTAATGCAACATCATCCTACTTCTTTAACCACCAGGCAAGTGGAAGCGCTTACCAGCTGCAAATATGCTGCAAATGGCAACTTTTGCAAGGATTTTCGAAGAAACAAATGTTCTCCTACATGTATCTCAATATCTTTCCCAGTTTTGCTTAACAGATAGAGAAAATATTTATTTCATTACCGATAAACAATCAGTTAAATGCCATATTCTAGATTGTGGGGAAGTTTCCTGGCATTCCTCACGTGAAAAAATTCAAAATGTATGCTGTGAAATGTATGCTGTGAAATTCAGTAAAAGTATGTCACTGAAAACATCCAAAAATAAATCATACATTTGCTTTGTGACATTGAAGTCTGTACCATAGAAAATATGGTCAGCATAACAAATGGTTGCCACGTAGTTCACCAAATCGCTTCGTTTCCAGTACAAGCTGATGAAGAACCATGAATGAACTTACTTCTGACCATATAAATTATCCATTCCAAACTTTTAGTGCTGGCAGCTACTATTCGATTGATATATTGTTCATATATAAAAACTCAGTTATAAAATTTTAGTTTGGGTGGGTGGTGAGCGCTAACATGTTCTACGTTTAGGGTATGAATTCCATTTCAGTCAAACCTACTTGGTCCGACATTTAAGGTATTTGTAATCCAGTGGTACACAAATCGGTGAATATTTGATTTCTTATAGTAAAGTTTTTCTGCTGTGTATTACATGCTACGATATTTTCCTTTAATGCAATTCATTAAGTCAATCATTCAAAGCGGAAACGTTATTAACGCAGAGAGAGAGAGAGAGACTTGTAATAAAGAAAATACGTAAATTCAGAGATGACCGCTGGAAAATTTGTCACTCATTCTGGTACGTGACAGCAGACATCATATTACACTCCTTCATGTACCTCTCAACGCAAGTGGCGTCGTCCCTGTGATTCGCATGCAGCGCGCGTTTTGTGGACTCTAATCATCGTTGGTATTTTTACCTTCTTGATGAAACCCTGTATATTCGACGCCAGAAAAAACTCACATATTTTTTTCTATTATATTTTAATGATGAACGTTATTTTTGTTTTGACAGTGAAATACAAGCTTATTTGATTTCTCAGAGCTTTTAATATTTTGAAGTGTTTCAGACTACCAGATTGTATGAAGGTATGAATGAATCTTATATTTTTGTTGAGGATATAATTGTTGATGTGACTGGAGAAGCCCATTTTATATTTTCCTAATGTTTAATTACAGCACTTGAATAGTGACACAACGCCATAATTTCGGTTGTGACAGAGAAGAGATACATATAAGATATTGTGCGACCTTGAGGATGCTGGAATATGAGCTTGGTGTTAATGAGATGATTCGCCAAATTTTGATGCAAACTTTTGGGAAAAAAATAGTTGGTGATCGTTTTGTTCTGCATTCTTCTTCTGATGACAAGAAACATGCAGAAGTGAGTACGCAAAAGACATCCTGCAGACTTCAGAAACAATGCAAAAGTTTCTCAAAAGCATTGTGGCAGGTGAGAAGACATAGTGATTTCGTTATAATTCTGAAACGAGGCGTCAGAATGCTCAGTGGATGCCGTCACATTTACCCGAAGGAAAGAAGGTCTGACTACAGAAACCCAAAATCGAAACAATGCTTGTGTACTTTTACGACAGCAAGATAATTCTGCATCGCGAACTCCTTCCTGAAGGTACAACTGCCACTGGAAGTGCTTACATATCCATTTTGGAATGATTGTGGAAGAGAATTATTCGTATCGAGTCGGTCTATAAACTCGGGCTATCAATTCTTCTTTACGATATTGCACCCACAGATAGAGCAATCACTGTGCAGCTATTTCTGGCACGAAAGCAAAAGTGCGTATTCAGACATTCCACCTATTTTTCACATTTGTCACCGATTAACTGCTTCCTATTCCCTAACTTAAAGCTGTTTTACAAGGAAAAGTTTTTCAAATCATTGAAGATAGACAAAAAACTGTGAAATTAGCTCTTCGCTCCCTAAAATAAGATGACTTTTGTAGGTCCTTCCTTTCGTTGGCTGATCGTGCCACTTCTTGTATTAACTCAGGAAGAATGTACTTCGAAAAAAATGTATCCACGTAAGCTTTCCTGCTTTCCTATTGTTTTAAATCCAGTTGCATTACTTAATTGCTGCATTGTGTAAGTACTCAAAAATATTTATATTCAATATAAAACCAAAAATTTACTTCAACTACTCTTTCGATCACAGCATGAAGTTGGACATTTTCTTGGACCTGCAGCATCGATCTTTCCTGTTTTTTTACGAGCAATTTTCTTAACCTTTTATCATACTGGGTTTAATAAAAAAAATAAAGTTGAAGTCTGAGATCCCAGCTAAAAAAATAAGAAAAGTGATGGGAAATATTAAAGTTAATTAAATTGTGGTGAAATAATTAATTAACTTTAATACTGTCTATCACCTTTTTAATTCTGGTTTTAATTGGTTTTATATCAGTTCAGAAAGTTCCCCTACGTTAATTAAAAAAATAATTTCATTTAAGAGAGAAACAAAGATTTTATTTTCAGGTATGAGACAACTAAATGATAATTAAACATGAAAACCTTACAGCCTGTTTAAAAACAAATTTTATCCTTTATTAATATAACGATCCTACAATTGTTCTATCAAATACGTTTGCGACAGGGAAGAAGCGAGAATGAATTTCAGAAATTTACTGTCATGGAAAACGACAGTCATTAATATCCCTGCTGAGAATTCTGGAAAAATGTGATTGGTTATTGAGGTGGTAGCTTAAAGCCCACGAAATGATTTCATCTTCTGTAACTTGCTGTTGCAAGGAATTTTAGTAAGTATTTATATTCAAAGAGTTTGCTGTATTTTACCAAAAAATGTGTGTGAAAAATGTTAAATTTTTAATAGATTATGAAAAAATGAGAAAACAAAATTTTACTTCATGCATCTCATATATATTTTATAAAGTGTGAAATAAATGTTCTTGCTGAATTTTGAATTCTGATAGCGAAATTATTAATACTTCTTCATTGCCTGATATTTTTGTTTACAGCCACCATTGGTGTTTTATTGAACTGAAAATGAACTACGAAATAATATTCATTTACTATCAACAGTTTTAATAGATGAATCAAAGTTTTGCTGCTTCAGTATGTACTGCCTTTTGTTCGTTTTTAATGCAATGAAGATAAAAATAAATAGTACAAAGATTGGCTGAGGTAAAAATTGCTTGAAAGGGAAACGCCATTGAATATTTATTTATTTTTCCTATTCCTAAAAATTGGGGGCCTGGCGTTTAATATCTTGCACTGAAGATCTATTCATGTACAAAAAGCCAGTAATTGTAGACCAGAGGTCCGATAACCGCTACGGACTTCTGGTCTACAAAAGAACAAACTAAAACTAGTCAGCATCTTAATTTCACTGGAGTTTATGGCCGCGAGGTCATCAATAGGGCAGAAGGCGCCTGTCACAGAAAAGCATTAAAGCATGACTAAAACGTATGTCACAAAAAAAAAATATGTAAATGGCCGACAAAATACAACCGACTACCGAAAACGAAAGATAACGGTACATTGTAAAGAAAAGAATCTCAAGACGTACCACAATTATCTACTTGACAGCACATGCCAATGGTCAGAGGTTAGGTTTGCAAGATGAGTATTGCAAGTCATGTGCACCGAACTAGGGAGTACGTGACACTTACCTGTAATCTTGATTCACCTAGATTGTATTTTTTATTGGAGGTTTAACGACCACTGCGAGCAACTCAATGGGCTATAAGCAGCTGCCCGTCACTAATTTAGTGTCACTGGTTCCAGGGAAAGGAGAGAGCCAGTGCCGTAAGACTAGTGCACAACATCAATGCTTCACGGGATTCGAACCCGGGACCCTTTAGGACGAATAATCAGACCACTGCGCCACCGGGGTGACGTAGATTGCATTGTCGGTAAGCATTGCTGACATTTTATTGAACCTAATCTCCCTGTTTATAAGAAATTGCACGACGACTGAGAAGCTGTTGTCGATTGGAAAGTTTCAAGATGTATTGCTTTTCAGAAGGTAAGGACTCATCATTTCCGAATCTGTAAATTGTGGAATAGAGGGAATATGTAAAACATTGTTGCTTTGTCGCCGCTGCCTTCCACAAACACAATACAATGCGAGTCTGATGACTTGAATTTTTTTTTCTATTTTTTTTATTCTTGACCTCAAAAACATTGGGTAAATAGTTCTGGCGTAGAGAATAAGCGCAAGATATGGCACTTGTAACATTCTTAGTAAGAAATTCCCTTACTTTAGTATGATCTAGTTTTTCTATGGGAATATAAGTACTTCCAAACGTGCCGACAATTTTGAAGTACAGGAGATTGCGCATTATTATGTGCGATTATGTGGCAATTGTAAATTTATGCGGAAAATTACACTGTATGCGGAGTTTCGCATTTTCCGCATAATTTATATGACAGTATTTTTAGCTGAATTTCAAATCACAACTAGCGTTATGTGTACTAATTCATATAAATCTCATTGGCACACACACACACACACACACACATATATATATATATCATCATCATCATCATCATTGTCAACCATGATCAATCCACTGCTGGACGAAGGTCTCCCCAAGTTTCCTCCACAACGGTCTGTCTTGTGCCAGTCTCCTCCATGTCACCCCTACATACTTTCGAATTTCATCCACCCATCTCCCATGTGGTCTTCTTCTGGGTCTTTTCCTGTCCCTTGGAATCCAATCTAAAATTTCGGCTGTCCATCGATGATCTGTCCTTCTGGCAGTATGTCCAGCCCATTGCCATTTCAGGGATTTAACTCTGATCATGATGTCTTCCACTCTTGTCATTTTTCGGATCCACGAGTTCCTCTTCTTATCTCTCCTGGTTACACCAAGCATGCACCTCTCCATGCTGCTTTGAGTTGTCTGCAGCCTTTGTATGTCTCTTTTAGTTAAGGTCCACGTCTCTGCACCATACGTAAGCACTGGAAGGATGCATTGATCAAACACTTTTCTTTTAAGACATAATGGCATATTGCTCTTGAAAATTATGCTGTTTCTTCCAAAAGCTCTCCAGGCAAGTTTTGTACGCCGATTAATTTCTTCACCAATGTGACCCTCACTTGATATCTGCTGTCCAAGATAAACGTACATGTCTGTTATCTCCAGCTTTTCTCCATCAATCGATAAATCTTCATTTCTTGTAAAAGCATTGAACATCACTTTTGTCTTCTGAAAGTTCATTTTTAATCCCACTTCTTTACTCTTGTCAGCAAGTTCCTGGATCATACTCTGCAGCTCTGATGGGCTAGTTGCAAAAATGACTACGTCATCAGCAAAACGAAGGTGGGTTAGATAATCTCCATTAATCTTTATCCCCTTGTTTTCCCAGCTCAGCGACTGAAAAACACCCTCCAATGTGGCATTAAAGAGCTTCGGAGATATGGTGTCACCTTGTCTCACTCCCTTTCCAATTTTTACGTGTGTTGTATTTTTAAACAGCCTAATCTTTGCACTTGCATTTTCATAGATGTTATTAATAATATTAATGTATGCATCTTCAATACCGCAGGTTTTCAGAGCCATTGTAACTGCTGATGGTTTCACCGAATCAAAGGCTTTTTCATAATCGATAAAAGCCATGCACAATGGAAGTTCATATTCCCTCGCTCTTTCAATTAGTTCTCTCAGCACGTGGATATGATCTATTGTGCTGTAGCCACTCCTGAATCCAGCTTGTTCTCTCGGTTGAGCCATGTCCAGTGTTACCTTCAAGCGGTGTGAAAGAACTTTAGTGAAGATTTTATAAACTACTGATAGGAGGCTGATAAGCCTGTAGTTTCCGAGATCCTCAATGTCACCTTTCTTATGTAGCAGGATCATTGTAGCGGTGTTCCAATCCTCAGGAATCTTTCCTTCATTAAGGCATCGAGTGAAAATTTGGGCGAGTACTGTTTCGATTTCTCCACTTGCTTCTTGTATGATGTCTACAGTAATTCCATCTTCTCCTGGAGCTTTTCCTCGCTTCATGTTCTTGATTGCATGTGCAACTTCTGCTGGAAGGACTGGAGGAACTCTGGTACTGGTATCTTTCATGATGTCTGGAGTGCATATATCATCCCTTTCATATAATTTGGAGTAGAAATCTTTCACTCTTGTCAAAATTTCGCCTCTATTTCTTGTTACAGAACCATCTTCTTTTCTCAGTGCCATAATCTGTTTTCTTCCCTTACTGAGATGTCCCTTTGCTATCTTTAGGCTTTGGTTGTTTTCAATTGCTTTCCTCACTAGTTCACAGTTGAATTTCCTTACGTCTTCAGTGATACTTTTTCTTACTGTCTTGCATAGCTCTATATATTCCACTTTGGAAGTCACATCTTCTTTAGTTGTCCTCATCTCTCTTCTTTTCTGCATCAACATTTTGGTTTTTCCTGATAATTTGTTCACATGCAACTTGTTCTTAGACCCAGCTAATTTTGTTGCTGTTTCCATAAGAGCTTTGGTTACTTTTCTGTTAACTTCAGAGATGTCCACTTCTTCCGATGTTAGGCCTTCTAAAGCAGAGAACCTGTTCTTCAGTTCCAACTTGAAGGTATTATGGTGTTTTTTAAGGTTGGTTATGTCAATACATTTTGTTTGTCTTATGAGCTTGCCGCGTTCAAGTTTAGTGTTGAGGTGCATCTTACATCTCACCAATCTATGGTCACTACCTGTGTTGAACTTGTTTAGCACACTGCAGTCTTCTATGACGAATTTTTTGTTACACATAATAAAATCAATTTCACTTGTCGTCCCATTTGGATGTCTCCATGTCCATTTCCTGTGTGGCTTTTTCTTGAAGAAGGAGTTCAAGATGAAAAACCCTTCTGCCTCTGCAAACTCAATGAGAGTATTTCCACGCTGGTTTCTGTTGCCATGACCGAATTTACCTACTGAAGTTTCATTCTGTTGCCGTTGCCCTATTTTTGCATTGAAATCTCCCATAATTATTTTCAAGTGCTGCTTACCTTTATTATTTAGATGACAAATTTCCTCATAAAATTCTTCAATTTCTTCTTCAGGATGACTTGTGGTGGGTGCATAAGTTTGAATAATCTGAGCCTGGTATCTTTTCGAGAGTTGGATAACAAGTCGTGCAGCTCTGTCAGAGGAACTTTCAACTTCTACAACTTTATCCTTCAGTTTCTTGTTTATTATAAATCCAACACCACTAGTTCTGCCAGTATCTGTCCCACGATAGTAGAAGAGATGTCCACTTTTCAGTTCGATGAGATCTTCTCCTTTTCTCCTTACCTCACTTAGCCCCACGATGTCCCACTTGATCCTTTGTAGTTCCTCTTCCAATTCAAGAAGCCTTGAATCAGAAGATAGGGAGCGTCCATTGTAAGTAGCCAAGGTCAGCATCAGATGGCAGCCTAGTCCGGTCCTCCGGGGATTCTTAGCACCCTCTGCCTTCATGTCGCACTGGCCGCTGCCTTGGCCAGGTACATTCCAGCTGCCGGAGACTGAGGGCCAAGATTTAAGTTGTGGAATCATTTTGGAGGGGTTTGGCCATAACTCACCACGCTGGCCAAGCGGGTTGGTGAGTGTGGGATAGAATTTCCTCTAATCCCGATGGTATAGTTATACCGCTATGGGCGGTCGTCAGAGCCCCTTTAGTGGGAACAGGATGTACCACGAGAAGGCGGGGTTGACATTTGTCAAGGATAACAAGACCCCCACAAGAAGCAAAGCAATGAACCAAACACACAAAACACCAAAGTATGTTTGAAATAAACATGCAATACATCTCAAATAATAATTAATCAGACATAGAAGTTGTAGAATATTTCATTCCAACCAAGGGCACATCAGAAACTGAAACAGATATAGTAAAATTAAAACATAAATGCACTAAATCACACCCAGGAATTCCAAGCCAGTCATCAGGGAAAAGCACCTTGGAGTCCTGAGTGTACAGTTCAGGTTTCATGAGAGTGCTTTTATGTTATTAAATAGTTCAAAACTAATTCCAATAGGAATTATACATAAACATTTGCTTCACACTGCTTTGTCTACCTGGACTTGGAATAAAAGAACCAAAACAAAAAGATACTGTAACACATGAAATATTAAACTTGCTCTAACTTTCTAACAAACTCTCAATCAAAATAAAGACATATCAAATGAATTATGCTTCAGAAATAGTTTGGCTGGGATCGTAAAATTTCCAGAAAAATACAAATTTTAGGTGCGTCCTGAAAAACTCTGTATGTAAGAAGCGTAAGATGTTGGTGGCCTCCGCGACGACTAGGAGGAAATGAGTTTCGCTGTGGTCTCGAAAACGGTTATTCCAAAGCTCCAGAGTGTATAATGTTACAAAATCGGATTTAAAGCGAGAAGTACGATTATGGAAAGATAAAAAATTAATAAAATGTATTTTACAAAACTGAAAAAGGTATTGATTTTTCACCAAGATGCAAAACAAAAATTTTACATGCTTAGGAGTTGATTTTCTATTATAACAGATACGTATAATTCTTAAGAACTGTGCAATTATATTGCGATGGAAAAACTAAAAACTTTGGAACTTTTGAAGCCCAGGAACGTAATAATTTATGTCCAAAGTCAAAACTCAATCTTTTATTAATAAACTCCTGTAAAAATGCCATTTTTACCAAAGGTGATTTTCAGATCCAAAAAGGCAACCCCAGTATCATCTGTATTTCTCTTTAAAATAAGGTATGGTGGGTAAATGAACTGGAGATCTACCATACTTTTTTGTGTACTAAAGCAAATCAGATCATCAACAAATCGGAAACTGTATATATTCTCAATAATGAACTTTCCTTAGTAAAAATGCAAATACAGGTTTGTGAACAGACTGGAGTATGCTGTACACTCAGGTCTACCAGATGGTTTTGCCTGAAGATTGGTCTGGGAATTCTGGGTGTGACTTAGGGTATTAATCTTTTAATGTTAATATATCTGTTTCAGTTTCTCATGTGCCCTTGGTTGGAGTGAAGAATTCTATCACTTTCGTGTCTGATTAATTAGAGGTGTTCTGTATGTTTATTTTAATCATTCTTTGGGGTTTTGTGTGTTTGTTTTATTGATTTGCTTCTTGTATGGGTTTTGTTGTTTAAGGTTTATCATTTTGTTATTTATGTTTACCCCCTAGTGTTTGCAGCTTTGCGCAGCATTGAGGTTGATGATATACATTTTGGGGATATATATATGTGTATATATATATAGCGAAAGCAAATAATGTGAATCAATGAAAACCACCAAACAAATTTGAAATTCGCTAGCGCCACAAGCTGCATAAGAGAAAGATCAAATAACAATATGGCAAAACAAAACATAATTTTGAACAGGAGAAATAAAAATAGGAAGACGAACGGTCACCAAATACACCATCCGAACCAGGCTAGCTTCAAACGATGCAAAGTGCCGAATAAAAGAATACAGGGAAGCATATTAATGACTGACCTCTTGTCGGCTTCTTCAAGGGCAAGCTAGAAGAAAACACTCAGTAATCTAATAAGACCAGATAATAGTGGGATTCTGCTATTTTAGTTTGCTAAAAGGACCAATTAAATTTAGGGGAATAATGGAATATCTCGTGATCGGACGAAGCTATTCAGGTGAAACAAAAAGCAATGTAAATTAGTGAAGATGAGCTACCACGGAATGCGAAAGTCGACCCCCTTCCCTGGGGTTTGGGGGAATGGGAGGAAAATGAAAACGAAAATCTGCGATAAAAAAATTTCGTCAATGTACAACGTATGTCCAAAGACTGCTCATTTGAAAGCCATACTTATGAACAGATCATTAGCGAAAACACAATTGAATTTCACCGAAAGCGCGCGAAATGTGCGGGGGTACGAAATGTGGTGTTCCATGTCTCCAAAACCCCAGAAATATCCCAGAAAGGAAACTGTTCTTTGCCAATGTAGATGCATGGAGGCGTGAAACAACGTTCTACCAGACCCTTGTAGTCGTACACATCCACGTAATGTGTGTGCCGTGACGAGCCAGTACTGTTTGTTGTTTGGATGCACCGATAACATTACGCATGGTAACTAAACAACAAAATGGATACAACACCAAAGAGTGACTGTTTCGAGACAGAAAAACCAATTTTTATTTCCATATTGGAAAGTACAGGTATTATGACCTAAATAAAGTGTCCAAATGTGTTCGTGCCTGCATGCACAAGTTCGGGTCAGCGTTAATTCCAGAGTGTGGAACTTGTTGGATGTCAGAGCAGTCCTTAGCCCATACAACATATCATGTGTGCAGATTAGCTGTTCAACTGGATTACAAAGCATTAAAGGAAGCAAACTACGACCACATCACATTACGTGTTCAAAGTGACCACCAAAGTTCTGGAGACACATTTCGAATCTGGTCATAAGTGCTTTCTCTGTTGCTGATTGCACAGTTCTGGGCGATATTCTTCCACATTATGAACGTATTCTTTGTTGCAGTTCGTCTAGTGTATGCATTTCGTTTGAATAAACAACTGTTTTCAAATGACCCCATAGGAAATAATCAAGTGGTGTCAAATCAGGAGATCTCGGAGGCCACTTAATTGGTCCAAGGGTACCAATCCATCGGCTAGGAAAGTGAACATTCAAGTATTCTGTCACAGGGCGAAAAGTATGAGGTGGTGCACCATCGTGCTGAGACCACATGTCCTGCCTTTCACTTAGTGGTGTGTCCTCCAGCAACCCAGGTAAAATATTCCTCAGGAAATGACGGTAGCGATTGCCACACATACGTTTATACCCCAAACACGTTGAAACCGTGTTTGTTTCATCCAGTGAGGATTTATGTCATTCCAATAATGGCAATTGTGCCGATTTACAACTCCATTGTTGTGGAACCGTGCTTCGTCGCTCCACAGACTTTTCGCCTTAACGTTGAAATTGTTCATGAGGACAGAGAAACAGGCCAGGAATTCTAACCTCCTTTCCGGATCATTGGCGTTCAATCCTTGTGCAGCTTGTAAGGGTGATATTTGTTATTGCGTAAAATACGGTGCACAGATGTTTTCGAAATGCCTACTTCACCGGATACTTATCGCACTGAGGTACATGGATTCAAATGAAATGTACCCAGTACTGCAGTAGCATGTGCGTCATCAGTTGCAGTTTTTGGATGGTACGCCTTTTTACTGGATGACAATGTGCCACTACTGCGCAGTTTGTGTCCCACATGTCGAAATAAATTTTCACTAGGCGGATGACGGTCTGGATATTTCTCTCTGTACATTTGGGCTGCTGAACGACAATTTCGTTTACACTCTCCGTAAATCAGTAGCATATCTACATATTCATCATTGGAGAACATCATGGCACCTTATGGTCTCCGCAGGTTAAAGAAGTTAAAGAAAACAAAACTGACTTGAAATACTTCGTCTACAACGCTGTGCAATAATTACGGAATACCACTGAACAACACTACTGCCTACAACACGATTACAGCAGGAAATGCCACCATTCAGTAAGAGTACTGGAACACCTTTCATACGTCATCTGACATCTCCCTTCAGAAAACGAAGTCTCATACGATATTTGCATAATCCCTCGCACTGCGACATGTGTTCAGTTGGTTTAGGTGTTGCCGAACAAGGATCGTACGACCTCACACCTTTTGGTACGTAGCTTCGTACAAAATCTGCAAAATTTCGTGAACGCTAACATGGCGATATTCCCTATGACGCCATCGAAAGCAGCTGTCTTTTGGTAGATATCTTTTACACCGCAAACTCCTTTTCGCGATGTTTTTCGTCCACTTCTACCTTACACCCCTCCCCCTCCAACACGGGAGAACAGTTAATTGCACAAGCTGTTGTGTCTACTGTGCGGTATTTCACGTGGTTTTTTTACATCGCATAACACAGACCAATGGGATCGGCCAACGGCACAATTGCATTTATTCGCGGAATGTCGTACATTCACCCTCGATGAGCCGTAATCTGTTTCAATGAGTATGGGGATTAAACTTATGGCGCAGCATGCGTTACCACCAAAATGGTATTTTGCGATATTCTGCGTAGTTTGCTGGAGGACCTACACTAAGTGAATCGGAAAACCCATGGTTTCAGCCAGATGGTGCACCGCCTCGTCCTTATGACCCAATATGAGGATCGGGGAGGTGTCAATATCCTATAGCACGTTTGTTTCACGCCTCCATTCATCTACATTTAGAACGAACAGTTTCCTTTCTGGGGTTTTGGAGACATGGAACATTACATTTCGCGCGCTTTCGGTGAAATTCAATTGTGTTTTCGCTAATGATCTGTTCATAAGCATGGCTTTCAAATGAGCAGTCTTTGGACATACGTTGTACATTAACGAAATTTTTTATCGCAGATTTTCGCTTTCATTTTCCCCCCATTCCCCCAAACCCCGGGGAAAGGGGTCAACGTTTGCATTCCGTGGTAGCTCATCTTCACTAATTTGTATTGCTTTTTGTTTCACTTCAATAGCTTCGTCCGATCACGAGATATTCCACTGTCCAATGAATCGTCAGACACCTTGTATACGTACATGATAGAGTAATATCCAGAGTGACCGCAGTTACCGGCATGGAGAGCAGGTAGACTGGCTGGGGGCACGTCCCACCTTGACACCACATTACATTGTTTTGAGGTTACCACTGTACGGCGCATTTCATGCAAGTTTGAAACTAAATTACGTTGGCAGTACTGAACCTAATGAAAGGCGAAATAGATACTATGTATAGCAGCATTCAACAATTGACCGTTTAGGTTTTAATCTTTTATAGAAGAAATTTTATGAATTATATACTTTAAGTTATATTTAGTAAATTCAAGAATGCAATAAATACATACGGTATATTATGATTTTATGCATTAAAACAGATTAACTGTAGTTATTGGTTTGGAAATAAAGTAATGTCCGATGACGAGTCGAAGCCCCAACCACGACGCATGTTGGCCCCTGAGATTGCGCAGCACACTGTCATGACATCAGCAGGTAGATGGCTTAAGTAGTGGCTGTTAGTCGCCAGAAGGCTACGAGTGTAAGCACCAGCCAACATGGAAGTGCCGCCCCAGTGGCGCAGTGGTCTAAGCGATGGTCTCTGATCATTCGTCCGAAAGGGGTCCGGGTTCGAGTCCCGGTGAGGCATGGATGTTGTGTTTGTCTTACGGCACTGGCTCTCTCCCTTCCTTGGAACCAGTGACCCTAAATTAGGGACGGGCGACTGCTTATAGCCCATTGAGTTGCTCACGGTGGTCGTTAAACCTTCAATAAAAAAAACAACAACATGGAAGTGGACAAGGACCACATCCGCCATTGCATCCTGTTTGAGCTTCGTCGCGGTAGTAGCCAGCAAGTGCTGTAAGTAACGTTACCAGTGTGTACGCCAATGCTATATCACATCGTCAGTGCTGTCGTTGGTTCGAGTGGTTTCGAGAAGGAAATTATGACCTGTCAGAAGTCCCAAAGTAGGAAGACCCACAACAGGGGATATGGATATGCTGAAAACCTTAGTGGAGACCTACTCACGTGTGAACGCGCAGGAATTCGCGTTACACCTGTAAACAACCCACACGAGCATTGTCACGCACCTTGGTCAACTTGGAAAGGTGCACAGAAACAGACTTGGTGTAAGTCAGAGATGAGCATAAAGCAAATAGCAGGAGTGCATGCGTTATGCTGCTTGCACGTGACAATGTTGAACCGTTCTTGGACCCCCTGTGACAATTGCCAAGAAACGTGTCCTGTGTGCCAATGTCAGCGCCCGGAAACAGTGGTTGGATCCAAAAGAGGAAGAATCCCATTCAGAACCCCGAAGCTTCTTTAAATCCACATATGATCCTGCTGTCTGTTTGGTGGGATATTTGGGGTGTTGTGTTTCTTTTATAAGCTGCCGGACACCACCACTATCTCCGCAGATGTGTGGTGCCGTCCGCTCAGCAATCTGAACTCATCGCTCAAGTCGGAACGCCCAGCACTGTTGAACCGCTAGGGCTACCTCCTGTAGCAGCATGGAACAAGACGTGACACAGGCAACAGATATAAAGCCACAGTCACGTTCATGAAGGAATTAATCGGTGTATAAATGTTGGTACTAGAGATTTTGATGAAATCTTCAGTTTTGAAGGGCAGTATAACGTTATGTCGTATAAGAAACATGTTTAATCAATGCATCTATCCAGTGTCTTTGCACGGAGCAGAGGTTTCGTGGCTTACAAAAAAATTACATCCGAAATCTGGAAACAACTGAAAGAAGAAAGGAGAGATGCATGCTAAGTGTAAAAAGGAAATATAAGAACTCTTGGATGACAGAAGAGGAAAATGACCTAATACAGGCAACTTTTAAATCCAGCGGGAGATACGACGAAGTCTCGGGTCGAAGATCATTGTCAGACACCGTAGCTGTCCTTGATGACGAGAATCGACTCCTGGACCTTTTAGGGGACAGCCTGAAAATTGCGTTTCTAACAGTGACCTATAAAACAACCAGGATTGGATCCATTTTTCTCTTTCAAACATAGCACAAATAGGTATAATACATTAATAACAAAGTCAGTGTGCAAAATCAAAGGCATGCATGCTGACTGTGGAAAGCTTAAGGTGAAAAGCATCTTTATATTCTTCCGTTCCAAGCGCAGTTGTGCAGCAGGAAAACGCGTGAGATCATAAATGAGAAAACCAAGGGGTCAGTGTATGCAAATAAGTTGGTACAAAGGGCTATATCCTGAACTAAGGGAGATACAGAAACGTAATTTGTTTTATCGCTTAGGAGAATTGCTATATGCAATAAATTGTTGGAACGGACTTTCGGACAATACCACAAAAGTTTTTAAATGTTATTACCCTGACAGCAGGTAAAACTGTGAAGCAAACAAAGAAAATAATGCTAGAGGTCTATCTACAGAACTAATTGATATACGGAAACGTAATAAAACATTTTTAAAGTTTAGCACAAATGCTATCTGAAATACAATATCGCAGAAGCCCCTGCGCTAATACCTAAAAAGTTATTAAATGTTATGACCCTGACAGCATGTAAAACAATGAGTCAACTAGAGAATATAGAGCCAGTTTTCAGCTTTAGGTTTTCATAATCACAATGCATGCATTTTATTGTACACGCTCATGGCTGTGTTTCCTGGGTTTCTGTCAAAAACGCAATTTCCAAACGGCTCCCCTTAGAGGTCGAAGAGTCGACTGTCGTCAGCAGATACAGTTGCCGTGCTTGACTGTGGTCTTTCCCACGACACTTCAATGCGTCCCCCGGTTGATGTCAAAGTTGTCTGTATTAGGACATTACCGACTTTCCTATCAAAATAAAATACCTGAAGTGGCAACAGGCTGGACATATTGCCAGGAACACAGACCTCTGATGGAAACGGAAATTTTAACAGAAAATGAACAGGCCTCGATGGAAACGAAACTTTTTGCTTTTTTTATCACACGAAGGGAGAGGAAAACATCCAATAGAGGACTATGTAGAAGATAGGTGGATGAAATCCGAAAGCATGCCCGAGTGACATGCAGGAAACTGGTTAAAGACCCACAGTTGTGTAAGAAACATGGGGAAATCTTTATCCACTGTTAGTTTATAATGGTTTTCGATTATGTAAGGACACTTTTCATTAAAACAGTCCGTCAAATTTCGAACAATGAATGTCCCATTGAACGAAAAGGAAGAAGAGAAGGAGAAACAAGATATTTCGTCACTTCTAAAAAAAGCAGCGTATTCCGCAGGTTGGCTGATGTTCTGCTGAATACACGGCTAAGATTTTCCCTGCAGTTTTCAACAGTCCCTGAAACGGCATATGGAGTACTGCTATTCGAATGGATATCCTTTAGATGATCATGTTATGGTAAAAAAAATGCTTTAAACAAGAAGGCTTGCATTTGTGATGATGACACGCAGGCTAAGATTTGATGAATGAGTTTCCATGAGTCAAAGTGTCAGTGACACTCAGCAATTGGAAAACTTTCCAAAACACACTTTTGAAGTTCATGAATAAAGTCCTGCAAAGGTATGGTTGAAATTTTAAATTATTGCAGTCACAACATTTTATCTAGGTTTAACTATATAAGCACAACATTTTAAACTATGTTTAACTATATAAGCACAATCTGTTTAACTATATTCAGTGAAGCACTTGTTGGACTCGATTTTCCAAGCCCTTATAAAACTATCCAAAGGGAAAGAAGAACGCGATTTTGCAGCACAATTCCTAATGCTTCAGGTTTATTCGAAATCTTGCCTGAAAATATTCTTCGACTGAAATAAAGTTTACAAATGGTTTTATATAGCCAATTTATATCCCCTAAATTACAAGCAATAACAAATATGCCGTTATATATTTAATGTTTTGCTGGTTATAACCTGTGCATTCAAAATAAGTAGAGTTACAACCCTATCATATATCTTCACGATTTGAAATAAAAGTGTAAAAAAACAGTGGTTCATGAATTAGGCTCATAAGAGCCGGTTTCTTTTAAAGATTTCTGAAATTATTTGTAAGACCATTATCAATGCTCTTTAAATCATTTTTGCTAATAATTAAATGAAACCCATTCTGAACATTTTTAAATCTGTTTCAGAGTTTGAAAATCTTTCCTGAAAAATAAAAATCTAACATAACTTGTGAATTACTGAAGTACCTTGAATAGACAACATACTATATTTTTCCAAATCATAGATAAAGTATTCCGTATGAATTCAATTTTTTTATGGCATCGACCATATTCAGGAACAAGATGAATATTTTTCGGCGTCACATTATAGAGAACACCGAGCTTTACATGACCAAATTTAGCCAAATATTTCGGATATGAAGGTCAGCCACACTATCTACATTTTCTCCATCGTAAATAGTTAAATGTCAGAACTTAGCAGCTATCCAGAAAATAAAAGGTAATGTTTGAAAACCTGTGTCTTCTTTAACAAGAAAACGTGAGGCACATGTTTTGTCGTGTACCTCAGAATATTGCCTTATCTGAAATTTTAGGAGATACAATAACGATCTAGAAATGTGTGAAAACCAATGACAAGCCATGATGCTGATGCAGATTCCGATTAACACTATAGCAAAAAACCACTCCCAACGAGCAAACTGAAACGAGTTTTATCAGCAAAAGAACAGACTGTCGAACTTTCATTATAACTAAACAATACGCCTCTTTTTTGATACCATTGTTAAAATTTTTAGTGAAAACTTAACATTTTGTAAAAAGACAAGAATGAATAACCCATGTTTCAGTTCACTTATGTTTTCGGAGTTTTGAATTTTTATCTCTTTTTGACAGCCTTTGTAACTCTACTGAACGAAATTCCTGTTTTGTTCTTTTTTACTCTAATTTCTTGGAACAACGCATAATAAAATGCTACTAACTTATTTAAATTATGTTCTGATATTTGATATTTGGTTGCGATTTCCCATGAAAAAATTACTTACAATAGCGAAGATAAAAGAACACAACCAGAAATTTCCAAAGAAGGAGAAGCAAAAGTATGTGCAAAAGTACTCGAGAGGTTGTAGGGAATTTTCTGAATAGCGAGTGTTGTTGGTTTTCCAGATAATAAACATATGTCGTTAATTAACTCAAATGTGTTTTGGCATAAAATAACTGGTGGTCATCAATAGTTTCAGGGATTAAACTGCTATTAAAATAATTTATAATATCAATGTTTTCCCAATTAGCGATATTTCGATGGAATATTTTTTTCCTTTGTGAGGCATAAAGAATATTTTTATTTCTTTTGCTAAATCTTTGGAAGAAGCGTATAAAATTTATCACTGGTAGTCAGATTTCGTGCCATGCGACTTTATCGTATGAGACCGGATTGATGTCCCTTAAAATGAGGTTAAATAAGCTTTACTGAAAGAAGAAAAAAAAAGCAATGATATATTTAAAGAAAACCAAACATCTTTCTCAGTCCTTTAATTTTTGCTACTATAGTTGTGGCGTTGGTATGTGCGATTTGTACTTAACGTGAAAATGTCGTAATAGCATACATTGGGAAGAATCTGCTGTTTATATTTCACAAGTATTTTCTCAGAGAGCCACTCAAGAACAATAGCACGACGAAGTATATGCATTCCTAGAAACCAACCCAGCTTTCCTCAGTACTAAGTCAAAAGTCAAAATGTTGCTCACTACTGAAGGATTAACCTTCCAAAAACGTAGAGAATATTTCTTTCAACAATTCAGTTTTATAATAGCGTAAGAAAGTAAATCCAATATGGCATATTAGTTAGGGATAAAAAAAAACAGGACAGATGATGTTTATCCTTCATTTAAAATGACAAATGCTTCATAAAGTAAACACACAGAAGATATGGTATATTTGGCACGTATTTCGTTTAAAGATGCAAACTAAATATTGACAAATTAATCAAATGAGAAACTGCTGCAGAACGGATTTGAAAAATGTCCTAACAGGGACAACTTTGAAATTTATCGGGAGATGCAGTGCAGTATCGCGGTCAGATACGTTAGCTTTCATTAACGACGAACGTCGAAGCTTAGATCTCCAAGGGGCCCATCTACAAATTGCGTTTGTAACAGTAACCTAAGAAACACAGCTAGTATTGCATCCATTTTCTTCTTTTAAACACAGTACAAATAGGTGTCTTACGCTAACACCAACGGCAACGTGTATCATCATTGCATTCGTGCTGCAGATTAAAGCAACCTTTTCCAAGTAGTTCTGCAGCAGAAAACGAGTGAGAACAGAAATTGGAAACGCAATGTGTCAGTCAATGTATGCCGATGAGCTGACACCAAGGGGTACCTCCCAAACTGAGGGTCATACGTAATCTAACACCACTTGTTTTAACCATTTAAGCGGCTCGAACGAAATAGCTGGGGTTATATTTTCCTGTCCCGGAACGGCTCGCCCGAAGTAACTCGGGGTATGTCTTTGTGGCCCGTAGCGGCTAGCCCGAAGTAACGCAGGGTACAAAACCTTTGCATTACCCAGCTCCAACGAATGACCTCCAACTCCGGACAAAAGTGAACACTACATTCCCTCTTTGCTTTGTTAATCAAACTGCTCGCTTAAGGGGATGACTGACACTAATCCTTTCTGACTGATTACCTGCTAAAATGGTTCGGACAATGGCACTGAACCAGAGATGCTTAGATGTCACTGCAGTTTCTACATTTTTTGTCTTGGAAACATGAATTCACGAAATGCGTCGATTAAAACTGAAGGAAAACTTTAAGAGTATTTCAGTAATTATTTCTGTAATCAACTTGACAAGAAAAAAATACTTCCGGGAACACAATCTTTTAATTTTAAAATATTTAATTAATGCGATTTTGTTCAAAGAAATAGGAAATCCACCGTGAAGCTGATTTTCCGGTTTGCAACACCGGCATCAAAAAAATTTAAAGGATATGACATGAATTTGTTTACATGATAGGTGGTACTAAAAACAAAAGTTAAATTTCGAAAATTACTTTATGTTAGGACTTTTCAAAAGTGCTTTGCCATTTTAAATGAAAACAGCAGCGATTTGAACTATCAGTGAGAACAGATAGTCAGATAAGTGTGAGGAATAAAAAGTATATAAAACACACAAGACACAAAGACGATTTTCTTTAATTTAACAGGAGGAAATAGTATGCCGGTTATCGATCAGCATGCTTTGTACAAAGACAGTTGCAGAAAAGTTTCCCTTTTTTCTTCTCCCCATTTTCTTCCATTAAAATATTTAATGTTTCTAGTCTATTTATTTCCCTTTTTCCGAGAGTTTCTTGTGCGTCTGCAGCCCCTTTTTTCTTAACACATATGCAATTAAAAGATAAGCTGAATACTCAGATTTTTTTATAAACATATATACCACAAGACTTAAAAAATCCGTAGGAAGCACAAAAATGTAACATGATCACTGCAAAAGCACGCCTAGCTGCATGTTTCAAACGTAATCAGTATAGCAATGGAGTCAACCACAAGACATTTAGATTCCCAGTACATAACTGTCCAAAAAACCTAAAAATCCTGAAAAGGGAATCTCTGATTCTCTTTTCAGAATTTTTAGGGTTTTATTTAGATGTATGGGGAATGTAAATTACTTGTGGTTGACTCTATTGCTATGTATATATCTCTCAATATATAAAACAGACTGTGTGTGTCTGTCTGTCAGTTGGATTCCACTTAGAATTATGCGACAAAGAGCGATGAAATTTGTTATGAAGGTACCTGCAGACATCTTCTGGTGCATCTCGAAGCGATTTCTTTAAAATCTGAATTTGATTTTTAGTTATTTAATGTTACGCATTTCTACCCGATCTGAGTCTATCTTTCCGCTTTGTTGACATCAACCTGATCATACCGAACGTTAAGGCGTGCAGAAAAGTAGTTCACCATAAATTTTAGGCGTTTCGTTTTTAGAATTCCGTTACGACTATTTTCATTCGTAAATACATTTATTACGCCCTTTTTTGTAAGCGTTGTTTGCCGATTGTATTATGACCTTGAGGGCAGAGAAGAAAAAATAGAACGTAGTTTTTCAATCTGCGTTATTAATTCAAAAGTGTCATACGTCAGAAGGTCATCATACTGTGACGACGTTGTGAGCTAGAAAATAGAACGTTGTTTTAACGTAATTCTAAAAAAGTAATGGCTGAAATTTATCGTGAACTGCTTATCTTCGCGTTGGGTGTGATCAGGTTGCATGTAAAGAAAGCGGAAAGGCACATGTTTTTTGTTAAGCGTTGTTTGCCAATTATATTATGACCTTGATGGCGGAGAAAAAAAGAAAATAGAACGTTGTTTGCCAATTATATTATGACCTTGATGGCGCAGAAAAAAAAAGAAAATAGAACGTTGTTTGCCAATTATATTATGACCTTGATGGCGGAGAAAAAAAAAGAAAATAGAACGTTGTTTTTCATTCTCCGTTATTAATTCAAATGTGTCATACATCAGAAGGTCATCACTAGCCCGTCAACGACGGGTACAACAGGCTAGTATATATATAATTTCACAACAGTCTTGTTCGAAGAAACGCAGCAATTTTAATATCTGGTGAGTGTGAACTTTAAATCAAATATTATCAAGTAACGCACTGAACCTAAAACGCTTACAAACTTCCTATGCCTTGGACTTTTTAACAAAATTTAACTTTTACAATGGAGTTTTAAGGTGAGGTGTGTTCAAATACACATTCTAAAATTGGTTTTACAGAAACAGTACATCAACTCTTAGATGCTTGCATCAGCAAAAGGCCTAAGGCATTTTTACGATGTTTTCCGTTAAATGCTTGATATTTCATTTATGTACACGGTTGATAATTACCAATAAAAATATTATGCTACACATGAATCTCGTGGAAAGACCCTAGGCTTTTTCAGCAAAATTTTTGTTACAATCATATTATTTGATATGTTTAAATAAATAAGAAAAAGTGCTAAACAGATATCAATATATCAATGATCGGATGTTTGAAGCAATATATCAGTCATCAGGTGTTTATATCTCCTAAACTATTTAATGCCACATTGCAAATGTTCTTCAGTCAATGAACGAGGAAAACAAAGAGATAAAGATTAATGGAAATTATTTAATTCACCTTCGTTTTGCTGAAGACGTAGTCATTTTTGGAACTGGCACTTCAGAACTGCAGAGTATGTTCCAAGACCTTGCTGACAAGAGTGAAGAAGTGGAATTAAAAATGAATTTGCAGAAGATAAAACTGATGTACGTGGCGAATTTTGAAGATATGAATCCGTTTTTTTGGTGAAAATATGACATGGATGGTAAGTCGGATAATATTCGAAAACTAGGAAATTTCGTCGTCCTGCAGCAGGATAGGGAGAAGCTGGAGATAGCCGATACCTGCACTCACCTTGGACAGTAGATATCAAGCTAAGGTCCATTGATGAACAAATTAATCTGCGTATAAAACTTGATTGGAGTGCTTTTGGAAGACACAGTGCGTTTTTTGAGAGCAATATGCTATTATGTCTTAAGAGAAAAGTGTTTAAAAAATGCATCCTTCCAGTGCTTACATGTGGAGCGTAGACATGGACCTTAACGAAAAAAGGTATACAAAAAAATACAGACAACTGAAAAGAAGCTTGATGTAACCAGGAAAGAAATAAAGTGGATCTCATGAATAGGGAAAAGGACATGAGTGGAAGGCAGCATGATCAGGATGAAATCCATGAAACGGCAATGGGCTGGATATAATGCCAGAAGGACGGTCCATCGTTGCACCACCGAAATTTTAGACTGCATTTCACGGGACAGCAAAGGACCCAGAAGGGGACCGCATGGGAGATAAATGGGTGAAATTCGAAAGCATGCGGAAGGAACATGGAGGAGACTGGCTCGAGGCAGATCGTTGTGGAAGAAATTTAGGGAGACCTTCATCCAGCAGTGGATTGATAACGGTTGACAAATGATGATATAGATGGAGGAGAAGTGGCCACCCGCAGAGCTGACCACCGGAGAACTGGCCACCCAGAGAACTGGACATAAAGATATTAAGGGACCGTATAATAATCGTGCATTTGACGGCTCCGTGTAAACATTCCGAATTGTGACTCATAACAACTCTCATTAGTTTGTGTTGCTTTTAATTGAGATATTTAGTACATTATAGAGCTGTGAGATTCTTCCTCAGTTCTTTTTCCTGCGTTATTACTATGCGGTTTGTCCCAAAAGGGTAAAGTACAAAGAAAAAAAAAAGAACGACAATTCTGTTCTTTTTTCTTTGATTGAAGGTTTACTGACCACCGTGAGCAACTCGAAGGGCTATAAGCAGTCGCCCGTCCCTAGTTTACGACCACTGGCTCAAGGGAAGGGAGCGAGCCAGTGCCGTAAGGCAAACGCAACGTCCATGCCTCACCTATAATTCTAACATGAGTGCTTCACTGACGAATGACCATAATAAAGCGCGCTGCGCCACAGGAGCGGCATTCCGATCTCTGGCAGATTTTGAAGGTTTTCAAAGTACAACTCGACAAAAGATCTAGAGCGTCCGTCATACATTCGCAGCCTTTGAAGATCGTGGTAAGGGGATAAGCATTCTTATTGGGGGAATATTTTATGAGTTTATGAAGTAAAAATCAACAAATTCCTTGCGGGCATCGGCTACCAATAGAAATAAATTGTGTGTGCGTGTGTGTGTGTAGGGGGGGGAGGTAATCCCAAAGACATACAATATAAAGTATTTCCAGAATATCGGGAGCAGATTTTCAAAGTTTACAAACCACACAATTCAACAAATTTGCTGGGGGCATCCGCTACCTTGTAAACCTGTGTGTAGGTAGAATGGGGGAGGAGGGATTGATGCCAAATATATGAAATGCAAAGAATTTCTGGTCCTATCGGGAGATTTTCACCGTTTACAAATTACAACTCAACCAATTCCGTGCGTGCATGTGCAAACAGACGCAAGAAACTTTCGAGGGGTGGGGCAGTTATCAGTTAATACAGAAAATATAAAATATAAAGGATTTGTAGCCTAATCAGGAGCACATTTTCTGCGTTTACAAATTGCAACTCTAAAAAATTTGTGTGGGCATGTGCTTCCGCAGGAAACTTGTCTGCGGGAGGGGGCTCACCTTTGACATATTTCCTGCGTTAGCACATACCCGCAGATAATTATTTGTTGAGTTGTAGTTGGTAAACGCTGAAAATCTCCCGATCGGACCACAAATCTTTTATATTTTATATTTTTGGTATTAACCCCTCCCCCCGCCAACAGGTTTCCTGCGTTAGCACATGCCCATAGAGAATTTGTTGAGTTGCAGATTGTGAAAGCTAAGAATCTCCCGATCAGACCAGAAATCTTTATATTCAATGTTTTTGGTATTAAGCTCCCCCCCCCCGACACACACGGTTGGTTCTGTAGAGGCTTGAGTTGTTGTGACCATCACGAAATGGTGTTAATGCGATAAAAAAAATTTTGTATTTCAAGAGAGTTCAGTTTTCTCTCTTCCACCCCTTTTCGGGTTTCGAATTACATTTTTTTTACCTTTCAGCTTAGATAAATTATTTACTAGCGAAGAAAATTAACAAAAATATGAAAATGCAAAGAAAACTTGCACATTGGTTTTCGTTGAACACAGAGTCCCCCACGCCCACCACCCCCAAATGAGTCTTCAATTCCACCTCTTCCCCTGTTCTGAGTCCTAGCAACGGCTCTGCAGAGACCTTTCACTATAAAAATTCCAATTCCTTCGGATTCGAGCCATTTACATATATTTAACCCACAGTGCAATATAAACAGCTCCTGTTAGGGGTCACACATCACCCAACTACCATAACGGATCTCTGGAAAACTGAAGTAGTATAAGTGCTTCCATGATTTATTTTCGATATTTTTAATAATTTTGGAATTTTTAATATAATTTTCTTGATCAAACAGTTATATTTAACGCCCAATTCCTTTTATTTGGCGAGGCTTTCTTTGATTTCCTACACTTCAAAGAGGAAAAAAGTATCCGTAGTTGCCTCTAATAGATGTTTTCATACACCAGCACAGCGAAAAACCATTATGCATTTTAGCAAGTACGTGCTACGTTTAGGAACTTCAATTTCAATGAACAAAAGCCCCCCAAAATTATGTAGTTGCTTCCAATAGACTGTTTCATATCTTAGCAGAGCAAAAAACGCACTGCCTATTTTAATTACTGAAAGTACGTTCTATGGCTATAAAATTCCAACATCAAACAGAAGTCATCGCTCTTTCCACGTTTATAAGTGAGTCACGGAAAAATTCTCATCGGCCGCCACCGGGAATTAGACCCCGGTCTTACAGTTAACCGCCGGACATGCTACCACTGCAACACAGCGGCCTCGAATTTTCCAGATTCACATACGACTGTTCCGTGACTTACATATAATCGTGGAAGAAGCTGACTTCTGTTTGATGTTCCTAGTTGTCATGGCGAAAATTTTAACCTCTGGTGAATTTCAGAGAGACCTGATCAATCTTTCTGTTGGTTTATCGGAGATTAATTAATGCAAAAATTTTCTCCCATGACATACGTTAGAAGAAAATTCCTGGTTGAAAGGCAGGGGAATTCGTGCGCAAAATTCGCTTGTCTTAATCACAACCGGGAAAACAAAATTTCATGTTAAAGAAAAAAAAAAAAAAGAAAAAGAGAATAATATTTGATTTAACAAACTTTGGGGTTTTGAAAATAATTAATTTATCTGTTCTTTTATCGCGATAGGAAAAGGCGAGTAGGTGTGCAGCTCAGAGAATCAAAATTAATTTTAGTTTAACATCACGGAACGAGAGAAAAAGAAAAGTAAAATTAGTGATTTTCTGCAAAGCAAGAATCCACCATTTTTTGCGTTCCTGTTTCCAAACGTCGAGAAAGTCGCCAAAAGTGTAACAACTTTTCGTCTTTGGGGTAGGGAATTCAGCAACAGAATCTATTTTTAGACCTCAGGGTCAAGAAGAGCCTGGTCTGCACGTGTGAAGGTCAGAGGTCACTCGAGGCGTGGGAGTGAAAATTCCGTTGGGAGGCCGTGAGTTGCTAGGCTGAAGTTTCGACCAATGAGAGGGGTCAGCGGTTTCAAGCACCCCAGAGTTTTATCCGTTGAGAGAAGTCACTTTTGTTCTGGTACTTTTGCTGACCGGCAGAGAAAGAGGGGACAGCCGAGTCTCTCCTCGCCTTTTGGTGGGGAGAGCAATTTTGCTGACCGCCATGATTTGACATCGAGGTAAAAAGCTTAAAGGAGCCTAGTAGCGACGGTCTTCTAGGTCCGGTTCATGGTTGGTTACATTAAAAAAAAAAAAAAAAACAACTAAAAAGGCGCTCAGGGCTTGCTCACTGATTCCACCTGGTGAAAGAGGTAAAGGAAATTATGAAGAAAGGACAGGACCACCGTAGGACGAGACCTCCTCGGGGCGCCGCGAAAGATGATCACCGATGCACTCCTAAGCATTCTCGTGAGGGCTGATGGATAAAGAGAGAAGAACCTCCGTGGTGATGCCGTCCACCTTCCAATGCAGCCGACCAAATTCCTACCAGAATAGAGACCGGGGCATTGAAAAAGGACAAGGGAGAATTACTCCCTCTGAGAGGGTCCATCATCACTAGCTTCGGGATGTCTTTTGTTTTCCCTGTGTTCAGGTGAAGTGCTCGGGCACATTGTGTCAAAAAAGAAAGAGAAAGACATTATTGGAGGCGAAGAGATTATCAACAGTGACGAGAAGATTTTTTTATTTGAAACAAGAGTTGTTCCTGCCCAGCCCAGAAGGTAAATTCTTTCTCGATTTTTTTGTATAATGTTGTGACCGCTGCGAAATTGTTGAACGAGTGGGTCAGCAGTGTGGAATCAAATTTATAGTTCTGCGAAAAAAAAAAAAAAAGAAGAAGAAACTTTGTTTTTTTTTTTGAGGTTAGCTGGATGTGGGACAGATGTCCCCATATTGTTATCGTTCAGTTTTCAAAATTAAGCTTTTTAGTTCCTCAGGAATGAGTTCAGAAAAAAGAGAGGGGAGTTGAAAATGCTTTCATTTATGTTTTTTTTTTGTGTTGTCATGTCTGGTAGTTTAGCAACTTCCCAGGCCAGTAAATTTTAATGTATCGGAAAAATTTGGTTTATTGTTTGAGCACAGTAAATTTTGGTGCATCGATAATAGTTTAGTTGGGCATGTGATAATTGAAAAGCAGTGTTATTGTGATGCCGTGGGTGATAAAATAATAGTAAACATTTTTCTCTAGCCTTTTACAGCGTTGAGTTATTTTTTTTTATGAGTGAAGATAAGTTATGGGATGATTTATATTGGAATTTTGGGAACATATTATAGTGTGATGAAATTGGAAACCTAAAGTGCTGTTTACATTCTTGGAGTGTTGAGTGTCGAAATTAAGATGGTAGGTGTGTTATTTGAGGACCAGTATTTTACATGCTCCAGATGAGTGTTAATCTCCCATTGGAAAGGGGTGATCTTAGGGCAAGCAGGGAACTTGTCCTAGGGCAGAGGGCTCTGAGTAGGGAATTTTCACCAGGATGCGATATGTGCAAAATAAAAGTTGAGGTATTTGGGTTCTCAAGTTTAGTATTTTCACAAAAAGAATGAACATCATGGGTTGAGAAGACACACTTTTGCTCACCAGTTCCAGTATTGATTGTTCTTTTCTTTGGCCTAAATTTTCTTGTTTTTAATATAAGGTTAAAAGTCTAAATGTAATTTTAATTTTCAATAAGGTGAAAATATTTAGTGGGTTATGTAAATGGTCAGTGTTATTGTCTGAAGTGGACCTGCGCATTGCCATGGTGCAGAAGAATTTCCTTGCTAGTGATTTTTTCTTGTTTTTAATATAAGGTTAAAAGTCTAAATGTAATTTTAATTTTCAATAAGGTGAAAATATTTAGTGGGTTATGTAAATGGTCAGTGTTATTGTCTGAAGTGGACCTGCGCATTGCCATGGTGCAGAAGAATTTCCTTGCTAGTGATTTTTCCTGGGATATATGTGGATAGAGATAAGTGAATTTTCCTGGGATATATGTGGATATAGAGAATAGTGATTTTTCCTGGGATATATGTGGATATTGAGATAAGTGATTTTTCCTGGGATACATGTGGATATTGTGATTTAGAATTTCTTGGGATATATAGAGAGATAAGTGATTTTTCCTGGGATACATGTGGATATTGTGATTTAGGATTTCTTGGGATATATAGAGAGATAAGTGAATTTTTCCTGGGATATAGTTGTGTTGGTTCTGGGCCAGATGTGCCTGGAGTATTTAGGGTTGAAGTACGACAGGCTCTTGCAGGCGTGGTTGATCAAGGTGGGATCATGCATTGGTTCGAAAAGGGGAGATCCTTGAAGACGTGGCTTTTGGGGGAAAACTTGTCTTCAAACCCCCCAGTAGTTTCGCTGCTCACGGAGATATGTACTGCCAGCGAGGGTCGGTCGAGCGTTGCTTCAAGAAATGTGGTGAGATCATGTTAGAGGAAATTCTGTGCCTGATGATGATGTGTCGCACTTGAGGATTTTTTTTCCTTTCCTTTTGCATAGGCTGAAAGTGGATTCACGACCCAATTTCACGCCTTCAGCCTGACTTGGTATTTTCTTCCTGTGTTGGTTCTCAAAAACCCAGGGTAGTGTCTGAACTGAGAGTATTTGCCTCACCGCTACCTCAGTAATTCACTGCAGGTGTTAAATTTAAGTTTGTTTGGTGATTTAAAGTATCTAAATTTATTTGTTTATGATTTGCTGTAGTGCTAGGGATGTAAATTCTAAATTCTGGTTGTTGGTGTTAGTGAACTTGATATTTGGTTTGGAAATTTAGTTAATTGGTATTTTGAGCTTTTGTTTACAGTATAGAGTTATTAAGTATCTTGAGCTATTATGTGAAGTGCGGAGTGAGGTGATTTTTATGAGCAAGCTAGTGCAAGAAGATTGTTTGAATTTCTGAATTATGTTGATGATGTTATGAATAGTGATAATTTTTAAGTTAGTGAGGTTTCTTTATAAGTGAAGTAGGTTCATTCAGGGTAGTTCTATAGGTTATGTAATGTTAATTAATGCTTGTGCTCAGTGTAAATTCTGTTGTGAGGATAATTTACTTGGTTTGTTTACTTGCTGATAGTAGATTTGTTAAAGTATAATTTGTGGCTCTTAAAATAACTGTAAATTTAATTGAAGTCTTTGAAGCTGGTCTGGGAGATTGCAGAGTTTGCTAAGATTGTTTAGGTGCTGTAAATTTAAATCAATAAGTGTAAAATTGTAAATTTGTCATGAGCTAACTAGGTGAGAGAAGAGAGTACGTTTCAAAAGAACAGAACTTGTCCACCTTGTGGAAATAAAAATAATCCAGTATCTTTTTTGTGTGTAAGCTATGTGAATCGTAGTGGAATTTTGGATGCATACAGTGTGTAAACCATGTGAATCATAGTATGATTTTGAAGGCATAAATTAAAAGCCTAGTGTTCAAACCAACTGTGTTGAAATATGTCAGGCTGTGCTGTTCATAAGGCCAGTGGCCAAATAGAAATAGAAAGTAAATTGAGATTCTGTTTTATACTGCTGTGTTTAAGCAAACAAGAAAAAAGGAAACACCATCTGTTTGTCCACTAAATTAACTTATTAAGTTTTTAAAGAAAAATAATAAATACAGGCAGTAGCCTTTCAAAAAAAGTTCAAAATGAGTGCAGTGTGAAAAATTTTGTGTGCTGTTGTCTTCCATGACTTGGTCCCATGTACCCCACCTTAGCTTGACTAAGGCTATCGATCCGAATCCTGGTATTATAAGGTATTTCATAACTGCAATTTTTGTCCTATCCTTTTAAATTGACTTTCACCGCCTCCACAAGTTGTTATTGAACGAGTACATTTTATCGTATGACTTATAGTGACACATTTTCATACACATGCAACAATATTCACTTATTTTTGCACTTTCAGGTGACTCAACTCTGCGTGAACACAAACAACGCAAACTTTCCAATAACTTCTTGTGGAATGTAAATTTTAGATGCATTTTTGTTTAGGATGTTCATGGCCTTCTAATACTTAGAAAATATTTTTTTGTTTCGAAATGCATCCACCCATCTCCCAAATTTAACTTTTCTATAATTTCCATATTAAATTTCAATACCAGCATAAATACAGCAACCCTTTTAATAAATAACAATCAAAACAATATACACAAAATAATAAATTATTTTTTTTTCACCAAAACATAGTCCACGTCAGTTGTGTGTATTAATTATAAATTCCAATTTCAATGGATTTCATCTTTCAGACTTTGCTTCAAATTGTGACCCACTACACTTTTGCTGCAGTGTGGTGGGCCACCGCACAGCTAAGAAAATGGAAAATACAAGACAACATTCCAAGAAATAATGTCCATTTCTCCTGATCTGCTATCAACGAAATCATTCCATTGCATTTTGATAAAATTCCTGTTGTTTCACGTTGACAGATTTCATAGATTTTCAGTGATGTAAAATAATCCAGAACAATTTTGAGAGGATCAACACTGGTTCTCCAATTTCTAGCAAAGTCAGGTTAACACATCATCTTGATAGCTATAACAATGTGACTTATGATAGCCATAAACCATACATACACATACAAAAGAATAGACAAAGAGACACAATCGCGAAAATTGTATTTCCTTAAAAATACCGAAGAGGAACATTTCTGTTTCCCTTGTTATTTCTCACACTAACATATTTATGAGAAGGAAAAGTTTATGAAAAAACATTGGAGGCAGTGAATTTCAGATTTTATCAAAATGTCTTACTGAAAACGTGTACAAGAAACACTATTTTCTAAAAAGGCGGAATCTTTTTTTTTTTTTTCAAACAGTCCGCCCTTTAATTTTGTTAAAGCTTTTCGATTATTTTGGGAAGAAGAGGGAAGAAGGGCATCTTGGCGACTCATGCTAATAGTGCGAAATTATGAACATGTGTTCGATAGATTGCATCGTGAAAATCAAATTTTTTGCCTGTTGCCGATCAACTAGCAGGAGAAATTAATTTCTGTCAACGTTGTTTTCTCTTAAATTGTTTTCGTCCGCTAAGTTTTCTCTTAAATTGTTTTCGTCCGCTAAGTTTTATCCCCCACCCCCTCTCTCAGCCTTTGAATGTTTTCGAAAGCTGCTTGCTTTGATTTTGTGTTATTTGTAACTAACCAGTGCGTGATGGAAACAACTGGCTAATGGAAAGCTCCAGAAATTTATAAAAATAAACGTTTGGCATCCCAGTCTGTTCCTGCAACCATCTCTTTTTCCGAATTACGGATGACGTTCGGGACCAGGGCCGTGGAGGGCGAGCTCGGGCCCCAGTGCAATAAAATCTCCGTGCTCCCCACCTCGGCTTCTCCACTAACCATATAATCCATATTTCCGTTTCCTCACCTACCCCCCACCCACCATTCCCCTACTTCCCGACAATCCGGCCGCTGGCAACTCTTCAATCTTTTTTTTGCGGTAGACAATTTTCATATTCAGCCGTCCGTAAACAAGCCCTAACTTTCGAGAAAAGAATTTTCTCAGAAAGCTCTTGAACGCCATCTACCTACAGACATTCTTATTTTTTAGTACTTTTTCATAAACATCACGTTTTTCACCTCTCGTTTTTAGAGTGTAATATACGTCTAAAGGAAAGTATACTGGGAAAGTATACATAAAGAGTTCTCATAAGTAAACATTAAATTTTGTGTTTTCTCTTTTAAGTTGCCGCTGTGAACAGGACGACTTCATCGGAATAAAGGAAAATAAAAGAAGTCGCAATTACGCACAAATATATTTATTCATTTATAAAAATTGCCGCAATGCGGAAATAATGAGTTGAGCATAAAATAAAAAAAAAACAAAAGATGCCGGCTTCTGGTGGAAAACACAAAGTGACAAAATTCACATGATGAAAATTGTCTGCAGCCTTCGATGACTAGCAATAACGTTGTATATCATACACAATGGTCTGTGTCGGCGATTAGCAAAGCAACACAGAGAACCCAATGTGTGGTGTCGGCGTTTTGTTGGAAAGGAAAGAAGAAATGAAAAACGTAATATGGAGAACTCGTTTGATTTGCCGCAGGTAACCCACGCACGTGTTGCAGTTAGCCTGAGAACTCGAGTAATATTGTAACACTTCGTTTTTTTTATTGCATTTAAAGCAAGTTCTGAATTTATTACATTTTTTACATTTATGACATAAATCTCGCATTTTTACGCGTATTTTATGCGTCACGCAGAAAATATTTTTTCCGCGTAACTTCCCAATCCTGGTGACGGTACAGCTTGAAAAATATTCGGACACTATAAAATATTAATTATAAAAAAATTACTTTTGAAGCGAAGCACAGCCCCCCCTTTCGTCAGGCCTGTCTGGGGCATTCCTTTGTTATCTACTGATTCTAATCTCCTCATACAATATGCGCGGCCTGCTTTGGTTTTAGGGTAATTTTTTTTTTTTTGATTGGAAGTTTAACGACCACCGTGAGCAACTCAATGGGCTATAAGCAGTCGCCCGTCCCGAATTTAGGGTCACTGGTTCCAGGGAAGGGAGAGAGCCAGTGCCGTAAGACAAACACAACATCCATGCCTCACCGGGATTCGAACCCGGACCCCTTCGGACGAATGATCAGAGGCCAACGCCTTAGACCACTGCGCCACCGGGGCGGCGGTTTTAGGGTAAGTCCTGCTGTGTTCTCTCATAGGCACCTCAGAAAGTCCTTGGGACCAAGGTGCGGGCTGCACAATTCTGGGTTTCAAAAGCATTGGGATTAACGTATTCGAAGAAAATCCGCAGAACAGACCATCTGCCGCTGCTGCGGGGTAATATAATTTACCTACAAATAAAGGCACTCCACACCTAGCTACATCAAGCAGGTACACATTCGCAAACTGCAGAAGCCAGAGGATTACCCTTGAGAATCAATTTAATCTCCTTGATCGGTTGCCGTTCGCTGAGTTTCAGTAGCATTACAAAGTTTAGCTGCTTTGTTTGGTTGGGGAGAGTTGAGAAGTAGCCGGAGACAAATTATTTCCACAGGATTTCGCCCAAAATAGTTGCGAAATTCTCTTACTGTCAGTAATACCTGCGCCATTGAAACACTATGAAATTATAGTGTTTCAAAAAAAAAAAAGTTGCTTTTTTGACTGCTTGGTAGCCACGTTCCCAAAGGTTGGTTGTCAGAGTCACATAAAGTTTCTGTATATTCATATTTTCTTAATATCGATACTTAACGTAATTCTTTATAAAAAATAAATTTATAATCTACAACTCCGCAAAAGAATTTCAGGATTTATAAACTACAGCTCCATAAATTCTCTGCAGGCATGTACAAACACAGAAAATTTGTCGGGGTAGAGGTTTTCTGCGTTTGTGCATGCCTGCAGAGAATTTGTGGAGCTGTAATTTTATATTAAAAATTAAAATGCCGAAAATTTTGCAATCAAAACAGAAATGCTTTACATTTTTGGTAATAAGCCTCCCGCCCACCCCCTATAAGTTTGTTGCGTTTGCACAAGCCCGCAGAAAATTTTTGGAGCTGCAGTTTATAAACCCTGAGATTGTTTTGTTGAGTTGTGGATTATGATTTTTTTATGAAGAATTACATTAAATATCGCAACTAAGAAAATACAAAATTACGGAAACATTATGTGATTCAGGTAAACAACCTTTGGGGACGTGGTCACGAAGCGGTCCAGAACGCAATTTTTGTACGGCCCCTTAAAATTTTTGTGACCAGTTTTCCGGGTAGCCAGTTCCCCTAAACCTATTTTTTCCGTGGACATTCATTCCTCATACAACTTTTACTGATGCAATGGCAATTTTCAGAATACATAATAACATTACTTCAACATGTTTCAATCTTCACACAAACAGAAATTTTTCTCAGTCGCAATGTTTTTCATTTATCTAATAAATTCTTCCCTGCAAATGGTGGGAAAAGAACAGGCTCACCTTCTCTTATAGAAAAGCCACCACTGGGATAGGCTGTAGGGTCCAAATTCCTCTAATCAGGTAGTGTCTGTGTGTAAGCCCTGTTTACTACATCCTTAAAATGCAAACACATGTAACATCGATGTAAAACGAAAAAGCTAGAAAAAAAAACCAATCAGATAGTGTCAGTGTGTAAGCTCTGTTTACTACATTCTTAAAATGCAGACACATGTAACATCGATGTAAAACGAGAAAGCTAAGAAAAAACATTTCCGAGCAAACTTTGAATTACAGTTAGTAGCGTAGCCAGAAATTTCTTAAGGGCTGGGGAAGGGGTGGTCATTGGGTTTTGATCATTGGTAAAAATCTCATATATATATACACACTGAAGTGTGAGAAAAATTTGTACACCAGTCTAATACTTGGTAGGTCCACCACGGGAGCGCAGGACTGCAAAACCATTACGGGTCATCGACTCCACTAGCTTCTGGAAATATGCTGTAGGCAATGCACACCATACTTCCTGCAGAGCGTTCTACAACTCGAGTGTAATTCGAGGTCTCGGATCTAAGATTCCTGTGTTCGATAGCGAGTTGCATGGCATCCCAAATGTGTTTTATCACGTTGAGATCTGGGGACTTGGGGTTGGAATGGTAACACCCCAAACTCAGATTAATGCTCCTCTAACCATAATGCGGCCTCCCGACACTTGTGTGGAGGTGCATTTTCCTGTTGGAAGAGGCCCAACCCATCAGCATGAATGCAGGACATGAACGGGTGTACCTCGTCAGAAAGATGCGCACATGGCGTTGGATGGTTTTCACTGGGACCAGGGGTCCCAGTGAAGTCCATCTAAATACACCCCATACCATTGGAGACCCCCACCAGCCGGAACAGTTCCCTGTTGACAGGCGGAATCCATGGCTTCATGGGGTTTGCGCCAAACACGAATCCTTCCATCTGCCTGATACATTTGGAAACGCGACTCGTCAAAGCAGGCTGCTTGTTTCCAGTCATCAAGTGTCCAGTGGCGGTGTTGTCGTGCCCAAGAGTGGCACATAGCTCTGTGTCGCGCACCCATCACGAGGACTCAAGTTGGGCGTCAGCTCCTCAAACCCATATCGTGCAGGGTACGTTGCGCAGTCTGGACGCTGATGCTTGTTGAGGCTCCAGCATTGAATTCCGATGACACCTGCTAGAGTGTTCCACGCCTATCGCGTGAAATGATTCTTTACAGCCGACGATGGTCACGTTCATTCAATGTCTTTTTACGGCCACACTGGTATCGTAGGATGGAGGTTTCACAGGAATTCTTGTAGTCACGGTACACCCTTGCAATGTCGCCCGTGAAAATCCGAACTTCTTTTCTACCTCCGAAATACTATGGCCCATCTCACGAGCGCCAACTATGACACCGCGTTGAAAATTGCTTAAATCGTTATTACTTGTCATTCTCATGCCGAAAACACCTCTGACAGCTGACAAGGATATCTATAGCTTTATATACGCACTGCCTGACGCAACCGAGTACGCGCGTAGGTGAGGTTGCTATGTATTTTGCGTAAACTCATCTGTACCAGTTTTTCTGGCACTTCAGTGTATATACACTGACGGAAAAGAAATCCCAACACCAAGAAGGGACTGTGATAAAATGATTAAAAAACCGTCTCTGTGCGTTCAAACAACGTTAGTCCCAATTCACAAGACTTTAATTAAAATAAAATATATACACTTTAAAAGCATTAGCACTTTCAGGCTACTATAGCCCATCCCAAGTAGCAAGTCAGATCTTTTGGTTAGTACAGCACATATATACATACATAGGAAGGCAGCGCAAAGGATCATGGGGAAGGAGGCGGGGTCACCGTGGCATGGTGCCGTACAGAGAGCTGCTGCCATAGTATTGTATTCCTCCAGACGGGGGTATATCGCAGGGGACATAGTCATTTCAGCATGTTACGCGGTGTTGAATTATTAGCAAACTTTCAGTCATTAACAGCGTGGCCTTATTTCTTGGGGTTATAATGATTTTCGCATTATCCCAATCAGGACTATATGTTCCGTTATAGATGTTTCGGGCTAGGGCAGTGTTTTGGTGCGCATTTTGCACATTGTATTTATGTTCACGCAGTCTGCATCCTAAGTTCCTGGCCGTGGATCCGATATAACTGGAGGTGCATTGTCCATTGGCGTCTAGGAGGGGATACGATATACGCCCCATTTTAGTTCCCTAGGCGGCTTTTCTTTGTCTTTCCTTAATAATGCAAACAGTGTGATGGAGCGCATCCCAAAGCCCAATTGGAATCGATTACAGATATTCCCCAGGGGGCGGTGATGGCGGGATGGTAATCCAGAGAAGATACGTATTGTTTTTAATGTCGATCACTATTTAATGTTATTAAGAAGGATTGTATAATCTGCGAATGTATTTTGTTGATGAGGTACTCCGTGTATCCGTTAATACTGGAGATGTTATAAATATATTCGACTTCCCGTTTGCGCTGATTTTGGTCCGAGGAATGTGTGTATGCCCTTTTCATTTGAAAACGAAGGGATGCCAGTTTATGATTAATGGGGTGGGCTGAAGAAAATGGTATCATTAGTGGGGTGCTGGACGGTTTTCTATATACGCTGAAAGATAGTGGAAAACCACTATTAGTTGAATGTGAAATCAAAATGTCCAGAAATGGCAGCTTATTATTGTGCTCAATTTCATACGTGAAATTGATTGAAGGAAAAGCATAGACGAGTTTTCTAATGCTTCTCCTTCAATCAATTTCACGTTCGTGAGCGTTAGTTATCGTTGAGATTCACGTATGAAATTGAGCACAATAATAAGCTGCCATTTCTGGACATTTTGATTTCACATTCAACTAATAGTGGTCTCCCACAATCTTTCAGCGTATATAGAAAACCGTCCAGTACCCCAATAATGATACCATTTTCTTCAGCCCACCCCATTAATCATAAACTGGCATCCCTTCGTTTTCAAATGAGAAGGGCATACACACATTCCTCGGACCAAAATCAGCGTAAACGGGAAATCGAATATATTTATAACATCTCCAGTATTAACGGATACCCGGAGTACCTCATCAACAAAATACATTCGCAGATTAGACAATCCTTCTTAATAACATTAAATAGTGATCGATATCAAAAACAATACGTATCTTCTCTGGAGTACCATCCCGCCATCACTGTCCCCCTGGGGAATATCTGTAATCGATTCCATTTGGGCTTCGGAATGCGCTCCACCACACTGTTTGCATTATTAAGGAAGGACAAAGAAAAGCCGCTTAGGGAACTAAAATGGAGCGTATATTGTATCCCCTCCTGGACGCCAATGGACAATGCACGTCCAGTTACATCGGATCCACGACCAGGAACTTAGGATGCAGACTGCGTGAACATAAATACAATGTGCAAAATGCGCACCAAAACACTGCCCTAGCCAAAAACATCTATAACGGAACATATAGTCCTGACTGGGATATTGCGAAAATCATTATAACCCCAAGAAATAAGGCCACGCTGTTAATGACTGAAAGTTTGCTAATAATTCAACACCGCGTAACATGCTGTAATGACTATGTCCCCTGCGATATACCCCCGTCTGGAGGAATACAATACTATGGCAGCAGCTCTCTGTACGGGACCATGCCACGGTGACCCCGCCTCCTTCCCTATGATCCTTTGCGCTGCCTTCCTATGTATGTATATATGTGCTGTACTAACAAAAAGATCTGACTTGCATCTGAGGATGGGCTATAGTAGCCCGAAAGTGCTAATGCTTTTAAAGTGTATATATTATATTTTAATTAAAGTCTTGTGAATTGGGACTAACGTTGTTTGAACGCACAGAGACGGTTTTTTAATCATTTTATCATATATGACGTGAGTATTTGTATTTTAACTCCAGAAGGGACTGTGTTAGATACACGACAGTTGGTAGGCTGTGAGGGTACATCTGTAAGATGACGTCTATGCAAATTTTGCGCTCGGTGCATACGTGTGGCGCTAGTAGGGCACCCCGGAACGTTCAGAGCAGGTTTGCTGTAAATACGCGCTGTAACGTTCGTGAGCGTTAGTTATCGTTGAGATTCGACGTAGGGTGTTGATGTTAGCCAAGAATGCCTTTAAGAAGACGAAGAAGCCATTATCAACAGCTCACGGAGTTTGAACGAGGTCGTGTAATAGGGCTACGAGAAGATGGATATTCTTTCCGGAATATTGCGAAACGACTAGGCAGGAATGTAGCCACTGTGCATGGTTGTTGGCAGCGGTGGTCAAGAGAAGGTACTGCCTCAAGAAGACCGGGTTCCGGCCGGCCACGTGGCACTACTGAGAAGGACGACTGCCGTGTACGGAGTATTTCCGTGGCGCATTGTACCGCGTCTGCGGCAGCAATTTGCGTGCAGTTGCCACCACAATGACACAACGAACTGTTACAAATCGGTTACTTGAGGGACAGCTCCGAGCCAGACGCCCTGTAGCGTGCATTCCACTTACTCCAAACCACTGCCGTTTGCGACGTCAGTGGTGTCAAGCTAGAGCTCATTGGAGGACGGAGTGGAGATCTGCTGTGTATTCTGATAAAAGTCGGTTCTGCCTGGGTGCCAGTGATGGCCGTGTGTTTGTTAGAAGGAGGCCAGGTGAGCGCCTGCAACCAACCTGTCTGCGGCCGAGACACACTGCACCTACACCTGGAGTTATGTTCTGAGGAGCAATTTCCTATGACAGCAGGAGCACTCTCGTGGTTATCCCACGCACCCTGACGGCACAGTTGTACGTCGGTCTGGTGATTCAACCTGTTGTGCTGCCATTCATGAACAGCATTCCAGGGGTGTTTTCCAACAGGATAGCGCTCGCCTGCATACCGCTGTTGTAACCCAACATGCTCTACAGAGTGTCGACATGTTGCCGTGGCCTGCTAGATCACCAGATCTTTCACCAATCGAGCACGTATGGGACATAATTGGACGACAACTCCAGCGTCACCCCCAACCAGTATTAACCGTCCCTGTATTGACCGACCAAGTGCAACAGGCATGAAACTCCATCCCACAAACTGACATCCAGCACCTGTACGACACAATGCATAAACGTTTGCGTGCTTGCATTCAACATTCTAGCGGTTACACCGGTTATTAATGTACCAGAATTTCACATTTAAAATGGCTCTTCTCGCGCTTACAATAAGCTGTGATCTTGAAACCTTAATCGATTAAATATGTTAGCTATACAAATGTATTGCCGCCATTTCATTCCTCTACAACTATTTTTTCGTGGTGTCGGGATTTTTTTTCCGTCACTGTATATACAAGGTGCATAGGAAAGTCCTTTTAGCCTGGAGTAACTTACGAACGGAGATAGGTACAGTTATGTAAGTGAGTTAACGATATAGTAAAACGACTACGCCCGATCGAATGCAACCAATACTAGCGCCACTGGTGGCGAAATGCGGAAGTTAGCCATTGCAAATCGAAAAAGAAAATAGATAGAACAAAATTTAAATTTACAAAGTTGTACAGCATCAATTAATTAGCACAAAACGACATTTGTTTTACACGGATAAAATAAATTGTTGCCTGAATAACCTACAATGTTCGAAATCGATGCGCGACGATTCGAATCTGCATATTCACATTTCGCAAATTTAGCGGTATGCAAATACAGATTGTGACGTTGTACCGTAACTACGATATAAAAACCAGTAGCAGGGTGTACCCTGATCAGAAGTTTAGGTCTACGTTTGTTGTGTGAGAATGGCGAACTTGGAATTCTGTAGTTACGTAAAAATTCAGGTGTATGCAACAACGCCTACAAGTCTTCTGGATCTACGTCATCGTGTTACAGATGCTCGCAATAGGGTGACACCTTCCATGCTGTGGAATGTGCATGAATAGTTACATTCACGAACACAAATGTGTATCGTGGGCAATGGCGAACTCTTCGAACATACTCGACATTAACGTTTTATCACTGTGCGCCAGTTTGCCTTTTTTGTTTTTGTTTTGTCTGACGTCATCAAACTGTATTGACATAAGTACGCATTTATGCAATAAATTGTGTGTATTTGCTCATACCTATGCCTGTTTTCTTCAAACGTTCATACGAAAGGTCGAACATCGATCTCGGACATTGTAGGGTATTCAGGGGACAATTTATCTTACCCGTGTAAAATAAATATCGTTGTGTACTAATTAATTGACACTTTACAACTTTGTGATTGGACATTTTGCTGTATCTCTTTTCATTTTCGATTTGCAATGGCTAACTTCCGCATTTCGCCACTAAGGGAGCTGCCATCGGTTGAATTTGATAGGGCGTAGTCGCTTTACTTTACCGTTATCTCACTTGCATAACTGTACCTGTCTCCGTTTGCAAGTTATTCCAGGCTAAAGGTACTTTCTTATGCACACTGTATAAGTATATATACTGTATATCGAAAATTTAAATTCGGACTCAATCCACCCTCAAGGGGGAGGGGGGGATAGGACCTGACGACCACCACTTTGGCTACGCCTCTGATTGCAGTATCCGTTATTACTCTTTGAATTAATGCTACAGAAAATTGAACACTCTTTAACGCTCCATACGGCCCATGGGGAAATGGCCAGCAGACAATGATTGCGCTTGAAGATTTGTTTAAAACCTAGCCCTGAGACTTTCCGCGCATTTCCCAGTAGTCAGCGTTCGTGACTGCCACGGAGAAGACCTAGGGTTCGATCCCAGCAAATACGAACGCTCGAACCACTAAATATCCGCTGTGCGTCGGTTGGGCTCGTTAAGCCGTCGGACTCCGGGTATTGCCCCCGGTAATAAATTAGGGCGTCTTCCTCTTCCTTTTTACCTCGCTTCCGTGTCACTTTCCTATCGGGCACTCTAGCCAAGTCTCCTAGCTTCCTATTTCTAAGGGTTGTTTAAGACCTAGGGACAGACACTCCTTTCCCAAAATCCTCTGCATATGATCTGATCGTTTCCCGGAAAAGAGCATAGGTAGTGAGTGGTAGGGAATTTCGGGTATCCCTAACACTTCCGATTCCCACCAGAGACCCTTCCCCTACGAAGGTTTGCAACTCTCATCTAGCTACAATTAATGCAGTAACTAGGGCCAATAAGATAATTCTTTGACCGATATCACATTTCAGAGCCCTCGTTTCTGCCTTTTACAAAAATAAGAAAGGAACGGCATGCTCAATTCAAATAAATATGAAAATCATTAAAATATGTTTTGAAAGTGTTTTTTTTTTCATTTTGGCCATTGCTGGAATAAGGTGATTTAAAAGTTATTTTTTCCTTCATCTGAGCAATGGACAAGAATTTTTGGAAGGGTATGGAAAGGGAACAGACCTTATGGGTTTTGCCCGAGTGTGCGCCACGCATAACACACAGTGGTATGAAAACTAAAGTAACTTCATGCCGATATATTGGGTTTTAGAAAAATATAGCACACACTTATTTTGAATTTTAATTTAAATTTTATAAATACAAAGTTCTTGAAATTAAAAAAAATACGAAGGACTAATATGTTGTGTCAAAAACTATTCAAAAATTCAGGTTAAGTGTCCTAGATAACGGAAGTTGAGGGGAACGCGTTATCCGGTTCACATACGATTCAACGTTTGTGGTTAAATCCAATGTACGCGGATGTCAAACTGTTTTTTTTTTCCAATGTAGTGTACATCATTGTCTTTACATGTTAATTCTTTCTTTTAATTTTTCAGTATGCTCACGAAGAGATATTTGCAATCCTTTCTGAGTCGGTGGGTGTCAGTCAGAAGGAGATGTGTTGGAGGAGACTGGGTGCCCGGCCTTTCTGTTCTCACCTTGGGCCATAGAGCAGAGAATAAAGGCAGCGTTAATTTCCTGTCAGAGGTGTCTGTTTCACCCTGCTGAGGTGAGACTGGGTGAGAAGGGGACAGCAATTGCTATGTTGGAAAGCTGAAATCCCGCCGCAATGGGACCAGTTTTTCCGAAAGGGGAGGTGAATTTGGAGACAATAAGCTTTCACTTCGTGGGTTTATCGGAAACATACCATTGTTCATATTAACCTCTTAAAGGGTTAATATGAACAAAGGTATGTCTTTAAGGCAGGAATAACCAGTTTCTTAATTTGAAAACTTGTTGACTCTTAGAAGTAACATCTAAATTCAGAAAAAAACGATGATCTCAATACTATAGTCGTTCTTTCCTACTTCATGTTGAGCGGAAAGCGTTAAAAATGGCTAAACATTTTTATTTAAATTCGTCGACAGACTTTTTACATATAATTTATTTTATTAAGTAATTACTCAAAGTTACGATTTATGGTTTAATTTTCAACAATGTACTTGTGTAAATATGCAGCAATTAGGTATTATAATTTGCACTGAATTAGTTTTATATACATTTATTCTGAATTAAATATCTCGAATTCCTAAGTCCTGTAAAACTGTGTTTTTCCACAAAACTAAACTTTGGTCTGTAGTAGTTTTCAAGTTCAATAAACTGCCAAAACGAACATATTTATTCAAAATATCAATAGGGATTTAAAGTCCGGCATCATTTAAAGGATGATAAAGATGTAAAATGATTAATTAGTTCCTACGCCTATCAGAAGAATAGAAGCTAATGTTTTTTTCATACTAGGAAGAATGATACCTTCAGAGCTTAAATAGAATGCAAACAGTCGTGAATGATAAATAAATCTGATTCGCCTCTTTTGTCAGCCTATGCTTCTGCTAAATAAATGCAGGTGTGTATCAGATTAATGGAAACACCGTTTGCGACTAGGGTACAGGCGATGCCTCATCGGCACAACACAGTGAGCACGTCACCAACGATGAAAGGTACATAAAGGGGTATAATTCGATTTCGGATTTCACGTAGCCCTGCCACAGCTACATATAAAACAGCTGTCGTACAGGGTTATTCAAAAGTCCCGGAACTCTATTTTTGAAACGTATTTGCTGTAAAACCATAAAAGATATCCGAGTATTGCTACTTGTGGCTGTTGTGTGTGACCTTGGGGAACGAGTTGCGCCACGTGATAGCACCATCTGACACCACGCTTACGCAGGCGCTGCCAAGCAGTAACTTTCAGCCAGCCATGAGTCTCACGCAAGAACAGAGAGTCGCTTTTTTAGAAGTTTATTTTGCGGAAAAATCTTACCAACGTTGCATCCAGCTCTTTCAAAAGAAGTTTCCTGATGCTCCTATACCAGGGAAAACAACTGTGTATGATCTTGTGAACCGGTTTCACGAGACATCCTTGTGAACTGGTTTCAATGAGGGATAAGATCCGGGAGCTCGATGGAGTCGAACTTCTTCCGCATCCTACCTATAGCCCAGACCTTGCACAAGTGACTACTACTTGTTTCGGTCAATGTCACATTTCTTCCGTGGCAGAACCTTCCGAAACCGTCATGAGGTGGAATCCAGGGTCCAGGAGGTTCTCACCTCAAAACCCAAAAAGTGGTACAGAGCGGGAATCCACAATTTGACAGAAAGATGGCTTCAGGTCATAGAACATAATGGCTTGCATTTCGAAGATTGAATTGTATTCGTTTGTACCTTACACATGTTTGAAGTTTTCCTATGCAGTGGCTCATTACTTTTGACTGACTGTATATTATTTTGAGTATAGTTGGTGTACGGTTCCTGTTTATTAATTATTTATTCTGACGATCAAGTGTTTTTCCTCATGAATGTGAAGAGGTCCAGCTAGCAAAAAAAAATCATATAGATTGATTTTGTGCCAGAAAAGAACTACCTAATGATGCGAAGTAAAACCTCAAAACAGTGTTCTGTTGAAAGAAGACAATTCCGTTGGAATAAATGCTCCAGAATGTTGTCTGCCATGTATCGTTTCTAATTAAATTGTTAAATGTCTGTCATATATGAATTTTTTCTGATATTAAGGAAATTCTTCGTATTCTTATTTCTCCAGACTTAATCTAAAGTGCTTTCAATTCCATATCTTAACCTCCCCCCAACCCGATTTTTTAAATAACTTATGAGTTCTCGATACAAAACACACCGGTACTAATCTGGAGCTAACAGAGGGAGCGCTGACGTGCTGAGATCTCTCGGCTCTGTAAGAACTAGGTCGAGTCAGAGTACTTCGGAAGATAAGTCACAAGACTCATTAAATCAACTTAATATAAGAAACTCAAAGGTTTCCCTACCAATACAGTGCCATTTCTATTTACCTCTCGTCGCATTCCAACAGTACGGGTAGAACAACTGAAGGTAACCATTGTCACAAAGAAAAAACCCGATCATTAAAATGGCTCATGCGAGTGCAGCAGAGCGTACATGTCTCCGTCACGTGATTCTCTTCATAAGCCCCGCCTACCAGCAATCTCCAAAACAGTTCTGAAGCAATCAGGCGTTCGAAATTACCGTAATCGTAATTCCGTTTATACACTTATGAAATACGCGCCCGGGACAATGAATTTTCAACTGAAGATAAAGAGCTATTGGGCCGCCCCGGTGGCGCAGTGGTCTAACGCTGGTTTTAGACTATTCGTTTGAGATAGGTCCCGGATCGAATACCGATGAAGCATGGATGTTGTGTTTGTCTTAGAGCTTTGGCCCCCTCCTTTCCGTGGAACCAGTGGCCCTATAATTGGGACGGGCTACTGCTTATAACCCACTGAGGTGCTCACGGTGGTCGTTAAATTTCCAATAAAAAAAAGACCGCTGACTGTTTATTTGGTTGCTTGTGGGTTTTATAACCACCGTGAGAAACTTGATTGTCTATAAGTAATCTACCGTCCCTAATTTAGGGCCACTGGTTCCAGGTAAGGGAGAGAGCCAGTGCCGTAAAACGAACACATCATCCATGCCTCACCGGAATTCGAACCCAAACCCATGTCGGACGAATTATCACAAGTGAACCCTTAGACAACTACGCCATAGTGACAGCTTACTTGTTTTTACACCACTCACTATAAACCTCCGTTACAGCTGTTCTTGCACAGCGGAGAAGCCGCCCCTGTGGCGCAGTGGTCTACGCGCTGGCATCTGATCATTCGTACGACATGGGTCCGGGTTCCGATCCCGGTCATGCATGGATGTTATGTTTGTCTTGCGGCACCGGCTCTCTCCCATTCCTGGAACAACTGGCCCTAAATTAGAGGCGTACCACTGTTTATAGCCCCTTCAGTTGCTCATGGTGGTCGTTAAACCACCAATAAGGAAAAATAGCGTGCAAGGTTTAACGTTTCGGATATTCTTGGACATTCCCTACGAGCTCTCACTATTATGCCTCTTTTAAAGTCGTTTAGATTACGAGGGTTTCCCATGTTACCGCTATCAATGCTTCGTACCCGTCTGAATCCTTTTCATTGAGCTATTTGACTCTGCGAGGAAGGGTCGATTTGCATCGACTAGCGAAAATTAGATATTGCTCAGATGCCTAAGCTACCATTTCTTAGCTTCAGTTAGTTGGAACCTTATTGTAACAGATAACATGCTGCCAATGCGATCAGGAAATGCGGGTGTGATAGATACATGATTTTAAGTATAAAGAAATTCTGTAATAAATCAGCTATAATTTTATGCTGAATTCAGTACAACAAACATTTTTCATATCTATCGAGAAACGAGACAGTTAAAAAAAATATGAAGGAAAACAAGAAGTCGCACCGCTGGCCGAGTGGTACGAGGCGCTAGCTACCGATCATTCGCCCGAGATAGGTCCAGCCCCGAATCTCGTGTGGGGCATGAATAGTACGTTTGTCTTATACCACTGGCTCATCTTCTTCTCTAAAACCAGTGGCCTCAAATTAAAGATGGCGACTGCTTTTATATCCAAATGAGTTGCTCACGATGATAGTACTCATCTCCCCCCCCGCCCTAAAAACAATTCAGAAGCATGAGGACTGAATGAAAAACCGGAACTATTTTAAACATACTCAGAAGTTTATTTACCACTGGATAACGAATCATGATATCACATTTTTATTTATTCTGTTGTTGATTTTGAAGTAATTTGTTCAGAAACGCCTTTTTTTTCTTTTTTTTTCAAGCATGTCTCGATATTTACAACACTCCACGGCTCCGTCAGTGCTTTATAGTTTACGGATTTTCTGCACTTTTACTCAATACATTATAGTAGTTATTTTGTTTACTAAAAATGCGTAAAGAAATCACCATGACAATATTAAATACACCAAAAGTGTAAGAGACGTATCTCTTGCTCACCTGCTGACGTCATGCGTGATTAGCAAACAATAAACGCTACGGCGCCCGTGTAGTACAAACCATTGTGACTGAAAGTTTATTAGTTTGCCCCTTGCCGTGCAAAGAACTCATGAAAAATTGGTCACACATAAATCACGTTTTCAGGTTTCAACTTGAAATTTATTTATAAGTCCAGTTTTTCAAATATATTACTGCAAGAAATTAAAAGATTAATGTTGCTAAACTGCGAAGCACAGAAATGCGTAAAAATTAAAAAAAAAAAACTTTTTTTTAACGTACTGAAATAAGAAATAGTAAGGCGGGGATATTTTAGCCTGTGTTGCCTGATTCCAAAATGACACACATTATATTATGACCACCCTCAGCGTGGAGAAATGAGGGTGGTCATAATATGCTCATTTCTCTACGCTGAGGGTAGTCATTATACAGTATTATGAACACCCTCAGCGTAGAGAAATGAGCACGACTAGAGACGAACGGTGGCGCAGGTGAAGTTCACATAGCAGCATATATACAACCCGAAGACCGGCTTTCGGTTAGTAGAGTGTTCGGAGTCAGAAATGGAAAAGTTGCAGATTCATCGGAGTTTGATAAAGGACAAATTGTGATGGCACGGCGCCTCGGAACTACGACCTAGGAAACGGTGCGGCTTGTGGGTTGCTCACGTGCTGCTGTAGTGAGTGCGTATCAAATGTGGTGCACAGATGGCCAAATGAGGAAACGTCGTCCCGCCATGCGTCGTCTGCAGCTCACTAATGCCAGAGGAGAGCGGAGAGGGTCGCGTATTGTTCACAGAGACCACACAGCCGCAGTGCGGCAAATCATTCACAAGTATAACAGTAGTGATAAGGATAATGCGTCACATCACACAGTCCTCCGAAGCCTTCTGCGCATGGGCTTGTGTAACCGAAAACCCAGCCGGATCCCCATGCTCATTGCATGTCATCGCCAACAACTCATGTAATAGACCCAGAATCATCGAGATTGGACCGTGGATGATTGGAAGAAAGTCGCCTGGTCTGACGAATAAAGATTACTGTGTATCACGTAGAAGGCGGAGCGCGAATATGCTGATTAACAAAGGAGACCATGTTACCTGGATGCATCGTTGAGCGGAAACAGGCCGGCGGCGGCGGTGTTAATCTGTGGGCGATGACTTCTTCGGACGCTTTAGGTCCCATTATTCCAATAGAACAATCCCTGACAGCTATCAGGCATTTGAACATCGTTGAGGACCAAGTTCACCCATTCATGGCAACTGTGTTTCCTGCTGGTGATGACCATTGCCAACAGGATAATGCACCATGCCACACTGCCAGAATCGTCAAGGAGTGGTTCGAGGAACATGCTGGTGATTTTCTGTTAAACCCTAGCGTCCAAATTCACTGGAAATGAACTCAATCGAACATTTCTTGTTCGACTTGAAAATACGGGTTCGCGATAAATAACCACCACATCGAAATTTACGGGAACTGGAGTATATGCTGTTGACATTATGGTACCAGATATCCCAGGATACCTATCGCCAACTCATCTAATCGATGCTTCGCCGAGTAGCCGCTGTTTTGCAGTCTAAATGGGGTCCTGCAGGTTATTAGATAGGTAGTCATAATCTAATGGTTCATCGGTGTATTTCAATTAAACGGAAATGTACGTTAACACTATTTTTAATTAGTCGTGAAGTATCTTTTGCACATAAAAGTCAAATCGAAAGTCGTTCAGATTCGTGACTAATATTTTTGTTCGAGCCCTCGCTTTCGGGCACTACACCAGATATTTGACACCATCGTTCTTCGCAATTGATCTACATGTTTGTAAACTTTCCCAGTAGGAACATAAATTTGCCTACTTTTAGACAACTGGGCACCTTTTGCTAAAAAAAAAAAAAAATAAGAGAAAGAAAAGAAAAACAGTATTACACAAAATACCTTGAGCAGTTTTACCGTCATATTTGGTTACCTAAATAATGCCACAATTTTTTCCCTGTGAATGTTCCATTACTTTTTGTAGAATATCTAGTACGTGAGTCATTACATACCTTTTTACAAACTTTTAATCGCCTGCGATTATAATTTAGAATATTTCAAGTTTTTATGAGACTTTTTCAGGCAAATCTCATCTGAAATGAAACTTCGTTCAATTTATTTTCTAGGTGCATAATTTTTCATTTAAAAAATGACGTGTCCTCGAAGTTGGTTGCAGCTTGTCACTCTGGACTGGAAGTTTCAACCCATGTTTTCTCTCGCTCTAAATTCGTTGCGAAAGGTGTGCTCTGAACACCGTGTTCCCGACTAGCAGTACATTTTTTTTTCTCAGCACTTTCTAATTTGCTATAATTACAAAACGTGAAGAGCTGAATTGGCCACAAGCAACTAATTGTCACTATCACAGTACCATATAGAGTTTTCTTTAGCTACTTGCTTTCGTCGCATTACCAAATTAGCAATAATCACATGGCATGTCTTTCCGGTGGCGGGGGGGGGTTGAAATGTTTTAAGATTGGCAATTTTAAAATCTTATGAGCAGCGTCATGACGTTGGCTTTTATGAAAAAAAAAACCTGCACAAAATAAGGTATCGGACTATTTCAGAATGTGGTCTGTCAAATTAATTTTGGGATATCATTCTGTTAGTTTATGTTTGAATGGGCGCCGATTGCTGCACTCATCATGTCGATGTCAAGAAGAATATGAGGATGTGCTCAAGAAAAAAGTACGTTTATGCATGTACTTCATCATGCTTACAGAGGAAAACCAAATTATGCTAGGACCTCCAAGTTTCTTTAACACTTTGACGGCTTTGGTGTGAAAAAAAAAATGTAGCAAACGCTGTGTTGAGCCAAACACTTCTTTCGACACACACACACCCTCCCCCTACTCTACCTTCAAACTCCAGTTCGCTTCCTTCTGGTTGATCTCGTGTACCTTAACCTGCTTTTCCTGATTGCAGTGCAACAATCAGTACAACATAACCAAATATACTATCAGTAGTTTTGGAGAGAAACCGGGAATTCGCTCTATACATTAATGCATTGTTTATACGCTAAGTAACCCCAAATATTTACCTACGGTAAAAATATCAGATTGGATTATACTGTATATAATCATATGCATCGGCTTCTTTTTTTTTTTTTTTTGTTCATGAGATCTGCATCTGAATTATTACTTTTTGGGCTACACAGTTACACGAATTGCTGGACTGCAGTTTTGGAAAGTCTGTTTCAGCTACAGAAAAAATGATTTTCTTCATTTGAAAGTAATTAAATAAACATTAATTTTCGCATTGTTTAATTTCTCTCAGTTTATTAATTTGCCCTGAAATTCTCGCGATTCTGGAAAATTTCAAATTTTTTAAGATTTGTTTCGTAATTATTTTGTGCATGTAAGTTTTGAACAAAAAATAATTTTGGCAGATTATGATTACCCCTCTCACTAAAACCGAAGATATTATTGCAATTCTAAATTCAGCTATTGCAATAAAATTCGTAAGATTGGAATACAGTCGCCGACACTCTCTCCCAGAGAACGTAACCCTTATAAATTCTGTATCATTTTTTTATGATATTCAATTTTACTAGGGATATCGTATGCAGCAGTCCAGAAAAATGGGTAAAATGATGTTAATTAATTATTGCCTCAATACTAACACTACAATAATTCGTAGACTTGTTTTGAAAAGATATTTAAACAGGAAATGGTGATATTGACAGTGACATACCGTTAATTTTCGGGTTAGAGTAACTTGATAATTTTTTGCAATAGCAAGCCACAAAAATTCCGCTTCCAGGGCAGTTTAGCGATCGCCAGTCCACCACTGCTATCTAATGATGTATTATTTATTACGCTACGATTATCAGTTTCGAAGATATAAGCGTTCAAGGTGTGACATGTTTTCCTTCCATTCGTGCTCCCGATGTTACCCCTTACCCAGCGCGGAGAAAGACGTAGTTCTGCATCAAAAATAGCGGAGCTTTAACTAGTCCTTTAACATGTTTGCTAAGCTTTTGCTGGCACCTAAGGTCTCTCCCGAGTTTCGACTTACATGCAGAACCAACAGAGGGCGACACACTTCAGTTGCTGCAGAAGGAGGAGTTATTCTCTCTGTTCTTGAGACGTAGTCACTCCGGTTCCATAGAAACGTCCTAAAACAGAAGCTTGCCTTTGGTTTTGAATCATTTAAATTAAAGAAAAGTTAACAACACATTTCCTAACAGAGAAAAAGTTTTCATGAAATGTTTGCTGAAAGATCTATGCTCCTATAGTAACACATTAAAATAGTGTTGCAAAGAGAAATAAGTTCACAAAATATAAATATGGAAGTTATAATGATAAGGAATACAGTCCATTTAACATCTCACTTGGAAAAGTTATGTAAATGGCATCTAATATTTAACATATGTGAAAACATGTTAATGTAATTTCTGTTTTAATATGTACCACTAGTCAGTAGCATATGCACCAAGCAGCTTAATAAATATGGGCAATCATATATAATGCATAATGTTGTTTTAGTAAGGTAATGTCTGACCCCAAGTCTAAAACTACCGATTTAGAAAACTGAGGCCGGAATATTTCAGTAAGATAACTCAATAGGAAAGACAACTTAAAATAGCCGCCCCGGTGGCGCAGTGGTCTAAGCGATGGCCTCTGATCATTCGTCCGTAAGGGGCCCGGGTTCGAATCCCGGTGAGGCATGGATGTTGTGTTTGTCTTACGGCACTGGCTCTCTCCCTTCACTGGAACCAGTGACCCTAAATTAGGGACGGGCGACTGCTTATAGTCCATTGAGTTGCTCACGGTGGTCGTTAGACCTCCAATCAAAAAAAAAAAAAAACTTAAAATATTCAGCGACAGGGAGGCAACTCTGCTGACGCATCTCCGTTCACAGGACCGACAGAAAGGAGGCAAATAGGAAATAATATTGGTAAATGTGTAGATTAGGGTCCTAAATTATTTCGTCGGAAAAATATTAGTATCTGGAAAAAGTGCGACGCACACATTTTAGTGTATGAAAATTAATGACAAATGGTGTAGAAATTTCCTTTTTTTAAATGTCTTTTAAATATTTGTATCGCAATATTTACCTGTAAGTACGACTCTGTGAAGAGAAACTGCGGTAAGCCTAACGCATCAGTCCGGCGACGATGTGAAGTTTGCTTCGTTAAAAGGAAGGTTCGTTGCTGTACCGAAATGACGGGAGGAAGAGTACAAGAAAAGCGGTTACGTTGTTTGCAGGACAACGATAAATGTTGTAGTCATGCGCTACAAGAAATAGGTCTACATTATTCACCCTTTATTTTGTTGTATCCTTTACATAGTTGGTAGGAAAAACCGGATAAAACCTCTATGATTTGCAAACGATATGTATCAGTAAGACTGAAACTTACCTGCGAACAAGGTATTAACAGAACCAAAAGTGCAATGGCACAGCAAAGCAGTTACGAATGAAAGCCGTTCAAAGCACAACCGAAAGTAATACTTCCCCAGTTTTCTGCAAAACATAGAAGGGCATATTGGTACTTTCTATTTCGAATCAAGAAATCATATGCGAAAAAACAAAAAATGTTTCAACATCGGCTTTAAAAACAATGGCAAACATGAATGAACTACTGTATGTTCTGTAGCGTATGAGAACAACATGGTTTGCTCTCCTGGCAAGAACGTACGCGGTTTCATTTGTAGTCGTCCGCGTGTGAATTACACGCCGCGGCATAGAATATTCCTTTCAACGCAGCAAATCTTAACATCGTCGCCGTAACGATGCGTTATGCCTACCGCAGCTTTTATTCACAGCGTCTTACTACAGGTAAATATTACGATAGAAATCTTTAAAAGACATTTAAAATATGAGATTTCTGCACCATTTGCCATTATTTTCCATACTCTAAAATCTGTACATCGCGCTTTTTCTAGGTACTAATATTTTTCCGACGAAATAATTTAGGACACTAATCTACACATTTATCATAATATTGGCATTAGCTCTACGTGTAGGAATAAGTAATCTAAAACTATTCAAGGAAGAGAGCGCTTCCTAAAGCTAAAGACCTTCTTAGTTCAATAGAGATAACACCACTTCACACTAGGTATTTGCAAGCCGACCTGTCTGCAATAAATGCTCATTTCGTGAAGTTGTTTTAGCTCCATTTAATTTAGAATCTGCGAGCTTCTCCTTAAGGTTGAAGAACACAACGTTTAGTCACTATGAATTATGTTATATTCTTTGTCGACTACGGTTTCTTTATTCTTCGGCTCAGCATGTCCTAAGGAATCACAGCACGTAAAATCCGTTGTAAACAAGAAAATTATGATTTATTGTGATTAAACACTGTTTTCTTCAACCTTGGGCACTTCACAATGTTTGTAATCTGAGAAGGAAAGGCCACAATTTGTGTACCACTGATCTAACTGAGATTTTGCTATATTATTCGACGTACAAAATGAGGAAAAATGCATATTGGTTAATTTCGCAATCCCTTGAATTCAGAGATATCGCGCCGAAAGGTGCAATACAACATAATGCTACGCATATATTCTATGCCAATATGTGTCGAAAGAGTATGCTTCCTGCTGTATATTTAAGTTTCAAGTGTAGTTTACTCAAAACATAGAATTTGCGCAATCGGGGTTTTGGCATTTCACAAATATATTAGGTTTAGTTCAAACGCACAGTCCTACGTCGTAAAGAAGTATTATGGAAGAAAACTTGACATCTCATCGCAATATTCTCTCGTTGCGTGCTAACCGTTATTTAACTTTTTGTCTAAAGCACCCAGAATGCTCTAACCAAGCTCACTGTGGTTGAATATGCGAATTTCGGTAACACTTCACATAGCTCTTCGGTTTTTTTGCTTATGTCATCTGCGCAACTTAACGTTGTACTGTACCTTTTGGGGGCGACATCTCTGAATTCAAGGGACTGCGAAATGAACAAAAGTGCGTATTTTCCTCCTTTTGTACGTAGAATAATATAGCAAAATATCAGTTAGATCCGCAGTAGCCAAATCGCGGCCTTCCCTTGTAAGATTTATAGACAGCTCTTCCTTATTTTTACAGATCAGCTGTGGCTCCTTGTATAGCCACATCAGATAATGTTAAATTTGCCCCCCGAGAGGATTGACGGCTAAATCTTAGCCAACATTTGATGGTTGGTTGGTTAGTGGATTTTAGTGGCGCAAGGGCCAGGTTTGGCCAAAGAGCGCCAGAGAAAGAACTATCAGGTACAGAAATTTAAAAGCGTGGAAAATGATTAAGAGCGGACAGGCTTGGTAAAAGTTGAAAAAGAGTATGATAAAAGCTGTGAAGACAAGGTAGTTAATTAGGTTTATATAAAAATTTAATAATTTACTATTATAATTATAATTTTTTTTGTTTTTAAACACAACTACACAAAGGATGAGTCACTCTCCTCCCCCCACACTCCTCTGCAATGCTGGCAGAGGGCGGGGACGAACTGTCACTCTCCTCCCCCCATGTTCCTCTGCAATGTTGTTTGAGGCTGGGGACGAACTGTCACTCTCCTCCCCCTATGTTCCTCTATAATGTTGGTTGAGGGTGGGGACCTCGCTGAGGCCGAGACAGTGGGATGGACACTGCACACCTTTGCGGATTGAGGGCCGGGTCTTCCGCACGTGCAGGCTTTCAGCTGGAAACTGGAAGAGACGGTCGGCTGCAAAAGAGAAGGCCCAGAATCAGGTATTCGAAAAATCTCGAGCTCGGGGAAAAACACCTGTGTCGCTTGGTCAGCTGTAGATCCCTTGGCAAGGGCGGCGAGAGCTACAGGGCGCGGAACAAAGGGCTGCACGGGTTGTGGCAGAGACTGAACTACTGCGGCAAAAGTACGCTGTCGGTTGGTGGGTATACCCAACTTGGCCTTGGCAGCAGGGTACGAGAGGCCCTCCAGGGTCTTGAGGCGCTGGATTGCCATCTCGTCCTTCCATTTCATACAGTTGCGGGAGTAAGCTGCATGGGCCTCACCGCAGTTAACACAGCAGGCCGCAGAAGTGCAACCATCCCCGTCATGTTCACTGGAGCCACAAACGAGCGGAACTCTTACAGAAACGTTGGGAATGCCCGTACCTCTGGCACCTGAAACAGCGCAGAGGACTGGGAATGTACGGGCGAACTCCACAGACCAAGTAGCCAGCCTTGATTTCGGTCGGAACTTTCGGGGAGTTAAAAGTCAAGATTACATTTTTAGACTTAATCAAGGAACCATCGCGCCGGAACATCATACGACGAGCAGCAATAACACCTTGATCCGCAAGTTCAGTCACCAATTCGTCTTCACTGCATGGCAAGAGATCAAACTCTGAAATAACACCCCGAGAGGTGTTAAGAAACGGGTGAGGTGTCACTTTTACAGGAATGCCTTGGAGACTAGTGAGGTGCAGAAAAGTGTTACTCTGAGAAACACTGCAAGTTTGGACAAGCAGGTCCCCAGAGCGAAGCTTCCTCACAGACTTCAAGGGGCCAACTGCAGCGTCCAAAGCTTTAGAAATGAAGAATGGAGATCTGGTGGACAGTCTCTCATTCGGATCGATGGATTCTACAACTAAGTGTGTAGCATGCGTATTCACAACAATCGAGGGGAGACGACGCTTCGGAGCGACTGGTACAGCTGCCGAAGAAGAGTTTCCACATTCTTGGTCCAGATTATGGTCTAAAGATCGTTTAAGGGTATGAGACTTGGTAGGTTGAGAAGACGAAGGAGAGTCGTTGTCAACGATCATTTGCTCAGGTGACTTGAATTTGGAGCGTTTGTTTTTGGGTTTACCCATGGAAAAAGGAGAAGGATTCGTCTGCAGACTACTCCACCCACCACCGAGCCCTACAAGGGAGAACTGGAGGTCTGCAAGCCAAGAAAATGACGCTGGACGCAGTTCTGGAGCTTATACGTTGCAGATATAGTCCGTTGGCTGTGATCACACGCACTCGGCGGACACTTCGGCCTCCGGGTACCGTCATGCCAACGCCTTTGGCATGATCCCACAGCCCCCGGGCTCACCCTGCCGTGCTATACGACAAAAAAGCCGCTAAAACCCTGCACACAACTTGGTACAAGACTTCTGACTAGAGGTGGGTTAGTCTCTAGCCTCCCGTTTACAGCGAAGCCGGGGTCGAAGAGGAGTGTTGGCACACAGGAGGCACTTATCCGGTCTCCTGCGACCTCAGCCGCCAGACATCCCATTTCCGCCTCACGGGTCTCCGCACGCGGCAAACATGCAGGTAGGTCTAGCACCCAAACCAGTTAAAAGGAGAAAAGAAATCCAAAGAAGACAAATCCTGGAAGGGAACCTAAACGGAATCTCAGCAACCTACGAACTGAGCGGTTAATATAAAACAGTTAGTGGTGGAGGGTAACAAAACCACAAGACCGGGGTGTTAGTACATAACGTGGTAGCGATTAGGTAAAGTATACAACACGGGCAACTAGCCAGTGGAGAAAATAAATAAAAACGAAAAAGCGAGACACAAGACCAGCTCGGGATCGTGGGGCCGCGACTCCCCAACAGCTGGATGAACAGCCGTCCCTGCAAACACCAACAGCACCAAAACAAAAAACAGGCGGTGGCATGACAACAGATGTTGACCAGTCACAAGGTCAGCTAGGGCCGTGGGGGCGCCGCTCCCCAAATAACTGGAAAACCAGTTATCCCCGTGCGGGGGCCAACATTTGACCTATGACACGAATTAAATAAATGAAGACAGGAATCGAATCTTTCGAAATGCCATTGCAGTCGAATTGTCGAAGCGTGCGATACAGACTTCACTTACCTTAGCTTCGCTGGCTGTAGATGGAAACTTTCTGTCCTCCGCCAGTATCCATTCAGGGCTTCCTGGGGTTTTGTTGGAGCAGACAAATTCGGCTGTCTGCCTGCATAGGAATTTAAATTTTTACAATAAAATTTAGACTCAAAAAACATTCCATAAATTTAAGGCAAGGTGTGATGTATTCCAAATTGTGCAGTATGACGGCGTACGGTAACGATGAAAGGCAAAACACTCTGATACTAAACGTACGTTAATCTAGGCAACGTACTGTACTTTGTCTGAATCAAATCCCCGTTAGATCACTTAACTCATTATGTCAATGAACTACTTATTCCTGATACCTTTCTTTCCTCGTTCCTTTTATTTGAACAATTTGGTAGGGCGCCAAAAACCACCACCTACTTAAAGCTGTAGGCCCGCGCACCGAATACCGGAAGTTGGCCGACGTACAGGAGGGTAGTCTGGAAATGCGTGGCAATTGGTCGAGCTTGCTCGAAGATTTCAAGCTAACGGACAAGTAATTAAATTGTGTTTGTAACACACAAAGAACTACACAAACATAATTATTTGTACATGGGCAGTTTTCCTGAATACACCTTGAAAATCAAATTTCAGGAAATTTATGCCAATAACTACTCTTTTTTTTACAGATAAAGATGAATGTTTATGTTCTGGATCCAAATAGATTTGTTTAATGCTACTAATATACTTAATACATAAGTTTTAATCTTTGACAAGGTAACTTTTTCTAAATAGTGCTCTGGAAGACAAAAATTGTAATCTTTATATTTGCTTACCAAAATGAAGTTGTCCAAACACGAAACTAGATGGTACTAAAATTTAAAAAAACTTGTTGCGTCATTAAAATGTCGTTATTGTACATTTATTAATGTAACAATTGCGCAATTTTATTAGAATCTTAATTTATTGGATGCAATTAGTCGATCAACCAGAAATTCACTGCATGTATGTTAAAAAGTGTTTTATTGAGTCTTAGTTAATATACTAAAACACACAGGAGAAAATTCAGTTTTTCTTCTTGACCGTTTTTTTTTAGTTAACATGGATTGCAGATAAATTGCTAGTTACTGTCTGATATGAAAATACATTTTTACTAAAGGAATTGTTTCATTACTCAATATTTCGTAGCCGTAAGCTCGCAACGGATGAAAAATCTGATTCCTTAAATGCGTCAATTGACATCTTTTGAAACGACGGCGGTACTTCGTAATGGGCCCTAAAACTAATATTTCAAGTAGAAGAATAATTTGTTCACAAGTACATGAATGACACGGTGAACTATGACGACACTATAACTTCAAGTGAAACTATGACGACACTATAACTTCAAGTGAAACTATGACGACACTATAACTTGATGTGAAACTATGACGACACTATAACTTCAAGTGAAACTATGACGACACTATAACTTCAAGTGAAACTATGACGACACTATAACTTCAAGTGAAACTATGACGACAGTTTATAATTGGATTACGGGAATGGTTTATCACTTCTAGTGAAGTGACAGCGATGCTTTCACATTAAGTTGACGAATCTGTCTTGCTTACACTTTTACGTCGGAATTATTGCTACTCTAGACTTTACGCTGTAATTTCTTTTTCTTCTGTATTTTAAAAGTTTATAAGACAAACGTGTAAACTCTGCAACTGTTTGAAAAAACTAACACAGAAATCCTTATTTAAATGCAGTGAAACTCTAAAGAATGCGTGTCTTGTTTAGTTATACGTAAAGACTCGTTCACTTCGCACATCGCCGTACCACTTCCAGCATGCCGCCTCGGTGGCGCAGTGGTCTAAGCGATGGCCTCTGATCATTCGTCCGTAAGGGGCCCGGGTTCGAATCCCGGTGAGGCATGGATGTTGTGTTTGTCTTACGGCACTGGCTCTCTCCGTTCCCTGGAACCAGTGACCCTAAAATTAGGGACGGGCGACTGCTTATAGCCCATTGAGTTGCTCACGGTGGTCGTTAAACCTCCAATCAAAAAAAAAAACTTCCAGCATCTCTCTCTCTCCCCGACTACGGACTACCCAAGTGACGTCTCAATTCGGTCAGCGGGCCTGTAAGCTATAAGGGGGTGATGCAAAAACAAATGATATGTTTTGCTTGCAGTAATATATTAAAATAATAAAATACAATAACAAATGCCTCCTGCTGTGAAAATTGTTCATGTTTTCCTGTTGGGCTAGCTTCCGGCAGAATAAAACGTCACGTATAGGTTACGAACATTCTAGTGTCACGAGACGAGTCTGGCGTCTCTCTATTTGTTAGCTCATTGGGCCACTTAAGTGGTGCAGACCAATGAACGCATTTTACATTATTCGGGTGACGGCAGAAGGTGGTTGCTGCGGACGGCTGCTAATTCAATGCTGTCTCTGTTAGATTGCCCCTTACTGTTGGAGAATTTTCAACATCTTAATGTTTTTGGAGTATGCAGGGCCGGGTGGAACTTTTGCGGAGCTCGGGGCGAAATTTCTAGCGAGGCCAGGAGCAAAATTTCCTTGCGGGCCCTAGGAGATAAATCTCATAGTTTAATGAAGTCATAAGGAAGTCCTTACGTAAATAAATATGGTGTTCTCATATTGCTGTGAGCTTAATGAAAAAAAGTATAATATGTACTGAAAGTGCAGAGAAAGAGAGAGAGAGAGAGAGAGAGAGAGAGAGAAAGGGAGAATGAGTGAAAAGGGCTGAAATATACGATTTCTTTCGGGGGTGAAGGGGTTCAGGTTGCAGTATGGTTTTTATATAGCAATTGTCTTACAAAATGAAAGAAAGTTAACTTTTAACTAATCTTCGTAGTAAGCATTTTTGCATAGCAAACATTTTTGCTTAGCGAATAATAATTATCTGTCTTAAATAATTTGTTCATATATATATATATATATTTCCTGGTACATGTTTTAGTGATTGATTTTTGAAACATGGTGGAATGACTAACAAATTAGGGACTTTTTTAACCTTTTATACGCTCTCATGTATGACAACTGCTGTTTTTTTATTTCTAGAACTTCATTTTAAAGTCGTTGTGTATTTGGCCAGCATATACAGCTATTTTTCTTTTTAACATGTCTTTTGCAAAAAAGATGGTGCTTATGTTATCGGTTTGTCTGTCCGTTATCGGTTTGTCTGTCGGTTTGTCTGTCTGTGGACAGCATATCTCTGCAACTAGTAGTCTGATTTCAAAACTTCTTTCTTCATCGGGAAGCTTGAAATGTGGGAATGATGATCCTTCATTTCGTTTTCCTTATGATGTGCAGTTTTGTCGCAAGAGGGTGCAAATGCAGATGATATCAAATTCAAAATACATTTTATTCCATGTAATAAAACATCAGATGCTTGTAAACATCAGATTGAACAAATTATTTTTGCTTCCGATTCCATTTATGTCGAAGACTATTTTAGGTATTGTCACTTTCTTGGTCACGTATAATTTTTCCGCAACGGGGCGTAAAGTAAAATAGCGTTTTTCACGATATTTATGCTTCTAAAACTCGGATTAAAAATATTCTTTCAGAAGCTAATATAGTTCTTGATGAGAAATCGTCTGCATATAATTTTTAATTTTTGGAAAAGATGGTTTAGCTACCAGAAGGCGTAAGTGTTAATTTCTGCTTCTCATGCATTCGCAAAGAACTCTGATCTCCTAAATTCTCGATTGAGAAAACTCTTCCGTGGGCAGATACCACTCACGTCGATAAACCTTTTCGCAATATATTCTTCTCAAAATAATGTGTGGGTTCTCTGCAAGGGGGCGTATATTTATATATATATATATAATATTTTTGTCAATATCGCTGCGTCTAAAAGTCTGATTTGAAAAATTCCTTCTTTGTTGGATAGAGTTTCTGGCGGGAAATGTTTTTCACATAATTTCAAAATTTTCAACTAATTCATAGACTTTCGGCTAGGGGGCGTAAGGGTAATTTGCGTTTCCCCCGATATCTCTGATTATAAAGCTCCGATCTGAAAATTTCTTTCTGCAGCGGATACAGCTCTTGAAGGGAAATCGTTCGCATATAATTTCTAATCTTTGGTAAAGATGGCTTGAGCACCGGGGTGCGTGAGATTTAGCTTCCCAAATTTCAATTGAAAAAAACATTCGTGGGCCGATACCACTCACGTCGATAAACATTTTCGGGATATTTCCTTCTTAAAATGATCCCTGGTTTTTCTGCCTGGGGGCGTAGACGTATATAATATTTTTGTCAATATCTCTGGTTGTATGAGTCTGATTTGAAAAATACCTTCTTTGTTGCATTGCGGTTCGAGTACTAAATGTTTCTCATATAATTTCAAATTTTTAAGGAAATTCATAGACTTTCCGCTAGGGAGTGTTAAGGTAAATTGCGTTTTCCCAGATATCCCTGCTTCTTAAACTCCGATTTGAAAAATTATTTCTGCATCGGACAAGCTCCTGATGGGAAATATTTTGCATATAATTTATAATATTTAGTAAAAACTGGTTCGTCCACCAGGGAGCGCAAGTGTTAATTTCTGCTTCTAATGTATTTGCAGCAAAGTCTGAGATTGAAAAAATTGAAAAAATTCTTTCGTGAACTGCGTCTTCCTCGTTCGTGAACCACATCGAAGAACCATTATTCTTTCGTGAACCACATCGAAGAACTTTTCGAGAACACTTTCTTCTTAAAATATTGCATGTTTTTTCCGCAATGGGGGTACATGCATAGCTTATTTTTGTCCATAGCTCCGCTTGGACAAAAATAGGCTATGCATGAGTCCGATTTGAGTCCGATTTCAAAAATTCTTTCTTTGTTTTGAACGTTTCTGCTGAAAAATGTTTCTCATTTAACTTCAACTTTTTTCTTAACTCACAAGTCTGCCACTAGTGGGTCGTATATTCACGTTTTCGTTAATAGCAATATATTCGGGACTAAAAACCCTATTGAAAAACTTCTTTTTCGGTCAGATACTACCAACTAAGCAAATCTGTTTTTCTCAATATCGCTGCTACCACATGTCCGATTAAAAAACATTCTTTCAAAACCGGATGCCATTTACCTTCTGGAACACTTTATCTTAGTACATGGGGAATTTTGCAGTTCACATTTCTGTCGGTAGGAGATGTTTGTGTACTTAAATTTGCAGCTGTATCACAGCTTCTAAAAACACTATTGAGAAATTCCTTTTTTTGTTTATTGTATGCCATTCGCTATAACAGAGATGTTAAGCATTATCCTTTTTAAATAATGGAAAGATTTCCCGGTAGGTACGTAAGGATCGAAACTTATTTTTTTGCTATCTCTGCTTCCAGGAGACGTATTTGAAAAGTTATTTTCCCTTAGTACAGCATTTTTCATGAAGAATATGTTTCGCCTATTTTCAATTTTTCCATTGTGCGAAATTCTTCAGCTAGCATATGTGGGCTTATATCATGTTCCCGTTTCTATATTTCTTTCTTTAACTGTTCGATTTGAAAATCTATTTTTCTCTGATACCTTCCTTGTGCTAAGAAAACGTTTTGTGTGACATTTGTTAATTTTCGTAACATGCTCTTTAGCCGCTGGTAGAACTAAGTGGATGATTCTATTTGTGGATGTTTTACCGATTGTAAAGACAGGTTGATCGTATTCCTAACCGGTTCCATCGATTTTGATTAGCTCTGATAAATTTAATTCGCATCAGAACGTATTCCAAAGACGTGCTCTTTACAACCGAAAATTCGGTGTCATATTTCTTGTTTTTAAATGTATCTGGTTTACCCACAAATTTTTGAACATGTGTTAACAGTACGGAGTCTCAACATGATGAAATTTAATTTGCAGTTTCATGAATGTGGAAAAGTTTCAATTGATTAAAATAATAATTTGAAATGTGCAAATCTCAGTGTCCGTACAGCGAAGAGCAGTAACCTATTGGAAAGTAGGGAATCACAAAATTAACGAAAAATATTATAAAGATATCATTTTAAGACCTCGCGCCCCAAAACTCAAAAAAAAGTAGCCGTAAATATAAGGAATTCTAGCAATTTTTTTATTTTCTTCTAAACTGCGGTGCCCAGTCGAGACGTGGAGCTCGGGGCGACCGTCCCGGTTGCCCCAATTGTCCAGCCGACCCAGCTCTCAGTTGTTGCGTAAATTCACTAAGAAGTGATGTCATTGGTTGCTTACCAACCTGAAGCACAGCGAAGGGAATCTCAGTCGAAATAAAGAATACGTAGTTCGTTTGTGCTCCGTGTCTTCATATGTGGTGCAAACTCGTCTCTTAATTTCGGTCACGTGGTAAAGCAGGTGTGTCTGCGGTTGTCTGCTTTTCGAGAATTTTGAGCCAAAGATAAAATGGCTTCTACGTAAATATTTTTTGGACAAAAATTTGCGTAAACAATATGAATTGTTTTCGTTTCCATAATATTGCATGGAATTATGACGGGTTCCTAAAGCACATTTATAGCAGTTGAAAAACATTTAAAACAAATTGAAAGGAAGAAAATGACACGCGCATACATCAGAAATTCAATACAGGGTGCATAGGAAAGTCCCTTTAGCCTTAAATAACTTGTCAACGGAGAGAAGTACAGTTATGCAAGTGAGATAACGGTTTAGTAAAGCAACTACTCCAGATCAAATACAATCAATAGCAGCGCCCCTAGTGACGAAATGCGGAAGTTAGCCATTGCAAAACGAAAACGAAAAGAGATAGAGCAAAATTTCCAAATACAAAGTTGTAGAGCATCTATTAATTAGTACAAAACGTCATTTGTTTGACACGGATAAGATAAATTGTCGCCTGAACACCCTAAAATATCCGAAATCGATGCGCGCCGATTCGAATCTGTATATTCACATTTAGCAAATGTAGCCGTATGCAAATGCAGATTGTGACGTACTACCGTACCTACGATATAATAAACAGTAGCAGGATATACCCTGATCAGAAGTTTAGGTCTACGTACGCTGAGTGAGAATGGTGAGCTTCACTCACTCCCAACATTGAGAGATGGTGCTTATTTACGGCGAATACCAACGGACAAAGATACCTCCAACTATTACAGGATATCATACCTGAGTTTTTAGATGACATTCCCATGTCCGCATTACGTTCCTTGTGGATTCAACATGACGGTACCCCTGCACACCAGCCAGCAGCAGTGCCACGCTTTCTCACAGGCTGTTTTGGGCAACGAATCATCGGGTATGGTTGTGTTGCTGAATGGCCTCCACGATCGCCGGACCTCACTCCGTTGGATTTCTTCCTCTGGAGTTACGTAGAAAATCAGGTGTATGCAACAGCGCCTACAAGTCTGCTGGATCCACGTCGTCGTGTTACAGATGCTTGCAATAGTGTGGCAACTTCCATGCTGAGGAATATGCATGCACAGTTACTTTCACGAATACAAATGTGTATCGTGGGCAATGGCGAACTCTTCGAACATACTCGACATTAACTTTTTATCACTGTGCGCCAGTTTGCCTTTCTTGTTTTAGTTTTGTCTGACGTCATCAAACTGTACTGACATAAGTACGCATTTATGCAATAAACTGTGTGTATTTGCTCATACCTATGCCTGTTCCCTTCAAACGTTTGCACAAAAGGTCGCGCATCGATTTCGGACATTTTAAGGTATTCATGCGACAGTTTACCTTATCCTTGTGAAACAAATATCGTTTTATACTAAATAATTGATGCTCTACAACGTTGTATTTGGAAATTTTGCTGTATCTCTTTAAATTTTCGATTTGCAATGGCTAACGTCCGCATTTCGCCACTAGGGACACTGCTATCGGTTGCATTCGATCGGGCGTAGTCGCTTTACTATACCGTTATCTCACATGCATAACTGTACCTCTCTCCGTTTCCAAGTTATTTCCGGCTAAAGGGACTTTCCAAAGCACCCTGTATGTATGTTGGCATTGAGCTGAGGGTTTTAGGGTTTCTTGTGTCACCTCACAATCACCGCTGAATTATTCTTTACTCTCTGAATTCAGTGAGTTGCATTAAAGTAAGATTCTCTAAATGTCATGCCACTTTCATTTCTTGTTATATTTATTCCTGCCGTTGAATTTGCGTACAGAGGGTATTATTAATGCCTTATTTCTTTGCAATTATCTTGGATATGTTTCGATGATGTTACAGACTAACACTTACTATTTGATATTGTTGTTCTATAATAGCTAAACATCTTTGACATAGGAAATTTATAACAAATAGTTGAAAATATGAATTTCATACCGAAAGTAAATTAATCTAACAATTTCTGTCTATTACGTGAAAAGATAGTTTCATTAAAATTAATTTCACATTTTTTTCTATAAGAATTTTCTCACATTAACCATATTTGAAAGCAGTTTGCTGGGATTCAACCATCTTTTCGAAAAACCTTATGATTCTCGCACCTAAGTTTGTCCTAATTGAAGAAAGTGGGCAATGGGTGCGAATATTCATAAAATATTTTGCTTCCAAACTCCGACTGTATGTTTCGCATTGTTAGTAGAAGTAATAAAATGTTTGTGTATAAGAATAACATGAGCGCAGGGTATACTGAACATAAGGTTCTGAATTTTATCCCAATACATAGTATGACTCAGGAATTTATGTCGATTTATACTATGCATTTTTCGCATCATGGCTTTTGTTTTACAGACGGAAATCTTAATACAACATGTTGGCTCAATACTTAGTACGAAACCCGTAATTTCAAGGATATGTTGGAAACAGGCAAAATTCCTTATGGAACTCTGTTGAGAGAAAACTCTTTTGCAGAATGATGCTGAAAATATTACTTTTCCGTTTTTTAGTTTTCATTTCTTTGTAGTAAGGTTAAGGTAATCTTAACAAGAATAACAACATTCATTTTTTTCTTAATGCAGGCGTTAACACATGTCTAACTCTCATGCGACAATGGTTTTAGAAATTTAACGGCAAAGATGGATATCTTATAACATCACTTTTGAAAGTCAGTTCTCGCATTTTTAGTTCCGATTTTGAGGCAGGAGATATAGTGATCGCATCTAAGAAATATCTCACCTGATGGACTAACTAGTAGTTTTGAAAACTTGAAGTGTATTGTATTTTTAAGATAAGTAATTTTAGTTGTCATGGTGAAGATGCTGCAAGTTCATTAGGAGGAGAATGTGTTAAAAAGTAGACATGACAAGGAAGGCGACGTTAGTTTATTAGGAAGCGGATCTACATGTGATTTGTCATTAGCGTTACAGCAATGTGGTTAACCAGAGACAAACTTTCGACAAATCCTTTGAGGGAGAAAATACCAGGATGATGACTTTGCTTGTTGAAACTATATTTTTCTGATTCGGTCCGGTCCTCAAGAGATGCCTTGGAATTCCAGATGTTCCACTAAAATCGGAGACCATTCCGTGCAAAAGATGAGTTTCAATGCTTCATTTCACACATATAAAAGTTCATGCTTTGTTTACCGCTACATTAGTTTCTTCGACAACCCAGCGTTCTTCCAATCAATGCCTTCTTTACCAGTATCTTGTTTCTTAGCTTTTTTCCAATCAAAGTCTGATTTGCAGGAATCATTAAGTGCATTTCCCAAACTATCAGCGGTCTATATGTAGGATTGAACATCCAATATGAGCTGCTTCTAATGTTGTATTGAAATATTTTTTTTAAGTATTGGTCTATATTTGCACTTGAAAGAATCAGTCATATATAAGTTCCCTTATTCACGTTTTTCATTTTCTGATTCTCTTTTGTTTCTTTCTAAGGTGAATAATAAATAATAGACTTTCTAAGGTGAATAGTAAATAAGTGAAAGATAAGACTAAGAACATAAGGTTACTTAAATACTAAGAATAAAGTTCTAAAAAAATATTAGGAGATAAAAAAAAACATGGAAGTTATTGGCCATACTTCATATATTTGCAGTATATTTTCGATAAAACTGTATATATCTAATAATTTCAGAAGATTTAGGCGAAATGCTTCAAAAGTTATAAAGCTACTTAAAAAGAGTGAGTTCTTGTTTTAAATGATACCTCTCTTCAACAATGGCAGGGCATCCATTCTGCATGAGCGACGGAGGCAGCATTTACTTATTAAGTGGTTTGTGGGATGATTGTGTTATCGATTTTAAAGTTCCTTCCTGCTGTTAAAAATATATAACTTTATAAATCCTTCAATGCAATTATTTGACGGCAGAAGATGCTAATTGAGCCGAAATTTATTGTCGTATGAAGGATGTGTATGGGAATGAGTGTCAGTCACGGTGAGTAGTATAGGGTTGATCACATCTGGGTTAAACAGACACGTCACCATTTCCACGATTATGTCAACAGTTGCACATGGAGTATAGAAGTATCAACATCCACCTAAAGTTTCGTAGTAGTATAGGCTTGATCACATCTGGGCTAAACAGACACGTCACCATTTCCATGATTATGTCAACAGATGCACATGGAGTATATAAGTATCAACGAGCACCTAAAGTTTCATTCTTGTAATGTAACTGTAAAATCTTGAAACGGTTTTCACTAGGCTGATATAAAATTCTAACCGATTTTTTAAATGGATCATGACAAATTATTCTTTATATTTTTCACTGCTTTTGCAGTTACTTTGGATATAGTATTATTAGTTAATTTAGTTATTAATACTGAAACGGTGGCAGAACTAGAAGTTGATTTAAAAAATTCCTCATGCTTTAAATCTATACATCTTGGACGCAGTTATTATTTTCATCAGTGTGAGAAAGATGGAAAGAATGTCTATGATATCCGTTATTTTTTTCGCGATGAGAATCGAAATTTAAAAGCTTATGTAGTTGGTGTACAGTTACTTGAAAATGAGTTTAAGCGCATTTGTCAAACATGAAGTTTAAGCATCCTAGTACTTGCATTGTTGTTGGTCCCTCGCAATCAGGGAAGACAACCACCGTTAGAAAAATAATTCATCAAAACATCTACGATTGCCAGCTTAAAAAAATCAAGTGGTGTTATTCAGTATACCAACCATGGTTCTTAGAAGAGAAAGACATTGAATTCGTATGCGGTATGCCTGATACGTTTGATGATGTAGACCTCGTTGTCATCGATGACTTAATGAGTTCGCTAACAGAGAAGCTGGCGTTTCTGTTTACCGTGGGTTCGCATCATGCTAATGTAAGTGTGATATTAATAATACAAAACTTGTTCCCACGGAATAAAGTAATGCGGGATATAAGTCTAAACACACATTATCTTTTGTTTTTCAAAAATAACAGATATATAAGCCAGTTACAATGTTTAGCTCGTCAAGCTTTTGTTCATCAGTCAGCGTACTTGATGGATGCCTATAAAAAAGCAACGACTCAAAAGTTTGGTTATTTACATCTCGATTTTCGACCTGAAACTGATGTCAATTTAAGACTGAGAGAGTCTTGTTTTCCTGATGAAAACGGTGTTCACTGGGTTTATCTACCAAAATAATGAAAAATATAAAAAAAAATTATCACTTACTAGCATTGTTAAGCAAATCATCGCCTTTGCAGAGGAAAGCTATATTAAAAACTGCTTCAAAGGATCAGATTCATTCTATTTGTGAAATCTGTAGCAACGTCTTAGAAGGAAACTTGCCTATCAATTTGCATAAAATAAAAAAGTATAAACATGGTATTCGACAGCTGGCAAATAAAAAGATTCCTCTACCCAAGAAAAGAAAAATTTTATCCAGTCAAACTGGTGGATTTCTACCATTAATAATACCCACTGTGCTATCAGTTCTTGGAGGTTTAGTAGGAAAAGCAATAGGAAAACGTATATAAACTATGGCTCAGAAAATGGCTTTAGTTCCTCCTGAGCTGCTCGCAGCTTATCAGTTTCAAAAACCGTCAGTACGTTTAGAAGACGATATCGGATCGCTCTTAGATCAAAGTTCAATTCCTGATTATGTGAAAGTTAAACTGCTGAGTCAGCTCATCACTAGATATCAAAAAACTGTTCATTCTCCAAGACAACCTATGCCTGTAAGCATCGTACCTCCATCCGAAGAACAGAAACTGATGTATTCAGATGCTAAACCTTTAAAGAATGATGATGACTTAAGTAAAGACCCCATAGCAGAATCGATCATAGTAACAGTACCTCGCTTACATCAGAAGTATATTCCACATATTTTGTCCGTGGTACAAAAGAAAAATTTCAAATGGAACAATAAAGGCGAACTTGTTATTAACGGTGATTCGGTTCCTGGAAGTAATATCGTAGACTTATTTTCATACCTTATGAGAAACCGTAAACATGATACTGTACCAGTTGGATTTCAACCCTTTATTGAAGTAATAAAATCAGTTAATCTTCCTCTGCAATGGATTGGTAAAAAACGTTTGAGGGATAACTTAGAAGCTTCTCCAACTTCGAGATTAAACAGTTAATCTGTGTTTTATGACCCGGTTTCTCCAAATGGACGTAGAAGTTCTACGGAAACTTCATTAGCATTGGAAGCAAACAGACCTTCACAAAGCAGACGCATGACACGAAGTACATTACCAAGTAAATCAAGAAGTCATTCAGCAGATGCAAAATGGCTAAGTTATTGAAATCCCTTTACTATGATTTTAAACATCCTGCAAGTTTTGGGGGCATTAATAAATTGGCACAAACGAGCAAGCTTCCGTATAACAAAGTGAAAGAATGGCTAATGTCTCAAGACACATATAACTTGCATAAACCTGTTAAAATTCAGTATTCACGTAGAAAAACCATAGCATTGGCTCAAGATGAATTATGGCAAGCTGATTTAGTAGATCTAAAAGCTTTATCGAAGCAGAACAAAGGTGTGAAATATCTTCTAACAATTATCGATGTATTTTCAAAATATGCTTTTGTCGTTCCTTTGAAAAATAAGAAACCTGATTCAGTTTTATCTGGCTTTAGAAAGGTATTCAAGAAAAGAAAGCCACAAAAATTGCAAACTGACAAGGGAAGTGAGTTTTTTAATAAAAAAGTGATACTGTGTTTTAAAAAGTCTAACATTAAACATTATGCTACTCATAGTAATACTAAGGCAAGTGTAATTGAGCGATTCAACAGAACTTTGAAAGAAAAAATGTTTCTGATATTTACTCACCGGTCTTCATACAAATATTTTAATATATTGGAGAGTCTTGTTCATAGCTACAACAATAGTATACATCGTAGTATAGGAATGTCACCTGCAGAGGTAAAGAAACAACATCACTCTCAAATTTTTGAAAAATTGTATGGAAAGGAACAACGAAAAAAAGATTTGTTTTCTCTGTTAACGATCAGGTTCGTATATCAAAAGTAAACCATGTTTTTAAGAAAGGTTACTAACCAGGATGGACTGAAGGAATTTTTCTTGTTCATGAACTTGTTCCTTCGGATCCACCAACCTATATAATACGTGACATGCAAGGGGAAATCATTAAAGGAAAATTTTACGCAGAAGAATTACAAAAAATAAAAAAAACCGAGCAGGATTTGTGGCGTATTGATAAAATTCTTAAAGTTAAAGGGCGTGGTAAGAAAAAGGAATTATATGTTTGTTGGAGCGGATTTCCTGAAAAATTTAATAGCTGGATAAGCGCATCATGGGTGAAGAATTTTATGTAACGTTAGCTAGCACTGCAAGTATGAAGTATTTTCCTAATAATACTCAAGGACATTTCCTAACGAAGCTGTCACAGCCACTTACATTGTCTGGTGCATGGGAAGTAGGTTTAACAGAAATCATACCTCCTAGAAGCTGGTTGAACATCACTGAAAGTAATAATGAGTACGAGCTTGTTCATGATAAAGATGTAATGGAAACAGTTGAAGTACGTGGCGCCGAATATAATATCCCCTTAATTTCAGACGATAACGACAAAGGGAAAATATTTTTCGATACTATTAACGAGAATATACGAACAATAGTTAAGACTGATGCTGTCTCGTTTGTGTTACACGAAGACAAGAGGGTAACACTTGATATCGCGAAAAATTATGAAGTTCACATATCAAATGAAACGGCTGAAAAATTATTGTATGTTTTGCATTTACCAATTGAAAGCATAGTTTTAACTGAAAACAATAAGCATGAATTTCACTATCGAGAAACTAAAGCTAATTTGTCAAATCAATTTTTCAAAATCATCGATAAAACTTTAGTTCAAGATAAAGAATATGTTATACCTCTTTTGTCAATTAAACATAGCCAAAGTGAAAACATATTTGAGAGTATAAATCAAAATATTTTACTTGTACTTAAAAAGAATCTCATAACATTTTCATTAAATGTCTCTGAAAATAAAGTAACTGTGACTATACCACAGAATTATGAAATGCATGTGGCAGCAGCAAATGCTCCGTCTTTGTTACATATGCTCAACTTGCCTTTAGTAAACCACATACTGAAGAAAACTGCTACTTTTGAATATCATCATGTAACTGTTTTCAACGAGGCTGAGTTCTTTACTGTTGTTGAAAAGAAAACTGTAGAAGTAAAAAAACTCGTAAAAATCACAGAAAAAATTCACATTCTTGTAGGATTATATACGAATCCAAAAGATTTATTTGATGTCGTCAGTTATGCAGAATTTAAACTTTTAGCAAACAAGAAAGTTCAAATGTTAATAGCGGAACACAAAACAATTATATTTTGCGATGGATTGAAAGATCTGTTGGGTTTCAAAATTTCTGTTTTTGATGCAGGCACATACATAAGTGATTACGTTATAGAACTGGATGCAGGAATCACCGAAATTTTTGTGTATAGTGATGTAGTTGATTCACATCGTGTAGGCGATACCGTTGCCCCGCTTTTAAGAATAATTCCTGTAATGAGCGAGACGAAAGACCAGATAGTAAAACTGTATACATCACCTTTGTATTTTCCTATAAGGAAAACTTATGTAGATACGATAGAAATCGATTTAAGAACAAGCGGAGATGGGAATATAATTTTCACAGGTGGTAAAACTTTTCTGGTGTTATGCTTTAGAAGAAGACTATAAAAACAGAGTTTTTGATGGCATCGTCATTTCACATTTGTTTGCTTTGGTGAATGATATATCTATGCCTTTGAACATCTTGTCTCCATTATCAAGATTATAACTTCTTAAGAGAAAACTATGAAGTCGCAAAAGTGGAATTGTGCCGATCACTATACCGACCAGATTGGGGGAAATTTGTACTTTAGTGGACCATTACATCAACGTGGATATGGATTGTTTGGTGATATACTACGACATATCACGCCAATTTTGTCAAAAGCAGGAAAATATGTGGGTAAACAATTACTTAGTACAGGAAGAAACGTTATATCTGATTTAACATCCGGAAAGTCTTTAAGTGAAGCGGCTAAAACAAGATTTAAAGAAGCAGCTGGGAAAATAAAAACTGATGTATTACAAAAGCTCGAGCAAAGTGGTAGAATGAAACCTATAAAAGAAAACGCAAACCTAAAACTGGTAACAGTTCTGCGGCTAAACGTATGAAGAAAAGTTCACGTAAATTGGGTCATTATCGAGATATATTTAATTACAAGTTAAAAGGCTATCATGGATTCGAGGTCTTGCCCCTGTCTAAAAAGCGAACTGGAACTCTTTTCTACAAGACCTACTCAAGTTGCAATTCAAAATTCAACCTTCGTTGAGTTTCAGCCTATTGCAACATTAACAGATAAAAGTCCAGTGGAATTTTACATAACTGGAAGCGGAAAACAATATTTTGATTTAGCGCATTCCATATTGCACATGCAAATAAAAATTTTAAAGAAGAATGGTGATAATGTGCCAGAAGCTGAAAAAGTTACAGTAATTAATTACGTTTTAAACACAATGTTTAATCAATGTTCAGTGTTTTTAAATGACAAGCTTGTACAATCAGAAAATAATTATGCCTATAGAAGCATTATTGAAAGTTTGTTGATGTTTCCAAAAGATGCTCAAGAGACCATGTTATCGTGTTCAGGCTTTTATGCTGACACACCATCTCATTTTGACGAGATTAATCCGGAGAATAATTTTAATGCTGGACTGACCTCGCGATATCAAATGTGTAAAAAAAGTAAATTAATCGATTTAAGCGGAGCTTTACATATTGACCTTGCGTGTCAATCTAAGTTATTACCAAACGGTATGAATGTAAAGATAAAACTTGAAAGATCTAAGGTTGCATTTGCATTAATGTCTAATGCAGATAATTATAAAATAGTTATACAAAATGCCTCTTTATTTATACGTAAAGTCGATGTTACCCCTTCTGTTATAATTGCGCATGAAAAAGCTTTGGAGAGAGGAGTGATGAAAATTCCCATAAGGAAAATTCATGTGAAAATATTTACCCTTTCAGCTGAATTGCATTCATCCACAATTGCGAACGCCTTCATCGGTCAGTTACCAACACGATTAATAATTGGGCTTGTTAGTGACACTGCATTTAACGGAGCGATAGATAAAAATCCATTTAATTTTAAAAATTACAACTTAAATTATATTTGCTTATTAAAGGATAATCAGATGATTCCATCAAAAGCTTATACGCCAAATTTTCAACAGGATCTTTATACGCGGAATTATTTGAGTTTATTTACAGATTTAACAAGATTTCACTACGGTCAAAATATCAATATTAGCTACAAGGAATATAAAAATGGTCTGAGTCTTTATGCGTTTGATTTAACTCCAGACTTCAGTTCCGGAGAACTACATTCTAGTATTACTGCAAATGGTAATCTTTCCATAGATTTGAAGTTTTCTGAACCATTGCCCGAAACAGTTAACGTCGTAGTTTATGCAGAATTCCAAAATACGATTGAAATTGACAAGTCACGAAGCGTGTTTACCGATTTTTAATGGATACGCGTAGTCTTTGGCAATTAGCATGCAGTGATCCTGTTATGAGCACCACATTTCATGGAGTATATCCGTCTGATGGTTTGCCTCAGCACAGAGATCGCTGGTCTTCTTTTATTGTAAATTTAGATCCAATGAAAAAGAAAGGTTCAAATTGGATTGCTTTATTCTTTCAAAATTCTACATGCTATTATTTTTGCATTTATGGCATCGAACCTAATAATACATCTATATTAAAATTTATCGATGAAAATTCTGATAGCGTTAAATGGAACAAAATAACATATCAGGCGCCTTATTCAGCAAGTTGTGGGTTGTTTTGCTTATATTTTCTTTATAAAATGGTTAGAGGAAAAAGTCTTAAAGAACTGAGCCTCATAGACCAAGGCCATAATGAGCAAGTAGTGAAAAGATTTGTCAGTCGTCATCTAAAACTACATACCTGCAAGTTAAATTTAAAGAAATATCAGACTTGTATGGAATTTAGGAAAACAACTTAGATCCACTGTTCTCTAAAACTAAATGAATCAAAACAAGCTTGAATGTTATTAGTTAGTAAACACTTAATTGCTTATATTACATCCAATACGGTAGTTATTGACTAATTTGGATAAGGTTTAGAAAATTTTAAAAAGACATACTATAGTGCTCATGTGAAGAAAAAGCAAATAGACCTAACTGATTGCGTATTGATCTGATTTTAAACATCAAAAGTCATTGGTTACTTCTTAAGTTGATCTGTTTTCATTGGTTACTTCATCAATTGCAGTGTTGATCCTCACATCAAGTATAAAAACCCATGTGGATGTAAAGGAACGTTAGAACAAATCTTGATTTCAAACCTCTTTAGAGATTACATTTGCAGAGTTTATTCTATAATAAACCATGGAGAAATTTGGATTTGTGCATGTTCACAGAACATCCGCCAGCAGTCCCTACACTGTTAAAAGTTGTGGCAATAAATTCTACGAAACGATGCTTTAAACAGTTGATGCTGCTGTAAAATTTCCTTCAGATGAAGTGGATCACCCAGCATTTGACTCGAAAATCGCCTATTTCAAAATCTTGTCGAACAAGGAGATCCTTAAGGAGCTTCATGCATTAAAAATTCAGAATTGCCGTTTACAACATTCATTATCTGACAGTGCACTTTGAAGAACTAAAATGATATAATGCTCCGACATCCAAAAGAATGGACTATTTAGAAATGTGTTGTAAAATTTTACCGCTGATGGAGTCTTTAAGTTCTTACTAACAGAGAAATTATTAGAGAAATTCATTCACCAATCACCAGAAATACTCATCCTTCAGAACGATCGTTTTCAGAATGCTAATATTTGCATTTGTGTGTATGTATGTGTGTGTGTGTTTCGCATTCGTCGCAAACTGCAGTGAATCAGCCCATAAAAAATGACGACCAAAAAGAGCGAACATCTGGCTCACATCGAAAAGAACACAAGATACCTTCTATAAAGCTAGCATATCTTGATGTATCATCTGACAGAGGTCAAGAAACGTTGAACTCTTGAAATGTTAGACGCTTAAAGATTATCTTTCGGTAGAGACTTTTGATGATGGACACGCTGATTAATCCTAATAGACAGACGAGTGATGTCACTCTACTTAAATCTGTTCAGCTATTTTAATCTATTAACGGATAGTCAATTGTTATCTAAATATTTTGATGTTATATTGTAACAATGAAAATGTAACTCTTTAGGATCACAAATTTCAAATAAAAACGTTTTTTTCTTTTTCATATTTTGTGTGTTTGTATACTTTCTGTATTTATCAATTACTTACTCTTTTAGAAAGTTAATAAAAATAATACTCACAGTTATTTTCACTTCCATCATCATTCACCAAACTGCTGTGTAATAAAATGTCGCATTCATTTGCTCATCTAGGCTGTGCTGCTTTACTTTTGCCGACAGACCATATGTAGCACATTGCAACCTTTTGAAGTATAATTGCAATCGAAACACATGATCTGGCGGGTTTTCACCCTTTTATTTTTAATGCTACAACAGAAAGCACAATTTTATAGTATATATATATATATACAATAGCGGTTACAATAAAATCTATGGAATCTACAACAGACAGCATAATTTTATAGTATATATATATATATATATATATGCAATGGTGGCTACAATACATACTATGGAGTCTACAACAGATAACACAATTTTATAGTGTGTAATGCAATGGTATCAGCAATACAATCCATTGAAGCTACAACAGACAACACAATTTAAAATGTATAATATGTTATACAATTCTGATTACCATGCAAATGCAATTCGTAATATTCATCTCATAAAACATGCCAGAAATACAGAAAAAAGTATATAATTCAAATGAATTCCTTTTAATAAAACCCGTGAAAGCTCAAACCTACTGTAAATGCATATTTTAAAGATTTCTCTATACGCAGATGATAGAGTGCATAGCATTTAATATCATTAGATCTGAACTGATACACATCGTTGTTGACTTACATATGTAAAGAAAACTTTTGAAAAAGTTCCAAATCTTTTTTATTTTTATTCCCGAAACTCTGAAAAAGTGCACTACTCCTTTACTGTTTACTTTTATTAAAACATTAAAGCTTTCATTATCTTTTTCTGTAATAATAAAAATTTCCGTTTTATTCTTTGTAAACAAGTCAATATGTTTTTTGTTCATAATGCCTCTGTACCAATGACCTTGCTTCTTTTCCTCAATAATTTTTTTGAATTGTTTCTTAGTTAGTGGGTTGACAATGTCAAGCATGGGATTTGATATATCAAACTGATAAATCTTCTGCTGATCCTCTTTCTCATTTATGAAATATTTGAATGTCACACATGAGTTTGATGAGCACTGATGCGCGAGATCTATAACAGAAAAAAATTATGAAGAAGGAGCAGTGAGGCTCTACTTTTACATAAATCTCATTTTTGCTTGAAAAACTAATTCTCAAAACACGGCAGACGTCAAATTTTATTACACATTGATATATCTGAAATGAAATGTGTATTCATTCACAGGTGAACGAATGCGTTAATTTTTTTATTTCAGCGATGCATACAGATAATAAATATGCAATGGTTTCCGTATGATGCTTTTTAAAACTTAGTGATAATTTCTTTTGCACTTTGATAAAACATATTTTGAGATTTACTTAAATTACACGAGTCTATAAGTTGAATTTATAAAACACAGACATCAGTTTACAAATGAACATCATAAAACACAACTTATGCGATAGAATAATGTCCAAAAGACTTCACCTCAATTCCATCATCAAAAATGAATTTCTTATCATAGTAAGGACTTAGTGAAATCTTATTTTGAATTACAGTTTTTAAGTTATGTTGTTTGCTGCTAATTTGATACTGAGAATGTCTAAGCAAACGAGTACCAAACAATACAGTTTTATAATCATCATGATTCAGATTTTTAATAACATAACGCTTAATTCCCTTGGCTGTTTTTTTTGCATCATTTTGATATATATATGAATACATCTTTGGTTTTAGTGCGCAGAACTCTTTTATTGGCTTCGAATTTGTTTCATCCTTGAAATATCCCAACTTATTTTCATTTCCACTGTTGCATGCAGGATGAAAAGTAGGATACTGACTTGTGTCAACTATTTCTTTAAAAACAGTACGCAAATCTTGGTAGACATCTTCAGTTTCAATATACATTGTTAGGGAATCAGTGTCTGTGTAAATTAGACTGCAACGATTCTTATATTGCATTTTAAAAAAATCATAGTAGGTTTTATACATGTGCAGTTTGCTGAGTTCAAGGACACAAAATCCAATGTAAAGAGGCTTATTTAGAAAAAGATTAGTCTTCTTTAACTTGAATAGTACAAAATTATCGTTAATGGTTTCAAAATACTCTAATGCAGGACTAGACATATACTTTTGACATTGTTTCTGGGTAACTGCAGCTTTCACTGTGATCATTTTCCTAACATTTTCACATGTTTTCCCGTAAAACGCATTGTTCATAAGCTTAAAAAGCGATTTATCAAATTCATTGTTAGCTTGTTTTCTCTTTTCATTGTTAAATGTGACATAATCTCGTAACCATGGCTTCTGTTTAAAACACAAAATTCGATTAATTCTTTCCAAAATTAATCCTTTCTTTATGTAATACTTTAAATTACGATAATGGACAATATAATTCTGCTTGTCAAATAAATTTGGAATCAATTTTTTCACTCCTTGAAACTTTAAATCCAAATTCTTTAATGTAGCTTTCTGGTACTCTGATAAAAAACTTTTTCTTACAACTAAATGCTCAGGAGCTAAAGGATAATCATCATGTTCATCGTGAATGTTCTGCGGGTATTTTAAATTTACTTCAAGAATGTAACCTGTATCTGAATCATCAGGGATAGAAGTAACATCGAAATTTAATATTTGTTCTTCAGATAACCATTTAAAACCTGCATATGGTAAATGAGCACACTGTACAAATCCGTATAAATTTATGGCATCCAAGGACAAAATGTAAGTTGTGGGTTTCGTAGCATCAAAATCTTCTGGGATATAGGGATTATTTGCTTTTGAAAACCTTGTACCGACAAGACTTATACCGCCTCTGATTCCCGCTTCAATAAATAAGTACATACTAATGTCAGTAATCAATTCCAGTTTAACTTTCGTTTTTCTTAAACCTGCATTCCATGAGAGGTCTGGAGCGCTTATGAAGTGTACAGGATCTAATCGATAATAATTTAGTGACAAACGTCTGAAATTCATGAAAATATCTCCTAACAACAGTGCATCAGTGTATTGATACAAACGCAAATAATCTGAGAAAGATCTGCATTTAAATGCTTTCCACACAAGTTGCGCATGATCATAATCGTCGTCTGAAATGTGAGACTGTCAAATTATTATAAAAGAACTTTTTGCTTGGTAATCTTGTTTCTTTTAAAACCTTTTCTGAGCAGAAATATGTATACGGAAAAATTCCTTTTTGCTTTAGCAAAAACCTGTTTTTGCAGTTTTTAAAAAATGAATTAAAAATGGGGAAGTCATACATATTTTTATTTAAATTTTCAACTAAGTTAGATAATGATGTATTTAGAAAACGAAAACTGTCAATAAATTTTATGTTATCTAATGTAAAAGTCGAATATTTTTCCATATTGACAGGAATGATCTTGATTTCTTTTGCTACTTGCGCAGAAATATTCTTAAGAATGATATGACTGTCATAACCAGCCAAATTATGCATAACAATTGGAAAAAAGTATGAATTTTTATAATTCAGATTACATGACTGATGTGCAAATCCTCTAAATTCACCACTGAAGTGACTGTGATCACGTACTTTTAAATCACCCTTCTTAAATCTGTTTCCACATATGTGACACTTATTAGTGTAACTGCAGTTTATTGTTTCTTTAATCAAGGGAACATTTTCTTTCAATTTTTTCAAAACAACAGCACACACGTTTTTTAAAACATCCAGAAACGGTTTCACTGTATCTTTACCGCAGTAATATTTGTGATACACAATCTCGTTTTTTTTGTTCACTACGATTAAGGCAAAACTGATAGGAACGTGAATTTCTCTTTCTTGAGTGAAACTTTTAGATATTGATGGTATACTTGTATGCACTTTTTTCGTAAGACATTCAAAATCTGCAAAACCACAAAATGCGTGTTCGTGCATTTTATGAAATGCATTAAAAATAAGTTCAGAATTACCAACTTGTGGTAAAGAAACCTTCTGAAATGTATTATTCATACATACTTTCATGTGTTCAGTTAAATTATTTGCCCTCTGAAATCCAACTAAACAATTACGGCAGTAATGATGTAATCCGTTTTTTTGGTTCAATAAACGATTAAAATTCGTGATGAGAAAATAATTACTTTTGTAAAGAAACAAATCAATTTGCCTGAACTTTGCGTTTTTGCTAACATATAATGGAAACACATCTTTATCATAAGAATATACACTAATCGATAAATTATTTTTTTCCTCGAAACATTTTATTTTATTTAATGCCATAGGAAATTTCAAGTTTTTAGTGTTTAAATATTTCAGATATTTTCTATAAGTATTAACAGAATTTTTATTCGAAAATTTGCGAAATAACCCTGCTAAAACGCTGTAGACGAAACATAAATTGTCTTCACATTTTATGTTTAACAAGCATTTTTATTTTGCAAAAACTTCGGTAACCTCATCGTAGAACAACCGCCATTAATGGAATTATATTTTCCGATATGAACATGCACAGACTTAATACGTTTTATTATCCACCCGCTTCCGTCCCTAATAAATGTCTCAATTGAATTTTCAATTTTTTGAAAAGCTTTCTCAAGTTTTTCGTTTATGCCATATACTGACGTAACACGTTCAGCAAACGAACAAAAGAAAAAATCTTGAAAGATCGGAGAATCGTCTTTAAACTTGAAGAAAGTTATCGTTAAACATACGATAAATCTAAGCCTCAAAGATAAACTGTTATTACACAGTATATTAAAAATCTGAGTCTTCATGCTGTTTAACAGAATAGTGGGATCAGAAATATCTTCATTTGCTGTGGCCACATGTGATTCCACATAGCCTTTAAATGCTGAAGACTGTTTATGAAATTGCATTTTGGGAAACTTTGCGATATGCGCGTTCTTTTCTTGTTTTTGCTCTTTCAAAATCCCAACATTTATGTTATCGTATAATGAAAGAGTTCTACGTCACCTTATAAATTTGCAAAAACATTTCACGTATGTAAACAAATTTTTCTAAGAACAAAATATACATTGACACTGAACCATAAAGGTTATTAGTTAGTTATTTCAAAGAAAGTATATCGAAGAAAAAAATTTACTGATAGTCCTTTACATACAGAAACAATGCATCTATGGCCTTTTTCGGAGTTCCAAGCTGTTCAATTGGCAAGTTAAAATGATTCTTTTTCTCACTGTCCACTATCTTTGCAAAGCACAGGTAATAGTTTTTACGAAATTCTTTAATTTCTGCGACGATTCCCCTTCCGATATAAATGGAGTATGGAGGTATGAGCTTATTTGGTACAGTGTCATCAACCAAAACCAAATCATATGGTGAGGAAGCACTTTGTTTGGCATTGTTTTTCCTTTTAACTGGAAGCTTTTGTTTCTTCACAGTGGGATTTTCAGTTTCTTCTTCATCATCAGAAATGACTTTTTTCTTTTTCAGCTCCTTTTCAAAATCTATAAAATGAAGAAATTATAGATTCTAATTGCTAATGTTTAAAATTTGTGATAAAGCAATTAGAACTGAGTATATTTAACATGATAAAAATAATCAATATACTAGACAACTCACCACTTCATAATTTAGTAGTTGGAAATTAGCTTTAAAAAAGAATCTTAATGGTGCACGATGTTTTATGATTCCTTTTATTTAAAACTCTGAAATATGTTACTTTTAAATATTCGTTATAAATGTTAAACTTTCTGCAGATACCTAGATGAAAAATCATCAGTTCTTGACGCAAAATTAAAAGAAGATAAACTTACCCGAAAACGACATCTTTGGTTCGTTGCCGACAGCAAGAGGCGACTAGAGAAGCACTCAGAAGAATCAGCTTGTTTAGTTCTCCAGCGGGGGTTTATATGGAGCTCATACTGCATTTTTTTTGCTGAGTTGAACTCTATTAATTTTAAGTCTTTTGAAGTGCACAAGAGTAAAGGTTAAGCAATGGAATTAATTTTTTCATATTCGTTAATCATCAGAGGGTCTAAAAGCAAACGTACTTCGCCTAATAAGGTCATAGAACGGTGATCATGTGCCTAGATATGTTATATCTTGAAAGGATCAGTTTGTTCTAAACAGGATGAGAATTTGCAGCTGTGAATAATTATAATATCTCTCTTTAAAACAAATTTAACCCCCTTAAACATCGGTGATGATATTATATAGGGTTCATTTACATTGAAAGGTTAAAAGATGAATAAAAGAAGTATGACAAACACTCGACAGAATATTGACCCTATCTTGAGAGGCTCACATTGTCCTAAATCGCATGAGTATTTTCAGATTTAAATAATTATAAAATATCTCTTTAAAACAAAGTTAACTTTCAATTCTCCACCCAAGCATTAGTGTCGATATCCCTTAGAGTTCAGCGACACTAAAAGGTTAAAGGGTGAATAAAAGAAGTGCTACAAAAATCCTACTGAGCATTGCTCGCATCAAGATGACTATAAATGGAGTGCAACATATATGTTATGAGAGTAAAGAATTCATTCAAGATCATATTCCTAGAAGCAATAAAAGCACTCAAACTATTTATCAAGCAAATGAAATAACATCTCAGAATCGAACGATATACTCAACCAAAATACTTTATTTTAAACAAATTTGTTAACCTTTCCATCTGTGTCACCATATGTAAAAAGACTATAACATCTGACGCTCTCAAAGCAGTCAATAACCTTGAGTTCAACGCCTTGAAATTCTGCTTAAACAAAACATTCTAAGAGTAGCTTTCTTAAGATCAGAAGGTCAAATGTCTCTCACATGTTTCAAAGTGTCAGACAACATTTCTCTTTATTTTCTGCTTTGATATATCACTTGAGTCTTTTCTTAGAAGTTCATTACTCTCAGACTCAGAATGCCATAAACTGAATTTTCAGCTGAAATGATACTTTCATATTTAGGTTCCACTGTGTTTTATATATGTTTAAATATATGTTTCGTTATGTTTTAAAATATGGAGTTGGTCTTCACACATTGTCTAATATATGGTATCACAAGACGCTTGACGCTCACAATTATAATAATGAAAAATAGAACTCTAAAACGACTTAAATTGCGTAATCTTACAACAAATGCTATCGCCTCCAAAGCAAGTTAGTTGCAGCAACTTGCTGTGGTGGAGGATTTTGTTATACCTTGTGTGAAAACAAATATAACTGATTCGAATCTGGAACGATCCATTTTCATCAGAAATGTGTTTTTTATTTTTTCCTTGTATACAGATCAAATCAGCAACTTAATCAACTTGACTTTAGAGATCTGCTTTTTCACTATTATATTTTTGTTAGCGATAATTAGAATCCAAGAAACAGGAATATCTGTCTGTTATGGGGATGTGTCCGTTTAGCCCAGATGTGATCAAGCCTATACTACTACGGTGTGCAGTGTTCCGCTGGTGTAGTGAATTTCGTAAAGGACGTGTAAGCAGGGAGGACATGTCGAGACCTGTACAAACACACGTGGCCATCACCATGGAATCGATTGCTGCCGTAAACAACCTTGTGAAGAAGAATCGTAAAATCACCATCCGTGAGCTTGCGGCAACATTGTCCGTGAGTAAGGGAAGTGTTTACTGCATTCTCCATCGCCGATTAGGACACAGCAAGGTTTGCGCCCAATGGGTCCACAAATATCTCCAGGAGGAGCAGAAGACTCTTCGAATGGGTGCTTGCCTGGAGCATCTTCATCGTTACCACGCAGAGGGGGGACAGTTTCTTTCCAAGATTGTGGCCGCAGATGAAACTTGGTACTACCACTTCGGTCCGTCCACAAAACCTATGAGCATGGAATAGCGGCATCACAACTCTTCACACCCGAAAAAAGCTCAGTCCTCCTTAAGCGGTGGAAAAGTGATGCTCACGGGTTTCTTCTATGAAAATTGCCCATTGCTGTTGGATTAGCTGGACGCAGATAGTATGGTCAAGGACACTACATACTGCGATACGTTACGCAACCTCAACACGGCCATCAAGTGTAAGCGGCCCGGTATGTTGCCAAATGGGGTTATTCTGCTGCACGACAACGCCCGCCCGCATGTAGCGAAAGTGAGCCAAGATTTGGGGCAGAGCTTCCGCTGAGAGGTCATCTACCGTCTCGACCATTCCCTATAGCCCCATTCTGTCGCCTTGCGCCTACCTCCTCTTTGAGCCACTCACAAAAGCTCTCAAGCTCCACTGGTTCGCTAACGACGCTGAGGCCGGTGACGCCGATGAAAATTGGTTCCACAGCCAAGCAAGGACGTTCTTCGCTCAGGGTATCCACAAACTCGTGCCGCGCTGGGACACTTGCTTGAACCGACAAGACGGCTATGTGTAGCGGGTATGTAGCAAATGTATCCCGCTTACTTCCTGTATGTTCACATATTCCAACCTATAAACCCTTACGCCGAAAATCCGACAGTCTCAGTTTCATTTGGGTGACCAATATAAAAGGTTCTTTCCAAAACGCGTAAAAAAATTTTGAACTGTCAGTTTTTCAACCCCTTTCGGAGAAGATGTGTCTTGACTAATGCTTGATTCAGTTATGATTTGTTTAGATCAGAAACTTTGTATGCTGTCCGAGGATCTAAAGAGAGAACTACAGGTGCGTTCAAAAAATATCTTAGTTGCCGGCGCAAAAATGTTTCCAAATCTCCAGTAAACATTATGCAATTGTTTTTTGCTTCCTAAAAACCATACTACGGAAAAGCCATAGTCCAATTTGTTTGAAACTATAGGTAAACAAATTTTGAAAATATCAAAAAGTGAAAAAAATCGCTGAAGTCTACAAAATTAAATGGAAAAATATATCCAATGAAAATAAAGAAAACTTCTTTGTAACATAGATGAAAGTACCACATGCAACGGTAAATGAGTTCGAAAGAGTTTAGTATTAGTTAAACATGACCAGGGGCAAACATTATAATATTTAAAGAATAAAGAAGTGGGATTCAAAACGAACTTTCAGAAGACAAAAGTGATGCACAATGCTTTTACAAGAAATGAAGATTTATCCGTTGATGGAGAAAAGCTGGAGATAACAGATTACTACGTTTATCTTGGACAGCAGATATCAAGTGAAGGTCACATTGATGAAAAAATTAATCGGCGTTTAAACCTTGCCTGGAGAGCTTTTGGAAGAAACAGCATAATTTTGAAGAGCAATATGTCATTATGTCTTAAAAGAAAAGTGTTTGATCAATGCATCCTTCCAGTGCTTACGTATGGTTCAGAGACGTGGACCTTAACTAAAAGAGAAATACAAAGGCTACAGACAACTCAAAGCAGCATGGAGAGGTGCATGCTTGGTGTAACCAAGAGAGATAATAAGAGGAACTCGTGGATCAGAAAAATGACAAGAGTGGAAGACATCATGATCAGAATAAAATCCTAGAACTGGCAATGTGCTGGACATACTGGCAGAAGAACAGACCATCGAAGGACAGTCGAAATTTTATATTGGATTCCAAGAGACAGGAAAAGACCCAGAAGAAGACTACATGGGAGATGGGTGGATGAAATTCGAAAGTATGCGGGAGTAGCATGGAGGAGACTGGCACAAGACAGACCGTTGTGGAAGACGCTTGCAGAGACCTTCGTCCAGCAGTGGATTGATAATGGTTGACAATGATGATGATGATAATTTGTGTCACTGTTGAAAAATACAGTTTTTAACTGGAAGCTTTTTTTACAAAAAACTTGCAGAATATTAGCAGATAGCGCACAAAATACTCGCTTAGTTATTAAGAGAGATCAAACCAGCCTTTGAACATTAATTAGAAATATCAATAGAGAGTATGAAATATATGACCCACATTCGTTGCAAACAAAAATAACACATCGAAAAGATTTTGGACAACAGAAAAGTTTGTTTTCAAAATATACCATTGGAGAAAAATACAAAAAAAATCAGCAAAAAAGGTTAAGAACTAAGAACGAAGTGTTATAAGAAAAAGGAAAAAGAAGGTATACATCGACGGACAAACCAAAGCATATCGTAATACGCTTGCGGGGAAAACTCGTTACGATAATCGATTCGAAAAGCACGAACGCTTGCAAAAACAACTGGAAAGTTTTCCCCAAAAAATGAAAGGAAGCTGAAGTCTCGAAATCACACAATGAGCATTTGTGTAAACATAAAAATGAAAGTGAAATATCTGAACTTGTCATGAAGAAAGGGTAAGGATTAACAATCGCTCAAAATGGAAGAGAGTTGAGCACTGATACAAAGAGTCGCACAAGGGATCTGTGTGATTGAGGTCGAACAATTTTACCGGCCAAGGGAGAACGGAGGCATTTCTGTCGTGTTCATAGAAGCAGCTGCGCACCCTTAGCGATGTGGCATGGCGAATTGTCCTGTTGGTAGACACCATCACCAGGGAACACGTCCAACATGAAGGGATGCACGACACTATCACCAGGGTAAACGTCCAACATGAAGGAATGATGGTAGCCTATGGCTTTCAGGGACCCATCCAGTTATACCAGCGGTTCTAGGTCATTCCAGATAAACATCACCCAGACCTGCGCACTGCCACCGCCGGCCCGTGCTTGACCAACGAGCTAGTCCGGGTTTTGGCTCTCGTGTATCTGAAGCCGTATCCGCCACAGCCCGTCACTTTTGTGGAGTAGAAATCTAGATTCGTCGGAGGAGGCAACCTTTTCTACTGTCCAATGACGGTAGTCCCAAGCGAATTTCAGGAGTCGTTGCCGATGGACCTGGGTTAGCATGGGCGCCCTGATACAGCGTCGATTCCGGAGACCCATGCGTAACAGGGTTCGCTCAACTGTTACCAGAGAAATGTACCTGGGTGCCACAGCGTTCGTTTGCGTGGTCAATTGTTGCGCTGTTGCGCATCGATTGCCCTTTACCAGTAGACGGAGGCAGCGTCCTCCTCTGGGGTCGATAGCCTTTGGGGCTCCTTAGTGTTGGCGTTGGGTGGTAGTCGGTGTGCCAGCGATCCATTCTTAATACACCCTTACTAGAGAATTTCGTGAACAGCCCATGAAGAGTGCTGTTTCTGAGATGTTTCCACCCTTCGCGAGGGAGCCAGTGATCATTCCTTTTTGAACGTCCGTCAAATCATTACCTCTGCCCATTGTGCTCAAGTGACGCACTATGGCTCATTTGTCTCGGCCGCTCGCTTATATTCAATACCTCTGTGTGGCCGACATGTGCACTCTGTTACGCGCCTGGGCGGGAAAACTGCGATTTTGGAGGTGGTCATATTATTCTGATACGACCGTGTAGGATTCGCTAATAGCCAAAGTTACCAAGCCTTTTGATAACGTCAGGTCCTACGATTAAAGAGCTTCTGTGTGAAACCATCATAAACTGTTTCATTAACGTATTTTAGAAGCGGATTCTGCACATACAAGTTTCCGAGATTACGGAAGGTACTGTTTTTTTTTGTTTTTTTTTTTTTCATTTTTGATTGGAGGTTTAACGACCACCGTGAGCAACTCAATGGGCTATAAGCAGTCGCCTGCCCTTACTTTAGCGTCACTGGTTCCAGGGAAGGGAGAGAGCCAGTGCCGTAAGAAAAACACAGCATCCATGCCTCACCGGGATTCGAACCCAGACCCCGTTCGGACGAATGTTCAGGGGCCATCGCTTAGACCACTGCGCCACCGGGGCAGCACTGTTTTTTGGAAGTGTGATTATATTGGACTGACTAACATTACTAAACAAACACGAATTTATGTGAATCTAAACGTTTTCCCTCTAGTTAATAATTTTTGACGAATCATTTTAATTGCATGTTGTGTTCTACCAGCATCACGCTATTTTTTCTATTGCCAATGGTCAACATGCCTTAACTTTGGAAAACAACATAATAGCATTATTTGGTCTGAGGAGAAATAGGCTGCTACTAGCTTACATGTTTTCACAACTTTTAAGCAGTTGAACCAAAAAAATTCGTAACCAACAACTACGTTTTGAATAGTGCCTAATTCTTACCACAATCTGTTACAACTCTTTTTTCTTGACTTTATTTTATTGTTTGTTTTTTCATGCAACAGCTGAGATCATATCGATAAACATATTTGAAACTTTGTTGATTTTGTTCTACTGGTACATGCAAAATTTAATTGAAAATATTCTGTGTAAATTCAAACCCGCCTCTGCGGTGGCGCAGTGGTCTGAGCGTTGGTTTTTGACCATTCGTCCGAGGTGGGTCATGGTTCGAATCCCGGTGTGGCGTGAGTGTTATGTCTGTCTTAGGGTGCTGGCTATCTCCCTTCTCTAGAACAAGTGACCCCAATTTAGGGACGGGCGACTGCTTATAGCACACTCAGTTGCTCCTGTAGTCGTTAAACCCCAGTGAAAAAAAAATTCAAACGACGATTTAAACCAGATTCTTTAATTATTTTTTGCTTAAATTCCGCAAATTCTCTAATGTGAAAACAAACTCGTAATAATAAAAACATGTATATCTCAACCAATCTGAGGTCAGAGTTTCTCTAATTTCTACTTCAAAATAAATTAACGTAATGTTTTCGTTTACTATGTATAGTGAAAACATTTAATTTACCCTAAATTCAACTCAAGCATTTTTCTTCTTTAAATATAGTGAAAACCATTTTTCTTAGCCATTACATTTCCAGTTACCCAGTTTTTGCCACGGGGTAGAAAATAATAAAATGTATACAACAGTGACATAAAACGAACAATAGTATTAACAGTGCCGTATACATAACAATAATTTCGGTGGAAACAATGTCAAAAATCTAAGTCATTGTAACAATGGCAGGCTGTTGCTATATATATGAAGACCAACACGACAGAAATTATTTAGTCCCTTTCAAAAAGAAGATGTTCTGTGATCAGTGTACGTAGTGTTAATATATAAAAGATCCGTGATCAATATACATGTATGTACCGTTCAGTATATACCGAGTATTTCACTTGGTAGTGACAACCTTTCTTTGGAATAAATCATTAAAGAATAAATGGATGGCGCTGTAAGTCTGAGACGTCGATCAGTAGGCGACAGGCATTCGTGAGGAAGTAGTGGGACGGTGAACATGCGATTTTGGACATGCAGCGATATACCACGGAAGAAATAGTTTTCTTGGTGAAAAATTGGTATGCGGAGATGTTATGAAAGGGAGGTACAGCGCTTAAGAATCGTCGTAAGCCATCCCGTGCGTACCTGACGAAATTAGTAGCGAAATTCGAACAAACCGGCAGTGTCACAAATGACGTGGTAAGCATGGTGACGAAGAGAAGAACAGCGCGGACGGAAAAACTGAATTCACAATCCGCTGCAGTCCAAAAAAAAAAATGGATTCACAACTGCACGTTTTAACAGGAAGGAGCACCGCCACACTCCACAAATGCTGTTCTTGATATGCATCACCAGCAGTATGGCCAACGGGTCATATTCCAGCAATGGTTGAAGAGTGTTCGTTCTCCTATGTTTCTTGCCTTATAGACCAACGGCCATCCGTTCAATGAAGCAGAGAACATGACTCATCGGAGAAGGCAATCATTTGCCAATCAGCGAAGGTCCGATTACGATACTGCCGCGCAAATGCAAGCCTTTTCTGTCTATGCCCCTTCGTTAGCATAGGTACAGTGACCATCGGTCGGCATCGGAATCCATTACGCAGCAGGGTTCGTGGAACTGTCGTTTCAGACACACTTCCGGTATCCCTCTTGGTTCATTCGGCCAGTGAGTTGCTCCACTGTAGCGTGTCCATCGGCCCTAACGCTCCCTCGAAACCGAAGTTCACCTATCATATCAACGGCACGTGGTGCTCTGCAGTTTCCACGTCGCTGTTACCATTTCTCCAATCACGATACACTTTAACCACAGCAGCACGCGAACAGTTCACAAACTACGCTGTTTCAGAAATTCTGCAACTCTTGACCCAAAAACCAATAAATAATCATCCCTTTTTGCAAATCTCATAAGTCGCTTCTTTTATGCACGGCAGCAACGAGTGCTATATTTTCAGAATGCCTACAGCACAACTTATATACCCTCTAAGCCAGCTCACGAAAAGTGCTCCTTTCATTGGCTACGCGCTGTTGACGTCAAAAGTAGGAGGTGGTCACAATAATGTGACTCGACTGTGTATCATAGGAATATAAATATACTGTGGCCAATAAAATATTCTGAAAATCTGAAGCCCATTTCTCTTCGATACACATGGTCAGCCCAAGGGAAGTACCCTCTGGAAATTCTAGAGCCGAAAGGCTGCTATGAGGTTTGGTTTTCATCTGACGATCTCATAAAATCGTTTCACACTAAATTATTTGAATATTTATTTTCTAGTATTCATTGATATGAACACATTTTTCTTTAAGAATTGCATGCATATAAATGCAATTCACATGTATGCAATCGTTAAGGGAAATTTAAAGAAGATTGCAATTCTATGAATCGGAAACCACAATTTCTCTGAAAACGAACTTTAAGATTTTTGATTTTGGTAAACCTTGCTTGAAAGTTGTAATACTTTAGAAGTTACTTTTGAAATGTTAAATTAAGAAGCGGAAAGCTATTAAATGAAGTACTGTAATTAGTTCTGTACTTAAACCACACATAATAATACTTTAGAAGTTACTTTTGAAATGTTAAATTAAGAAGCTGAAAGCTATTAAATGAAGTACTGTAATTAGTTATGTACTTAAACCACACATAATAATTATCATTCACTTGCAATCTTAAATTCCGCCACCTCGTGTCCTCTCCTTGTACATTCAGTTCTACATTTCAAAATTTTAATAAATTTAGCACTCATCAGCTACTCTCTGAAAAATGTCTGGACAGAATTACAACATCTGTAGGGTATTCTGTGCGCTAGGAATTCGTGACCAATCAGAAGACGCAAGTCGGTTTCCCGTGAGAAATACGAGAAGGTGAAGAAAGGGAAGAATTTTGTATTTGGGTCTTGTCTTGAGCAAGTGAGTGCGGGGTTGCCAACATTTTAATACCGATTGAAATATGTAGGGACATGCAGTTTTATTTATTGAAACAATTTATTTTTAAACTTATTTGAAATATGAATAGGGCTTAGCGATAAATTCTTTATCTAGTACTGTGCAAATCTGACCTAACAGATAGTTTCTCCACATTTGTAAATTTTGATGTTTTTCCAATGATAACTTCGTCAAATTTCCCTTCCCTACCCGACATTGTATTTTATATTTGTAACACATTGCTAGAACACCTCTCGTTGCACAGTATAAATTTTTATTTTGTTTAATTTCTAAAAGTTTTCGTGATATTAGTTTCTACTCAAATTTTTCTCCATTTTGCATGTTGCCTGAATTAGTGTTATCTCTTTTTGTGCAAGATTTAAGTAAAGTTTGCACAAAAGGCTTGGTAGCTTTCACACATGCTGATATATTGATTAACCGTAGCAAGCACCACTTTTAAATCCGTTTTCTTTTATCAACGAAGTTCGAAACTTAACCACTTGCAAACACTAGGATAGCTAATATGGAAAAATCCATGTTAAGAACTTCTAACTCTGCCTTTTGCTTCTCATCCTGATAGACAATTTTAAGAACACTTGTACTTTCTATAAAGTCACGTAGTTATGTGATATTGTTTTACTATAAATGAAAAGATAATCTAATATTTTAAAGTACCGGTACAGAAACTCTTTACCTCGAGGTGGCTTAGAATTGCTTTTCTCTACTATTTATCAAAATATTTAAAAAATCTATCAATAAAATAGAGAAAAGAAATATTTTCCCATGTTTATGCAAATAGGCTACCCAATTGCAGATTGTATAGTGAAATGAAATGACCGTAATTTTATACAAACTGCAGCTAATGCGCCAGACTGTATCCAAATATCGATTGAGATCACACCAGGAAACACTGGTTCACTGTACTGCTTTAGTAAAACGTGTATGATTTATTGTTAAGGAAACATTTAACAGAAAAACTGGCACATTATAAGGCCTAAGAGTTCCACTGAAGATCTAATGAAAATTATTTTTCATGTACTGAAATATTTCAATAACACATGAGTGTCATTTTTTCTTAGCACTGCCGTGCATTGCGATTATGCAGAATGCGTACTTGACTCGTTTTAACAACCAATCTGATAATTTGTTTAATAACTATATATTTTATAATATTTTATGCACATTAATTTATTCTGCCTTACGACCATTTTCGCTATCAAAATTCAAGTTTTTAAAATAATTTTCCCCAATTTCGTTTCTTATCAGAGGTAGGAAAGCGGAGCCACTTTTCATATCTTTGGTGAAAGATAATTTTATGAAACGCATGCGTACCATTGATCATATTACATCGAGAAAGCATGAAAATTGCAAAGAAAGTATCTGCCAGTCCTGGACGTTTGGTTTCTAGCTACCAGCAAAACGGCACATCACGTTTAAAGCTATATTGGTTTGTTAGCGATATCAGTTTGGCCTTAAGCTCTGCTGATATCTAACGCAGCACATAAGCAAAAGGAGATAGAGAAGTTACCTTGTCGTTTGGTGTGAAATGGGTTTTCGATTCCACCACGGTAATTGGTTTGACTGTGAGTACAACTGAAACATTATTTCAGCACTTTTCGGACGGGGACAAAGTAGCTACACTCTACAATGTCTGATTTTTGCCTTACCTACTTTGGTTTTTCGTACAGAGAAGGGGAATAACATGAAACGTCAATTATATAACATGAAAGATCAATTATTATGAATGAATCGAAAGAGAAAGAAAGCAACTGAAAATTTCATTTTCAGAATATGATTTTGATAATAAAATTTTGATTCATCTTAATATATTTTGTTTATTTGTTTGTCTTTCTTTTATTGGAAGTGGCGTTTTTGTTTTGTGCAATAATACACTCGAGCCCCGTGAAATGCTGTGTTCATAGTGGCAAATGATTCAACTATTTCATCTTTTTCCTCCTAAAAGTATCGTGGCGGCCTTAGTGGTGCCGTTTGTGCGTTGCATAACAAGCAAAACTAAAAACATGAAGCATAATTTATTCACTACAGTTAAGCGCTTGAGCCAGCGTTACCGTTTCAAGTCGGATGACACCGAATCTTCAGAAACAATGTAAGCATATGCTACAACACACACAGCGAATGTTTGAATGTGCAGCGAATGGCAGAGAGGCATTACTTTGTCAAAGGGATTTTTTGTTTGGTGCTTTCTTACCTGTGTGAAGAATCTTAGGAAGATTTGATGGATCAGGTGATTCGATAAAACAGATCAGAACATTTAGGAAGAAATGCAGGCCGATTTTTTGGAGTATCCTTTTCTGTGGGATAAGATCAGAAGATCGTGAGAATACTGATCTTCCCCCTAAACTTCTGGCAGTTCTTCTCTTTCAGTAAGTAACTACAGGTAGATTATGTAATCTGGTTTTGATACTCAGAGAATTTACAAGGCATTTTTGTGGAAAAGAATTGTAGGGTTGAATATTGCAACATTTGTAATTCACTTGTCCTTAAATTTAGCCCTTTCGACTAATCAAGTACGAAACGTATTACTTTTAACCTTGATGGTTTGGGATTTTCATGGTGAACTGTGGGTACCAGCAAAACAAAAAGGCAATATGCAAAATCATCACATTTTAAAATTTTATGAACAATTGCGTGATTTTCCAAATGACTTGGATACAAGGGCAATTATCCACGATTTTCGATCTTAGTAACGATTCAAACCGACTCGCCATTTCTGTTTGATTGCTGGCCGTATTGTGAAATAGCCGTTTCACTTTCAGCATTGTAAGGGCTGATATTATCTCGAAATTCTCTTCGGATAAAAATTAGTCATAATCAGCGAAAAAAACTGACTTTTCATTTTTCGTAATTTTTAAAGATTTCACATTTCGTTAAAAAAACCCTTCAGCTTTCACACTATCTCTTTCCATGTGGAGTGTACTACAAATTCTGCTGTTTACGAAATATATGGTATTTTTCAAATTCAAGCACCTTGATAGTTTTCAAAGAACAACCAGAATTTTTGTCAGAATTATTTATATGTCTTTATAATTTTTTTCGAATTTCGTATTTTGTGGATTAAGAGCCGCGGCGTTTCTCTTAGGTGTGCCGAAAGCATTCAATGCTGGCTGAAAAGATTTGAACTTAATATCTGCTGTTGGCACTACGTTTCGGACTTCGGTACTATAATTTTTTTATTAAAAGCCAGCTATTTGCACTTCTTTTCCTCATGGGGATTTTAAAAGGTCAGTTCTTCTCTACGACTGATATTTTATTTTCCTTTATTTCACATCACATTTTCTAATTTAAAAGTGGTAGATTTTATAGGAGTATTGTTTTTTATTTCTAAGGGTTTTCTCCATCGTTCGCCAGCTTCTGACGTCTGATTTTCTAGTTGTACTTTTCTCCTTGTAACTTATTTTGCTTGGTCTCTAGGTGCTGCTCTATGTGCCTCTAGAGAGTGGATGAGATCGACGGCCCCACAGGAAAAGAATTTTTGAATGCTTTGTTGTTGCCATCGTGACATCGATTCTTGAAATGTACTCTTGAATAGCATTTAAAACGTCGAAGACTTACATAATTTTGAAGAGAATACGCCCTTTTGGAGAGGCAACATTTTCCGACTCATTCTTTTTGCCCTAAAAGTGCCGTTATTAAATTTTATGGATAAGTCTAACTATTCAGGATAATTGATAATTTAATAATTCTAGAGATATAATGTATTGCTTCTCTGGAACTTTTGAATTCCTTTGCTGTTTAACCACCCAGAGCACTGCTTTAAAAGCAGCTGAAGAACTGCCCTTGGTTTTACGCGGTGAGATGTTACCCTGCCTGAAAATAACTCTGCGTCTAGCATTGAAATAATAAGATCCGAGTAAATAAAAGATCGTCAGTCGTAAATGTCAATGATCTACACTGTTGGCCACCCAAAATGCAACACCAAGAAGGAAGCATCCGATTGACCTAAAATTCACAGCATCCGTCGCCCGCCAGAGGACATGCAAACGATTAGCATTACAGGGCATATGCAAATCATGTGCGCCCGGCACGCCACCGAGAAGCACTATAAAAAGAGTGCACAGAAGGCGGGTGTAAGTAGTGGAAGTGTGTTGTGCTGCCCGACCACTACGTGGGAAGCTTCCTAATGCCTCGTCGCAGAATACGGCAGTCATTTCAGCACATTTCGGAGTTCGACTGAGGACGAATAGTGGCTTATCGCGACAGCGGTTTATCGTACCGAGACATCGGCGCCCATGTGGGACGACATCCAGCCACAGTGAGGCGAGTAGGGATTCGGTGGGTGCAGGAGGGACGGACGGACGGACCGACTTGAGCGATTGCCGCAGAATCGGCACACCACCTAACGAGAGAACCGGCATGTTGTGCGGTTGGCATTGACGGCTCGCACCGCCACATCACGCACGTTAGCGCAGAAATTAGGGTGTGTTGCGCAACAACCTGTGTTAGCACGTACCGTTCGACGTCGTCTGCAGGAGCGGGGACTTGTCACGCGACGCCCAATGCTCCGATTACCATTGACGTTACACCACCGGCGAGTGCGGCGGCAGTGGGCTGTTGAACGCCGCACCTGGACTACGGAATGGCACGGCATTGTCTTCTCCGAAGAATCCCGCTTCTGCCTGCACCACCACCGTGGTCGGATCCGCGTGTGGCGGCGCCGAGGCAAGAGATTGTATGACGCCTGCATTATGCATCGCCATATCAGACCGTCGCCTGGCGTTATGGTTTGGGGCGCAATTGGATATGACACCCGCACCCCTCTGGAACTCATCGCCGGTATACTCAACAGCCAGCGCTACATCTCCGACGTTTTGGAGCCTGTAGTCCTCCCTTACCTGCAGGACCTGCCAGCGGCCACGTTTCAACAGGATAATAGGCGCCCGCACGTGGCACGCATCGTGCAACAATTCTTCACGGCCCATTAGGTGTAACTGCTGCCGTGGTCCGCCTGTTCTCCCGATATGTCGCCCATCGAACACGTCTGTTCGCTGATCGGCAACCGAGTGGACCGGGGAGCACCACCCGCGGTAATGCCTGATGAACTGTGGCAACGTCTGGAAGCAGCCTGGACCAACATACCTCAAGCCCACATCCAAAGCCTCTTTTGTTCGATGCCGCGGCGTGTAGCGGCCGTTATTGCCAGCCATGAGGGCCACACCAACTATTGATGTCTGCGTGTTTCGCAAGTCACACAGGCCTGTAAGCTCAATTGTTTCATCTTTGTATCTGTTGCTATGTGTCCAGTAAATCTGGCTTTGCTATCTCGTGTACTTCTTGGTGTTGCATTTTGGGTGGCCAGCAGTGTATAATAGTATAAAATACTGAAAATATTGATTCCGTGATTTTTCTGTGAATAGTTAAATGATATGGAAAGAAATATTTAAAACTTATATTAAATATGGTTTATGTTACAAATTATTTTATTCACGATACCATACTGTAACTTCACGCCTTCAAGTATGCTTTCATTTCAAGACGAGAACAAGACGTATGTATTCAGTTATTGCCAATAAATTCTGGTCCGATCCCGCAGTCAGTACAAGATTAAGCACAATAGTTTGATAACTTTGGTAAATATTGAATTTTCGTTTGTAATTGGGCTGCATGTAATCAAGCACAAATTTTGGGATACTAATCCACGTTAGAGTTCCATGCACGTGCAATTTTTTTATTAATCATTTAAATGACAATTTTATGAAAGATGTATATTTTCCGAGTAATCAACGTGGTTTTGGGATCAATGGAAATGACGCTCATGTTTGAGAAAGCAAGAAATAGGAATGTTCACTTTCGAATTTCGGAATGATTTCGGTAAGCAAAAACACAAGACGTAGGAAATAAAATTTTATATCAATTTCAATCTTTATCATTTGCTCTCACATAAATCAACGTTTCAACAACCTGTGACTTCTAATAGTGTTTTGCGAAGGAATAGATTATTTCACTACGAACCTACTGTGAGGCATCCGATGAGTATATGAATACCAGAGACATACATTTTTTCTGGCTCCTCTTAGGCCTGTGATGAGGCCATCAAAATGGACGCCATTGGAATAGGAAATTAATAAAATGGCAATGCAATGCCTACAGTTAAGTGCATTTCATTTTGATACACAGACACATATAACCATATCACTATGGAAGAATGCAAACTTCAACAAACTTCAGACAGAATGTGCTTACTGGATATGAAAAATTATAAATCAGTCCTTAAGGAGCAGGTTTAGTCTCAAATAAAATGCTTTCGAGGAAGTAAAATTCAATTGTATTAACAAAAAGAGTACCAGATAATTCTTTAACAGATAAAAAGTGGCTCTAAGGCACCAAATGAAAAAAAACCCTCTCCCGTTGGCTTGTGCGATTCTATCATTGGATTTGCAGTACATGCTACGTTATTAATGAGCCCTTTCCTGTGATTTTAGGCTGAGAAGATATGCTGTATGAATCCTGAAGTGAGTGACTTTCTGTTTCTCCGAAATTTGCCATTAATATTTCGCCAAAATTTTGGGATTCTGTTCTCTATGTGATGTTTCCATGTAACAATAGCTACGCACTTTAAAGAAATATAAGTTATTGCGGAGTGGTGAAATACACTACATCATCAAATGTACTCGGACACTACCAAATATTTGCATTAGTGCAAAAAATGGTTGCGCAGGAAGGTGCGCGGTGAGTACGGATATACGTATATAAAACTGAGATATCCTTTGGGGTTATTGATAAGTTTGAAGCGGATATGCCGCGTGGCCCTGAACTTTCTGAGTTACAGCATCAGCTGGTAATAGGATGTCACTTCAGTAACGTCACCATGCAGAACATTGCAGCTGAACAAACAATGCCAAAATAGCCTCTAAGTGATGTCGTGAAGAGATGGAAGCAGGGCGTGCAACTACAGAAGAAAAAAAGAACATTCAGGAAAGCCACACCAAATGACGGAACGTGACAGAAGACCCATGGTAAGAAATATTACACATTCCAGTTCTTCCTCTGCCGTTTCCATCGCTATTTAAATAGGAAATGCTTGTAATGTTTCGGTTAGTAACATACCTGTCCGCAAAGAGTTGCACAGAACACAAGCCACGCACCATTACCGTGAATGCAAAGCGCCGTTTGGAGAGGTGTGTCTTCCATTGTTCCTGGACTGTGGGCTGCTGGAAAGCTGTTCTTTGAAATGATGAGTCATGCTTTCGCTCTTCCAATCTGATGGGCGTGTTTGGATTAAGCGTCATCCTGGCGAACGATTTTCGTCGGACTGTGTTCTTCCAAATGTTAAATTCGGCGGAGGCTACATCATGGTATGAAGTGGTTTTACGTGGATGGGACTCGGCCCCTTGGTTATTATAGTCCAAATTATGAATTCTGGAAAGCACCTTGACGTTCTAAGCAATTCTGTTGTACCAAAAATGTGGGGTTATTACGGAAATGAACGTTGTCTCTTCCAATACGATGGAGATCTATTCCGCACTGCACGGAGTATGCGGGTCTGGTTTCTTGAAAACGAGGTGGAGTTTTTAAACTGACTTGCTCAGAGTCCTTATCTTAATCCCATAGAATACTACTGGGATGAACTGTGGCGACGTACACAAAATCGACCACAACTACCGCATTCGCTTTTCTCTCTGACAGCAGCTTTGCAGGACTAATGGCGAGACATTCCTTTCCATACTTATCAAAAATGTGTTGATAACATGCCTCGACTTCTTGTCGCTGTCATACAAGCAAAAGGTGGATCAACTAACTACTAAATGCGATAATAAAGCCAACTTCCCTAAACATTGCTTTGTCCGAAAACTTTTGATAATATAATATATAACATAGCCCATCCTAAAAGATGGTTCACCATGTATGCCCCCACCAATTCTAAAGAAGGATGGCCTGAATTAATGTCATCAGAGGGTGCATACATGGTGCGTTGTAAAGCGAGACGTAAACTCACGCTGCTCATTCATTGACAGCTCGAGTCCACGCGCGAAACCGGTTTGCTTTACAAACCAACTCGACAGTAAACATTTTATGTATACGTTTTACAAATATCAAACTGCTCTTATCATCACAAACTTTGCTTATATATCCATCTAAAGAAATTAGCCAAGCCAAATGATATTTCATGATGTAGCAGCTATGAAACATGATCTCCAAAACTTTGTGTGGAAAAAAATTCCAACAAATAACAAACCACCATCATCATTGTCAACCGTTATGAATGCACTGCTGGATAAACGTCTCCAAAAGTTCTGTCTCTTGGAATTCAGTCTAGAATTTCGGTTGTCAATCAGTGGTCAGTTCTTCTGGCAGCATATCCAGCCCATTGCATTTCAGAGGTTTTACTTTGATCGCGAAGTCTTCCACTTTTGTTATTTTCCTTATCCATGAGTACCTCTTCTTACCTCTCCTGGTTACATCAAGTACGCATTTCTCCATCTGTGGTCTTTGTATGTATTTTTTAGTTAAGGTCCATGTCTCTGATTCATATTTAAGCAATAGAAGGATGCGTTGATTAAACACTTTTCTTTTAAGACATAAGGACATATTGATCTTTAAAATTTTACTGTTTCTTCCAAACGTTCTCCTACGAAGTTCTATACTTCGATTAATTTTTTCATCAATATTACCTTTGCTTGATGTCTAATGTCCAAGGTAAGTGTAGGTAACGGACATCTCCAGCTTTTCCCCGTTAATCGAGAAATCTTCATTTTTTAAAGGCACACTGTACATCCGTTTTGTCTTCTGAAAATTTATTTTTAAACCCAATTCGTTACATGTCAGGAAGTTCCTGGATCATACTCTGCTGTTCTGAAGTGGCAGTTGCAAAAATGAATACGTCATCCGCAAAACTAAAGTGAGTTAAATAATCTCCATTAATCTTTATACATTTGTTTCGCAAGTTCAATGATTGACAGGCATTTTGCAATGTGGCATGAGAGAGTTTGGAAGATGTGATGTCACTTTGTCTCACTCCCTTTCCAAGTTTTATTGGTGCTGTATCCTCAAATAATCGAATCTTTGCACTTGCATTTTCACAGATGTTACTAATAATAACAACGTATTCATTTTCAATACCTCAGGATTTCAAAGCCATTGTAACTGCTGATTATATCACGGAATCAAAGGCCTCTTCACAATCGATAAAAGCCGTACATAATTCGTTCTTTCAGCTAGATTTCTCAGCTCATGGCTATAATCTATAATGCTGTAGCCACTGCTGAATCCAGTTTGTTCTCTCGGTTGAGCCATGACTAGTGTTATAAAAAGCATACAGTAGTATAAACATGAAACTTTTGGCTATTTCTTTACACCTGTTCATAGCTTTGTGTAAAACGTTGAAGAAAACATTTAAACAAACGTGAAGCGTAAAACTATACAATGCATTTCAACCATTTAAGCGGCCGATGTACTTAGCTGAACCAAATGGTGACAAATGTTTTCTGCTCTGTCAAACAGAAATGTATATGTAGCGGCCGGATTTAACGACAACTACGGCAAAGTAATTCCTTTCCCCTTCTCATCTCAGCAGCACCTAACATATAATATAAATATAATAAAACAGGTAATATCGTTGCGTATAATCAAGGACTACAAGAGAGTGCTTATCACTGTTATAGATCACAATTGCTTCCTTTAAGACCTTTATTCTCTGCTCCATGACCCAAGGCATAGTGTTTCTGACTCGGGCATCATGGCAATGGAAGGAAACAAGTGCCTCAAACATTACCTCACTTCTTTCTTAGTTCACCGCCAATCCTATATCGTTTTCAGCAGGAATTAAGCCCTAGTTAATTCGTTCCAGCCCGTAAAAGGGTTAATGCCAGTTTTATATGTAATTCCGAATATCTAGACGGGAAATTCGCTGGTAAAGTGATGACAACATATCTGCTACTCCGTGCATTCTCGTACTTCATCTCAAGATCTTCATTTTATTTTGTTTGTTTTTTAACACGTCTTTTGTTAAAAAATATCGTTCTTATATTATCGGTTTGTCCGTCCGTCTGTCTGTCCGTCCGCCTGTGAACACCATATCTTTGGAACTCTTGGTCCGATTTGAAAAATTCTTTTGCGAAGCTTGAAATATGCGAATGATGATCCTTCATTTTTTTTAATGAAGTACAATTTCGCCGCCAGTAGGCGTAGATGCAGATAATATCGAATTCAAAATACATTTTATTCCATATATTAGCTTCTAAACAACCGATTGATTTTTTTTTACCTTTCGATTCTATTTTTGTCGTATAGTACACTGATGTTCAAAATTAAGAGAATTTGCACATTTTGCCGAATTTCTGAAAAACTAATGGACACTTTTTAGTGAAATTTGGAATGGATACACAGTTATATAACAGAAAAAATTATACCATACAACAGTCATGGTACGCATTTATTATCGTCAGTTAGGCTCATCAGCCCAGGAATGTCCAAAATCCACGTTGCAAGATCGAACATAAAATGACCCTACTATAGGGTATGGTCCCCTCTCACAGTCATACAGCTCTCAGAGCGCGACGTTATACTGGAAACGAGGCAGTTGATGAGTCCCTGTGGCAGTCGGTCCAACTCCTGCAGCAACGCAGTTTTTAGCTCTTGGATGGATCTCGGAGGGGGATGGCGAGCTACAATTGTCCTCCCAAGAGCGTTCCACACATGTTCCATAGGGTTTAGGTCTGGCGATATGGCTGGCCTATCCATCCCACAAATATTCTCACTTTTAATATAATCTTCGACCAGGTGAGCCCTATGTAGACGAGCGTTGTCGTTCATAAAAAGGAACCGAGGGCCAACTGCGCCCCTGAAAAGTCGAGCATAGCGCTCTAAGATCTCATCCCTATACCTCTCAGCAGACAGGAAGCCTCTGTCAAACACATAGACAGGTGTGCGGCCGTCCAACATGATGCCTGCCGAGACCATGACACCTCCGCTGCCACAGCGGTTCTTGTCTCGAAGGTTGGAGGAAAGGTATCGGATCCTAGCTGCTCTCCAGATGAAGGTACATCAAGAATCAGTGTCCAGGCTGAATCGCGACTCATCTGTGAAGAGAACGTTTCGTTACCCCATTGAAGTCTGGTCCAAGGCTGATGTTGTGTGCACCATTCTAAACGCGCTGTCTTGTGTGCTGAAGTGAGCGGTACGCAAACATAGGGTATTCTGGAAAAAAGCCATCTCTCATTAAGCCTTCGGGAAACATTAACTCTTGAAACTCTGGTTCCAGTGGCGGCATACAGCTTACGAGATAGCTGTGCAGCTGTAGCAGTCCCGTGGCGTCTCGCTGAAAGTGCAAAATAACTATCTTTATTGGCCGTCGTGGCTTTGTATGACCTTGCCCAGGCCTTCTCGATATGGATCCGGTGTCCTTAAACTGTTTTCAAAAATTGCAGACGACACTGGGCGTTATATTGAGCTCTGTAGCAACTTGCACTTGCGATTAACCTGCCTCCAATCTACCGACGATTCTCCACATCATTCCGTCATAAATAAGTTCGTTGCAACTCATTTTACCTGATTTCTAATGAAATTGAACCAACTCCTGCAAGAAACACAACGAATGTCGCCGAGGAGTACGAATGAACTTATCACGGAAAAAGCCACGTGTGCTTTTCATGCCATTCGCTGTCACAGCTCCGCCCACACGCACGTGTACGCTTACGTATTCGACACTGCAAATTTGCATTCTTATTCGGCGGCTTAATTTGTACCTTTGGTTCCGTACTGTTTGTGAAAATCGACAAAATGTGCAAATTTTCTTAATTTTGAACACCAGTGTATTTTAGGTATAGTCACATTTTCAAGTTACGCACAGATTTTATGCTTGGTGCAATTTCTCCGATATCTCTACTTTTAAAACTACGATTTGAAAACTTCTTTCTTTAGTGGATACAGCTCCTGATGAGAAATCGTTTGCATGTATTTTCTAATTTTTGGTGCAGAATGATTTGGCCACCAGGAAGTGAAAGTCTTAATTTCTGCCTCATATGTATTTGCCACAAAATATGAGCTCCTAAAATATCGATTAAAAAAATTCGTTCGAGGACCGATGCCACTCACGTCGGTAAATCTTTTCGGCATATCTTCTTCTTAAATTATTGCATAGTTTCTCCGCCAAGGGGCGTAAAAGTATATATTATTTTTGTAAATACACTGGTGGAAAGTGAAAAAAGAACACCAAGAAGGAGACGTCTGATACCAACGAAATTTATACAGCATAATAACGGAATACAGAGGATAACGTGATCAAAACATTATGGCAAAATACATCTGTATTTGCTGGTACTCTGAAAAAAAATTCCCATGTACCATGGTTAGTACGAGGTTGAACCGCCATGAACTGCGTCACACTGTGCAATTCTGGCACGGAGTCTGTCGTACAGATGTTGGATGTAAGTTTGGGGTATTGAGTTCCAAGCATCCTCAACCGGGACGCGTAAATCGGGGATGGTCGTGGTTGGCCGTGGAGACCGGCTAAGTCGTTGTCCCATAAAATCCCACACGTGCTCAATGGGGGACAAATCCGGTGAACGTCCAGGCCATGGAAGTTGTCTCACACCCTGCAGTGCATGTTGCGTTGCACTTGCCGTGTGTGGGCGTGCGTTACCTTGCTGGAAAACACCACGATGGACCGACCTTACAAATGGCACGACAACGGGCTGAAAGATGTTGTTGATGTAGGAGGTGATGTTTAACGTACCCGGTACAAACACTAGTTGTGTACGGGAGTGATAGCTGATCGTTCCCCACACCAAGAGACCAGGTGTGGGCCATGTGTGTCGCTGGCGGATGCAAGAAGGGTGGAGACGCTCCCCTGTGCGTATGCGAACACCCATACGGCCACCGGAGGCTCCCAAGCAGAATCTGCTTTCACCGAGGAACACGACAGATCGCCATTGCGTTCTCCAGTGCAGATGTTGGCGACACCACTGCAGCCGTTCCTGACGGTAGGCTAGAGTCAGAGGTACACATGCCAGAGGCAGACGTACACGTACTCCTGAAATCCAGTCGACGGTTGCGGATTGTTCGAACAGTCACTTCAGGTGCAACGGCAGCTCGGATTTGCGTCACAGCGGATGTTCTGTTTGACAACGCCGCTCTTCTTATGCGTCGATCGGTCCGCTCATAAATCCGTCTGTGACTCACGGTTCCACGTCATCTCGTGTGGGAATGTTCCTCGGACCATTTACGCTACCAACGTACCACCACCGATACTTCACGCCCAATTTGCTCCGCAATACGACGATACCACCACTCGGCCTCGCGGAGTCCGACTAGACGACCTCGCTCAAAGTCCGATAACTGCTGAAATCGTACACGTCTGCCATGTCCAGGCATCGCAGCTTCTTCAGGGTCTTTGTACGTGTCCGTACGCCGACGACTGATTACATTCACTTCACGGTACTCCTTAAATACCACCGACGATAATTTGCATATTATGCCGCGGTGTGGCGTAAGCGCTCACCGGTTGGTCCCGAAATTAGCATCACACCTACGTAAACTCGACCCCATTAACATATGTAAAATTCATCATCGTCCGCCAATTCCTTCTTGGTGTTCTTTTTTCACTTTCCGCCAGTGTATATCTACTTCCAAGAGTCTGATTTGAAAAAATTTCCTCTTTGTTGAATAGTTTTTCAGGTGCAAAATGTTTTTAATTCAATTTCAAAATTTGCAAGTAACCCATAGACTTTCCGCTAGGCGTCGTTAAGGTAAATTGCGTTATCCTCGATATATCTGCTTCTAAAACTACGATTTGAAAAATTCTTTCTATATCGCATCCTCCTGGAGGGGAATGGATTTCATATAAGTTCTAATATTCGGCATAGAATAGTTTCGCCACCAGGTGGCATAAGTGTTAGTTTCTGCTTCTGATGTATGTGCAGCAAAATCTGAGCTCCTGAAAACTCGACTGAAAAAATTCTTCCCTGGACCAATACTGCTCCCATTGAAAAACTTTTGAGAATACTTTCTTCTTAAAATAATGTCCGTTTTACCTCCAGGTGGCGTAGATGCATATCTTATAGTCGTTGATATATCTGCTTCTGTGAGTTCGATTTGAAAAATTATTTCTTTGTCGAAATGCGTTTCTGCTGCGAAATGTTGTACATATAATTTCAAATTTTTCTTAAGGCAGAAGTCTGCCACCAGAAGCGTAAACTGACTTTTCCGCGTGCAGCAATATTTTTGGGATTAGAAACCCGGCTGAAAAACTTATTTCTTCGGTCAGATACTAATGTTTTGTATACTAGTTCTGCCTGATTTTCAATAGCTTTGATAAGTTTAATTCGCGTCAGAACGGATTCAAAAGGCCTACTCATTACACCCAAAAATTCGGTGTCATCTTTCTTATTCTTATTCAGAAGGAGGTAGCTCAAATTTTAATGATTGTGTAATTTGAATCGCAGTCGTACTGATGATGTATCTGGCACTGAGTGAAATATGGAACTTCAAAAAACCACAATTTTGCAAGGAAACCTTTGCAATTTCAGAGAAATAAAAATATTTCTTTTGTGAAATTGTACACACCAACCCTTTATATTTTAGAATCAAATGAATTTCGACCCGGTCTAAAAAGAGAATAAGTCTTGTGGAAGGCACACAAACACACACTCGCGAGCACGCGCTTGCGTGTGTTTGTGTGCCTTCCACAAGAAGAAACTAGAAGAAACGTTTCCGCTTCAAACAGTAGAACATATTTTTCTAAACCTTTCACGGGAAAACATACTGTCCACTTTTTCCAGTACGGTACAGTATGATGTTTTCCTGTTGCCGAACTGTACTCCAAACGTAGGAAACAAAGAGTATTTTCTGAAATGGCTTTGTAGACCTGTGATTATTCCAACTACCTTAATATTTTAAGCGGCAGATATTACTGAACTAAATAGTGCCGAAAATGTTCTGCGCTCCCCATACAGAAATGATAACATAGTGGCTGGGTCTTACGAAAGCTACGGCAAAACAATTCCTTTCCCCGACCATAAACCTCCCAGCAAAAACAGTCTTGCTGGGTCAGCCCTGCCAGCAATGGCCCAGCACTATTTTGCCGCTGCCGAACCGTCAATAAAATATCCGGGCGGCCAACAGAAGGGCCAGCCATTCAGGCCACCAGCTGGCCAACAGTTGGCACCCCATCAGTTGTCATATGCCCCAACAAAGCCATCAGTTGTCATATGCCACAACAAGGCCATCAGTTGTCATATGCCACAACAGGGCCATCAGTTGTCATATGCCACAACAGGGCCATCAGTTGTCCATCACAGGCAGTAGCTGCCTGTGATGGACAACTGGCAGTAACTGGTGGCTTGCCGGATCTTGTCCACCAATTTCCCAGTAGTAGCCATAAAATAAAAGTCAAGCATAACCGACAGTTTCCCAAAACTACAACATTTTTTTTTCTACCCTTACGAAACTTGTGAATTATGACACTGCACTGGGGAAATTTTCTCAACAGAACGCCCGTTTGGATCTGGGTGGATACGAATCTGGGCCGCTGACGTGGGAGCTGAGCTCTCTACCAACCGGACTAATTTGCCACGCACAAGCGTGTGCTTGAAGCCGTCTGTTTCGTGCGGAATGTGTAATCGAACGGTTCCGGCTTTCATTTTACAATATTGCGAGGCATTTTTTTATAAAAGTCACTTTCATATTATTCATAAATTTATTTTTTCAACGTAACGATAGTTTTTTTTTTACCTTAAGGGAACTTCACTCATTTTCAAGGAGTGTACATACTTAGAGTGACTTTCCAAAGTTTTGTACTGTCCTTGTCGTGTTGAAAGGAGATTGTTGAATTAATATATATTTACCCGGGTTCATGTCACATTCTGTTACCTTTTTAACGTTGTTAGAAGCGAATTCCTCCCAGTCTTGTGTATTCAACACATATGAGTTGAATGTGATAACTGTGTCCACTGAGAAGCACTCTCTTGTAGTCGTTTATTCTCTGCTCCATTATCCAAGGCATGATGCGAAGGGATAGTGTTCCTGATATGCACATTATGCCAATGGTTAGAACAAGTAACTCCCAGATCTTTTCTCTCCCGTCTAAGGTTCGTCACCATTTTCATATAGCTCCTTTAGCAGGTAATAATTCAGAAAGGATTAGTATCAATCATCTCTCTAAATACCAACTTTGAATAACAAAGCTAAGGCGAAATTTACGCTTCCTGTTAAGCAGGGCGGCCACTCGTTTCTACCGCGTTTGGTCCACTTATCAACCCCAAATAGATACGTTAGACCAGATTTCAGCTTATTTTGCTAAATCCGAGTTAAATGGGAAATAATACCAGAGACATTCCGAAAGTATTCTTGGCACATTACTTCTCTCAGAATCTTCAACATACTTTCACACTTGTCTCCAAATCCAATGGCATAAAGTTGAGGAACTGATCCATAGTTATTTCCTTTATGCAGCAGCACTACTTTTAGACTTAATTTCGATTCATCAAGTAAGTATGCGCCATTCAATGGGTAGTTCTAACATAAGACCATTTTACCTTTACAGAAATATATACTGTACAACGTAATGAAATACTTGGACACATTTCTTTGTCGATATACTTTAATTTTGGTTTCTTTCTTGCTTCATTTAAAACCCGTTGCTGAAACCTGGAAACAAGAAGTAATATTTCATTTTTGATTAACTTTCGGTCAGGAACTGAATAACTCATACCTTTTTCCTTAACTAAATGTTATTTAATTCAAGTTCCTGTTTTGTAAATAGCTCCCGGAAGTCCACACACAAATTCTTAGAAGAAGACTGTTCAAAAGAGTTTGTTACGAAATCTCCTGAAGTATTTTCATCATTGGTTGCTTCATCTTATGATTCAAACGAACTGGTACTTGCAGGCGTTCACAGTATTGAGAAAGTCGTATTGCAGGTAATGCGTACGGACCTTTGATAATCCGCTTTTTGTTTTTTTACAACTTCAAAGATTTTGCCATATTGAAATAGGAATCATCCACGTGATTACCTGTTTCACACCCCACTGTAGACACAGTAAATGCAACCTTTTGCGTTTCCAAGTTAACCACATCCTCAGATTCGTTGTACAAGCAACACAGCACATACGGGAATCCCAGTTTTTTTCATCATTTTCAATCGTGCACAAAAAGTACAAAAACTATGTTCGTTTAGTTATGCTGTATACTTGTTTCCTCTGGGTATCTTTGTAAAGCTACCACAAACATAACAGAAATCGTCAAGATGATTCAGACACTTCTATATTTTCGTCATTATAACATTGAAATGGTAGGCAAAACACAGAAGATTAAACACTATCCAAAAGAGAAACAGAGATCAACCTCCCTGTAATCACACTATAGCTGTCTCTCCGAAATTGAAATAACTGCTGTGTGGGCATGTGCGAATTTCAACAACGATACTCTCGGAGACGCTACTGCCATCTTTGAGCAAGAACGAACAGTATTTGGTTATGTAACAAGTGAGTGTCAGAGATACATAAGAAGTTATTTAGTACGTTTGCATTCGAAAATTATATTGTAAGTCATAAAACTGATCTCAGTGCCATATTGCCTACCCTAAATTGTTCTAAGATATACGTATTAGGCGGAAACACAAAAAATCTGCACATAAGTAAAATGTGATGGGATATTTTTATGACCACTGCCAAAATTTATGCAAAAAAAATTGACTGAGAGTAGCGAAAACGTTTCTGCAGATGAAAACATCCTGTTTTCTAGTCTGATGCTAATAATTAACACTTACATATAATGTACAAGTATTTTATACTTTGCATGAAAAGGCAAAGTTGCAGAAATACCTCCTAAGCACAGATGAATACTACTTACAAATACCGGTTCGTATTTCGCAGTTTCTCTGCACGGACTTAGAAGCAGACGGGCATGAATACGTAAGTGACATTGCAGTTTTTTCCAGATCCTAAACAGGAGGCGATACTACGGTTTGCGGCCCCCGTCGTCTGCTACAAGAGACGCGGTGCTACTAACGTACTGCCATCTATCGGGCGACATGAAATGAGCGGCATGGGTTATTTCTGTAACGAATGAGTTTGTGTGGTGTTTTGGACATTTACTGAGACGGAAAACATGTGTTTCCACCAGAATAAAAACCTGTCTATCTGGTACAATAATTAAATTATATTTATTGCGCACCTGGAAATAACTGTTTGATGATGCGAATTATCACATCAAAACAGTGTTCTGAGGAAACACGACAGTTCCGTCGGAATAAATATTCCAGAATATGTTCGTACAGTATTTTTCTTTATTGAATGTTAATGTTGTACCTATTGTGAAACATTTACTGGGACGGAAAATATGTGCTTCCACCAGAATGAAAACCTGTCTTTCTGGTACACTAATTAAATTAGATTTATTACGTACCAGGAAAGAACTGTTTCGTGATGCGAATCGTCACCTCAAAGCAGTGTTCTGAGGAAAGACAACAATTACGTCGGAATAAATATTCCACATTGTGGTCTACCAAATGACTTTTTGTGAGACCCATCTAATAGTCTGCGTTTCAGGGGCCGCCACTTGCTCTCTACACCTTGGGTATGAGCACCAGTTCAAGGATCCACGAAATTGAGGGATTGGATTTTGTACCCTCATCCTTCGCAACTTCCTCAGAAAAACGCTTCCAATAATAGAAACATAGCGAACCAAATCTGACGCACGGAGCGAACAGCAATGGCGGAACTGAAGCAGCAGCGCTGGGCAGAAGGAGCGGAAGCGCCATCTATCGGGAAACGTGTTATTTCTCATGATGCCACGTTACTTCATTCTAGAAGACGACGCGACGGGGGTTGCTAACCGTAATGCAGGCAAACAAGATATTAATTTCGTTATTTATATTTGTATACAAATAGATTCAGAATTTAGTTTCAGAAAAGCATTTGTGGTTGCAGAAAATCACCTATCCCAAATTTTGGGACACTGGTTAAAGAGAAGGGTCCGAGCCAGTGTCGTCAGAAGAACTCACCACACATGTTACATTCATGGCCAGAATCAGGGATCATATATGACGAATAGTCAGAACTAAGGTTCCTTTCTCGATAGTCTCAGCCCCAAAACAACTGAACCATTTGGAATTTTATTTGTTATAGTCTTACGTACATTTTCGAAATAAAAAGTTTCCCTAATGTGTGACTATCTTTGAGTTTCATGAAGGACAAAACCAAATCATGGCTTAAGTCTCCTGGTCTTTATTCAGCAACTGATTTCTCTAAAGAGAAATTCAGCAGTACATACGCACTAAAATAAAGACAACGCGGTAAAATAGAGACAACGCGGTAAAATAGAGACAACGCGGTAAAATATGGACAACGCGGTAAAATAGAGTAAACGCGGAGATCATAATTACTTCTGTTCAACCAAGAGAGGCAAGAGCGTTGCCATATTTTAGCGAGAGGAACGAAATGAGCAGAAGCAGTGACAGTGCGGTGCGTCAATGTAAATCTCAGTCAGGGCTAATGGGCAGTCCCGGTTCGGAAGTCTGCGCATCACCCTGCGATTCTGAACTCTTGGTCTCCATGACGGACTCTAAAAGTTTCTTTTAAATCACTCGTTTGTGAGCTACCATTCTTAGTAATTGGTGGTAGCATTACTTCTTTGCTGTCTATTATTTTCCATTGGTTCATATGTGCTTATTGGCGCAAGAGCTTTAATAAACCAGAGAAATACTGTTTTCTTCAGAACGAATAAAAGGAAGAAGATTCTGGAAAATGTCACGTTAGGCTCTCAGGGTGTCTAGTTGTGGACCCTTACATAAGTTGCAGTTTTTGAAAATTTTGTTTCCTTACGAAAATCGAAGGGGTGTAAACTATGTACGTTATGCCTAACTTTGTGAACAAACTAAATATGGAGATCTCAGTTAACAGCAGTAATTAGAATGGGTGACAGATGATCCATATGAGCTAAACACAGATTTGGGAATGCGGAGCTCTTCAAGTTTGCATTTTAAAACCCTAAGAAAGGGCACGTAGTAAATTCCTTCTTCCCAGTTCACGTGAGCTATATGAAAGAGAAATTGACTGAGATATAACATTCGTATTTAATATCTTTGTTTAGGTGCCAGAGAACTGAACAGATTTCTCGGTATCCTGGAGATACTGCAACAGAATGCCAGGCAGATTTCCCTTACTTTGTGTCAGAAGCTTCCTGTCATGCTTTCTTAACTGAAATTGAATCATGCTATTAAAATTCTTTACACTCATCTTTAATGTTAGAAGTAATATAACAAAGACGACATCAACTATAAGATCATGTTAACAACACTTTCGAAATGATAATGATTGTGCAAATAATAGTAATTGGTAATTAATAATTTCTTTCAGAAATAAATTAAAAGTTACAAAAGAGCTCACCGATTTTAATTTCCATTTTCGGGGCCGTGGATGGCCTAGTGGTCAAAGTTCGTGACTGCCACGGATAAACCTCAGGTTCGATATAAGGCAGGTACGAACGTTCGAACCACCAAATATCTTCCTTGCATCGGATGGGCAGGTTAAGCTGTCGGACCTCGGGTACTGGCCCCCTGGTAATTAATAAGAGCGTCTTCCTCCCCCTTTCTACCTCGCTTTCGTGTAACTTTCCTATTGAGCACTCTAGCCCAAATCTCCTAGCTTTCTATTTCTAAAGGTTGTTTAAGGCCTGGTGTCAGACACTCCCTTCCTAAAATCCTCTACGTGGGATCTGATCTGATGATCTGGATTTCAATTTACTACTACGATGCTTATGAATGGATGCCAACTTGATCTGCATCAACTGCAATGCTGATTCTCAAGGTTATTAGGACTTTTTTTTTTTTTTTTTTTTTGATTGGAGGTTTAACGACCACCGTGAGCAACTCAATGGGCTATAAGCAGTCGCCCGTCCCTAATTTAGGGTCACTGGTTCCAGGGAAGGGAGAGAACCAGGGCCGTAAGACAAACACAACATCCATGCCTCACCGGGATTCGAACCCGGACCCCGTTCAGACGAATGATCAGAGGCCATCGCTTAGACCACTGCGCCACCGGGGCGGCTATATTAGGACTTCAGCGGGTGAATCAAAGGAATGTGAAATTAAATATATGAAATTCACCTATTTGAATAAAGCTTTCTCGATAGACAAATAAGAAAAATGGTTGCATGGTCATCACATCGCGTAAACCTGCTTTCGAATTAAATTAATACAGACATTTGAAAATGTCTGTTGTCTGTATGTAATTGATGTACTTACCCACTTTGATCAGACAATTACCGAAACCACAACTTTGTTTAAAAGTAATAATATCTTCCTATTTTCGATTTTCGTACCCCAAATTTTCAAAATACTTAAAGAATGTTGAGTACAGACCTAAGGATTAGATATTTTCCAATTGAAGTCTTAAAGAACAAGATATTTTTAACGTTACGACAGTAGGCTCTCTTGACGCCGCGCATGCGTCAGAGTGTTCAGTCGCGTACGTTTCTGCCTAATTGAAAGACTTCGGCCTGGATTTGAAACCCGAATGAAGCATGATTCCTACGCCTTTCTATTGGAGTTGGTTTTGCTCTGTATTTTGCTTAAAAACATGGCAAAAATTAATTTAGCACTGGCGCATACTTACGGTCCTTTAAATTGTTCGTGGCAATTCGTTATAAATCATTCACTCCCCCCAATCGTATGAATGCATTTTCATCTTGCTTGCAGACTGGAAATAGTGTCCCTGCAGAAATGACGCGAGCAGCATTATTTCCTGAATGAAAAGCGGACGAAAGCAAATAACAGCCTTGAGGCTGTATTGGCCCCCGGCAATAAATAAGGGCGTAATTAGCCAATCTGGCAGTAATCACAGATTTACCAAAACATTTCATTTCAGTGAGGACATTATTCCATCTCAAAATGCTCACAGTTCTTTTAATGTTGACAGATGAACAACGAAAGACTTCAGGAAACAATCATTCCTGATTCCATAAAATTAATATAACTCTTCATAAAATTGATTCTAAGGAGCTTTCATTTTTTAAATTTCTTTTAAGCAAAATATTGTTTTCGGAACATTTACGGTGTTTAGAATTTTTGTTTGTCCTTTCAAAAAAAGAGGATATTAGCAACTTTGATGAAAATAATGCTTCTCTAGTTCGATTGCAAACAGTCAACGGAGCTGATATTAAACAAAAGTTTAAAAACCTTGTCATTGGTTTACTGTTTCTGATTTCCATTTACTTTCGTAATATCGCTATCTTTTGCTGCAACATAATATCCCTTGTGTGTTTTGGGACACTAAATTGAATTGCCTCTAATATTCGTGCGTAATTTACAAAAATAAAAGGAGATTAGGAATTTAGCAAAATGGGAAAAGTTCAAATTCCTACCTAGAAGGTTTTCCCAAATAAATATCAGGAATGATCGCAATTTCTCTGATCATGTGCACGACGGACTACCTCGTGTGGGAGTTATTGCGGAAAGTAACGGTATTTTCAAATACAATTAACGAAATTATTGCATCCCCTTTTTCTTACCCATGTACTTGAATGAGGCTTACGCAATTTCAAATTTGTGGTCAAGGTTCCTTCATTTAGTAGAAAAATATATGCGGATATTTCCTATTTCAAAAGAAAGAAGTTTTACGTTCTAACAGCTGTAACTTATGATGAGAGCATAGTTCCGATCATACATCAGAAGAGCAAAAACGACAAATTAACATGGATCATACATACTGTTACAGAATTTGGATATAAAGCCTCAATAATCAAGAAACTAATCTATGACTACAAACACCCGAACCTCAAGACCAGCAGAAATACTGAATACCATGTGCAACTATCGAATTTCCACGCATCAACACAATTTTAAAGAAAGAATGCCATCAAGAAAATAAGGACTTTGGTATATCTATTGTTACATACAAAGATATTTTAAATAATACGGAACGCAGTAAAATGCTCGAAAAGTAAAGATACCCATAAAATTTAATATCCAAAAAAAAAATCATGAAAACTTTTATATAGGCATTACAAAAAATAGATTGAAAAACAGACTTGTCAACATATCAGCAAATGGTGCAAAAACGAAAACAAAGCAGCGTTAATACACTGACGGAAAAAAATATCCCAACACCAAGAAGGGGTTGTGTTAGATAAACGACAGTTGGTAGGCGGTGAGAGTACATCTGTAAGATGACGTCTATGCAAATTTCGCGCTCGGCGCATACGTGTGGCGTTAGTAGCGCCCCTCGGAACGTGCAAAACAGGTTTGCTGTAAATACGCGCTGTAACATTCGTGAGCGTTAGTTATCGTTGAGATTCGACGTAGTGTGTTGATGTTAGTCAAGAATGCTTTTAAGAAGACGAAGAAGCTATTATCAACAGCTCACGGAGTTTGAACGAGGTCGTGTAATAGGGCTACGAGAAGGTGATTTTCTTTCCGCAATATTGCAGAACGACTGGGCAGGAATGTAGCAACTGGGCATGATTGTTGGCAGCGGTGGTCAAGGGAAGGTACTGCCTCAAGAAGACCGGGTTCTGACCGGCCACGTGGCACTACTGAGAGGGAAGACCGCCGTGTACGGCGTATGGCCGTGGCGCATCGTACCGCGTCTGCGGCAGCAATTCGAGCTGCAGTTGCCACCACAGTTACACAACGATCTTTTACAAATCGGTTACTTGAAGTACAGCTCCGAGCCAGACGCCCTGTAGCGTGCATTCCACTTACTCCAAACCACTGCCGTTTGCGACGTCAGTGGTGTGAAGCTAGAGCTCATTGGAAGACGGAGTAAAGATCTGTTGTGTTTTCTGATGAAAGCCGGTTCTGCCTATGTGCCAGTGATGGCCGTGTGTTGGTTAGAATGAGTCCAGGTGAGCGCCTGCAACCAACCTGTCTGCGTCCGAGACACACTGGACCTACACCTGGAGTTATGGTCTGCGGAGCAATTTCCTATGACAGCAGGAGCACTTTCGTGGTTCTCCCACGCACCCTGACGGCACAGTTGTATGTCGGTCTGGTGATTCAACCTGTTGTGCTGCCATTCATGAACAGCATCCCAGGGGTGTTTTCCAACAGGATAACGCTCGCCCGCATACCGCTGTTGTAACCCAACATGCTCTACAGAGTGTCGACATGTTGCCGTGGCCTGCTAGATCACCAGATCTTTCACCAATCGAGCACGTATGGGACATCATTTGACGACAACTCCAGCGTCACCCTCAACCAGCATTAACTGTTCCTGTATTGACCGACCAAGTGCAACAGGCATGGAACTCCATTCCACAAACTGACATCCAGCACCTGTACGACACAATGCATGAACGTTTGCGTGCTTGCATTCAACAATCTGGTGGTTACACCGGTTATTAATGTACCAGCAATTCACATTTAAAATGGCTCTTTTCGCGCTTACATCAAGCTGTGATCTTGAAACCTTAATCGAATAAATACGTTTCGTATACAAATGTATTGCCGCCATTTCATTCCTCTACAACTATTTATTCGTGGTGTTGGGATTTTTTTCCGTCAGTGTAGATTACTGCAGAAACAATCAAGTAGAGCCAGACTTCGAGAATAACAGAATAATAAACAGACAGCATACGGAAAATAGCCTACGATACGCGGAGGCCATAATAATCGAAAAAACTAGGGAACTAAATTGTAATAAGAACAACGGCGTAGACCTCTCTTTGCCCTGGGAACTATTGATAAATTCAGAAAAAAATAATTCAAGAAAAAATAACAAACCCATCGCTCCAAATTCAACAAATGAAAAAACTGACAACTATATTGTTGACACGCGTGAGACAGTGACCAACTCCCCCTGTGCGTAATTTCGATTCGCCCAGCACGTGGCGTGTAGGACAGATAACGTGCAAACCTAATCACCAGGATACTTAGTGGCTGTTCCTGAGACAAACTAGTGGCGGAGTTCCCCAGCCTGAAGATGGAGCACGGCGCAGTAAAATGCATCTCACTTATAAGAACTACGGTTGTTTCTCGATGTTTTTAACCTTTTCGTTGAAGTTATTTGTATTTGGTTTGTGTTTCTGTTCTCGTGGTTTTTATTCTTCGTGTGCCATAGTCAACGAACACATACGGATAGATACAAGTTCCACGCTGAAATCTTCCTGAGCTATTTTTAGTGTACATAGTGATTTCGTGTTTTAACAACCTTCCGATATATTTTCCCCTGTTTATACGTCTGTCTCAATTTGAGTCGTGCAACACTGTACACCACGCGTAAAATTCCTCGACTTACCTTAAACGTGGATGAACGGATGTATTTAACTACTGGAAAGTCGTTCGACCCCCCCCCCATATATTCAACGAACAATATGCCAACAGACAGGTGCTGTTGTGGCGGCCAAACCTGGGATTTTGATTGTGAAGAATACCGGAAGGATATACAGACGTAATGTCAATTTCAAGGACTATCGCGGTACAAGAAGCCTAATGTGAGTAAACTACACCCTTCATCCTGTAATTGCTGTTGTAAATTTTGAGAATTAGTAAAACGTTGAACATTATATTCTGGTGTAAATCCGTAACAGATTTACATAAGATTTATCGATAGACCATATTTGCTGTCTTAAGCACGAAGAACAAGACGTAACCCATTTCAACATGAAATAAGTCACCTAAATAAGTCACCTTAAAAATACCATAAGTCACCTTAATGTGATAGCAAGTTCCCGCTCCCCCCTTTTTTTAATATGATATAATGTTTGGAAAATTACAGCCAGTGTGTGGAATACACTATATTGACAAAAGTAACCGGACACCTAGAAGAAATGAAAAATACATCAATAAATTACAAAATAAATGAAAAATACATCTCCGCGGATAGTATGGGGTGATTTACGGCCTACCGCCTGTGACAAAAATGGGTCCCAGTTGAAATCATTATAACATTAAAAAAACGGGCCGCACACTAAGCGTGTTAGCGTATTCGTAAACAGCATGGAGCCCAATTCGCGCACTACGCAATACATCGAGCGTGCGACGCTCCCTTCGCTCCATGTGCGCGGGGGAGATGATGCAATATTTCTGGCTGTGCTGCAGCGTTTGACTCAGTCTGTCTCGGCAACCGTGAGCGCAACACGACTGTGCGTGGCATCGTTTCAAAGTTCTCGACGAGATCTATTCAAATACATGAAGAACATTTCGCAGTGGTTTGAACAGAGCATTTCAAAAATTGGTTTCTTGTGAACGGGTCAAGACTTTTGACAATATCGCGGTTTATTTATACAACCGTGAGTGCAAAACGACTGTGCGTAGTATCGTTTTAAAGCTCTCGACGAGATATATTCAAATATATAAAGAACATATCGCAATGGCTTAAACTAAAATTTAAAAAAATATATTTTTGTGTGAATGGGTTAACATTTTCGACAATGCCGCGGAATTCGTAGAATGAATGCAAGCAAAAGTGGAGAAAATCAAAACAAGAGGTAACAGCAAGTGATAAGGAATGTGAGAAACCCAAGAAGACTGCAGCCCAACGAACTAGAAAGTATCGAGAACGCATGAAAGCAGCCGCTGCCAAACAAAAATCCAACACACCGATCGTAGTCCTACTATCTAAACTGACTAAAAATTTAACGTTTTTTAAAAATAAAGGGGAAGGCAGATTTCTCTGTTCCGTGACCTTAAGTAGCAACAAATCAGATATCTATGCAGGAGCAAAGCAGTGACGCAGGTTGTTCCCACTGAATGACTTCCGGAAATGACATCCTTTGATATATTCATCGTCCGTGCGGTATCATTTCAATTTTGCTGTCTTTTAAAAGACGTGCAATACACGAATAAATAAGGTAAAGTATTTATGCTTATTTACCTACTGAAGTTTCATTCTGTTGCCGTTGCCCTATTTTTGCATTGAAATCTCCCATAATTATCTTCAAGTGCTGCTTACCTTTATTATTTAGATCACGAATTTCCTCATAAAATTCTTCAATTTCTTCTTCAGCATGACTTGTGGTGGGTGCATAAGTTTGAATAATCTGAGCCTGGTATCTTCTCGAGAGTTGGATAACGAGTCGTGCAGCTCTGTCAGAGGAACTTTCAACTTCTACAACTTTATCCTTCAGTTTCTTGTTTATTATAAATCCAACACCACTAGTTCTGCCAGTATCTGTCCCACGATAGTAGAAGAGATGTCCTACTTCAGTAGGTAAATTCGGTCACGGCAACAGAAACCAGCGTGGAAATACTCTCGTAGAGTTTGCAGAGGCAGAAGGGTTTTTCATCTTGAACTCCTTTTTCAAGAAAAAGCCACACAGGAAATGGACATGGAGACATCCAAATGGGACGACAAGTGAAATTGATTTTATTATGTGTAACAAAAAATTCGTCATAGAAGACTGCAGTGTGCTAAACAAGTTCAACACAGGTAGAGACCATAGATTGGTGAGATGTAAGATGCACCTCAACACTAAACTCGAACGTAGCAAGCTCATAAGACAAACAAAATGTATTGACATAACCAACCTTAAAAAACACCATAATACCTTCAAATTGGAACTGAAGAACAGGTTCTCTGCTTTAGAAGGCCTAACATCGGAAGAAGTGGATATTTCTGAAGTTAACAGAAAAGTAACCAAAGCTCTTATGGAAACAACAACAAAATTAGCTGGGTCTAAGAACAAATTGCATGTGAACAAATTATCAGGAAAAACCAAAATTTTGATGCAAAAAAGAAGAGAGATGAGGACAACTAAAGAAGATGTGACTTCCAAAGTGGAATATATAGAGCTATGCAAGACAGTACGAAAAAGTATCACTGAAGACGTAAGGAAATTCAACTGTGAACTAGTAAGGAAAGCAATTGAAAACAACCAAAGCCTAAAGATAGCAAAGGGACATCTCAGTAAGGGAAGAAAACAGATTATGGCACTGAGAAAAGAAGATGGTTCTGTAACAAGAAATAGAGGCGAAATTTTGACAAGAGTGAAAGATTTCTACTCCAAATTATATGAAAGGGATGATACATGTACTCCAGGCATCAGGAAAGGTATCAGAGTTCTTCCAGTCCTTCCAGCAGAAGTTGCACATGCAATCAAGAACATGAAGCGGGGAAAAGCTCCAGGAGAAGATGGAATTACTGTAGACATCATACAAGAAGCAAGTGGAGAAATCGAAACAGTACTCGCCCAAATTTTCACTGGATGCCTTAATGAAGGGAAGATTCCTTAGGATTGGAACAACGCTACAATGATCCTGCTACATAAAAAACGTGACATTGAGGATCTCAGGAACTACAGACCTATCAGTCTCCTCTCAGTGGTTTATAAAATCTTCACTAAAGTTCTTTCACACCGCTTGAAGGTAACACTGGACATGGCTCAACCGAGAGAACAAGCTGGATTCAGGAGTGGCTACAGCACAATAGATCATATCCACGTACTGAGAGAACTAATTGAAAGAGCGAGGGAATATGAACTTCCATTGTGCATGGCTTTTATCGATTATGAAAAAGCCTTTGATTCGGTGAAACAATCAGCAGTTGCAATGGCTCTGAAATCCTGTGGTATTGAAGATGCATACATTAATATTATTAATAACATCTATGAAAATGCAAGTGCAAAGATTCGGCTGTTTGAAAATGCAAGTGCAAAGATTCGGCTGTTTGAAAATGCAAGTGCAAAGATTCGGCTGTTTGAAAATACAACACACATAAAAATTGGAAAAGGAGTGAGACAAGGTGACACCATATCTCCGAAGCTCTTTAATGCCACATTGGAAAATGTCTTTCAATCACTGAACTGGGAAAACAAAGGGATAAAGATTAATGGAGATTATCTAACCCACCTTCGTTTTGCTGATGACAGTCATTTTTACAACTACCCCATCAGAGCTACAGAGTATGATCCAGGAACTTGCTGACAAGAGTAAGGAAGTGGGATTAAAAATGAACTTTCAGAAGACAAAAGTGATGTACAATGCTTTTACAAGAAATGAAGATTTATCGATTGATGGAGAAAAGCTGGAGATAACAGACACGTACGTTTATCTTGGACAGCAGATATCAAGTGAGGGTCACATTGGTGAAGAAATTAATCGGCGTACAAAACTTGCCTGGAGAGCTTTTGGAAGAAACAGCATAATTTTCAAGAGCAATATGCCATTATGTCTTAAAAGAAAAGTGTTTGATCAATGCATCTTTCCAGTGCTTACGTATGGTGCAGAGACGTGGACCTTAGCTAAAAGAGACATACAAAGGCTGCAGACAACTCAAAGATGCATGGAGAGGTGCATGCTTGGTGTAACCAGGAGATATAAGAAGAGGAACACGTGGATCCGAAAAATGACAAGAGTGGAAGACATCATGATCAGAGTTAAATCCCTGAAATGGCAATGGGCTGGACATACTGCCAGAAGAACAGACCATCGATGGACAGCCGAAATTTTAGATTGGATTCCAAGGGACAGGAAAAGACCCAGAAGAAGACCACATGGAATATGGGTGGATGAAATTCGAAAGTATGCGGGAGTGACATGGAGGAGACTGGCACAAGACAGACCGTTGTGGAGGAAACTTGGTGAGACCTTCGTCCAGCAGTGGATTGATAATGGTTGACAATGATGATGATGATGATGATGATTTATGCTTATACTGAAGTACAAAAATCATTTTCACAAACCACCGAAAATAAAAGTTCAAAGAATTTACACCGTTCATTTTCCCGTAGGAGGGGAGGCTGAGCCTCTCTAACCTCCTGCTTGCTACTACCCTGGGTCTTCTTACTTATTGTTTTTCTGAGTGGCACTAATAGCACGTTCACTGCGTAACAACCCACTTGTGGGTAGTTACGCGTGTTTTGTGTGCGGCACCCAGAAATGCGCGCTGTCTTCCTGTGTGCTAATGCAATAACTTCGTTGTTCAGAGGTGGGGAGGGGGTTGAATACATAAATCTACAGTGGGCATTCGTCACTTTAGACATATATTTTTTAACGATCCATCGGTGGACGTCATTTCCAGCTTACGTTGTAGGTGAGTGATTCTTTATAAAATATTCATACATGCACGGTTATGACTGCTTTTAAGACTTCACACCTCCTATTGCACTATAATTAACATAGCAATCAGATATCTCTGAGTTGCTTGTACTTAGGTATTTCTCACGTACATCAATCACATCAAAAAACTCGAAAGTTTCATCTCCCTGGAGCGGGAATCGAACGCGCATCTACAGGTTTCCGTTCAAGCATGCTATACGTTACACCACCCAGGACTGCACTAATACATTTTGTCTGACTCGGTGCCTACCCCCTGTGTCTTCCCTTTACACACGAGTGTAATTTGCAGACGGTCCGTGCCTGAAAGGGAAGAGGTAAAATGATACCCACCTTCCCGCTCTTTTGCCTGTATTCCCCCCATTTTCATCATTTTGTGCTGAACGGCCTGCGCGTGCATAATGTGTTATAACGAAAATCTTAGTGAACAACCCTAATTACAGTTACAATGTAGAATCTGTATAAAACATTACTAGGACAAGCCGCCAACAGGAACCGAGAACTCGGTACTGTTAGCAAATTTTGAGCGAAGCTATTACAGAATGTAAGCTCATTAAGGCGTCTATTATAACAAATTCTAAAAAACGAACGTGTAAAATTTATGACTTCCAGAACAAAAGTACGAAACATTCTAAAAAAGAAATGCCGAAAATGTATCATGAACTACTTTCCTTCACGACTTCACGTTGGTTGTGATCAGGTTGAATGTAAACAAAGCGGAATGACACACTCAGATCGGGAACATTTTTCATTTTGTAAAGCGAAAGACACACACACACACACACACACACACACACATACACAAACCTCCTTTTATTATTATAGATCAAGCAAGTTTTGAGCTAACAGACAGAGTCTTTCCATTTCTTCGTTTTTCAATTCAAACGATTTTTTTAAATTACTGTTAGTGAGCGGACTTTCGTGAAACGGTTCAAGTAAAAGGCCATCTAGTTTTTTTACTCTCGACAACCCAACATATGTCAAGTCGTCAGCGAATTCATTTTCACCAAGATCAACTACTGCCTGGTCCACTGTCATACCTTGAGATCGGTGGATGCTGATATCGTATGCAACTTGCAGTGGAAACTGTGTTCGCTCACATGTAACATTAGACTTTTTGAAACTTATTTTTTAGGGAGCAATAGGCACCAATCTATCATCGTACAATGTCGGACCTGTGTAACCCGGAAAATGTACCAATACACAGTCAGCTAGGTGATCAAGATGATTTAAAGTTCCACCTCGTTTCACGTGTATAATGTCACGAACTATACCAATCGACCCATTGCACAGTCCTTGAGCAGTCCAGGGATTTTGATGTAGAATAACTTTACATCCAGGAGCCAGGTACAGTTTTTGCTGTAGATCGTTTGCTTCGTCAGCTTTAGAGGAAAGAGCTGTACTGTTATTGTTAACAGCACTAAGTCGAGTAACAGGACTATTAATATTGCAAAGTCTATTTTCGTTGTGTACTTCAATTGCACTTATTTTTGCCATAAGATGAATATCGTCTTCAGACAGCAAACTAATATGGATATTCTCTGTGGTGAAACGACTACGAAGTAAATCGTAATCTGCAGTGGTTATGGAACCCATATCTATACGTTGAAGTGCTTGTTTGAAAGGTATTTGATCCTCGCCACTTTGTCTCATGACTTGCTTTAATTCAAAAACAACGTCGAATTGTTTGTATGCTAATGACCCACGTTGGCGTATCATACAACACAACATCGTGGACAGGAGGTAACTGATGTAAGTCACAAAACAAATGCACAATGTATCCACAAAGAATTTTGTCTTGATTATCAGGGTTTGCTTGCCGAAAACAGTGATCAATGTTGCCTAACATTTTCTGGCCCATCATACTGAATTCGTCTATTACAATTACTTTGATCTCAGTCATCTCTTCCTGGTAATCACGTCCCGTTTCTCCGCTTAGTTCCGATTGCACGCCCTTTGCTTTAATTCTGAGTGCCGAATGAATAGTTTGACCTCCAATGTTATTCGCTGTGACTCCAGTTGGTGCTAGTAGCACGATACTCTTAATGCCATATCGGTTGTGCATTAGTCGCACAATTCTCTTATGACGCAAGATTTTCCGGTTCCAGCTGATCCCATAAAAATAGAAAGCCTTGAAATACGATCATCGCTGAGTTTACTATTTAGGTGACTTAATACTCTTTGTCGATCAGCATTCAAACTTAAAAGGCTGAGAAATGCTGGGTTTGAACTCTCGTAATTGTCTTTAGATTCTTGAATAAACTTGAGATTTTCAATGATGTTTGGGTATTTGTTATGGTACCCTACCAGTCATGGGTGATATCAAAGTCTCTAAAGCCGAGCTCTACGTCAAAAGGTAAATTAACTGGGTGACATTCCGATAGTGCTTGCCAATCGGTGCGCTCTAGTTCTTCTTGTGGAATTAGAAATGTGTCGTCCTAAACCTCTGGATCTTCGGGTAATTTCCACATATTCAAATGCATTTGATCGTAGGAGAGTTTCCATGTGGAATGTGTTTTTAGCGTCGCTTCATCCCGCCAAGAAGTGAACAGCATTAGTCGCTGTTTGTAATAAAATTAATCAGCGATGTCGTTTTTTCCGAATTCAACCTGAAGTACAAGTTGAACAATACGCTGTTTTCTGTTCTTACTCAAGTGTCCACTTCTTATAGTATATTGCCTGCCGTACTCGTGCAACGCAAGGTGCTCTTAATTTTCACTACGGCTCTTGTATTCGTCTATGATGGTTTTATGAACGTGTTCGTCACTCAAGCTGCTTTGAGTAATACGCACATAATTTTCAAGTGTTATGTAAAGCGGTATGAATTGTCGAGAACAATGAAATAAGGCATCACTTCGCAGAAGATGAGTTACCTCGCAGGCTGACATGTCTCGTTGGCCAAGTATTTTCATGAGCAACTTTGGGAAAACTTTAACACCTGGAGAATCATTTATAGCTGTGGAAAGTATATCTTGGAAGACATTCCTTAGGTCATCTGAAATAGGTTCAACTTTCGAGGCATATTTTGCAATGTAGTTCAGAATGGCGTTTTCTGAAATAATGACTTGGCAGTCGGTGTTTGCTCGCCAAATTTGAGTAATAAACGGGTTGTAGTTATTCAGTACTGGATCATTGCGTGACGGTGTGAAGGTCCATTGACCTTCATCGTTTTTACAAAGTGTAGACTGTTCCTGCAGTGATTTAGGAAACCCAAATCGGCACACTTTTTGTGGGACTCTTTCGCTGTATTTTGATGGGCAATTTGTATGGCGCTGAACTCTATTTAGAATCTCAGAAATTTGCACTGCGTTGCCTAAATCTATTTCAGTTGCGTTTAGCCAACATAGGTGCACTACAGCAGGCTGCGCGTTAATAACTGGATTAACTGCTGACATAAGTCTCTCGTAGAATTGTTTCGCAGTGCCTATTTCAATTGTTGTATAGTTATCAAAATTACTGACGTCCGGCGCACCTTCAAGCCAGAATATTCCGTGAACATGAGGACTTCCTCTATGTTGGCATTCAAATCGGTACGAAAAGTCTGCAAGTTTGAACTTCTTTTTTATAATCTCCGTAAAAGATTTAACTGGAAAACTCAAATATTCATTTGCAACCATTGGATTTAGATTGAGACATTTTTGCATCACATTGCTTCGTTGCGATTCAGACATGTTCGCAATATCTTCAGCAGATATCTGAAAATGGCGTTGTAAACGTTTCCAATGGAGGTCTGCCGCGCTAAGAGTTATAAAGAGCGTAGGAACACCAAGTTGATTAACCATTGCTTTAAGTTCACGTTGTCGTTGGTACCAATACGGATTTGATCCACGTATTTTAGAGCCCCAGAACAAAAGGCATTTTATTAATCTGGGATTAGTTACAGCTTCATTTCTGAGTTCCTCTACAGTTCCGCTGAAATAATTTTTTTTCGCGAAAATAGATCCTTTTTGAGTCGCTTCATGGCGTTGAATTGTGTTAAAAATAAGATATCTGAATCTAGGATCCTGAGCAAATCGCTGGTCTCGGTAACGCATTAAATGATCAGCCCACAGTCGAAATGTCGGCGTGCTTTCTGGTGCTCGAGTTCTATCGATGCGATCAGGTTTGCCGTCAGGAAACAGGTGTAGGAAGGCCATCGTAATATATCCATGAAACGTAAATTCACTGACTGTGATATTGCCTGATGTTGGCCAACTAACAATGTCGCGAACAATTTGTTCCTGTCGTTGGCGCTCATGCAAAGGTAAAAGAGTTTCAGTTACACAGTCACTGTCAAACTCTTCGTTAACAAATCCGCCACTGTGAATATGATACAGAGATTCAGAAATGTCTCCGTCCTCAGGCAATGACTCCAGCGCATCATTGTCAATGCATACATCATGGTAAAAATAATTTTGTTGCCGAAGCCTCTGTAAAGCTTTTAGTACTTTTTGACGACGTACCCGGAAATCCTTGTAATACTGAGCCCCTTGCTTACGCACAAGTACAACACTGATATTTGACGAACTTCGCGGGAGAGAATCAGCTATGTCCTGAACATTTTGTTCTATTGTAACAACGTTGCCTCGATACCGATATTGGCCGTTTGAACCACAGACACGCAATTGGTATACTTTTAGAACAGGTTGAACGCGTGCGATTAGCATTTCTTCTAACACAGTGAGTGCACAAAGATCAGGAGGTACTTCAGCCGACATCATATTGTTTTCACGTGTATATTTTGTAGGGTATTTATGGCATTTTTGGCGTTTGTTATTTTGAAGAGCATCTGTGAGGTATAAGCCATGACACGATGCGCATTCAAGAACATTATTTCTATCTAAAACATTAACAAATTCGTCAGCAAAATCTTTATCAATTTCTAAACGTTGCCGCGTACGAACACAATAAGGTTGCTGAATGCGTGTCAGTGCCTTGCGAGCAGCCTCTCTACTTTGTCGGCCAAGATAAGGCCGAGTAGGAGGTTGAAAATAATGAACATAAGCAACACTTTCCACTTGTTCAGCCTCTATCTCTGTTGAAACGGTTGTAGCAATTGTGGAATTATCGTTGTGTCGGGTCTCTTCCATAGGTCTCGCACGAATAGTTCGTTGACTTAAATTTGATCCAAGAGCTCAACGTGGCATTTATGATTATCAAAGTAAAAACAACGAGATTTTAATTGCGCCTAACGAATGTAAACAAATGTAATGATGAAGACTCAACGAAACGACAAATGACGTCATTGACGCCATATTGCGCGCCTCGATCGTGACTTCAGAAGTTACAGTTAGAAAAAAACAAAGGCAAAAAAAAAAAAAAAAAAAAAAAAAGACAACGGTGCCAATTCTAATGTTTTTCTTGTGTCCACAATGTGCTTGGTTTCCTTTTTTATCAGTTTGAACCAAAATAATTTCCAATTGACGGCAAAAGAACTAAAATGACTTGAGCAAAATTTCATCGTGAAAAATTGCGTCTATTGAATGTAAACAAATGTAATGATTAAGACTCAATGAACCGACAAATGACGTCATTGACGTCATATTGCTCGCCACACGCAATCCAAACAGAACCAAAACGCTATATAATTCGGGAAACCGTTACGATGTTTCTGATTCTCTGCTATGCAGTTTACTTGAGTTGAGTTCACATTTACAGTTCAGTTCACTTGAGTTAAAAATATTTTTATTAAAATTGGTCTTTTTCTAATGGTCATTATTTTTACACGACACGACGAATCACCATGTTACCAACCCCATGTCACTCACCATATCCTTCCCTTTTTCGGTGGCAAGTGTCACCACAATCTCCTGAAGATCTTCGGAGGTAATAGATAACAAACGACCCCTTCTCAAAACCCTGAAAACACCCCCAAGAAAAGCAGGTTTTTGGGCGATTATTCCTCAATGACACAGAATTTCGGGAATCGGATGGCGTCAAAACCTGACCATTGAATATGTCCAATCGCATGCAAAAAATCACGGTGATCGGATTAATCATCTCGTACTTATGCCCGGACAACGAATTGTCTCGAGTCGCGTGTAGAGAGCTTCGCTCAATAATAATTAAAATGTAGAATCCCTTTCATTATTCCCGTATACAGCTATTTAGTCCATAAAGTTAATATACACAGTCCAATCACATTATTGTGACGACCTCGAACTTTTGACGTTAACAGCGGTTATCCAATGGAAGAAGGCACGTGTCGTGAGCTGACTTGGAGGGTATATATGGTGTGCTGTAGGCATTCTGAAAATATATCCCTCGTTGCCGTCATGGATGAAAGGAGCAATTTATGAGATTTGCAAAAAGGGATGATTATCGGCTTTCTGGCCAAGATTGGCTGTATTTCTAAAACAGCGCAGTTTGTGAACTGTTCAGCTGCTGTTGTGATTAAAATATATCGTGATTGTAGAAATGGCACCTTTGCGAATCAGCGACGTTAAAACTGGAGCAGCACGTGCCATTGATGTGAGAGGTGAGAGTCGGCTTCGAAGGTGCGTGACGGCCGATCGGCACGCCACAGAGGAGCAAGTCACTGGCCGAATGAACCAGGGGGCTACCGGAGATGTGACTAAAATGACAGTTCATCGAAGCCTGCTGCGTATGGACTACGATGCAGACGGTCAGTGCTCCTATGCTAACGAAGTTGCATTGGCAGAAAAGGATTACATTTGCACTGCAGTTCCGGAATTGGACCTTCGCTGATTGGCAAAAGATTGCCTTCTCCGATGAGTCACGTTTTCTGCTTAATCGAACAGATGGACGGTGGCGTATAAGGCGAGAAACGTCGGAGATTAAACCCTCTTCAACCATTGCTGGCAGAACACAAGCTGGTGGGGAGCAGCGTTATAGTCTAGTGAATGTTTTCGTGTCATTCTCTGGGTCCACTCATACCCGTGGAGGACACTATGGACCGAATTCCTTTTGAAGCCATCCTTGCAGACCACATACACCCATACAGGCTGATTGTCTACCTTGGAGCGGGTAGGATCTTTCAGCACCACAATGCGATGTGTCACACAGCTAGAAATGTCCTAGAGTGGTTGGATTGGAAGAGCACGATGAAGACTCCAAAGTACTTCCCTGGCCCCCTAATACCCCAGACTTAAACTCAAGTGATCATATGCGGGACCATGTTGATCATGTTGTTCGCTCTATGGATCCTCCACCACCCACCGTCAGCACACGGCAATTACTCTGGATATTAGCTGGTGGTCACAATAATGTGACTAGGACGTGTATATATATACTGCCTGATAGAGAAAATGCCACACTACGAAGGAACGCTCGAAAACAGACTAAACTGCATACACAGATAACCAAGTAGGTCCTGAACAAATGATTTAATTGTTACAAACAGACTAGGCTCCAGTGGCCGAGTATATAGGATGATCAATAAGGAGTGTGGCCTCCATTTTGGGCCATACAGCCGTGAATTCGACTTGGCATCGAGGCAATGATTGTCCGAATAGAGTCCAGGCGTATCGAGAACCAGGTGGTTTTGATCCGAGTCCACAGTTCATCATCATTTTGAGGTGGTTGGAGGGTACTCAACCTACGTTAAATCGTGACCCACAGATACTCGTTGGGCGAGAGGTCGATGGATCGTGCTGGCCACGTAAGTAACTTCACACCGTGTAAAGCGTTCAGGCTAATCCGAGCGGCATGCAACCGGGCGTTATCCTGTTGTCAAGTGTCGCTTGGGATGCCCTGCAGATACTGTAGTGTAACAGGCGCAGCACCTCGTCAGTGTACAGACGTGCTGTCAATCTTCCAGTAATGTGTACCAGCGGTGAGCGGCTCTTGGCGCTGATAGTACTCCACACCGTGATTCCACGTTGCCGGGCTGTATGGCGCTTCACACTGGTGGAGGAATACTACCATTGGCCATGTCGCCTCCTGACTCTCACAATGCGATCATCCGTGGCGAGACAGAACCGCGATTCGTCGCTGAACCCCACCCCGCTCTAGAGCGACAACACGTCAAGCGGTTACGACGATTGCTCGCTGCTAAGGGTTGCCTTCGCTGCACCGGTGGGGCAGTGGTCTAAGCGATGCCTTCTGATTATTCGTCCGAAAGGGGTCCAGGTTAGAATACCGGTAAGGAATTGATGATGTGTATAGCTAACGGCACTGGCTCTCTCCCTTCCCTGGAACCAGTAGCCCAAAATTAGCTACGGACCACTGCTTATATCCCATTAAGTTGCTCACGGTAGTCGTTAAACTTCCAATAAAAAAGGTAGCCTTCGCAAAGCACAACAGGACAGCAAACCAGACGCAGTCATTCGGCGCGACACTGTTCTCGTCGATATCGGAGCACTTAGTCCTCCCCGTTCACTCCTGAAAACGTCGCGCGTTGTGGCCTAAGGGTCCGCTACGGCATAACGTCGGATGTGACGATCGCTGCGCTCGGACGTCCGTCTACGTGTCCCGGTACCCCTGAGACGTAGAACAGATCCTTCCTTGGACCACTGTCTCGAAATGTGACAGACCGTTGTGGCATCACGTTGCGTTTCTTCCTCAATACGACGCATGTACCATCCGGCGGGAGGTAGGCGTACGATGACATCTTTCGTGAACTCATCCGTTTGACGAAATGGCTTACTACGGCATCTTAACCGCATTGACACCCCTTGTTCGTTCTCTAGACACTGTTACAGCAGACCGCTCACCTCTCGCGGCCGTAACGACGTTTCGACTGATGGCCTCACGGCCTGGTTGTCCGCTTATATCCCGCGATCCGTTCGTGCGGTTGGCATGCATATGCAATCATTTGCATGACTTTTCCTTGTGCACCTACCCTGCAATTTGCATGGCGCTGTGTTCACGTCTTCGTGGTGGTGCATTTTCTCTGTCGGGCAGTGAATATACAATCTTCACTTTTTCTGATATAACTAAGAACATTATGGTACTGTGTCGCCTCACCATATATTCCATTAATTAATTCATATAGGTATAATAAATTTAGGACTGACAAACGAAAGGCAAATTATACTGCGTTTAATGAACATGTATGGAGTTGTTTAATCAATTTAATCATTGTGTGCTAAACGACACACCAGTGATGGGCTTCTGCTCTAGCAGTATGCTATATAAACTCTGTTCGTAACGAAATGCAAACGTATGAACCTCAAGCATCAACCGCCATCAGTTGGCAGACAAGTAAAATACTTCCAAGAAATGACCCATTGGTGTGTCATACAGCACTGTATTGAATCAGCCAAAGTCCCACTGATGGTGTCGTCGCGAACCACAAAAACGTAACGGAAGGTCGTCGCCACAGCAAACGTCTTAGATAGCATGGAACCGTGTATCCAGAATCAGTGAGTTATACTGATACACGACGTGAAACTATCGAAGAACGATTGCTGATGAGCAACTTCTGAAAAAACAAGCACAAGGAAATAAAATATCTTCGCTGTTAGTACTCATCACCAGGGCCGGATTAAGGCCTTAGTGGGCCGCTAAGCATGTGAGTGGGCTACCAAGGCTAAGACATCTATCTGAGTGGGCCTCCAAGGAACTTATAACGGGCTATCATTATTGAAGTGCGTTAAAACGCGAAACTCTAGCATTATGCTTGTGATAATTAATATACGTCGTGCATTCTTCAAATTCATAAATTACCTACAAAGTTTACATAAAAATTCACTGTATTCTCCTGTTCTCACAAAAACATTAGTTAAAAACTTAAGATTCTAAGAGTTTATCTTGGAATTTTTAATAATTTAGCATTGTATGCTTTTCTTAGTGCATCTATTTTTTGTTATGCAACGCGAAGTCACAGCGGATTCTGCAAATCAACGGTTCCAAGTGCAAACATGGAGGTATGGGTGGATGATTGTGAAAACACTGAAACTGTATCGCCGGACCCTCTGTACACAGCAACATGGAACATTTACTCTTTTTTAGTGAGTCACTGCCTTGAAAGCTGTTCGTCTTCTAGCCACTGTTAGTGATATAGTGGAAATCATACGAGACAAAACTAAAAGTATTTTACTTCGCTCTCTACATATAAACACATAAGCTGTGTATTATTTGGGATACAGCAGCACGCCTCTTGGGCCCTTGGTAATGCTGGGCACCTAGGCTACAGCCCCGCTAGATCCCCTCCCCTTAATCCAGCCGTACTCATCACGGATGCGAAACAAGTCTTTGATTTTTGTAAAGCACATTAACAAACGACCACCATCGATCCAATAGGTGCGCAAAGATACACTACTGCAATTGAGTCTGTGGTCTTCTGGTAAAAATGTAATGCCGCTTCCAGGTATGATGGGAGATAACTATCGAAACACTTTCGGAGGGGAAAATGTATATCTTATGAAAAAAAGAGGAAGAATGGTTAACCCGTTTACTTTATATCATCCTTCCTGAGCAAAAACGCACCTTTTGCGCTTAATTTCTGTATGTAGCGATAGTTAATGAGTGGTTATTGCATCACTCACAACACCAATCGAACGCTCACTCCTCTAAAAATTCAAAGGAAATAGCTTTAATAGAAATACTACTTTTCCCAAAAATGTTTCTGAGTTCAGAATAAAAACAATATGTATGTTTGCAAAGGTGCAGCCTTAATGTAGATCACATTTAAGGCCCGCGGGCCACAAATTAAGGCTCTGACCCGTGGAAACGGTATCTAGGAGAAATCATGCTGGAAGCACATTTCTATATATCTTGTCAAAATAGGCAATGTAACTTAAACGTGGCAGAAATCAGAACAGGGGACTACCTGTAAAATTTGTTTTCCCCCAGCAGAATGCATCCAATTTAGGTTTTATTAATCAATTCAGTTCTAAAAGTAATTATTTCATTTATTACTAATAAATCAAAATTTATGAGTAATAATACTAAGAAAGAAAACCTCAGCGCATTTCTCGCCTAACCAGAAACTAGAGAAGAAACACATTCCAAAAGATCAGCACTCAGATATAGAATACAGTGTACACTTCGATGAAAAACCTGTGTGGATAATGCATAATAAGAACAGACGTGCTCTCACTAACTGAAGCGAACTGTATTGCAGCCAAAGTAACTGCTTTGCCAAGTTCTCATATGCCCGCTCCTATTGGATAAAATCCCTGCCTTCCTCCCATAGAAACACAGACACTAGTCAATTTTAACAGGTGTTCGAATTTCGTCTCAAAATCCGTAGCGAAAGTCTGGGGCACCGGATTTGTTCCATCCCCGCGCCGTCCCAGCCTTTGCAAAAGAGACAACTCAGATGATCACATCTCTAGTCCCTCAGCAAATGCTACTTTCAATCTCTTTGCAAAAATAGTATTTAAACTTTATAAATTTAAGGCTTATAAATTCAGCATTTCATTCCCTGCCTTTTTTAACAAAATTTACGAAATTCAATGAGAGTTGTAGAGTTTTATTTAGCATGCACAATTAAAGGCGTATTGTATCTTACTTTCTTCATGGGTAAAATCTTTCTTCACGAGCGAAAAATTTCTGTTGAGGCAGCGCCTCACTTGCCTCGTCTGGCAAGCCGCCCATGGTGCATGCGATAAAATTACACAATTTAATAGAAACAAGTCTTTAATTTTTGTAAAGCACTGGAACGAAGGAGCACCATCGTTTCAATAGCTGTGCAAAAATACAATACTGCCATTGAGTCTGTGGTCTTTTGGTAAAAAGTAATGTCGCCGTGAGGTGTGCGGAGAGATAACTATCGAATCAACAGCGGATGCATGAGCTTAGATTACATAATTGCCTAGGTTACTGAACATGGTGAAGTAATTCATGGAACCAAGTCAAATTCGCGTTATTTCTGTTTATGTGTTTAAATTGGGACATTCCACTTCGAGGCAGCAAGACCAGCAATGAGCTTGACAGTGATTTTCTTATCACAGTGACAGTTCTACGGAAGTATCACCTTTCAGGACAGCGGTGACAGAGCTGTTCAGAAGCCAGACCTGCGAGCCGAAGTCTTACTTGTGACAGTGACAAAAGCATTCTTTACGACAGGGGTGAAGAGCAGAAACGGAAGAGCGAATAATGGTAACAGAGACAAAAATCGGTGTTAGAATCGGCTTTCTTTGAATTATTTGTTTACGAGCGAACACACAGAGAAAACCAAAACAAAAACTATCTTAATTAAGTAGTTGGATTCAGAAGCTTTCATTGGCGGACGGGGGTTGTTCTTGTCTAAATAAAAATTAATAGAGATAATTTGTGGAAGAGTAACACACGCACACAACTTTTTCCAGAAAAATGAAGTGTGCTAAATTTTTTAATCATAAAATGGTAAAAACCGCTGAAAACTCTGCATCATTTTCCTGGCGTTCGATTACCTGCTTGGCAAGGAAGCGAACCCCGTGCTTTTTGAATATCAGGTCTGAATAGAATCTTTCAAAATAAATTGCAGCCTTCCAAATGATCAAATGATCACATGTAGAGGATTTTAGGAAGGGAGTGTCTGACCCCAGGTCTTAAACAACCCTTAGAAATAGGAAACTAGGAAATTTTGGCTAGAGCGCCTGATAGGAAAGTGACACGGAAGCGAAGTAGAAAGGAGGAGAGAGACGCCCTTATTTATAACCGGGTTTGGAGCCTTCCAGTTCGGGCGTTTTAAGATATATACAGGGTGCATACGAAAGTCCTTTTAGCCTGAAATAACTTGCGAACGGAGAGAGGTACAGTTACGCAAGTATGCAAGTGAGATAACGGTATAGTTAAGCGACTATGTCTAATCGAATGCAACCAATAGCAGCGCCTCTAGTGGCGAAATGCGGAAGTTAGCCATTGCAAATCGAAAACGAAAAGAGACATCAAAATTTCCAATTACAAAGTTGTAGAGCATCAATTAATTAGTACAAAATGACCTATGTTTTACACAGATGCGACAAATTGTCGCCTGAATAGCCTAAAATGTCCGAAATCGATGCGCGACCTTTTGTGTGAACGTTTGAAGGGAACGGGCATAGGTGTGAGCAAATCCACACAATTTATTGCATAAATGCGTACCTATGTCAATACAGTTTGATGACGTTAGACAAAACAAAAACAAAAAAGACAAACTGGCGCACTGTGATAAAACGTTAATGTCGAGTATGTTCGAAGAGTTAGCCATTGACCACGATACACAATTGTATTCGTGAAAGTAACTGTGCATGCACATTCCCAAGCATGGAAGTTGTCTCACTATTGCAAGCATCTGTAACACGACGACGTAGATCCAGCAAACTTGTAGGTGCGGTTGCATACACCAGATTTTTTACGCAACTCCATAGGAAGAAATCCAACGGAGTGAGGTCCGACGATCGTGGGGGCCATTCAACAGCACCACCCTACCCGATGATTCGTTGCCTAAAACAATCTGTGAGAAAGTGTCGCACTGCTGCTGGCTGTTGTGTAGGGGCACCGTCATACTGGAACAACAAGGAACGTAATGCGGACATGGGAAGGTATGATATCCTGTAATAGTTTGTGGTATCTATGTCCGTTGGCATTGGCCCTAAATAAGCACCATCTCGCAATATTAGGAGTGAATGAAGCTCGCCATTCTTACACAGCGTACGTAGACCTAAACTTCTGATTAGCGTATATCCTGCTACTGGTTTTTATATCGTAGGTACGGTACAACATCACAATCTGCATTTGCATACGGCTACATTTGCGAAATGTGAATATGCAGATTCGAATCATCGCGAATCGATTTCGGACATTTTGGCGTATTCAGGTGACAATTTATCTTATCTGTGTGAAACAAATGACATTTTGTACTAATTAATTGATGCTCTACTGCTTTGTAATTGGAAATTTGCTGTATCTCTTTTCGTTTTCGATTTGCATTGGCTAACGTCCGCATTTCCTCACTAGGGGCGCTGCTATCGGTTGCATTTGATCGGTCATAGTCACTTTACTATACCGCTATCTCACTTGCATAACTGTTCCTCTCTCCGTTTGCAAGTTATTTCAGGCTAAAGGGACTTTCCTATGCACCCTGTATACAGACCGTAGAAAACGCTAAGTCCATCCACCGTTACTTTATAAAAAAAACAATAATTAAATTGAAAATCTAAGAATCGTTAACATTGGACAAATGGAGAATCATTCTTAGTTAAGACACCCTATCCTGGAGTTTTCTCACAGGTGCTGGGTAGAATTACTTAATTACTGAACTCTGATAACTCATTGGAGGCAAATAGAAATTTCTGATCTCAGTTTGATTAGCTGCTGTGCGTTAGTCGACTGTAGTCTCAAGTGAGGCTCCCGAAACCTCTTGCGTTTGTCAACGGCACACTTCTGAGCGGGTTTTTTGCTTGAACAACATCATCGCCGTGTGCCAACCAGTCACCTACTACCAACGGCTTTAGCACTTTTCAGTGAATTTGTGAATGTGTATGCACAGCTGATATCCTGAATTTTGTGAATCACATCAAGTTTATTTTCTGTTGTTGTGCTCCACCGGCGACATCTGTGCTAATATTTTTTTTTTTTTGGAGTTTGAGCAGCCAGCCGTTGTGCACACCAGAGAATTGAATCGAGCTGAGCCGCACCCCGGTGGCGCAGCGATCTAAGCACAGGCTTATGACCATTTGTCTGAGACGGGTCTGGGTTCGAATCCCAGCAAAGCATTGATGCTGGGTTTTATCTTACGGCCTTGTTCTCTCCATTCTCTGGAACCAATGACCGTGAATTAGGGGCGAGCGACTGCTTATGGCCCATTGAGGTGCTCATGGTGGTCGTTAAACCTTCAATATTAAAAAGAAAAAAGTAGAATCAAGCTGTTCTTGCTTGGGTGAGGCTCGCCTGTAATGCGTAACTGTTCTGAACATTTGCGAAATGGGTAATTTGTCCCCTGGGGGAAATATCACAGAATCTTGTGATTGTGTTGTTCAGCATTTAACGAAGAAACCATTTCGTTCACTAACGTTTAGCAATAAATTAGAAATACTCGCCGACCGAAACTATCTTTCACTCTGTGTTCTAAAATTAAAAGTTACTAAATCTTTTGTTCACCATTTTCACAGCCGTCTTTCCGATTCTTTTTCATGGTTGTGCGGTCTGCAGTCAGTTACGCACATTGTTTTACCGACCTTGTCTCCTCCTCAAGAAAGATAAAACCGTATGGAATACGGAAGGGCTGGCCACTCTCGTGGCACAGTGGGTCAACTGCTGGCCCCTCTCCATTCATCCGAGATGGATCAGGGTTCGAATCCTGGTGAGGCACGGATGTTGTGCTTGTCTTACAGCATTTTTGCTGTCCCTTAAGTGCAGCCAGCGGTCCGAAATTAGAGACAAGAGCGTAGTTATAGCCCATGAAGTTGTTTACAGTGGACGTTAAACACACTCAAACAAAAGATAATTTGATGACTTAAATAGCATTCACACCCAGTGGCGGACTCTGATTTGGAGAGGCCCTGCACGGTCCATCGATTTTGGGGCTTCAGTCACTTTTTCCGGAATACTTAAAAAATGACATTTGTTGTTGTTTCGCGAATCCTCCCCCCCCCCCTTTGCTCTCTTATTGAGTGAGAAAGTATCGTAATCGGAAAAACCCCCGTCTTCTAGATTTCAACAGAAATGCATTATTTAGGGTTCCCCCGAACATGATTTTGGTAATTTTCACGGTGATTAATGTGTGTGTGTGGTTTGTTGCCGTCACAACTTGAAAGCTATTAGAACTAGCGAAACGAAGTTTAATATTTAGTGTCCTTGTGACACCCTAATTTGTAAGAAATAGCCGAAGTTACAAGTGGGAAGCCTTTGTTAATGAAGAAATCTGCTGTCGTATATCGACAGATTACACACCACTGACAGTTCCCCTAACGAGTCCAAGCATGGATGAAATCTATTCTCATGTCTCGTAAAACCAGCTTTCACAAAGCCAATTTACTAATCCAGTTACAGTCTTATGATTATCTCCTAAACCGGACTAAATTAGGTAACAGACATTTTAAGATAAAGATGGGAAATCGTATTAAATGCCGAGCGAAATGTTCATTGCATTTTAAGAAAATCCACCAGAAATAACACCCCGATTTCTGAGCGCAGTTTTTGTGCAGTATTAGGTACCATTATTCTGAAAATTATCTTTAGTGATCCTTATCTAAGCTAGTAAATTAAACTTGTACATGACATACTTCAGGTTGTGAAGAAATAATGTCCCAAAGATAGAACAGCGACTTTATCCCTCCCACTATGTTTTTTTAGAAGCAAAATTTTAAAAAATTAAAATATCTTTTTCTTTTTCTGAGGTCCTCTGGCGTCGCGAGGCCTTGAGCCTGGGCTACGGCGGTTCCCTTATTAATCCATTCTTGCCTATGAGCAACGATGGGTATTTCAAGAATAGGGCCAGAGTTCCGAAATGTTACATGAATTTTTCCACGGGAGTAACCGCCGGGCTTTCTCACATTTCATATAGCGGCTCACCGTTCCCCGTGTCACTACGCGGTAGTTTTCTCATCTTCTATCAGTTATATCCTAAGCTGTGTTCCCCTACGCCAAGCATGCGTGTCTCAATTCTTCTTTCAGTTGCCTGCAGGCTCTGTTATGTCTTTTTTAGTTAAGGTCCACGTCTCTGCTCCATACGTAAAAACTGGTAGCATGCATTGATTAAGCAAATAAGACGTGATACATCAACATCATCATTGTCAACAATTATCAATCCACTGCTGAACGACGGTCTCCCCAAGTTTCTTCCACAACGGTCTGTCTTGTGCCAGTCTCCTCCATGTTAATCCCACATACTTTCAAATTTCATCCACCCATCTCACATGTGGTCTTCTTTTGGGTCTTTTTCTGTCCCTTGGAATCCAGTCTAAAATTTCGGCTGTCCATCGATGGTCTGCCCTTCTGGTAATGTGTCCATCCCCTTGCCATTTCAGGGATTTTATTCTGATCATGATGTCTTCCACTCTTGTCATTCCTCTGATCCACGAGTCCCTCTTCTTATCTCTCCTGGTTACACCAAGCATTCACCTCTCCATGCTTCTTTGAGTTGTCTGCAGTCTTTGTATGTCTCTTTTAGTTAAAGTCCGCGTCTCTGCACCATATGTAAGCACTGGAAAGATGCATTGATCAAAAACTTTTCTTTTAAGACATAATGGCACATTCCTCTTGGAAATTATACTCTTTCTTCCAAAAGCTCTCCAGGCATGTTTAATACGCCGATTAATTTCTTCATCAATGCGACCTTTACTTGATATCTGCTGTCCAAGGCAAATGCAGGTATTGGGTATCTCCAGCTTTTCCCCATCAATCGATAAACCTTCATTTCTCGTAAAAGCATTGTACACCACTTTTGTCTTCTTAAAATTCATTTTTAATCCCACTTCTTTACTCTTCTCAGCAAGTTCCTGGGTCATGCCCTGCAACTGTGGTGGGGCAGTTGCAAAAATGTCTACGTCATCAACAAAACGAAGGTGAGTTAGATAATCTGCATTAACCTTTATCCCTTTGTTTTCCCAGTTCAGTGATTGAAAGATATTTTCCAAGGTGGCATTAAAGAGTTTGGGAGTAATAGTGTCACCTTGTCTCACTCCCTTTCAAATTTTTATGGGTGCTGTATTCTCAAATAGCCGAATCCTTGCACTTGCATTTTCATAGATGTTATTAATAATATTAATGTATGCATCTTTAATACCGCAGAATTTCAAAGCCATTGCAACTGCTGTTGGTTTCACCGAATCAAAGGCCTTTTCATAATCGATAAAAGCCATGCATAACGGAAATTCATATTACCTTGCTCTTTCAATTAGTTCTCTCAGTAAGTGGATATGATCTGTAGTGCTGTAGCCACATTTGAATCAAGCTTGTTCTCTCGGTTTAGCCATATCCAGTGTCACCTTCAAGCGTTGTGAAATAACTTTAGTGAAGATTTTGTAAACCACTAATAGGAGACTGATAGGTCTGTAGTTCCTGAGATCCTCAATGTCACCTTTTTTATGTAGCAGGATCATTGTAGCATTGTTCCAATCCTCAGGAGTCTTCCCTTCATTAAGACACAGAGTGAGAACTTGGGCGAGTACTATTTCAATTTGTCCACTTGCTTCTTGTATGATGTCTACAGTAATTCCCTCTTCTCCTGGAACTTTTCCCCGTTTCATGTTCTTGATTGCATGTGCAACTTCTGCTGGGAGGACTGCAAGAACTCTGGCACTGGTACCTTTCGTAGTGTCTGGAGTACATGTATAATCCCTTTCATATAGTTTTGAGTACAAATCTTTCACTCTTGTCAAATTTCGCCTCTATTTATTGTATAGAACCATCTTCTTTTCTCAGTGCCATAATCTGTTTTCTTCCCTTACTCAGATGCCCCTTTGCTCTCTTCAGGCTTTGGTTGTTTTTAATTGCTTTCCTGACTAGTTCACTGTTGAATTTCCTTACGTCTTCAGTGATACTTTTTTGTACTGTCTTGCATAGCTCTGTACATTCCACTTTGGAAGTCACATGTCATTTAGTTGTCCTCATCGCTCTTCTTTTTTTCCAATCAGGATTTCGGTTTTTCCTGATAATTTGTTTATATGCAACTTGTTCTTAGTACCAACTATTTTTGTTGCTGTTTCCATACGATCCTTGGTTAGTTAACTTCAGAGATGTCCACTTCTTCCGACGTTAGACCTTCTAGAGCAGAGAATCTGTTCCTCAGTTCCAATATGAAGGTATTATGAAGTTTTTTAAGGTTGGTCGTGTCAATACACTTTGTTTGTTTTATGAGCTCGCTACGCTCGTGTTTAGCATTGAGGTGCATCTTACATCTCCCCATTCTATGGTTACTACCTGTGTTGAACTTGTTCAGCACACTGCAGTCTTCCATGACAAATTTCTTATTACACATAACAAAATCAATTTCACTTTCATAATAAAATCAATTTCTCATGGAATGGATGCCTCCATGTCCATTTCCTTTGCAGCTTATTCTTGAAAAAGGAGTTTAAGATTAAAAACCCTTCTGCCTCCGCAAAATCTACGATGGCATTTCCACGCTGGTTTCTGTTACCGTGACCGAATTTACCTACTAAAGTTTCGTTCTGTTGCCGTTGCCCTATTTTCGCATTGAAATCTCCTATAATGATCTTCAAGTGATGCTTGCCATTATTATTTAGATGATGAATTTCCTCATAAAAATGTTCAATCTCTACTTCAGCATGACTTGTGGTGGGTGCATAAGCTTGAATAATCTGAGACTGGTATCTTCTCGAGAGTTGGATAACAAGTCGTGCAGCTCTGTCAGATGAACTTTCAACTTCTACACTTTATCCTTTAGTTTCTTGTTTATTATAAATCCAACACCACTGGTTCTGGCAGTATCTGTCCCACGATAGTAGAAGAGATGTCCACTTTTCAGTTCAATGAGATCTTCTCCCTTTCTCCTTACCTCACTTAGCCCAACGATGTCCCACTTGATCCTTTGTAGTTCTTCTTCCAATTCAAGAAGCCTTGAATCAGAAGATACAGAACGTTCATTGTAAGTGGCCGAGGTCAGCATCAGATGGCTGCCTAGTCCTGTCCTTCGGCGATTCTTAGCACCCTCTGCCTTCATGTCGCACTGGCCTCTGCCTTGGCCAATTACATTCCCGCTGCCGGAGACTGAGGGCCAAGATTTAAGTTGTGGAGTCATTTTGGAGTGTTTTGGCCATAACTTACCACGCTGGCCCAAGCCGGTTGGTGAGTGTGGGATGGCATTTCCTCTAATCCCGTAGGTATAGTTATACCGCTATTGGCTGTCGTCAGAGCCTCTTTAGTGGGAACAGGATGCACTACGAGAAGGTGGGTTGACGTTTGTCGAGGAGATTCTTTAGTATTTTGTGCATCACCTGACCGTACATCCCAAGACTGATACAACGAAGAATATACATTTATATCTTTTATGTATGGAGCAGAGACATGGATCTTAAAAAACACCTACCAGAAATTGCAGGCAACTGAAAGAAAAATGGAGAGGTGCATGTTTCGTATAACCAGGAAAGATAAGTAGAGGAACAAGTGAATCAGGAAAATCACACGAGTGCAATACATCATGATCAGAGTAAAATCCCTGAAATGGCAATGGGATGGACATATTGCTTGAAGAACGGACCACTGATAGACGACTGAAATATTTACTGAAAGCCAAGTGACAGAAAAAGACACAGAAGTAGACCACATGGGAGATAGGTAGATGAAATTCGAAAGAATATTGGAGTGACATGGAAGAGAGTGGCTCAAAACAGACGGTTGTGGAAGAAAATTGAGGAGATTTTTATCCTGCAGTGGATTAATGAAGGCTGACGATGATTATATATATACTTAAGATAATCCAATCCTGTTTTGCATTCCATTGTGGACTATTTATATATATCACGTAAAGGCACACAAAAACAAATATCGGTAGCTATCGCGAAAAGATACACGTAACACTTTGGAAATACTTTCCAACAATAGTATTTTTCCGTTAAATGCACAGGTACACAATCCAGGGATGATTGACCACTCTGACATTTTATTCATTGGTATTTTCAAAGGCATTGCACCTTTCTCATAATCTACTGAACGTGCTTGGAGTTCTGTACAAAATAACTGAGAAAGGAAACTAGAAAGCAGCACAGATGGGAAGCATCCCATGTTGCAGAAAGTAGATCCCTGGACCGCAGCCCTGGCCGTGTCCTTCTCTTCCTGTAGCGCCTACAGGATTATTACTGGCGCCTGTGGATACTAATGTGGTCGTTTTTCTACGGGAAATTACTCAGCAATTGTTTATATCGCAAAGGAGAAGCGCTTTGGCGGTACTGATGTTGATATATCACTCCATCAGCCAATGGCGTACGAGCGTACGTGCAGGAGCCCGTGATGTAATACCATTTTGCAGCCAATAGCCTTCCTCGTTGGTTCGGATGGTCATCCTTGCCGTAAGGCTGACGTGGCGCCGTCTATCGGCATTTCGTGGCAAACGAACATTTTTTTTCATTTTTTTTTATAATACAAAAGTGAATTAGCTGTCTTTAGTAAGTCTGAGCTATTTTCTCTATTCCAAAACGACCGATACATTTTGCTTGCAACGTATTAATGATATTAATCAGTTCAAAACCAGCGCACAGCGTCATCTAGCGGTCACAAGTTAATAGGACCACTGCGGGGAAAGAAACTTGTACAAAAAGTATAATAAATTATCGCTTTTAAACAACATTGCCTTTGGTAATGAAAATACTTTATTACTATGTACGGTGTACAGGGTCGCAGCCAGGGGACGTCATCGGCGGAGAGCTAATGAGTCGGATGGGGAGCTGGATTACATTCGGAACACAGAACAAAACAACAGTACATTGCTAACGTTATTAAGAGAAGATTTATGACTAAAACTGGAAGCGAAGATTAAATCTTAAAGAACTTGAAATGTCCTGTATTCCATTTTAGATATACTAAATCATATGACATTAAATTAATTTTTAAACTCTTATTTTTTACTCCGTTATACACTTTTATCTCAAAAATCATGGAGGACTCGTGCTGTAAAATAATTTTCGTGTGAGAGTATGGTGTAATTTCACTTGAGGTTTATTGTTCAGGAGGATGCACTGCAAATGAAAAAAAATATGTATTTGAAAAAAGAATAGTTTATTTTCGAAAGCAGAACTAGAATCAAAGGAAGAAGAATTCACACCAGCCTTACACTGCTCCTGGGTGTACTCCCTGTGTGACTACTCAGTAGGACATTTGAGTGAAATAATCAAAACTTTCAAGTTGCCATAAGCTTTTGACTTGTAATTATCTGTATCAGAAAATTTCCTTTCTAGAAATGATCCTTTCTTATCTCTTGGTTGTGAAAATAAACCCACATTTGCCGGTGATGGGATTCGAATTCGCACTTGCCTTTTCCGGATTTGGCGGTTCTACCGACTGAACTACGCCGACGAAACTTATCGCTGCAACTTTGCAGTCTTGACATGTGCTTCACCTCTGCGGTAGGTACGTCACATATATCCCCTTCTTAAGCAAGGGCTGGGACGAAATCGTAGGCTTCCGGGTCATCCGGCTAACTAAGCATGAAGTAGCTTGCTGTAGAAGAGGGAATTCGAATTAATTCCAAACGATCTGTGGAAGAATCATCACACAATTTTCTTAAAACCTCACTTCCAGGAGATTCGTTTTTACGTTCCGGCGCCAATGTGAAAATAAAGCCCCGTTTTACCGGTGGTGAGATTCGAACCTATATCTGTCTTTTCCAGAGTCGACTGTTCTACCGATTGAACGACACCGACGTAGGCTTATCGTTGCAACTTTGCCGTCTCGACATGTGCATCACCTCTGAATTAGGTACGTCACATATATCCCGCACTGAGAAATGGCTGGGACAGAATCGTATTTTTCGGGTCAGCCAGCAAATCACGCTTGTAGAAGCTCTCACTATAAAAGAGGGAAGTGTCACTAATTCCATGCGATGTGTAGAAGAGGCATCACACATTTTCGAAGCGTTGAGGAATGTGTGTGATGTTCGTTCTAAACATTTCGAAACGATGTGTGGAACGAACATCACACATTTACAGAAGTACCGGACAATCATTAGATACATTTTTACGTTCGGCGCCAATGTGAAAACACAAATTTTCCGGTAGCGGTATCGAACCCTCATCCTTCTGCTACGTAGCCGAATGTTTTCCTAATTAAGCTACACCGACGAACTTTGTAGCTGCAACTTTGCTTTCTTGACATGTGCGTCACCTCTGAGGTTGGTACGTCACAATTTTTGTAAATAGTGTCTCCGTAGATGTCGTAAAATATCGGTCTTTTAAGTTGATAACACGCACTTTTGGCATGTGTTACTGTTCGATCACTGCTGATTATGAACGGTCTAGCGTATTTTTGACAAGATGCTAAGCTTTCCGAAAATAAAGTCCCCTGCATTTTTTAAAAATTATTTCAAATATTACTAATCTTTCTTCCGATATATTAATAATGTCATACAATGATATCTCTGCACTGACAGCATTTTGCTGTCGTTTCACTTCCTAAAGAAAAAAACAACAACCGAATCACAGCCAAATCTAAAAGATGAACACAGCACTGTCTGTGTATAAATCTTTTGGTTTCTCCCTTTTGAACTACGTAGCAACTTCACTAAACCTCCAATTCATATTTGCTGTCCCATCGTAGGCTTACCCTCGCATTCAAATTTTCTAAACTAGGGGGCGCGCTCCCCTCCGTGCATCCCCGACGCTACGCCTATGCTCGTTACTCTTTTTTTTTCTAGAGCAGGGGCTGGCAACTGTGCAGTTAAGAAGTGCCCAAAAGTCGTAAAATGCACATTCTTTACTTTTAGAAGAGCCATGAATGGCGGCAATGTGAACTGTGGCGTCCAATGCAGCACCCGGCAGACACAGGCGAATTTTGCGAACATACTGTATATGTACAATATTTAATATAGATCTTGATTATACATATTTTATATTATCCCGCTTCGAATTAAAATATATAGCGAAATCGAAGTTTCACAAAATCTCAACTTTAAAGCAGGATGAAAGAAACAGACCTGCGTAGTTATTAGAGTACCGATAACAACTCTCCTTTAAAAGAAAGAACACAAAACAAGCAAAAAACGAAGGGAGAAAAACATTCATAGTTCGGGTTTTTGATGACGCCGGTTTTTCAGCTCGTTCGTAAAAACATACTCGATGTGAAAATTAAAACTGTTGTTACATTTTTAACAAACTTTAGTTTTAGTGACTACTGCTAATTTGTCTCCGCATCTCTCTTGCTATATTTTGAATGTCCGATTGTTACTGCGTTATTTTCATCTTCAGACAAGCCTAGAGACCCTCATCTGTGAGTGAACTTCTCAATTTGCTTTTTTTCAGATTGATGCCGGAAAAAGTTTGTTTACAGCAGAGTTGAACCAAATATAGTCAATACGCCATGTGCGTACTTCTTCAAAGAAGAATATGATTCAAAAAGACTATTCCATGTCGCGGAAACCATTTTGTCGATAGGAGTAATGTTTTCAAGTTCAGTCCACCTGTGATCTGAAATTAATTTACTGCGTTCTTGATCATGTTCTTCCAGTTTGTTCAGTTTGTGGCCCAAATCAGAAAAATTTGATCCCCGTATTTTCTTAGATTTCAGATCAATAAATTGCAATTCAAAATCAGCACGATCTATAGGAAATGTTGAAAAATCTAAAGATTCTAAATCGCATATCAGCGGTTTTGTCAAAAATGACAGTACGTCCTTGCATGTAATTCCTGAACACTTGGAACCTTGTGAGGAAGGAGATTCACATTCTATCGATGCAATGTTTGAAGTGTTTGAAATCTATCGAAACTAAAGATTCGTGATGTTTCTTCAAGAAATTGAAATGCAAGCAGGTGCCTTGTTGCAAGTCAAAAGCAAACCCAACTAGCTTTTGTTCGAAACTACGGATTTCTTCCAGCATGAAAACCGCAATGTTTCCTTTTCCTTGAAGTTTCAAATTCTATCTATTAAAGTACGATGTTCTGTCCTAAAAAGTAGAACTGGGACAGCCAAGTGGCAACCGATAGTTCAGGAATGATTACGGCTCTTATCCACCAAGAAAGTCTTTATTTCCTTCAGATATAGTGAGAACCGTTTCAAACCTTCGCCTCGTGATAGCCATCTGACCTTATTGTGTATTAGCAGGTCGGAATACTCATTATCTACTTCACGCAATAGTTCTTGAACTTGTCGATCATACACGCTTCTTGCCATTGTTGTGTTTATAATCTTAATAACGAGTTCCATCACTTTGCAGATTTCATCAGGCCAAGGATAGTGCACATAAAGCCTCTTCATGAATAATACAGTGAAAACATAAAATGTTGTGCTGTACTTCTTTGCTCACCAAACCCACAAATACTTTATTTACACCAACCATACACGGTGCACCATCAGTGGCAGTACAAATTAAGTCATCTATATTTATTTGATTATTTCCAAGAGAGTGTAATACTGCTTTTGTTATATTCTCCCCTGTTGTCTGTCCTTTGAGTGCTAGTAGTGCAAGTACTTCTTAACTAGGGCCAATATTTATTACGTACCTTGCAAATAATGTTGCTTGTGCGATGTCACGTAAATTGCACGATTCATCCAATGCCTGCGAAAATGCGGTAGCGACCTTCATATTGTTGAGTTTTGATTAAAAATTTGTTTTGCCATTCTAGTTGTCCAGCCTTTAATTGTTTTCGCAGAAAGTGGCTCGTTATGTATTTTCTGTCTAATATCGGCACAATTTTTAAAATCGGAAAAGCCATACTTTGAAATATTAAAGTAACACTGTTTTATATATTCACCGTCGGTAAAAGGTTTATATCGCTTCACAATCTCCTGACCGACTGTAAAACTCGCAGATGTAAAGTGATTGCCGTCTTTACCCAGTTGTTTAGCATCGACGTACTTTGTTGTTTTTTTCTGTGCAGTTCTTCAGCCGCTTTCCTTTTAGACTCCCTCACCGGATAGTCATGCGCAAACTTTTTATGTTTAATATTGAAATGTCTCTCCAAATTTAATATTTTCTTGTTAGAAAGTTTGCCTTTACAAATTAAACAAAACGGCAACCCATCGGAGTTTTTGACAAAAGCAAACAACGGGATCAACTTTTCTTTAAAGTCCCTATAGTGGTCATCAGTTTTTCTGATGTTACTCTTTGAACACATTTTGTTTTTGATATTTAGGAAAAATAATAAAGCACTTTTCCCGAGAATATGCTTGTCGCGACGGAGATTTCGCAATTATTACTACGAAAGAACAACTACCACTGACAGACCTGTGACGGCGAAGACTGATAGGCACTTTCTGCCGGTGCATCTGCACTCAACTCTCTTCCGAATGTGATATTTGATGCCGAGCAATGTCTCACCTGCTGGCGAATTGAACACTCTGCTGCTATTCCGAACTGAACTTTGAGCCAAGCCGTGGAGTTGCGCAGACGTGTAATGGGTGCAGAGTCGTCCGCACCGGAGAAAGATAACGAGATAGAACGATGGATCGCAGGCGTGCACCACGCAATCACTTTGGAAAATAAGGTTTTCGGTCATCGTCAAGGGTTTAATATTTTTAGGTTCCTGTCTCTCACGTTGGCGAGTAAATGGGATTTTTCGTTGAAGTAGAATTACGTCGAAATAGAAGCTGAAACTTTGCAAATTTTTCCATTCCTTCAAGTATCAAAAGAAATATATTTAGATTCCCATAGTAATTGCGAGCCTTATGTTGCCGACCCTGGTCCTAGACAGACCTGCACGGGAAACAAACAGAATTTTTTAGCTTCCAGTTACAGGAGATGACTGCTCACTGGCAACGCGCAGACCAACAGCTAGGCTGCCTTGTTGGTGACGGAACTTATCTTTTATTCTCCACTTCAGTACGCCGACACTGATATCTCAAATAGCCGACAATCATTAATAATCCAGGGTGAAAGCATACGTAAATTCTATCATTGCCGTTGGACGATTTGGCGATTTAAGTAAATTTCCTAGGATTATGCATGAATACATGTAAGGAAAAGAACACGCATAAAAGTGGAACTACTTTTTTTCTGAGTACAGAAATCAAATCATTCAAATGCATGACGATGCAAACGGATGTTGTAGGATTCGTAATGGTTTTTACTAGTTGCACGTAATCCATAAATACAAACGCAACAGACAATTACGAACCGGCACAATATGTAACACTCGCCTGCACACAAATGTGTCTGGCATACTACATTCTACGTGGCTAATCAGAGCGCGTTTCTTAATCGTAGCATAGTCGTATTTGAAAGTACGAAATCTTCGCACTATTCGTTCGGTTTACACTCTCAAGCAGCAAGAGGTATTGTTGTATTACGGAAGATTTAGTGTATTTATGTCTAATGCTTCCGTTTTCTGTAGGAAATCAACTCAAATGAACAAGAAATACTGTAGAAGCAACCATAATTCTGATGATCACAATTAAACGCCGTTAGAATACACTGACGGAAAAAAAATCCCAACACCACGAAAAAATAGTTGTAGAGGAATGAAATGGCGGCAATACATTTGTATAAGTAACATATTTAATCGATTATGGTTTCAAGATCACAGCTTATTGTAAGCGCGAGAAGAGCCATTTTAAATGTGAAATTCTGGTACATTAATAAGCGGTGTAACCGCTAGAATGTTGAATGCAAGCACGCAAACGTTCATGCATTGTGTCGTACAGGTGCTGGATGTCAGTTTGTAGGATGAAGTTCTATGCCTGTTGCACTTGGTCGGTCAATACAGAGACGGTCAATGCTGGTTGGGGGTGATGCTGGAGTTGTCGTCCAATGATGACCCATACGTGCTCGATTGGTGAAAGGTCTGGTGATCTAGCAGGCCACGGCAACATGTCGACACTCTGTAGAGCATATTGGGTTACAACAGCGGTATGCGGGCGAGCGTTATCTTGTTGGAAAACTCCCCCTAGAATGATGTTCATGAATGGCAGCACAACAGGTTGAATCACCAGACCGACGTACAACTGTACCGTCAGGGTGCGTGGGATAACCACGAGAGTGCTCCTGCTGTCATAGGAAATTGCTCCTCAGACCATAACTCCAGGTGTAGGTCCAGTGTGTCTCGACCGCAGACAGGTTGGTTGCAGGCGCTCACCTGGCCTCCTTCTAACCAACACACGGCCATCACTGGTACCCTAGGCAGAACCAGCTTTCATCAGAAAACACAACAGATCTCCACTCCGTCCTCCAATGAGCTCTAGCTTGACACCACTGACGTCGCAAACGGCAGTGGCTTGGAATAAGTGGAATGCACGCTACAGGGCGTCTGGCTCGGAGCTGTCCTTCAAGTAACCGATTTGTAACAGCTTGTTGTGTCACTGTGGTGGCAACTGCAGCTTGAATTGCTGCCGCAGACGCGGTACGACGCGCCACTGCCATACGCCGTACACGGCGATCTTCCCTATCAGTAGTGCCACGTGGCCGGCCGGAACTCGGTCTTTTTGAGGCAGTACCTTCCCTTGACCACCGCTGCCAACAATCATGCACAGTGGCTACATTCCTGCCAAGTCGTTCTGCAATATTGCGGAACGAAAATCCACCTTCTCGTAGCATTATTATACGAACTCGTTTAAACTCCGTGAGCTGTTGATAATGGTTTCTTCGTCTTCTTAAAGGCATTCTTGACTAACATTAACAAACTACGTCGAATCTCGACGATAACTAACGCTCACGAACGTTACAGCGCGTATTTACAGCAAACCTGCCTTGCATGTTCTGAGGGCACTACTAGCGCCACACGTATCCGCCGAGCGCGAAATTTGCATAGACGTCATCTTACAGATGTACTCTCACCGTCTACCAACTGTCGTTTATCTAACACAACCCCTTCTTTGTGTTGGGATTTTTTTTCCGTTAGTGTATGTCGATAGACGACGACACATCATCCATCCGGCGAGGATGACCTCCTGTACCAAAGACTAAGGCGCCGCCCTGGTGGCGCAGTGCTCTAAGCAATGGCCTCTGATCATTCGTCCGAAATCGGTCCGAGTTCGAATCCCGGTGAGGCATGGATGTTGTGTTTCCCTTACGGTACTGGCTATCTCCCTTCCCTGGAACCAGTGACCCTAAATTAGGGACAGGCGACTGCTTATAGCCCATTGAGTTGGTCACGGTAGTCGTTGAACCTCCAATCAAATAAAAAAAGAAAAATACTAATGCTGTTTGCTGCTAGAACATGTGACATAGCGTGTTCCTTCTCTACAGCACGAACGCCATTTGCTGATAGAATGCTTGGCGTTTCTCTACAATGTCAGCAAAACTGTGGTACCATAAAAGTGCTTCTCTTCTGTGGTTTTGTATGTTACTAATTTTGTAAATCGCGGACAACATTCACCATAACAAAAGTGACCACATTGCTAGCGTCATGTTCATGGGCGCCCACAGCTTAATTTTCAGGAGGGGCAAACAGAAATTGTAACCACGAATAACATATACAAACACTGTATGCAAATTTCCATCGGGTCTTCTTGTTATTAATATCTAACAGTTTTTACCCCACTCTCAACAGATAAATTTCATTGGAAACCCGAGGACCAAAAACACATTGCATAAAAAAGATGGATGAATGACATTAGACAGCATATTAGGGTAATGGGACAATTTCTCTGAACCGGAGGTATGAGCATAAGAAACATTGATGACGTCAGACATGTCACTAAATAGACTGTGACCTTGTCATCAACAAGTGGAAGAAAACGGCATATTACAGAAAGTCACCTCGTCCCAGAAGACCCATGAAACTGCAACCCAGGAACTGGAGGTGCTGCAGAGGGAGATCCGGAAAACTAAGTCCTGACCAACGCACGCCATCGAACATGAGTACAAGATAGCCACAGATTTTATGGTTTCTACCAAGACACTTGGAACCGATGGGAATACACTCAGATATCATTGCCCATCAGCCGCCCAAAAATTTCTTATCAAAAACATCAATAAAGTCACACGGCTACGATGATGTCTACAGTACAAAAATTAGATATTGGAGCAATGGAGGCAGGTGTAATGGAGGAACGAATGCGACCTCAGATTACTCCGATCGGATGGACGTGTCTAAGTTTGGCGGTTATCCGTCATTATTTTTTCCCGTTATCATTGACGGGCTTTCACCTAGTTCATTATAAACTGGCGTGCAAAAATTAAGGACGAGACGGTTTTTCAAATGCAACGTCGTGCAGACGTGCTCCACATCGACTCAAATCATACCATACGACCCCCAAGATGTAAGAATATGGGACAAGTGAGCAAAACCGTCCAAACAAGGAATCCAAAGGATACAAAGGCACTTTATTGAAAAGGTAGCTTCGAGCACAACTGGACAGAAGACAGAAACCTCCATGTAAGATGCGGCTGCCAAGAAAATTCCAGTCTTTAGTAGGGGATATGATCACCTCTGACTGCATTGCAGGATTTACAACGTCTGTCCATGCTGAGGATGTCAAGGAGCTGTTGAGGCATCGCGGCCCATTCCTCTTGTACCGCCAATCGCAGCTGCGGAATCGTTGCTGGCGGCTGGTGACGTGCTGCCAAGCGTTTCCCGAGAAGGTTCCACACGTGTTCGATTGGATTTAGGTCCGGGCACCTTGCGGGCCAATCCATGCGTTGAATATCTTCACTCTCCAATAGCTCTGCGACAGCCACTGTACGATAAGGTGTAGCGTTGTCGTCCATGAAGAGGAACTCAGGACCCACAGCACCTCTAAACAGACGCACGTGAGGCAGCAGAACCTCGGTACAATAGCGGACACCAGTGACTGAACCTCCTTGGAAGACGTGGAGGTCAGTACGGCTACCAAGGATGATACCGCTCTAAACGGGAACTCCGACACCTCCAATCCTGTCCCTTTCGATGATGTTGGAGGTGTGATTGCGTGTTCCCTGCTTTCTCCAGATGTGTATACGTCCAGAATCTCTCGTCAGACTAAATCGGCTCTTATCGGTAAAGAGAACTCGATCCCATTGTTGATGTGTCCAGTTCTGGTGTTCCTGGCACCAGAGAAACAGCCGTCTCCAATAAGCAGGCTTTAATGGCACACACCGTACTGGTCGTCGTGCAGATAGACCACCTTTGCGCAGCGTTCTGGCTACGGTAAAACGCGATAACGGACGTCCAGTTGTCTGTTGCATGTGCTTTGCGATTTCTCCCGCTGTCTGCCGTCTGTCTCTTCTCGCCTGTAGGACAATATACCGGTCGTCCGCAACGGTGGTTGCTCATGGACGACCACTGCTAAACTCTCGGACAGCTGTTCCTGTCGTTTGAAATGCTCTCTAAGCTGGCGAAAAGATGCTGTGAGTGATCCGGAGCTCCTCGACCACACTAGTCACACTGCGGCCTTCTTCTAACTTCCCAATGACGCGACATCGGCTAAAGTCATCCAGATGTCGTCTACTGGCTCGCCTGTTGGCCATATCACACATGGTGCAAGCAACTCGACGTAGTTCAAACCAATGTACACCGTACAATAGCTTTCACCGAATTACTGAGCGTACACTGCCAGTGTGCTTTATACCCTTCCGACTCCCCCCCCCACTTCCCTACGTTATGCTGCATATATGCGCATGCCTTACCGTACCGGTCCCTAGTCTATCTCCTGAGTGGTCTTTCGGTCCGTTCAGCCTGCTCGTTCCGCTGTTATGCTAACTTTTCCTCTTCGTCCTTAATTTTTGCACACCAGTGTACCTTCACTCTTAGACAGTACAAAACTTCTGTTGTCTGTTTTAATTTAGACAATTCAGTTTTTTCTGCTCTTCTTAAATTCGTATGCATTACGTTCCCCATCACAAGATTTATCACCTTTTCACTACATAAACCGGGGGAATGATTTATGATATAGCTCGACTGCTGGCCGTGGAGACCAATGGTTCTAGCAGTCGACTTCCGATTTGCTCGTGGGACGTACGATCTCAGCCACAGGTAGCTCTGATTTATTGTACTAAAGAACAGTCGTACTTCGAAGGGTACGTTAAGACGGCTGTCCTGGGTTTTATTTCTTCATGTAAAAATAAAGTTATCAGCTCCTGCATTCCATCCCTGATATTGACTTGCAGTCTTCCAAATTGTCAGCCAGACCTTTTCATCTAGCACACCAAACTATTATATCAACATGTCTAGACAGTTCCATATTGGTGACATTAGGCATGCAGTTTCTCACTTCTGCTTTTGGCTGATGGTTCAAAACCAGTTTCAACTACATTTGATCGCATCTACACCGATGATCCATTATATTATGACCACCTAAGCCTAGAGAAACGAGCGCGCCTGGAGACCGAACGGTGGAGCAGGTGAAGTTTACGGAGCAGTATATTTACAACCCAAGGACCGGCTTTCGGTTGGTAGAGTGTGCGGAATTAGAATGGGAAAAGCTGCAGATCTATCGGAATTTGATAAAGGACAAGTTGTGATGGCAGGGTGCCTTCGAACTACGATCTCGGAAACGACGAGGCTTGTGGGTTGTTCACCTGCCACTGCAGTGAGTACGTATCAAAAGTGCTGCACAGATGCCCGAATGACAAACCGACGTCCAGCCGTGTGTCGTCCGCAGCTCATTGATGCCAGAGGGAAGCGGAGACGATCGCGCATTGTTCACAGTTACTGCCTGGTCACCGTGCGGGAAACACCTGCAGCTACAACAGTTGTGTTCGGGGCAATGTTTCACAGCACACGATTCATCACAGCCTTGTGCGCATGGGCCAGCGTAGCCGAAGACCCAGACGGGTCCTTATGCTCTCTGCACGTGATCGCGAACAATGCATGAAATGGACCCGAGAATATCAAGATCGGACAGTGAAGAATGGAACAAAGTGGACTGGTCTGACAAATCAAGATTCTTGGTGCATCACGTAGACGGCCGAGCGCGGATACGCCGATTACCAATGGAGGCTGTGGCACTTGGATGCACTGTTGCCGGGAAACAGACCGCCGGCGGCAGTGTTATGCTGAAGTGATGTCTTGTTGGGACACGTAAGGCCCCATTATCCCAAAAGCACAATCCCTGACAGCTGTCAGGTATTCAAACATCGTTGAGGACCAAGTTCTCCCATTCACGCAAGTGTGTTCCCTGCTGGTAATAGCCATTAGTACCAACAGGATAATACGCCATGCCACTCGGTCAGAATAGTCAAGGAGTAGCTCGAGTAACATGCTGGTGGCTTTCTGTAAGTGCCCTGGCCTCCAAATTCACCTGACATGAATCCAATCAAACATTTTTGGTTCGACTTGGAAATGCGTGTTCGAGCAAAGTCATCAGAACCCAGAAATTTACAGTACGTGGAGGACCTGTTTTTGACAGCATGGTAGGAGACACCCCAGAATACCTACGGCCACCTCATCGATGTGATGCCTCGCCGAGACGCCGCTGTTTTGCGACTAAAGGGTGTTCTACAGCTTCTTAAGTAGGGGATCATAATGTAATGAATAAATAAATCCATCGCTCTTTCCACGTTAAGCAACGCACAACAACCGAAAATTTCTTATTCGGCCGCCGTCGGGGAATTGAATCCCGAATCTAAGACTCGGGGTTCAATTCCCCGACGGCGCCGATGGATTTATTTATTCAACTAACGCCACGTATTTGGAGGAGTTTCATAATGTAATGGCTCATCAGTGTATAATCTTGTGTGACTCTACCTGATATTTCAGAATGAGGAGCACGGTTGTTTTGCAAACCAGATTGGATTCGACAAATAAAGATCTAAGCTAAGCTGCGATGTGGACTGCTGAACATGTTGAATTTGAACCAGAGAAGACACGACTGGCAACGCAAAGTGACCGTGGCAGGTAAAGAAAACTTAAAATACCGTACATCTATTGCAGGTTTGTTAAACCTAAGGGATATATTTGCCTTCCAGACAGACTCATTTGACCGACTTTTTCATTAGCTCCGCCACTACTGGTATAAAAATGTGAAATTCCTTCGCAAGTTACAGAATAATATTTAACTCAATCTACACTACCAGAAAGTTAAAAGAACACTCAGAACGAATGCCGGTAGGAACGTCATATTATAATGATTTAATTGTTAAGGGCAGCAGAAACTGTGATCCAAGTTGGAATGTCATTGGAAGAAAAAAGGACGTCACTGCGGATGACAACATGCAAAGGTACTTAGCACGTATTTAAGGACTAGCGCGTGCAGAACGGTCATTCTTCTGGTGTCGTGTTGTTCAGTGCTCGTTGAAGAAGCGACAATGCCTGAACGACGCAGGCATGCAGCATTTGTTCAGTTACCGGATTTCGAGCGAGGCCGTACACAGGATCTGCGGGAAGGAGGTTGGTCTTTTCGTCTAATTGCTGATAGAGTGGGACGAGAGGCGGCCGTGTTAAGATGGTGGCATCGGTGGTCAGAGATGCATTTGCACACTCGCAGACGTAGTTCCGAGCAGCACAGGTTAGGGACGCACGAGAGGATCGGCGTATCAAAAGAGTGGTTTTGGTAAAGCCGACGGTTACGGCGTCACTAATTCGATCCTCTGTCATACCAAGGCTGTCTTCTAGAACAATACGGAATCGTTTGTTGGATGCAGGACTACGGCCACGCGTGCCGCTGGAACGGTTACCACTGACACTTGGTCACCGTCGACTACGTTTGCGGTAGTGTCCTGAACGATTTCATTGGAAGGAAGAACGGCGGTCTGTCGTGTTCATTGATCAAAGCCGTTTCTGGTTGGGAGCGTCTGACGGTCGTGTATGCGTCCGAAGAGGACAAGGTGAGCAGCTTCTGCAATAGCGCATCCGCCAACGACACACAGGCCCAACGCCGGCCATCATGGTGTGGAGAGCTACCAGCTATCACTCTCGTACGAGTCTGGTGTTCGTACGGGATACACCGAATAGCAGTACGTACTTCAGCGACATCGTGTATCCGGCCGTCCTGCCATTTTTTAATGCGATCGCAAATGCGATATTCCAGCAGGACAACGCCCGCCCACACTCCGTCTGGGCAACCCAACATGCTCGTCAGGCTGTTCATCAGCTCCCTTGGCCAGCTAGCTCTCCGTACTTGTCTCCAATCGAGAATTTCTGGGACTGGGTCGGACAGACTCTGTCCCAGAAATTCTTCAGGTAGCGACCATTTCTGAATTACGCTTCCAAGTTGAAAGCGCATGGAATGCTCTCCCCCAGCGTAATACCCAGCATTTGTACGACCGATTGCATGTCAAATTAGAAGCTTGTATTACTACTGTAGAAGGTGCAACACCTTATTAGAATGTGCCTTTTGTACACTGTAATACTCATTAAAAGGTAAAAACAACTTTGCCTCACTTCACACGTGTGATCACTTTCTTTTCTTACCAAGTTGTTGCTACGACATAAATCTCATAGATGCAGCTGCAATTTTTAATGGTGATTTTTTGCATATTCCGGCACTGTAATAGCAGTGGCAACGCTAGCCACTCAGAGCTGGGTGGGCTATTAGGGAAGCTAAGCATGATGGTAGGAAGGGGCACATATTTTGAAGTGTTTGATAGAAATTCTCGCTGATGTGCATTTCACCCGAAGCTGATAATCATATTCCTAGCGAAAAAAATTTTCAAGCAATGTATAAAAAATTATTTATTCAATGTATGTAGAATGGAAACCATGGTTACAAATCTCTTATGTAAGTTACTATTTCTTTGCAATTTTAACTTACTAAGGTATTTTTTTTCATACGGCAGTTTATGAATTTTAGTTTGCAACGTGACAAGGAATCTTTCTCTTTCTCTCTTCGTTTTAAACTACATGTATACTTTTAAAAATGGCATGTTTTTACCACTCTCTTAGAAATACGTTCAGAGGACTCCCTCCGTTTTCCATAAGTACAAACACTAAATTTAACAAAGAATTCATGGTATATAACAAATTTTAGTGAATTCGAGAAATTCACATACATTTGTCTAAGGTCCCTATAATTTCAGATGGTTGCATCCGACATATGTTCCAACTGCTTAAAGTTTTAAGGAGAGGGAATAAAGGGAGGGTTCAAAAAACAGTTGAGTGGGCTGAAGCTCACCCGTCAAAGGCACGTCATCAGCCTCGTATGTTTACACGTTGTTGTGGTACTCATTCAACGGTAGCTCGCGTTATGCTATTGTAGCAAGTACAGTTATTTATTTTTAAAATAAATAATATAAAAAAATACATGCTATCATTGCTTCGCACTTATTGAATTGATACATTCAAGTCCTTCAGCGAGTTTTATTTTTTTTGATTGGAGGTTTAACGACCACCGTGAGCAACTCAATGGGCTATAAGCAGTCGCCCGTCCCTAATTTAGGGTCACTGGTTCCAGGGAAGGGAAAGAGCCAGTGCCGTAAGACAAACACAACATCCATGCCTGACCGGGATTCGAACCCAGACCCCTTACGGACGAATGATCAGAGGCCAGCGCCTTAGACCACTGCGCCACCGGGGCGGCCGAGTTTTACCTCGCTGATGGTATTTCAACTGTTTTGGAATATATTGCCATGGATGCGAATATGCGGCGTCACACTCTGCTACCAGGTAAACAGAGTACCGCTACGCTGTAAAATTCTCAAAGTCACAATGCGCCATTTTAACGTTCTTTAACTGTGGTATATGACTGCGAATGTTTCATTTTTTCGAATATACAGTATCCTCAAAATAAAATTGATGAGTTAGTGCTAAAGAAATAGTGTGATATTTAAAATCCATAGCTCTCATAGAAGTTATTTTGCTTACTTTTCCAAACACCAGATTGAGAGAACAGGCAGGTCACTGTTGCATTATGGTTTATTTTGCAGTAAATGACCGTACCAAATGCTGTGAACACATTGAATTTCGATTGCACTAATCTTAGATATAATTTTACCTTTTTTGTCTAGTGATAGCTTCTCCTTTGCTCACTTAATAAGAATGGTGACGCCAGATACTCAGAACTGGGGGAACTATTAAAGGGGCTAAAGCATACTGCGAGACGGCACAAAATTTGAAGTGTTTGGCAGAAAATTTGGCAAAAAGTCCCGCTCATGTGCATTTTACCCGAAGCTGACAATAATATTCCTAGTATGAATTTTTTTTTCAAGGGAATACTGTATGTAGTATTTACTCATTGTATGTATAATCGAAACCGTGTCGTCACACACTCTACGAATCTCTATGGCAAGTTATTATTACTTCGCAATTTCAACATATTCCGGTTTTTTTCGTTTCATAAGGCTATTTATGAATTCTAGTTTGTAATCTAACAAAGAATCTCTCTCTCGTAGTTCTAAGCTATAATTACAAAAGTGGTATGTTTCTACTAAACTTCTTATAAATTCGTTCAGAGGACCCCCTCCGTTTCTCATAAGGACAAGCACTAAATTTAAAAGAGAATGCATTTTATATAACAAAATTTCAGTGAATATGAGAAATTCATACACGTTTGTCCAAGACCTGTAGAAGCTTACATGGTTGCACTCGTCATATGCTCCAACTGCTTAAATATTTGGTGAAGGGGAGAGGGGCTCAAAGAAAAGTTGGGTCCGCAGCGTCGCGCTAATACGTATAACAGATGTACGTGCTTATTGGCCATGTGATGTACTAACCTGCGGTATGCAGGTTAGTACATTAAGATTACTTTGAGGACAATTATTTAAAACAAAATCCACATTTTTTTTGTTATTGTTGGGTAACCTGGAGGGAGGGGGGGCGATGGCGCAGTGGTCTAAACGATGGCCTCTGATCATTCGTCCGTAAGGGCTCCTGGTTCGAATCCCGGTGAGGCATGGATGTTGTGTTTGTCTTACGGCTCTGGCTCTCTCCTTTCCCTGGAACCAGTGACCCTAAATTAGGGACGGGCGACTGCTTATAGCCCACTAAGTTGCTCACGGTGGTCGTTAAACCTCCAATCAAAAAACAAAACAAAAAAACCTTCAATCAAAAAAAATATAACCTAGGGGGAGGGTAGAGGGTTCCTGATGTGCCTGAGGGAAGGGTAGTTGCAGGTTTACTCTGCCCTCAGGCTCAGTCCGGAAATACACTCAGGCACGTCCAGATGAAATCTCTCCATCTTCATGTACTCTCCCCTCAGGCACGTCCCAGTAGAGTAGTAAATAGTAATAAATGTGCCGAATAAGACTTACAACCCGTTGTTTCAAACGTAACAAATTTGCTAATATTTAAAAGTAAACCGATTTTCTCAGGGGAAACATCTAAACACAAAGTTCCTATGTACTGTCTAGTCAATAAAATAGCTTGGAAATGCTAATTGTTCCGGAGACATGAAGCTGCAATCACTAGCGGAACCAGCGGGGAAAAATTGGGGGAGATCGCCCCTGTAAAACAGACATTTCCTTTTTAAATGATCTAGACTGTAAATAATTATTGTATTTATTTTTGGTAAAACTCTAATACATACACTTTCGCTTCTAATATATAATCAAATATATTAAGAGGAAAGTTTAAAACCAAAGTTTTTCTCAATGTATATTTCTGTGGAATGAAAGTCAGATGCACAAAGTACGATAGTCAGATGATACAACTCATCATACAGCTAACCGTTAGAAAGGTGGATCGTTAATGCCATAGCTCGCCAGAGGGAGTGTAGGAGCTGCGGAACCATCGTTTACCTAAATCAGGAATACATCGTTTACCTAATTAGGAATACATTGTGTTTATGATTTCATCAATGACAAATCCGTATTTATCACAAGTATTAGGTGTGCAACTTAATTCTCGGCAACAGGCACGATACGTTGACAGCAAATTATAGAAAATCGAATACAAACCTAATCAGGGAAATAATCCCCGTCGTGTTGCATACATTTGAGCCATCGGTCAGGGATCTGACGAATGCCACTGCGGAAAAAGAGGGCTGAATCAGCCTTCTTTTTCACAGTGGCCATACACTTGTGTAGACCATCTCGACAGAAGTCATCAATACTTGTGTAGACCATCTCGACAGAAGTCATCAATACTTGTGTAGACCTCCTCGACAGAAGTGAAGTGCGTATCACTCAGGCGATGTTTCAGGGAGCGAAAGAGGTGATAATCTGACAGGGCGAAGTCTGAAGAATAGGTTCGGTGGGACAAAATCTCCCATCCCAGGTCGGTGATCGTGTTTAAAGTCGTTTTCGCGGTGTGAGGACGCGCGTTATCCTGAAACAACAGGACCGACCTTCTTCCCTTGCCGGTCTATGGCCTTTTCGCATCCATTGCGTCACTCACACGAATGAGTTGCTGACAATAACACTTAGCATTGACCTTTTCACCAGGTCTGAACAACGTATAGTGTACAACACCGTGCTGATCCCACCATATGCACAGCAACGACTTCCTGGCATGAAAATTCGGTTTAGCGGTACTGGTGGTAGGCTAACCTGGATAAACCCACGATTTGGGCCCAGCTTATAATTATCGTAGAGAATCCATTTCTCATCACAGGTTAATATCTTGTGGAGGAAATCCTTCTTCTTGAATCTGGTGAGCAAGGGCACGGCAACATCGTAGCGCCTAGACTTGTTCGCAGCTGTGAGTTGGTGGGGCACCCAACGGCCCTCCTTGTGAATTCGTCCAAGGTTGTGCAGGCGGTTTACAATAGCTTGCTGTGTTACTCCGAGTTCCCGGCAAGCTCTGAGTGTGTGGGACAGGGGTTCGCATCCAACAGTTTTTCCAGTTCCTCATCGTCAATATTCTGTGGCTGTCCCGGACGTTCTGCATCACACAGATAGAAATTTCCCGGTTTAAACCGCTGAAACCACTTCTTACACGTATTGTAGGGCACAGCAGTCTCACCCAAAGCAGCACAGATATTTTGCTGGGCTCAAGCGGCACTTGTTTTCAGCTGAAACGTGAACAGGAAGCAGTTCCTAAAATGTTGTTTCTGGAACGACATTGCTTTCACAGTCAATATTCGTCCTTTCGGTCACTACAGCTGTGAGCGATTAGGGTTGCTTGGAAAGCTGTTGGATCGCGCTGCAATAAGCCATTATCGCACACAGATATTTGCATTTGCCGACGTTCTATGATCGCTTGAGATTAGGGGCCAAGAATTAAGTTGCACACCTAATATTTCTTATTAATTACGTTCTGAAGTTGTGTGGTATTGAAATTTCAGAAGCGTTGGAACTTTTTCTACAGGAAATAAAAGACGTCAACGCTTTTTAATTTAGAAAGAGACTAAAATTTGCAGTGCAGCTGTGGGTCGGAATAGAATCAGTTCAATCTTTACGCTTTTGATATGGGGCGAAATCGTTTTGTATTCAACTAGGCGACAAAAAAAATCGACATGTAAAGAACGTGTCTCAACGTTTAAAGCCCCAACAGATGAAAACGATCACCAATTTATTCTTTGATATCAATATAACTCTGGCAATGCAGATTGTTTACACTATATATGTGCGCCCCCATTTTTATATGTATAAATGACGGCCCTCATGAAACCGTAGCAATCACGCATAGATAAACATTTCGTTTTGTTTTGTTTTTAGCACGTCTTTTGAAAAAAAATCGTGCTTATGTTATCGGTTTGTCCGTCCGTCCTTCAGCCCGTCTGTGACCACGATCTCTCTGCAACTATTAGTCCGATTTTAAAAAGTCTTTTTTGCATTGGGAAGCTTGAAATATGCGAATGATGATACTTCATTTCGGTTTTTTTACGATGTGCAATTTCACCACCAGAGGGCGCAAATGCAGATGATGTGGAATTCAAAATTACGTTTTATTCCACATATTTGCTTCTAGACTTCTGATTAAAAAAAATATTTTATCTTTCGATTCCATTTATGTCGAAGGGTATTTTAGATATAGTTACTTTTTGAAATTACGCATAGATTTTCCGCTAGGGGACGTAAAATAAATTACATTTTTCCCGATAATTGTTCTGCTAAAACTCCGATTTGAAATCTTTTTTCTTCAGCGGATACAACTCCTGATGGAAAATCTTTTGCATGTAATTTCAAATGTTTGGTAAAGAACACTTTGGACATCAGGGGGCGTAAGTGTTAATTTTTGCTTCTGATGTATTTGCCATAAAATCTGAGCTTCTAAGATATCGATTGAAAAAATTATTTCGTGCACTGATGCCACATACATCCTTCTTTGTTGGATAGGGTTTCCAGTGTGATATGTTTTTCATATAATTTCAAAATTTTCAAGTAATTCATAGACTTTTCGCTAGGGGGCGTAGAGATAAATTGCGTTTCCCCTATATCTCTGCCTCTAAATCTCCAATTTGAAAATTTCTTTCTGCACCGGATACAGCTTCTGATGGGAAATCGTTTGCACATAATTTCTAATTGTTCCTAAAAAAATCGTTTGGCCACCAGGGGGCGTAGATCTTAATTTCATCTCTGATGTATTTGCAGCAAAATATGAGCTTCTAAATTCTCGATTGTAAAAAACGTCGTTTGTAGACCGATGCTACTCATGTCGACAAACCTTTCAGAAACATTTTCTTCTTAAAATAATGCATGGTTTCTACGCCAGGGGGCGTAGATTTAAATCCTATTTTTGTCAATATCTCTGCTTTTAGGGGTCACATTTGAAAAATTCATCCTTTGTAGGATAGTCTTTCCAGTGCGAAATGTTTTTCATAAAATTTCAAAATTTTCAAGTAATTCATAGATTTTCCGCTAGGGGGCGCAATGGTAAATTTCTTTCCCCTCTATATATCTGCTTCTAGATCTCCGATTTGAAAAATTATTTCTGCATCGGATACAGCTCCTGATGGGAAATCCTTTGCACATAATTTCTAGTTTTTGTAAAAAATAATTTGGCCACCAGGTGGCGTAAGTCTTAATTACCGCTTCTGATGTATTTGCAGCAAAATATGAGCTTCTAAAATCTCGATTGAAAAAAAGTCGTTTGTTGACCGATACAACTCATTTCGACAAACTTTTTAGGAACATTTTCTTCTTGAAATAATGCATGGTTTCTATGCCAGGGGTCGTAGATATATATCTTATTTTTGTCAATATCTCTGCTTCTAAGAGTCCGATTTGAAAAATTCTTTCTTTGTTGGATAGTGTTTTCGATACGAAATGGTTTTCCTGTAAATTCAAAATTTTCAAGTGAATCATGGACTTTCCGCTAGTGGGCACAAAGGTAAATTGCGTTTTCTGCGTTATTTCTGCTCCTAAAACTGTGATTTGAAAAATTCTTCCTGTATCGCATACAAGACCTGTTGGAAAGTATTTTTCACATAATTCTAAATGTTTGGTAAAGAATGGTTTGGCCACCAGGGGGCATAAGTGTTAATTTCTCCTTCTGATGTATTTGTAGCAAAATCTGGGCTCCTGAAAACTCGGCTAAATTTGTTTTTTCTTGGACCGATACCGCTCACATGGAAAAAAATTAGGAGATTACTTTCTTCCTAAAATAATGCATGGTTTTTCCAGCACGGGACATAAAGTCACATCTTATTTTTGTCGATATCTCTGTTTCTAAGAGTCCGATTTGAAAGATTATTTCTGTGTTGCAGAGCGTTTCCGGTGCGAAATGTTTCTCATATATTTTCACGTTTTTCTTAACTAACAAGTCTGCAACCAGAGAGCGTAACCTCACGATTCGGTTTACAGTGATATCTGAGGGAATAAAAAGCCCGATTGAGAAACTTCTTTCTTCCGTCAGATACTATTATTTTCCATACCGGTTCGATTGACTTTGAATTGCTTTGATAAATTTAATTTGCGTCAGAACGGATTCAAAAGACGTGCTTATTACACCCAAAAAAATTCGGTGTCATCTTTCTTGTTTCTAATTAAAAAGGCTATTTTACGATGAAAAACTATTTACCGCCGCTTTAAACTTGCTGTTCTACGTATTAAAAAAAATGAAATTATCCTACATACAGGTGTGGAAACATGAAATGCGATGTGTGCCTACTAATCAATACAATTGTCAAACATAAATATGCATATACTGTATACTTATAAATGACGACATCGTGCTTGGTAGACACAAAAATGCATGTTTACAAAACGTTTCATGTTTTGTTTTTTCAATTCCAAGGAAAATAACATTCTTAAAACACGAATACTTACGTCCCTTCCTCCTATAAGAAAGCATAGGTTGTGTCCAGTCATCGGCCCAAATGATGGTCGTGCCATCTGGTTACATGTGACATTAACGGGCTTTTTTTCACGTGTTGTACCACATGACTATCGTGCACCGTAGTAGGCACTAAGGAAAACAGAGAAACTGAGAAAGATGAAGAATATGGTAACTATACACTTCTTTTAGACAAACATTTTCAAATGGATTTTTAGGGACCTCTCCGATCTTAACAGTTTAGTGATTCATGTTGGAGTAAGGGGAGACAATAACAATCATTTCTTACCTAATGCTCTAATGTCCACGGTGCCGCCCCTGTGGCGCAGTGGTGTAAGCGATGGCTTATAACCATTCGTCCGAGATGAGCCCAGGTTCAAATCCCGGTGGGGCATAGATAATGTGTTTGCCTTATGGCACTGACTGTCTCCCTTTCCTGGAACCAGTGACCCTAAATTAGGGACGGGCGATTGCTTATAGCCCATTGAGTTGCTCACGGTGGTCGTTAAACCTCTAATTAAAGAAAACTAATAACAAGCCGACGCTGCCGTGCATTATCAATAATGTAAGACCTCTTCATGGTGTTTCCGAGTTGAGGCGTGGGAAAGCTTTTGACTTAGGGAAGTAGAAGAATACAAACCTTACACCTCAAGGATTAAGCCTATTATGGATGACCCCCTCCCAATTTTTTTTTTATAAAATACATTACAGTTTTTGTTTAATACGTATACTAATCAAAATTTCATTCATACGAATGAAAATTGGTATTATCGTTATATTTTTATTATTGTTACCATTGCAATTATGATAATGGTTAATCGAAATTTCACCTTATTAATTTGTCAACAGAAAAATGTATGACGTAGCAACTTTTTCATGTGTTATCTGTTGTTAATTTGAATACGGTTTTTTTCACTAAAATTTTGAGCACGAACATGTATTTATATCTTGTGATGACCAGCATATTGAACAAGTTTTGTCCTGAAACGTTTGTGCTGTCGATAGTCAGTGCTTTCACGCATGTGTGATTTATTTTCACGCATTTGCAGCACCGCTGTTCCTCTAGCGGCGAAATAATAAAATATCTTTTCTTCCCGCTAAATCGTTTTCCCATGCCTTCAATAAGCTACCTACCAGGTTTCGTAGCGATATCTCTATTTCTCGTGTTTTAGGCACCCAAGAATAGGGATGTTCATTTTATAGCCACCAGGGATGAAAACATTAAACAACTCTAGAAAATATCGGATTAAACGAAAAAGTAAAATAAAATATTACAAAATGACAGAGAATGTGTTAATAATTAAATTTCTATTCCCAATATTACAAAAAGGAACATGATCGCCAATCCGTGGCGTACTTTATCAAGTGTATTTGATAGAAAACATTCCAGAAACCCAGAAATTAAGCCAACCCGTCTCAGATGGCAATAAAACACCATCGTTTCACAACACTAGGGATGGAACCACAAGAAATATCATGCTGCTACTCTTAATAACTGAAAAACAACAATAGGATGAAAATTGTAGCAGGATGATGTAAATTGTGAAAACCTTGCTTTTTTCCCTCATACACGATTTTTTCCTTAATGTGTGGAAACATTAAGGCTTTTCTTAAGTGAAAATGTAAAATAATTCAAATGCTGTATGTAGGGCTGGATAGAACTTTTGCGGGGCCCAGAGCGAACATACATAGCGGGGACCGGGGCGAAATTTCATAGTGGGCCCAGAGCAAAATTTAATTGCTGCCTCAGAAGATAAATATCATATTTTAATAAGATCGTTACGTGAAAAATGTTGTGCCTAAAGATCACACAAGAAAACTGCGATAAGGAAAACATGATTATATGAAAAGACCATAATATGGATTGAAAGTGCACAGAGTGAGAGTGTAAAAAGTGTTAAAATCTAAGATTTTCTATGCGGTATAAAAAGATAGTTTTAACTAATCTACGCACCGAATATTTTTGCACAGCCAATATTTTTGCATAGGGAATATTTTCCGGCAGCGAATAATAAGGATGCCTCTAAAAATAAATTCATTCAAATAGTTTGTTTTCGCTGGTATATGTTTTAGTGATTGGCGTTTAACGCCAGGTGGAGTTCCTGACAAATTAATGACTTTTTAAAACTTTTATAGTCGCTCATATGCGAAAATTGTTTTTTTTTTTGAATTTCCAGTACTGATTTTAAAGTCACTAAATAATTGGCCTACATATATAGTCCCAAAACAACTTTCATACTGTTCTTTTTATTTTTTTTTAAATATAAGTATCACGTTTATAAAAGTAAGGAGACACAAAATGATCCAAATTTAATTTGCTATTTCATGAATGCGGGAAAGTTTAAAATGGTTATGCACTCATCGGCAAAAAAATAGTTGCACAGAGAAGGAAGCAACCGACAGGAATGGAACTTGGTGGGTAGGTGTGACCGCGTGAGACATGCAAATGATTCAAGTATCACGCTCGGACGAGCAGGTAGTGCAAGCAAGGAGGGTTCGTAGCGCTATGCCTGACCGGCTGTATGAAGTCCTCCCGTTGGGCGTGGTTGCCGTTCTGGCTATTGCCGTTCCATTGATTGCATCCTCTGCATGTGAATTATGCCTCGGAGAATAGTTTAGAAGCAATTCGAGCAGTTGGAGGAGTTCGAGAAGGACCGCATCGTCGGGCTCCGGAAAGCAGGATGGTCTTACCGCCGTATCGAGCGCCATTCTGGTTGTGAGGATACCTCCATGGCACCCTGTTGTCGGCAGTGGATAGAGCAGGGCACGCAACAGAAACAGGAAAGGTCTGGGAGAACTAGACGAACCAAGGAGAGAGAGGATCGGCGGGCTGTCCGACATGTGCATAGTGACACAACAGCCACGATTTCGGATATTGAGCGAGCAGTGGTGCCGTCCATGCATCGTCCGATTAGTGCCAGCAGACGGCTGCTCGACGTAGGGTTAAATGCACGCAGACCGTTACGATGACTTCCCTTAATACCATTGCATCGTCACCCAAGACTGCAATGGTGTCGTGCCAGACTGTCATGGAGCGACTCAGAATGGCAGTGGTTGATCATTAGTGACGAGTCCTGCTTTTGTCTTGGAGGTAACAACAACCAGATCAATGTGTGGAGGCACCGTGGTTACCGCCAAGATGAACTGTCTGTTGTCGAGCCTCATACATCTAGATGGCCTGGTGCCTTGGTGTGGGATACAATTGCATACCATGCCAGATCATATTAATGTTCATTACAGGCACTTTGACAGTCCAAGGTTACGTTAATGAGGTCATGCATCCAGTGGCCGTACCTTTTCTGAACGGTCTCACCTGTGCGATTTTATAACAGAACAACGCTCGTCAGCATACTGCTGCTGTCTCCAGAGCTTTCCTTCAAGGCACTGATGCTCTATCATGGCCAGCCGCATCGCCAGACGTATCGCCGATTGAAAATGTGTGATGTGCTATTGGTCACGCTATTCGCACTCAACCCCTACAAACAACCTGGAGGAACTGCGTAAGAAGATTCAACTGCATGGGATTGCTTATCGCAGTACACCGTTACGAACCTGTACAGTTCCATGCCGAGACGTCTGGCATGCTGTGTGAGCAAACATGGCAGCCCGACTCCATACCAAGAGACACCATTTATTGGCGTGTAGCTCAATAAATATTGCTTATATCAGTCTCAATGTTTAATCGTGTAACGTTTCTGATAATCTTTACCTTCCTCCAAAACAACTTTTGCCAAACAACACGTCCTTCTGGGTGCAACTATTTTTTTTTACGATGTGTGCAATACTCATTTGAAATCTGGAAATTTCCGCGCCTGTACGACGAGGGACGTTAACCATTTGAAAGTGAGGAATTAGAAACTAAAACAAACATAAAAATATTTTTTAAAGTCCGCGCGTCCCAAAACTTTAAAAAAATAATAAATATAAAAAAATCTACCAAAGGATTTTGCAATTATTTCCAGAACTGCGGGATCCCGTGAAGACGAGCGACCCGGGGCGTAGTCATCGAAAATTGAGAAAAGCTGAAATATGCAATACTTATCCATAGCTCTTAAAATGTGGCGTATGGACTGATTTTACCATTGGAAGGCGCAGTTACATATCCAAAAGTTCACATATGCCATGTGTTGGCTACTGTAGAAAGTTCGCCCACCAAGAAAAATAATAATTTCAAATTCATGATGCCTTTAATGTAATTTCGTTTTCCAAAATAAATCATTTCAAGCCTTTAATGCAATTTCATTTATCCCAAAGCAAAACTTTCCGTAACAGACTGTAAGGCAAACTTGCTAAATCTTTTTGTCCATATTTTGAATTTACTTTCAGAAAAACTTTTTGAATAGGTTTTTAGGAAATCAGTAATATAAATTTTAGTGTATCTCAGGGATATTTGAACGTTTTTTGAACAGGTTTCTAGAAATTTGGTAACATAATTTTAGTGTATATCACTAACAGTTTTGTAATTGGTGAGATTAATTTCCATTCTGGGCATGTATCTTGCATTCGAAGCTTTTTGCCACAATCGTTGAGAAAAAATTCGTTTAAATGATGAAAACTCGCTGTGTTTCCTTGATCTACGCCTCAAATAATAGAAATCAGGTCCCACTTAAGACAAAACCCTATAAATAAAACAGAACTGTATTTTCTCGACTGGAAACTTAAAATTAAAACTGAAGAAGCATAAACCTTTCTGTTTACAAACAAGGGTTATATTAAAAAGGAAATCATTAAACTGGGATAAGTGTATTTCAGAGACTCTTGGAAAACCTAACCAAGTACGTGCATGTCTAGCTCCTATTATCAGAAATAAAAAAAATTGAGTCAAAAAATAAATTACTGCTGTGGTAAGTTGCTTTAGTCCTGTAGAGCTATATATGGGGTGTTTGTTTAAAAAAGCAGAAAAACAATTACATCACTTCAAAATAAAACCCTCAGAATAATGATTGATTGGTCGGTCGTACCTCTAATCATAAAATTAGAAACGTTCTGAAAGTAAATTCTATTCATTACACTATATATGAATTAGAAATGAGGTACTGCGAAAAAGCCAGGGATCATCTGAGTCTTTTGGTCAGGAAAGCCTTTGATTATGACATTAAGGACCCTGTAAACTACAAAAGACCTAAGCATATTCTGGAAATTTTATTTCAAATACATACCGATATATTTTATTGTATTTCTTCAAAAGTCTTTCTCTTGTTCTTCCGGTTTAACACGAAAGGCGGTCATGTTATTGTGAGCAAGTTATTATGTGCTGCATACTTATTTAGTGCTCTATACTGCCTTAAAAATTGTGGTTTAAGGCCGTAGTCTTTCATATGATCTCGTTGGGGGAAATGTAATCCCCCGTTGCACACGTAGGCATCCACTGTAAACAGCAAATTGCTATATTATGCATCACCGTTGTATAATTTTCAGTTTCAATGCATTGAAATACATGAGAACAGGAAAGAATACTCGCTTCTCCCTTTGATCACACATTTTTTGGAGGTTCACTACAACACAGGTCAGTAGCGAAATTTTGTTATTCAACTAAACATAACTGAAGAATGCAGAATTTCCGAAAATATTGCACTCAATATTTAGAAAGAAGCCATTGATGTTAAAATTGCATATTCTTATACAAATCTGATAAACATACAACGTGGTTTGTTTAAAACTGCAACGTTGAGAAATTATGTTCATACTGATGTATATATCTTGCCTTTCAGAATTTTGGAAACCATTGTCCGTCTAAGCATCCAGTAAATTGTTCTCAAAATAAACTATATTAAGATTTTTTTGTTATCAGAACCATAATATATAAATAAAGCATCTTGATATCTCCTCCTTCCGTCTGGGAACATACACTGCAGAGCAATTGAATTACAGATACCTGTCTAGTAACGTGTAGCAGCATCTTTCGCCCTGATGACGACGGCGATTCGTCTCGGCATGGACTCGACAAGACACCGAAAGTGTTGGGAAGCCATACGGATCCACGACCCCTGAACACACTCTTACAGTTCACGAAGATTTGATGGAGGGGGTTAGAGCTTCAAACATCTCTATCGACGGCATCCCAGATGTGCTCGATGGGATTGAGGTCAGGTGACCTAGATGGCCAAGGAAGCGAGGTCACGTCGGTGGAGTGTTCATGCAGCGATTCGGATACAATTCGGGAGAGATGGCACGGTGCTTTGTTTTGTTGCAGGATGAGGTCCCCAGTGGGATGTGAAGACGCACAAACGGAAGCACATGATCGTCCAGGATATTCCACTAACGTTGACCTGTGATAGACGATGTCACATGCACCAGGGGTCCCATTTCAGTCCACGTAAACAGTCCCCAGAATGCCGTCCCCCCTTCAGCTTGAAGAATACCCTGCTGACAAGAAGGATCCATCGATTCATGTGGCTTGCGCCGTACTCGTATCCTGCCATGCGCATGTACCAACGTGAATCTCGACTCATCAGTCCAGGCAACACTTTTCCACATATCTAGGGTCTAGTGGCGATGTTCCCGCGCCTATGCTAATCTTTGCACTCTGATGTGCGGTCATCAGCGGTACCGTCGTGGTACGATGGCTTCTGTGCCCCATAGCGAGGAGATGGTTCTGGATGGTGTGGCTGTTTACACGTTTTTGTGTACCAGAGTTAAATTGCCGAGTGATTTCTTGCACTGTGGCCCGTCTATCCTCTGTCACAATGCGAGCTAGACGGCGTTGACCCCGCTCATCCACCCGCTGTTTTCCACGGCAGTTGGCCCATGGAGGGATGGTTTTACGGGTTTCAATGTACTCCAGGTGCACCCGTAACACAGTGGCCCGTGAATATCCCAGTGCCTGCACGACTTCCGAGATGGAATGACTTATTCGTTGAGCCCCGACAATTTACCCACGATCAAATGCGCTTAGATCCTTCGTCTTACCCATACTGTGTCCGACTCTTACTGATTCCCGTCGCATCACTCCTTATATTGTCGGATCGCTGCATACCTAATGTCGTTTACAGGGCCGCTCAGAGCGCCACATTTGCATAACGCCAGCTGTCTCTGATTAAATTGCTCTTCAGTGTATATGTTATCTAGAAAGCTGAATGACTCAGGATGTGCGATTCGCTCTGACCATCGTGGTATTCCCGATATGCGCATGACGTCACGGTGAAAGCGTCAAGTTAACAGAACGTTTAGTAATGCACGAAGTATGTATGAAGATGCCTACTTGTCCGTGAGCTTTTCTAAAATGAAAGACGTATTTCGCATACATAAAGTAAAACGGTAATGGACTTCTGTCTTATATCAGTGGAATTCACTACTACTGCTTGCGAAGTAGAATGTTGTTTAGGGTTGTTATCAACAAAGCGACGACAAGAGAAAACTAGAACGTTAGGTTTGCTATCTGCAAAGCAACGACAAGAGAAAACTAGAATGTTAGGTTTGCTATTTGCAAAGGGACGACAATCGCTTGTGAATGAAAAAATATTCCAAGGCCTTGTATATCGATGGTCACGCCTTTACCATAACATGTCTGCATAGCATAAGAGCATATAAAACTGTGCAAATTAGAAAACATCAAGAAAAATGTTTTCGTAGGGAAAGCTCATAAAAATGTCAGGTTTCCCTACGTATTGTTTCAGAAATACATATGACAAAAAGTGAACGTAACACTTTTGTAAGTTAACAATTCATTGTAAACGGAACATTTTTCTTTTGTAATTGCGTGACGAAGTTAAACTATTTAAGTGGATAAAACGTTCAACTTTATAAACTTTATATTTTCCCCTGTGCTTCATATGAACGCTGTGTTTTGCTTCCGCGCTGTTCCTCCGTAGTGACGTATAGATCTCTAATGGACTCAACTTAAAGATATATCTAAGATCCTTGGGAGCCACTTCTTAAACTACGTATTTTATCAAAAAACTCTTGTAGCGTGGTGAAATCCGTTTACTGTATTTACTAGCGTAAAAAGCATATGGATTCCCCAAGCTACCGCTCTCCACCGGGAGGCTTTTTCAAGGCATTATATTTTATGTCTATTTATTGGCATTGATAAGGCCTAATACTGGAGAGAGAAAGCTTCGCGATCTAAATGCTTTTTACGCCACTAAATAAACGGATTTCACTACGCTACCGTTTTGATTTGCAAACTCCGGTGCTTTTTTTTTTAGACAACTCAATGGGCTAAGTAGTCGCCCGTCCCTAATTTAGGGTCACTGGTTCCAGGGAAGGGAGAGGGCCAGTGCCGTATGAAAAACACAACAGCCATGCCTCACCGGGATTCGAACCCGGACCACTATCGGTCGAACGATCAAATGTCATCGCTTAGACCACTGCGCCACCAGGGTGGCGCATACTCTGGTGTACGTTTAACTAATATTATGTATTTTAAGTGGCACCATCCGTTTATTTACTAGATTTGGTGCAAATTTTAATAGTACATCCATGTTTCCACTCTGCTGCCCAGGTACCCACGGAAAGGTAAAATTAATGTATTTTGTCCTTGATACTTTTTCACATGATGTTCGGTATACACTGACGGAAAAAAATCCCAACACCACGAAAAAATAGTTGTAGAGGAATGAAATTTCGGCAATACATTTGTATAGGTAACATATTTAATCGATTAAGGTTTCAAGATCACAGCTTACTGTAAGTGCGAGAAGAGCCATTTTAAATGTGAAATGCTGGTACATTAATAACCGGTGTAACCGCCAGAATGTTGAATGCAAACACGAAAACGTTCATGCATTGTGTCGTACAGGTGCTGGATGTCAGTTTGTGGGATGGAGTTTCATGCTTGTTGCACTTGGTCGGTCAATACAGGGACGGTTAGCGCTGGTTGAGGGTGACGCTGGAGTTGTCGTCCAATGATGTGCCATACGTGCTCGATTGGTGAAAGATCTGGTGACCTAGCAGGCCACGGCAACATGTCGACACTCTGTAGAGCATGTTGGGTTACAACAGCGGTATGCGGGCGAGCGTTATCCTGTTGGAAAACACCCCCTTCAATGCTGTTCATGAATGGCAGCACAACAGGTTGAATCACGAGACCGACGTACAAATGTGCTGTCAGGGTGCGTGGGATAACCACGAGAGTGCTCCTACTGTCATAGGAAACTGCTCCTCAGACCATAACTCCAGGTGTAGGTCCAGTGTGTCTCGGCCGCAGACAGGTTGGTTGCAGGCGCTCACCTGGCTTCCTTCTAACAAACACACGGCCATCACTGGAACCCAGGCAGAACCGTCTTTCATCAGAAAACTCAACAGATATCCACTCCGTCCTCTAATGAGCTCTCGCTTGACACCACTTACGTCGCAAACGGCAGCGGTTTGTAATAAGTGGAATGCACGCTACAGGGCGTCTGGCCCGGAGCTGTCCTTCAAGTAACCGATTTGTAACAGTTCGTTGTGTCACTGTGGTAGCAACTGCAGCTCGAATTGCTGCCGCAGACGCAGTACGATGCGCCACAGCCACACGCCGTACACGGCAGTCTTTCCTCTTAGTAGTGCCACGTGGCCGACCGGAACCCGGTCTTCTTGAGGCAGTACCTTCCCTTGACCACCGCTGCCAACAATCATGCACAATGGCTACATTCCTGCCAAGTCATTCTGCTATATTACGTAACGAAAATCCACCTTCTCGTAGTAATATTACACGACCTCCTTCAAACTCCGTGAGCTGGTGATAATGGCTTTTTCGTCTTCTTAAAGGCATTTTTGACTAACATCAACAAACTACGTCGAATCTCGACGATAACTAAAGCTCACGAACGTTACAGCGCGTATTTACAGCAAACCTGCTTTGCATGTTCCGAGGGGCGCTACTAGCGTCACACGTATGCGCCGAGCGCCAAATTTTCATAGACGTTATCTTACAGATGTACTCTCACCGCCTGCCAACTGTCGTTTATCTAACACAACCCCTTCTTGGTGTTGGGATGTTTTTTCCGTCCGTGTATGTCGATAGGCGACGACACATCATCCATCCGGCGAGGATGACCTCCTGTACCAAAGACTAAGGCGCCGCCCTGTTGGCGCTGTAGTCTAAGCAATGCCCTCTGATCATTCGTCCGAAATCGGTCTGAGTTCGAATAACGGTGAGGCATGGATGTTGTTTTTCCCTTACGGCACTGGCTATCTCCCTTTCCTGGAACCAGTGACCCTAAATTAATGACCGGCGACTGCTTATAGCCCATTGAGCTGGTCACGGTAGTCGTTGAACCTCCAATCAAATAAAAAAAGAAAAATACTAAGACTGTTTGCTGCTGGAACATGTGACATACCGTGTTCCTTCTCTAGAGCACGAACGCCATTTGCTGATAGAATGCCTGGCGTTTCTCTACAATGTCAGCAAAACTGTGGTACCACCAAAGTGCTTCTCTTCTGTGGTTTTGTATGTTACTAATTTCGTAAATCGCGGAAAACATTCACCATAACAAAAGTGACCACATTACTAGCCTCATGTTCATGGGCGCTCACATCTTAATTTTCAGGATGGGCAAACAGAAATTGTAACCACGAATAACATATACAAACACTGTATGCAAATTTCCATCGTGTCTTCTTGTTATTTATATCTAACAGTTTTTACCAAACTCTCAACAGATAAATTTCATTGGAAACCCGAAGACCCAAAACACATTGCATAAAAAAGAATGAAGTCAGACAGCATATTAGGGTAATGGGACAATTTCTCTCAACCGGAGGTATGAGCGTAAGAAACATTGATGACGTCAGACAGGTCACTAAATAGACTGTGACCTTGTCATCAACAAGTGAAAGAAGACGGCATATTACAGGAATTCACCTCGTTCCGGAAGACCCATGAAACTGAAACCCATGGACTGGAGGTGCTGCAGAGGGAGATCCGGAAAACTAAGTCCTGAACAATGCACGCCATAGAACATGAGTACAAGATAGCCACAGATTTTTTGGTTTTTACCAAGACACTTGGAACAAGGGGGAATACACTCAGATATCATTGCCCATCAGCCGCCCAAAAACTTCTTATCAAAAACATCAATAAAGTCACACGGCTACGATGATGTCTACAGTACAAAAATTAAATATTGGAGCAATAGAGGCAGGTGTAATGGAGGAACGAATGGGCCTTCAGATTACTCCAATCGGATGGACGTGTCTAAATTTGGCGGTTATCCGTCATTATTTTTTCCCGTTATCATTGACGGGCTTTTACCTAGTTCATTATACAGTGGCATGCAAAAATTAAGGACAAGACGGTTTTTCGAATGTAACGTTGAGCAGAAGTGCTCCACATCGACTTAAATCATACCATAAGAGCCCCAAGATGTAAGAATATGGGACAAGTGAGCAAAACCGTCCAAACAAGGAATCCGAAGGATACAAAGGCACTTTATTGAAAAGGTAGCTTCGAGCACAACTGGACAGAAGACAGAAACCTCCATGAAACATGCGGCTGCCAAGGAAACTCCAGTCTTTAGTAGGGGATATGATCACCTCTGACTGCATTGCAGGATTTACAACGTCTGTCCATGCTGAGAACGAGGTTGTCAAGGAGCTGTTGAGGCATCGCGGCCCATTCCTCTTGTACCGCCAATCGCAACTGCGGAATCGTTACTGGCAGCTGGTGACGTGCTGCCAAGCGTCTCCTGAGAAGGTTCCACACGTGTTCGATTGGATTTAGGTCCGGACACCTTGCGGGCCAGTCCATGCGTTGAATATCTTCACTCACCAATAGCTCTGCGAAGCCACTGTACGATGTGGTGTAGCGTTGTCGTCCATGAAGAGGAACTCAGGACCCACTGCACCTCTAAACAGACGCACGTGAGGCAGCAGAACCTCTGTACAATAGCGGACACCAGTGACTGAACCTGCTTGGAAGATGTGGAGGTCAGCACGGCTACCAAGCATGATACCGCTCCAAACGAGAACTCCGCCACCTCCAATCCTGTCCCTTTCGATGATGTTGGAGGTGTGATTGCGTGTTCCCTGCTTTCTCCAGATGTGTATACGTCCAGAATCTCTCGTCAGACTAAATCGGCTCTCATCCGTAAAGAGAACTCGACCCCATTGCTGATGTGTCCAGTTCTTGTGTTCCTGACGCCAGAGAAACAGCCGTCTCCGATAAGCAGGCTTTAATGACACACACCGTACTGGTCGTCGTGCAAATAAACCACCTTTGCGCAGCGTTCTGGCTACGGTAAAACGCGATAACGGACGTCCAGTTGTCTGTTGCATGTGCCTTGCGATTTCTCCCGCTGTCTGCCGTCTGTCTCTTCTTGCCTGTAGGACAATATACCGGTCGTCCGCCACCGTGGTTGCTCATGGACGACCACTGCTAAACTCTCGGACAGCTGTTCCTGTCGTTTGAAATGCTCTCTAAGCTGGCGAAAAGATGCAGTGAAAGATCCGGAGCTCCTCGACCACACTAGTCCCACTGCGACCTTCTTCCAACTTCCCAATGACGTGACCTCGGGTAAAGTCATCCAGATGTCGTCTACTGGCTTGCTTGTTGGCCATATCACATGGTGGAAGCAACTAGACGTAGTTCAAACCGATGCACACCGTACAATAGCTTTCACCAAATTGTTGAGCGTACACTGCCAGTGTGCTTTATACCCTTCCGGCACTCCCCACCCCTTCCCTACGTCATGCTGCATATATGCGCATGCCCTACCGTACCGGTCCCTAGTCTATCTCCTGAGTGGTCTTTCGGTCCGTTCAGACTGCTCGTTCCGCTGTTATGCTATTTTCTCCTCTTCGTCCTTAATTTTTTCACACCAGTGTACCTTCACTCTTAGACAGTACAAAACTTCTGTTGTCTGTTTTAATTTAGACAATCCAGTTTTTTCTGCTCTTCTTAAATTCGTATGCATTACGTTCCCCATCACAAGATTTATCACCTTTTCACTACATAAACCGATGGAATGATTTGTTATATAGCTCGACTGCTGGCCGTGGAGTCCAATGGTTCTAGCAGTCGACTTCCGATTTGCTTGTAGAACGTACGATCTCAGCCACAGGTAGCTCTGACTTATTATACTAAAGAACAGTCGTACTTCGAAGGGTACGTTAAGACGGCTGTCCTGGGTTTTATTTCTTCATGTAAAAATAAAGTTATCAGCTCCTGCATTCCATCCCTGATATTGACTTGCAGTCTTCCAAATTGTCAGCCAGACCTTTTCATCTAGCACACCAAACTATTATATCAACATGTCTAGACACTTCCATATTGGTGACACTAGGCATGCCGTTTCTCACTTCTGCTTTTGGCTGGTGGTTCAAAACTAGTTTCAACTACAGCTGATCGCATCTACACCGATGATCCATTATATTATGACCACCTAAGCCTAGAGAAATGAGCGCGCCTGGAGACCGAACGGTGGAGCAGGTGAAGTTTACGGAGCAGTATATTTACAACCCAAGGACCGGCTTTCGGTTGGTAGAGTGTGCGGAATTAGAATGGGAAAAGCTGCAGATCTATCGGAATTTGATAAAGGACAAGTTGTGATGGCAGGGTGCCTTCGAATTACGATCTCGGAAAAGACGCGGCTTGTGGGTTGATCACCTGCCACTGCAGTGAGTATGTATCAAAAGTGCTGCACAGATGCCCGAATGTTTGCCGCACTGTGACCCGGCAGTAACTGTGAACAATGCCGCACTGTGACCCGGCCGCGTGTCGTCCGCAGCTCATTGACGCTAGAGGGAAGCGGAGACGATCGCGCATTGTTCACAGTTACTGCCGGGTCACAGTGCGGCAAACACCTGCAGCTACAGCAGTTGTGATCGGGGCAATGTGTCACAGCACACAATTCATCACAGCCTTCTGCGCATGGGCCAGCGTAGCCGAAGACCCAGACGGGTCCTCATGCTCCCTGCACGTGATCTCGAACAACGCATGAAATGGGCCCGAGAAAATCAAGATCGGACAGTGAAGAATGGAACAAAGTGGACTGGTCTGACAAATCAAGATTCTTGGTGCATCACGTAGACGGCCGAGCGCGGATACGCCGATTACTAATGGAGGCTGCGACACTTGTATTCACTGTTGCCGGGAAACAGACCGCCGGCGGCAGTGTTATGCTGAAGTGATGTCTTGTTGGGACACGTAAGGCCCCATTATCCCAAAAGCACAATCCCTGACAGCTGTCAGGTATTCAAACATCGTTGAGGACCAAGTTCTCCCATTCACGCAAGTGTGTTCCCTGCTGGTAATAGCCATTAGTACCAACAGGATAATACGCCATGCCACTCGGTCAGAATAGTCAAGGAGTAGCTCGAGTAACATGCTGGTGGCTTTCTGTAAGTGCCCTGGCCTCCAAATTCACCTGACATGAATCCAATCAAACATTTTTGGTTCGACTTGGAAATGCGTGTTCGAGCAAAATCATCAGAACCCAGAAATTTACAGTACGTGGAGGACCTGTTTTTGACAGCATGGTAGGAGACACCCCAGAATACCTACGGCCACCTCATCGATGTGATGCCTCGCCGAGACGCCGCTGTTTTGCGACTAAAGGGTGTTCTACAGCTTCTTAAGTAGGGGATCATAATGTAATGAATAAATAAATCCATCGCTCTTTCCACGTTAAGCAACGCACAACAACCGAAAATTTCTTATTCGGCCGCCGTCGGGGAATTGAATCCCGAATCTAAGACTCGGGGTTCAATTCCCCGACGGCGCCGATGGATTTATTTATTCAACTAACGCCACGTATTTGGAGGAGTTTCATAATGTAATGGCTCATCAGTGTATAATCTTGTGTGACTCTACCTGATATTTCAGAATGAGGAGCACGGTTGTTTTGCAAACCAGATTGGATTCGACAAATAAAGATCTAAGCTAAGCTGCGATGTGGACTGCTGAACATGTTGAATTTGAACCAGAGAAGACACGACTGGCAACGCAAAGTGACCGTGGCAGGTAAAGAAAACTTAAAATACCGTACATCTATTGCAGGTTTGTTAAACCTAAGGGATATATTTGCCTTCCAGACAGACTCATTTGACCGACTTTTTTCATTAGCTCCGCCACTACTGGTATAAAAATGTGAAATTCCTTCGCAAGTTACAGAATAATATTTAACTCAATCTACACTACCAGAAAGTTAAAAAAGAACACTCAGAACGAATGCCGGTAGGAACGTCATATTATAATGATTTAATTGTTAAGGGCAGCAGAAACTGTGATCCAAGTTGGAATGTCATTAGAAGAAAAAAGGACGTCACTGCGGATGACAACATGCAAAGGTACTTAGCACGTATTTAAGGACTAGCGCGTGCAGAACGGTCATTCTTCTGGTGTCGTGTTGTTCAGTGCTCGTTGAAGAAGCGACAATGCCTGAACGACGCAGGCATGCAGCATTTGTTCAGTTACCGGATATTCAATCGAGGACGTACACAGGATCTGCGGGAAGGAGGTTGGTCTTTTCGTCTAATTGCTGATGGTGTGGGACGAGAGGCGGCCGTGGTAAGATGGTGGCATCGATGGTCAGAGGAGCATTTGCACACTCGCTGACGTAGTTCCGAGCAGCACAGGTTAGGGACGCACGAGAAGATCGGCGTATCAAAAGGGTGGTTTTGGTAAAGCCGACGGTTACGGCGTCACTAATTCTATCCTCTGTCATACCAAGGCTGTCTTCTAGAACAATACGGAATCGTTTGTTGGATGCAGGACTACGGCCACGCGTGTAGCTGGAACAGTTACCACTGACACTTGGTCACTGTCGAATACGTTTGCGGTAGTGTCCAGAACGATTTCATTGGAAGGAAGAACGGCGGTCTGTCGTGTTCATTGATCAAAGCCGTTTCTGGTTGGGAGCGTCTGACGGTCGTGTATGCGTCCGAAGAGGACAAGGTGAGCAGCTTTTGCAACAGTGCATCCTCCAACGACACACAGGCCCAACGCCGGGAATCATGGTGTGGAGAGCTACTAGCTATCACTCTCGTACGAGTCTGGTGTTCGTACGGGATTTACTGAATAGCAGTACGTACTTCAGCGACATCGTGTATCCGGCCGTCCTGCCATTTTTTAGTGCAATCCCAAATGCGATATTCCAGCAGGATAACGCCCGCCCACACTCCGTCTGGGCAACCCAACATGCTCGTCAGGTTGTTCACCAGCTCCCTTGGCCAGATAGCTCTCCGTACTTGTCTCCAATCGAGAATTTCTGGGACCGGATCGGACAAAGGTTCTACCGCGGACCACGGCAATTAGCGACCATTTCTGAATTACGCTTCCAAATTGAAAGCGTATGGAATGCTCTCCCCCAGCGTAATATCCAGCATTTGTACGACCGATTGCATGTCAAATTAGAAGCTTGTATTGCTGCTGTAGAAGGTGCAACACCTTATTAGAATGTGCCTTTTGTACACTGTAATACTCATTAAAAGGTAAAAACAACTTTGCCTCACTTCACACGTGTGATCACTTTCTTTTCTTACCAAGTTGTTGCTACGACATAAATCTCATAGATGCAGCTGCAATTTTTAATGGTGATTTTTTGCACTTTACGGCACTGTAATAGCAGTGGCAACCCTAGCCACTCAGAGCTGGGTGGGCTATTAGGGAAGCTGAGCATGATGGTAGGTAGGAGCACATATTTTGAAGTGTTTGATAGAAATTCTCGCTGATGTGCATTTCACCCGAAGCTGATAATCATATTCCTAGCAAAAATATTTTTCAAGCAATGTATAAAAAATTATTGATTCAATGTATATAGAATGGAAACCATGGTTACAAATCTCTGTTGTAAGTTACTATTTCTTCGCACTTTTAACTTACAAAGGTCTTTTTTTTCATACGGCAGTTTATGAATTTTAGTTTGCAACGTGACAAGGAATCTCTCTCTTTCTCTCTTCGTTTTAAACTACATGTATACTATTAAAAATGGCATGTTTTTACCACTCTCTTAGAAATACGTTCAGAGGACTCCCTCCGTTTTCCATAAGTACAAACACTAAATTTAACAAAGAATTCATGGTATATAACAAATTTTAGTGAATTCGAGAAATTCACATACATTTGTCTAAGGTCCCTATAATTTAAGATGGTTGCATCCGCCATATGTTCCAACTGCTTAAATTTTTAAGGAGAGGGAATAAAGGGAATGTTCAAAAAACAGTTGAGTGGGCTGAAGCTCACCCGTAGCGTCACGCCTGCTTGATAGCGTAATGTGACTCTGTTACAAAGGCACGTCATCAGCCTCGTATGTTTACACGTTGTTGTGATACCCATTCAACGGTAGCTCACGTTATGCTATTGTAGCAAGTGCAGTTGCTTATTTTAAAACTAAATAATATAAAAAATACATGCTATCATTGCTTCGCACTTATTGAATTGAGCGAGTTTTATCTCGCTGATGGTATTTCAACTGTTTTGGAATATATTGCCATGGATGCGAATATGCGGCGTCACACTCTGCTACCAGGTAAACAGAGTACCGCTACGCTGTGAAACTCTCAAAGTCACAATACGCAATTTTAACGTTCTTTAACTGTGGTATATGACTGCGAATGTTTCATTTTTTCGAATATACAGTATCCTCAAAATAAAATTGATGAGTTAGTGCTAAAGAAATAGTGCGCTATTTAAAATCCATAGCCCTCATAGAAGAAGTTATTTTGCGTACTTTTCCAAACACCAGATTGAGAGAACAGGCAGGTCACTGTTGCATTATGATTTATTTTGCAGTAAATGGCCGTACCAAATGCTGTAAACACATTGAATTTCGATTGCACTAATCTTAGATATAATTTTACCTTTTTTGTCTAGTGATAGCTTCTCCTTTGCTCACTTGATAAGAATGGTGACGCCAGCCACTCAGAACTGGGGAAACTATTAAAGGGGCTAAGCATACTGCGGACGGCACAAAATTTGAAGTGTTTGGCAGAAAATTTGGCAAAAAGTCCCGCTCATGAGCATTTTACCCGAAGCTGATAATGTTATTCCTAGTATGAATTTTTTTTTCAAGTGAATACTGTATGTAGTGTTTATTCATTGTATGTATAATCGAAACCGTGTCGTCACACACTCTACGAATCTCTATGGCAAGTTATTATTACTTCGCAATTTCAACATATTCCGGTTTTTTTCCTTTTATAAGGCTATTTATGAATTCTAGTTTGTAATCTAACAAAGAATCTCTCTCTCGTAGTTCTAAGCTATAATTACAAAAGTGGTATGTTTCTACTAAACATCTTATAAATTCGTTCAGAGGACCCCCTCCGTTTCTCATAAGGACAAGCACTAAATTTAAAAGAGAATGCATTTTATATAACAAAATTTCAGTGAATATGAGAAATTTATACAAGTTTGTCCAAGACCTGTAGAAGCATACATGGTTGCACTCGTCATATGCTCCAACTGCTTAAATATTTGGTGAAGGGGAGAGGGGCTAAAGGATGGGCTCAAAGAAAAGTTGGGTCCGCAGCGTCGCGCTAATACGAATAACAGATGTACGTGCTTATTGGCCATGTGATGTACTAGCCTGCGGTATGCATAATATACATTTTATTATGCCACGTCTCTTGAGGCAAGGAGGAGGAACCCTGAGATTACAGAAACATATTTCAAACTGATGTAATAAAAATAAAATAATAAATTACGGGTATTACTAGAAATAACTGTAAAGACCAAATGTGAAATTTATAGAATAATGTTAAACTGCCAATTTCAATTGCTCCGAAACTTGCCTTGAAGATCATTCATAAACAAACAGTTCTATATCAATTCACTGATCTTAAGAGTCTACATAAATGAACTTAAGAAGTTCTTTACTCCCTTTGATATGCAGCTAGCCTCAGGTCCAGGCATGTATTTAGGGTAGGGCACAAGCTCAGTTACACATTTGTTTATTACTTCCTCTAAAATTACTTTGTGGACAATTATTTAAAACAAAATCCACATTTTTTTTTTATTGTTGGGTAACCTTAGAAAGGGGGGGTGACGCAGTGGTCTATGCGATGGCCTCTGAACATTCGTCCGAACGAGGTCCGGGTTCGGATCCCGGTGAGGCATGGATGTTGTGTTTGTCTTACGGCACATGCTCTCTCCCTTTCCTGAAGCCAGCGACCCTAAATTAGGGACGGGCGTCTGCTTATAGCCCATTGAGTTGTTCATGGCGGTCGTTAAACCTTCAATCAAAAAAAAATAACCTAGGTGGGAGGGTAGAGGGTACCGGATGTGCCTGAAGGGAGGGTAGTTGCAGGTTTACTCTGCCCTCAGGCTCGGTCCGGAAATACACTCAGGCACGTCCAGATGAAGTCTCTCCATCTTCATGTACTCTCCCCTCAGGCACGTCCCAGATGAGTAGTAAATAGTAATAAATGTGCCGAATAAGACTTACAACCCGTTGTTTCAAACGTAACAAATTTGCTAATATTTAAAAGTAAACCGATTTTCTCAGGGGAAACATCTAAACACAAAGATCCCATGTACTGTCTAGTCAATCAAATAGCTTGGATATGCTAATTGTTCCGGAGACATGAAGCTGCAATCACTAGCGGAACCAGCGGGGAAAAATTGGGGGAGATCGCCCCTGTAAAACAGACATTTCCTTTTTAAATGATCAAGACTGTAAATAATTATTGTATTTATTTTTGGTAAAACTCTAATTCATACACTTTCGCTTCTAATATATAATCAAATATATTAAGAGAAAAGTTTAAAACCAAAGTTTTTCTCAATGTATATTTCTGTGGAATGAAAGTCAGATGCACAAAGTACGATAGTCAGATGATACAACTCATCATACAGCTAACCGTTAGAAAGGTGGATCGTTAATGCCATAGCTCGCCAGAAGACGTGTAGGAGCTGCGGAACCATCGTTTACCTAAATCAGGAATACACCGTTTACCTAATTAGGAATACATTGTGTTTATTATTTCATCAATGACAAATCCGTATTTATCACAAGTATTAGGTGTGCAACTTAATTCTCGGAAACAGGCGCGACACGTTGACAGCAAATTATAGAAAATCGAATACGAAGCTAATCAGGGAAATAATCCCCGTCGTGTTGCATACATTTGAGCCATCGGTCAGGGATCTGCCGAATGCCACTGCGGAAAAAAGAGGGCTGAATCAGCCTTCTTTTTCACAGTGGCCATACACTTGTGTAGACCATCTCGACAGAAGTCATCAATACTTGTGTAGACCTCCTCGACAGAAGTGAAGTGCGTATCACTCAGGCGATGTTTCAGGGAGCGAAAGAGGTGATAATCTGACGGGGCGAAGTCTGAAGAATAGGTTCGGTGGGACAAAATCTCCCATCCCAGGTCGGTGATCGTGTTTACAGTCGTTTTCGCGGTGTGAGGACGCGCGTTATCCTGAAGCAACAGGACCGACCTTCTTCCCTTGCCGGTCTATGGCGTTTTCGCATCCATTGCGTCACTCACACGAATGAGTTGCTGACAATAACACTTAGCATTGACCTTTTCACCAGGTCTGAACAACGTATAGTGTACAACACCGTGCTGATCCCACCATAAGCACAGCAACGACTTCCTGGCATGAAAATTCGGTTTGGCGGTACTGGTGGTAGGCTAACCTGGATAAACCCACGATTTGCGCCGCTTATGATTATCGTAGAGAATCCATTTCTCATCACAGGTTAAAATCTTGTGGAGGAAATCCTTCTTCTTGAATGTGGTGAGCAAGGACACGGCAACATCGTAGCGCCTAGACTTGTTCGCAGCTGTGAGTTGGTGGAGCACCCAACGGCCCTTTATGTGAATTCGTCCAACCTTGTGCAGGCGGTTTGCAATAGCTTGCCGTGTTACTCCGATTTCCCGGCAAGCTCTGAGTGTGTGGGACAGGGGTTTGCATCCAACATTTGTTCCAGTTCCTCATCGTCAATATTCTGTGGCTGTCCCGGACGTTCTGCATCACAGAGATAGAAATTTCTCTGCTTAAACCGCTGAAACCACTTCTTACACGTATTGTAGGACAGAGCAGTCTCACCCAAAGCAGCACAGATATTTTGCTGGGCTCACGCGGCACTTGTTTTCAGCTGAAACGTGAACAGGAGGCAGTTCCTAAAATGTTGTTTCTGGAACGACATTGCTTTCACAGTCAATATTCGTCCTTTCGGTCACTACAGCTGTGAGCGATTACGGTTGCTTGGAAAGCTGTTGGATCGCGCTGCAATAAGCCATTATCGCTCACAGATATTTGCATTTGCCGACGTTCTATGATCGCTTGAGATTAGGGGCCGAGAATTAAGTTGCACACCTAATATTTTTTATTAATTACGTTCTGAAGTTGAGTGGTATTGAAATTTCAGAAGCGTTGGAACTTTATTTACAGGAAATAAAAGACGTCAACGCTTTTTAATTTAGAAAGAGACTAAAATTTGCAGTGCATCTGTGGGTCGGACTAGGATCAGTTCAATCCTTACGCTTTTGATATCGGGCGAAATCGTTTTGTATTAAACTAGGCGACAAATTATTCGACATGTAAAAAACGTGTCTCAACGTTTAAAGCCCCAACAGATGAAATCGATCACCAATTTATTCTTTGATATCAATATAACTCTGGCAATGCAGATTGTTTACACTATATATGTGCGCCCCCATTTTTATATGTATAAATGACGGCCCTCATGAAACCATAGCAATCACGCATAGATAAACATTTCGTTTTGTTTTGTTTTTAGCACGCCTTTTGAAAAAAAATCGTGCTTATGTTATCGGTTTGTCCGTCCGTCCCTCAGTCCGTCTGTACCCACGATCTATCTGCAAATATTAGTCCACTTTTAAAAATTCTTTTTGCATTGGGAAGCTTGAAATATGCGAATGATGATACTTCATTTCGTTTTTTACGATGTGCAATTTCACCACCAGAGGGCGCAAATGCAGATGATGTGGAATTCAAAATTACGTTTTATTCCACATATTTGCTTCTAGACTTCTGATTAAAAAAAGATTTTATCTTTCGATTCCATTTATGACGAAGAGTATGTTAGATATAGTTACTTTTTGAAATTACGCATAGATTTCCCGCTAGGGGACGTAAAATAAATTACATTTTTCCCGATAATTGTTCTGCTAAAACTCCGATTTGAAAACTTTTTTCTTCAGCGGATACAACTCCTGATGGAAAATCTTTTGCATGTAATTTCAAATTTTTGGTAAGGAATACTTTGGACACAAGGGGGCGTAAGTGTTAATTTTTGCTTCTGATGTATTTGCCACAAAATCTGAGCTTCTAAGATATCGATTGAAAAAATTATTTCGTGCACTGATGCCACTCACATTCTTCTTTGTTGGATAGTGTTTTCAGTGTGATATGTTTTTCATATAATTTCAAAATTTTCAAGTAATTTATAGACTTTTCGCTAATGCGCATAGAGCTAAATTGCGTTTCCCCCTATATCTCTGCTTCTAAATCTCCAATTTGAAAAATTCTTTCTGCACCGGATACAGCTTCTGATGGGAAATCGTTTGCACATAATTTCTCATTTTTCTAAAAAAAACGGTTTGGCCACCAGGGGGCGTAAATCTTAATTTCCGCTTTGAAGTATTTGCAGCAAAATATGAGCTTCTAAATTCTCGATTGTAAAAAACGTCGTTTGTAGACCGATGCTACTCATGTCGACAAACCTTTCAGAAACATTTTCTTCTTAAAATAATGCTTGGTTTCTACGCCAGGGGGCGTAGATGTATATCTTATTTTTTTCAATATCTGTGCTTCTAGGAGTCCGATTTGAAAAATTCATCCTTTGTAGGATGGTGTTTCCAGTGCGAAATGTTTTTCATAAAATTTCAAAATTTTCAAGTAGGTCATAGATTTTCCGCTAGGGGGCGTAATGGTAAATTGCTTTCCCCTCTATATATCTGCTTCTAAATCTCCGATTTGAAAAATTATTTCTGCATCGGATACAGCTCCTGATGGGAAATCCTTTGCACATAATTTCTAGTTTTTGTAAAAAATAGTTTGGCCACCAGGTGGCGTAAGTCTTAATTACCGCTTCTGATGTATTTGCAGCAAAATATGTGCTTCTAAAATCTCGATTGAAAAAAAGCGTTTGATGACCGATACAACTCATGTCGACAAACTTTTTAGGAACATTTTCTTCTTGAAACAATACATGGTTTCTATGCCAGGGGTCGTAGATATATATCTTATTTTTGTCAATATCTCTGTTTCTAAGATTCCGAATTGAAAAATTCTTTCTTTGTTGGATAGTGTTTCCGATACGAAATGGTTTTCCTATAAATTCAAAATTTTCAAGTAAATCATGGACTTTCCGCTAGTGGGCACAAAGGTAAATTGCGTTTTCTGCGTTATTTCTGGTCCTAAAACTGTGATTTGAAAAATTCTTCCTGTATCGCATACAAGACTTGATGGAAAGTATTTTTCACATAATTTATAATGTTTGGTAAATCATGGTTTGGCCACCAGGGGCCATAAGTGTTAATTTCTCCTTCTGATGTATTTGTAGCAAAATCTGGGCTCCTGAAAACTCGACTAAATTTTTTTTTCTTGGACCGATACCGCTCATATTGAAAAACCTTTTGAGATTACTTTCTTCCTAAAATAATGCATGGTTTTTCCAGCACGGGACGTAAAGTCACATCTTATTTTTGTCGATATCTCTGTTTCTAAGAGTCCGATTTGAAAAATTATTTCTGTGTTGAAGAGCGTTTCCGGTGCGAAATGTTTCTCATATAAATTCACGTTTTTCTTAACTCACTAGTCTGCAACCAGAGGGCGTAACCTCACGATTCGGTTTACAGTGATATCTGAGGGAATAAAAGCCCGATTGAGAAACTTCTTTCTTCCATCAGATACTATTGTTTTCCATACCGGTTCGATTGACTTTGAATAGCTTTGATAAATTTAATTTGCGTCAGAACGGATTCAAAAGACGTGCTTATTACACCCAAAAATTCGGTGTCATCTTTCTTGTTTCTAAAGAAAACGGCTATTTTACGATGAAAAACTTTTGACCGCCGCTTTAAACTTGCTGTTCTACGTATTAAAAAAAATGAAATTATCCTACATACAGGTGTGGAAACATGAAATGCGATGTGTGCCTACTAATCAATACAATTATCAAACATAAATATGCATGTACTGTATACTTATAAATGACGACATCGTGCTTGGTAGACAAAAAAATGCATGTTTACAAAACGTTTCATGTTTTGTTTTTTCAACTCAAGGAAAATAACATTCTTAAAACACGAATACTTACTTCCCTTCCTTCTATAAGAAAGCATAGGTTGTGTTCAGTCATCGGCCCAAATGATGGTCGTGCCATATGGTTACAAGTGACATTAACGGGCTTTTTTTTCACGTGTTGTACCACATGACTATCGTGCACCGTAGTAGGCACTAAGGAAAACAGAGAAACTGAGAAAGATGAAGAATATGGTAACTATACACTTCTTTTAGACAAACATTTTCAAACCGATTTTTAGGGACCTCTCCGATCTCAACAGTTTAGTGATTCATGTTGGAGTAAGGGGTGAGACAATAACAATCATTTCTTACCTAATGCTCTTATGTCCACGGTGCCGCCCCTGTGGCGCAGTGGTGTAAGCGATGGCTTATGACCATTCGTCCAAGATGAGCCCAGGTTCAAATTCCGGTGGGGCATGGATAATGTGTTTGCCTTATGGCACTGGCTGTCTCCCTTCCCTGGAACCAGTGACCCTAAATTAGGGACGGGCGATTGCTTATAGCCCATTGAGTTGCTCACGGTGGTCGTTAAACCTCTAATTAAAAAAAAGTAATAACAAGCCGACGCTGCCGAGTATTATAAATAATGGAAGACATCTTCATAGTGTTTCCAAACTGTGGCGTGGGAAAGCTTTTGACTTAGGGAAGTAGAAGAATACAAACCTTACACCACCAAGGATTAAGCCATTTATGTATAACCCCCTCCCAATTTTTTTTTTTATAAAATACATTACAGTTTTTGTTTAATACGTATACTAATCAAAATTTCATTCATACGAATGAAAATTGGTATTATCGTTATATTTTTATTATTGTTACCATTGCAATTATTATAATGGCTAATCGAAATTTCACCTTATTAATTTGTCATCAGAAAAATGTATGACGTAGCAACTTTTCCATGTGTATATCTGTTGTTAATTTGAATGCGGTTTTTTTTCACTAAAATTTTGACCACGAACAAGTATTCATATCTTGTGATGACCAGCATATTGAACAAGTTTTGTCCTGAAACGTTTGTGCTGTCGATAGTCAGTGCTTTCATGCATGTGTGATTTATTTTCACGCATTTGCAGCACCGCTGTTCCCCTAGCGGCGCAATAATGAAATATCTTTTCTTCCCGCTAAATCGTTTTCCCATGCCTTCAATAAGCTACCTACCAGGTTTCGTAGCGATCGATATCTCTATTTCTCGTGTTTTAGACACCCAAGAATAGGGATGTTCATTTTATAGCCACCAGGGATGAAAACATTAAACAACTCTAGAAAATATCGGATTAAACGAAAAAACAAAATAAGATATTACAAAATGACAGAGAATGTGTTAATAATTAAATTTCTATTCCCAATATTACAAAAAGGAACATGATCGCCAATCCGTGGAGTAATTTATCAAGTGTATTTGATAGACAACATTCCAGAAACCCAGAAATTGAGCTAACCCATCTCAGATGGCAATAGAACACCATCGTTTCACAACAATAAGGATGGAACCACAACAAATATCATGCTGCTACTCTTAATAACTGAAAAACAACAATAGGATGAAAATTGTAGCAGGATGATGTAAATTGTGAAAACCTTGCTTTTTTCTCCTCATACACGATTTTTTTCCTTAATGTGTGGAAACTTTGAGGCTTTCCTTAAGTGAAAATTTAAAATAATTTAAATGCTGTATGTAGGGCTGGATGGAACTTTTGCGGGGCCCAGAGCGAACATACATAGCGGGAACCGGGGCGAAATTTCATAGTGGGCCCAGAGCAAAATTTAATTGCGGCCTCAGAAGATAAATATCATCATATTTTAATATGATCGTTACGTGAAAAATGTTGTGCTTAAAGATCACACAAGAAAACTGCGATAAGGAAAACATGATTATATGAAAAGACCATAATATGGATTGAAAGTGCACAGAGTGAGAGTTTAAAAAGTGTTAAAATCTAAGATTTTCTTTGCGGTATAAAAAGATAGTTTCAACTAATCTACGCACCGAACATTTTTGCACAGACAATATTTTTGCATAGGGAATATTTTCCGGCAGCGGATAATAAGGATGCCTCTAAAAATAAATGCGTTCAAATAGTTTGTTTTCGCTGGTATATGTTTTAGTAATTGACATTTAACGCCAGGTGGAGTACCTGACAAATTAATGACTTTTTAAAACTTTTATAGTCGCTCATATGCGAAAATCGCTTTTTTTCAATTTCCAGTACTGATTTTAAAGTCACTAAATAATTGGCCTCCATATATAGCCACAAAACAACTTTCCTACTGTTCTTTTTTATTTTTTTTAAATATAAGTATCACATTTATGCAGAAGTTGTTGAATATATAAAAGTAGAGAGACACAAAATGATCTAAATTTAATTTGCTATTTCATGAATACGGGAAAGTTTAAAGTGGTTATGCACTCATCGCCAAAAAAAAATAGTTGCACAGAAAAGGAAGCAACCGAAAGGAGTGGAACTTGGTGGGTAGGTGTGACATCGTGCACCAGGCCATCTAGATGTATGAAAGGCACCAGGCCATCTAGATGTATGAGGCTCGACAACAGACAGTTCATCTTGGCGGTAACCACGGTGCCTCCACACATTGATCTGGTTGTTGTTACCACAAAATGATCACAATTGATCTAAATTTAATTTGCTATTTCATGAATACGGGAAAGTTTAAAGTGGTTATGCACTCATCGTCAAAAAAAATAGTTGCACAGAAAAGGAAGCAACCGAAAGGAGTGGAACTTGGTGGGTAGGTGTGACATCGTGCACCAGGTCATCTAGATGTATGAAAGGCACCAGGCCATCTAGATGTATGAGGCTCGACAAAAGACAGTTCATCTTGGCGGTAACCACGGTGCCTCCACACATTGATCTGGTTGTTGTTACCTCCAAGACAAAAGCAGGACTCGTCACTAATGATCAACCACTGCCATTCTGAGTCGCTCCATGACAGTCCGGCACGACACCATTGCAGTCTTTGGCGACGATGCAATGGTATTAAGGGAAGTCATCGTAACGGTCTGCGTGCATGTAACCCTACGTCGTGCAGCCGTCTGCTGGCACTAACCGTACGATGCATAATATCGCTTAATATCCGAAATCATGGCTGTTGTGTCACTCCGAACATGTCGGACAACCTGCCGATCCTCTCTCTCCGTGGTTCGTCTAGTTCTCCCAGAACTTTCCTGTCTCTGTTGCGTGCCTTGCTCTATACACTGCCGACAACAGGGTGCCATGGAGGTATCCTCACAACCGGAATGGCGCTCAATACGGCGATAAGACCATCCCGCTTTCCGGAGCCCGACGATGCGGTCCCTCTCGAACTCCTCCAACTGCTCGAATTGCTTCTAAACTATTCTCCGAGGCATAATTCACATGCAAAGGATGCAATCAATGAAACGGCAATAGCCAGAACGGCAACCACGAGCAGCGGTAGGAATTCATATAGCCGGTCAGGCATAGCGCTACGACCCCTCCTTGCTTGCACTACCTGCTCGTCCGAGAGTGATACTTGAATAATTTCCAAGGTTACGTTAACGAGGTCATGCATCATGTGGCCCTACCTTTTCTGAACGCTCTCACCACTGCAATTTTATAACAGAACAACGCTCGTCCGCATACTGCTGCTGTCTCCAGAGCTTTCCTTCAAGGCACTGATGCTCTATTATGGCCAGCCGCATCGCCAGACGTATCGCCGATTGAAAATGTGTGATGTGCTATTGGTCACGCTATTCGCACTCAACCCCTACGCACAACCTGGAGGAACTGCGTAAGAAGATTCAACTGCATGGGATTGCTTATCGCAGTACACCGTTACGAACCTGTACAGTTCCATGCCGAGACGTCTGGCATGCTGTGTGAGCAAACATGGCAGCCCGACTCCATACCAAGAGACACCATTTATTGGCGTGTAGCTCAATAAATATTGCTTATATCAGTCTCAATGTTTAATCGTGTAACGTTCCTGATAATCTTTACCTTCCTCCAAAACAACTTTTGCCAAACAACACGTCCTTCTGGGTGCAACTATTTTTTTACGATGTGTGCAATACTCATTTGAAATCTGGAAATTTCCGCGCCTGTACGACGAGGGACGTTAACCATTTGAAAGTGAGGAATTAGAAACTAAAACAAACATAAAAATATTTTTTAAAGTCCGCGCGTCCCAAAACTTTAAAAAAATAATAAATATAAAAAAATCTACCAAAGGATTTTGCATTTATTTCCAGAACTGCGGGATCCCGTGAAGACGAGCGACCCGGGGCGTAGTCATCGAAAATTGAGAAAAGCTGAAATATGCAATACTTATCCATAGCTCTTAAAATGTGGCGTATGGACTGATTTTACCATTGGAAGGCGCAGTTACATATCCAAAAGTTCACATATGCCATGTGTTGGCTACTGTAGAAAGTTCGCCCGCCAAGAAAAATAATAAATTCAAATTCATGATGCCTTTAATGTAATTTCGTTATCCAAAATAAATCATTTCAAGTCTTTAATGCAATTTCATTTATCCCAAAGCAAAACTTTCCGTAACAGACTGTTAGGCAAACTTGCTAAATCTTTTTGTCCATATTTTGAATTTACTTTCAGAAAAAAGTTTTTGAATAGGTTTTTAGACAATCAGTAATATAAATTTTAGTGTATCTCAGGGACATTTGAACGTCTTTTGAACAGGTTTCTAGAAATTTGGTAACATAATTTTAGTGTATATCAGGAACATTTTTGTAATTGGTGAGATTAATTTCCTTTCTGGGCATGTATCTTGCATTCGAAGCTTTTTGCCACAATCGTTGAGAAAAAAATCATTTAAATGATGAAAACTCGCTGTGTTTCCTTGATCTACGCCTCAAATAATAAAAATCAGGTCCCACTTAAGACAAGACAATAAAAATCAGGTCTCACTCAACCCTATAAATAAAACAGAACTGTATTTTCTCGACTGGAAACTTAAAATTAAAACTGAAGAAGCATAAACCTTTCTGTTTACAAACAAGGGTTATATTAAAAGGAAATCATTAAACTGGGATAAGTGTATTTCAGAGACTCTTGGAAAACCTAACCAAGTACGTGCCTGTCTAGCTCCTATTATCAGAAATAGAAAAAATTGAGTCAAAAAATAAATTACTGCTGTGGTAAGATGCTTTAGTCCTGTAGAGCTATATATGGGGTGTTTGTTTAAAAAAGCAGAAAAACAATTACATCATTTCAAAATAAAACCCTCAGAATAATGATTGATTTGGTTGGTCGTACCTCTAATCATAAAATTAGAAACGTTCTGAAAGTAAATTCTATTCATTACACTATATATGAATTAGAAATGAGGTACTGCGAAAAAGCCAGGGATCATCTGAGTCTTTTGGTCAGGAAAGCCTTTGATTATGACATTAAGGACCCTGTAAACTACAAAAGACCTAAGCCTATACTGGAAATTTTATTTCACATACATACCGATATATTTTATTGTATTTCTTCAAAAGTCTTTCTCTTGTTCTTCCGGTTTAACACGAAAGACGGTAATGTTATTGTGAGCAAGTTATTATGTGCTGAATACTTATTTAGTGTTCTATAGTGCCTTAAAAATTGTGGTTTAAGGCCGTAGTCTTTCATATGTTCTCGTTCGGGGAAATGTAATCCCCCGTTGCACACGTAGGCATCCACTGTAAACAGCAAATTGCTATATTATGCATCACCGTTGTATAATTTTCAGTTTTAATGCATTCCAATACATGAGAACAGGAAAGAATACTCGCTTCTCCCTTTGATCACACTTTTTTTGGAGGTTCACTACAACACAGGTCAGCAGCGAAATTTTGTTATTCAAATAAAGATAACTGAAGAATGCAGAATTTCCGAAAATATTGCACTCAATATTTAGAAAGAAGCCATTGATGATAAAATTGCATATTCTCATACAAATCCGATGAACATACAACGTGGTTTGTTTAAAGCTGCAACGTTGAGAAATTATGTTCATACTGATGTATATATCTTGCCTTTCAGAATTTTGGAAACCATTGTCCGTCTAAGCATCCAGTAAATTGTTCTTAAAATAAACTATATATAAAGTTTTTTTGTTATCAGAACCATAATAAATAAATAAAGCATCTTGATATCTCTTCCTTTCTTCTGGGAACATACACTGCAGAGCCATTGAATTACAGATACCTGTCTAGTAACGTGTAGCACCATCTTTCGCCCTGATGACGACGGCGATTCGTCTCGGCATGGACTCGACAAGACACCGAAAGTGTTGGGAAGCCATACGGATCCACGACCCCTGAACAAACTCCCACAGTTCACGAAGATTTGATGGAGGGATGTTAGAGCTTCGAACATCTCTGTCGACGGCATCCCAGATGTGCTCGATGGGATTGAGGTCAGGTGACCTAGATGGCCAAGGAAGCGAGGTCACATCAGTGGAGTGTTCATCCAACCATTCGGATACAATTCGGGAGAGATGGCACGGTGCATTGTCTTGTTGCAGGATGAGGTCCCCAGTGGGATGTTGAAGACGCACAAACGGGAGCACATGATCGTCCAGGATATTAAAGTAACGTTGACCTGTGAGGGACGATGTCACACGCACCAGGGGTCCCATTTCAGTCCAGGTAAACAGTCCCCAGAATGCCGTCCCCTCCCCCCCCAGCTTGAAGAATACCCTTCTGGCAAGAAGGATCCATCGCTTCATGTGGTTTGCGCCGTACTCGTATCCTGGCATACGCATGTACCAACGTGATTCTCGACTCATCAGTCCAGGCAACATTTCACCACATGTCTAGGGTCCAGTGGCGATGTTCCCGCGCCTATGCTAATCTTTGCACTGTGATGTGCGGTCATCAGCGGTACCGTCGTGGGACGATGGCTTCTGTGCCCCATAGCGAGGAGATGGTTCTGGATGGTGTGGCTGCTTACACGTTTTTGTGCACCAGTGTTAAATTGCCGAGATATTTCTTGCACTGTGGCCTGTCTATCCTCTGTCACAATGCGAGCTAGCCGGCGATGACCCCGCTCATCCACCCGCTGTTGTCCACTGTAGTTGGCCCATGGAGGAATGGTTTTACTGGTTTCAATGTACTCCAGGTGCACCCGTAACACAGTGGCCCGTGAATATCCCAGTGCCTGCACGACTTCCGAGATGGAGTGACCGATTCGTCGGGCGCAGACAATTTGCCCACGATCAAATGCGCTTAGATCCTTCGTCTTACCCATACTGTGTCCGACTCTTACTGATTCCCGTCGCATCACTCCTTATATTGTCGGATCGCTGCATACGTCATGTCGTTTACAGGGCAGCTCAGAGCGCCACATTAGCATAACGCCAGCTGTCTCTGATTAAATTGCTCTTCAGTGTATATGTTATCTAGAAAGCTGAATGACTCAGGATGTGCGATTCGCTCTGACCATCGTGGTATTTCCGATATGCGCATGACGTCACGGTGAAAGCGTCAAGTTAAGAGAACGTTTAGTAATGCACGAAGTATGTACGAAGATGCCTACTTGTCCATGAGCTTTTCTGAAATGCAAGACGTATTTCGCATTCATAAAGTAAAACGTTAATGGACTTCTGTCTTATATTAGTGGAATTCACTACTACTGCTTGCGAAGTAGGATGTTGTCGACGACAAGAGAAAACTAGAATGTTAGGTTTGCTATCTGCAAAGCAACGACAAGAGAAAACTAGAATGTTAGGTTTGCTATTTGCAAAGCGACGACAATCGCTTGAGAATTAAAAAACATTCCAAGGCCTTGTATATCGATGGTCACGCCTTTACGATAATATATCTACATAGCATAAGAGCATATAAAACTGTGCAAATTAGAAAGCATCAAGAAAAATGTTTTCGTTGGGTAACCTGATAAAAATGTCAGGTTTCCTTACGTATTGTTTCAGAAATGCATATGACAAAAAGTGAACGTTACACTTTTGTATGTTAACAATTCATTGTAAACGGAACATTTTTCTCTGGTAATTGCGTGACGAAGTTAAACTATTTAAGTGGATAAAACGTTCAACTTTATAAACTTTATATTTTCCCCTGTGCTTCATATGAACGCTGTGTTTTGCTTCCGCGCTGTTCCTCCGTAGTGACGTATAGATCTCTAATGGACTCAACTTAAAGATATATCTAAGATCCTTGGGAGCCACTTCTTAAACTACGTATTTTATCAAAAAACTCTTGTAGCGTGGTGAAATCCGTTTACTGTATTTACTAGCGTAAAAAGCATATGGATTCCCCAAGCTACCGCTCTCCACCGGGAGGCTTTTTCAAGGCATTATATTTTATGTCTATTTATTGGCATTGATAAGGCCTAATACTGGAGAGAGAAAGCTTCGCGATCTAAATGCTTTTTACGCCACTAAATAAACGGATTTCACTACGCTACCGTTTTGATTTGCAAACTCCGGTGCTTTTTTTTTAGACAACTCAATGGGCTAAGTAGTCGCCCGTCCCTAATTTAGGGTCACTGGTTCCAGGGAAGGGAGAGGGCCAGTGCCGTATGAAAAACACAACAGCCATGCCTCACCGGGATTCGAACCCGGACCACTATCGGTCGAACGATCAAATGTCATCGCTTAGACCACTGCGCCACCAGGGCGGCACATACTCTGGTGTACGTTTAACTAATATTATGTATTTTAAGTGGCACCATCCGTTTATTTACTAAATTTGGTGCAAATTTTAATAGTACATCCATGTTTCCAATATGCTGCCCAGCTACCCACCGAAAGGTAAAATTAATGTATTCTGTCCTTGATACTTTTTCACATGATGTTCCATATACACTGACGGAAAATAAATCCCAACACCATGAAAAAATAGTTGTAGAGGAATGAAATGGCGGCAATACATTTGTATAGGTAACATATTTTTTTTGATTGGAGGTTTAACGGCCACCGTGAGCAACTCAATGGGCTATAAGCTGTCGCCCGTCCCTAATTTAGGGGCACTGGTTCCAGGGAAGGGAGAGAGCCAGTGCCGTAAGACAAACACAACGTCCATGCCTCACCGGGATTCGAACCCGGACCCCGTTCGGACGAATGATCAGAGGCCATCGCTTAGACCACTGCGCCACCGGGGCGGCGGTAACATATTTAATCGATTAAGGTTTCAAGATCACAGCTTATTGTAAGCGCGAGAAGAGCCATTTTAAATGTGAAATGCTGGTACATTAATAACTGGTGTAACCGCCAGAATGTTGAATGCAAGCACGCAAACGTTCATGCTTTGTGTCGTACAGGTACTGGATGTCAGTTTGTGGGATGGAGTTTCATGCCTGTTACACTTGGTCGGTCAATACAGGGACGGTTAGTGCTGGTTGGGGTTGACGCTGGAGTTATCGTCCAATGATGTCCCATACATGCTCGATTGGTTAAAGATCTGGTGACCTAGCAGGCCACGGCAACGTGTCGACACTCTGTAGAGCATGTTGGGTTACAACAGCGGTATGCGGGTGAGTGTTATCCTGTTGGAAAACACCCCCTGGAATGCTGTTCATGAATGGCAGCACAACAGGTTGAATCACCATACCGACGTACAAATGAGCCGTCAAGGGTGCGTGAGATAACCACGAGAGTGCTCCTGCTGTCATAGGAAATTGCTCCCCAGACCATAACTCCAGGTGTAGGTCCAGTGTGTCTCGGCCGCAGACAGGTTGGTTGCAGGCGCTCATCTGGCCTCCTTCTAACCAACACACGGCCATCACTGGAACCCAGGCAGAACCGGCGTTCATCAGAAAACACAACAGATCTCCCCTCTGTCCTGAAATGAGCTCTAGCTTGACACCACTGACGTCGCAAACGGCAGTGGTTTGGAGTAAGTGGAATGCACGCTACAGGGCGTCTGGCCCGGAGCTGTCCTTCAAGTAACCGATTTGTAACAGTTCGTTGCGTTACTGTGGTGGCAACTGCAGCTCGAATTGCTGCCGCAGACGCGGTACGATGCGCCACGGCCATACGCCGTACACGGAGGTCTTCCCACTCACTAGTGCCACGCGGCCGGCCAGAACCCGGTCTTCTTGAGGCAGTACCTTCCCTTGACCACCGCTGCCAAGAATCATGCACAGTGGCTACATTCCTGCCAAGTCCTTCTGCAATATTGCGGAAGAAGATCCACCTTCTCGTAGCCCTATTACACGACCTCGTTCAAACTCCGTGAGCTGTTGATAATGGCTTCTTCGTCTTATTAAAGGCATTCTTGACTAACATCAACACCCTACGGCGAATCTCAACGATAACTAACGCTCACGAACGTTACAGCGCGTATTTACAGCAAACCTGATTTGCATGTTCCGAGGGCGCTGCTAGTGCCACACGTATGCGCCGAGCGCGAAATTTGCATAGACGTCCTCTTACAGATGTACTCTCACCGCCTACCAACTGTCGTTTATCTAACCCAAACTCTTCTTGGTGTTGAGATTTTTTCCGTCAGTGTAATTGTATTCATGCGCAAAATTGAAGTAAAACAGAACAGAAAAAATTTCGGTTTCATTTCCAAAAGAAACAAATGGTTTCATTTTCAAATTGAAATACAACGGAATAAATAAGGACTATAAGGGTTCACAGTATTTGGTACGATCATTTACTGCAAAATATATCATAATGTGATAGTGACCAGCGCGTTCTTTTAATTTATTTTTCCGAAATATAAGTAAACTAAGTTATTGTATTGGTACATATGGATTTGTAAATAATGCACTATTACTTTAACTGTAGTCTGTAAACTCATCAATTACATTTTGCGGGAATTGTTTGTTTAAAACCAAGAAAAAATCGCTGTCATATACAGTTACGGGAACAGCTCGGAACATCCTCCACTTTATTACGTGAGATCGTGCTGAAAGACCCGGGGCCGCAATAGAAATCGTTTACGACCGAACGAAAGCAAATTTGAGGATCTCTTGAATCGGGTGCGATCTTTCAAAATAATATTAACAGTGTTAGAAACGAATCCTCTACAAAGTTACTGGACCTCAAGAACGTACAAATTAGTAGTCCGCAAAGACACTCACTCTCCGTGAAAAAAAGAGAAAAACCTGATATTGTACATAGAAAACAATATCTCATCTTATTTGAGCATAACATTTTTCTGTACAACAGAAACTGCACACATGCTCTCAAAAATAATGAAACACAAAAACAGGGACGGTTTGGCCCACCGGGACGCGTATTTCACAAGTGTAATTACGGAATTGAGAATAATATCATGTTCTCCGCGCGATTGGCTCACAGCTGCTTTGGAGATTTTAAGCAGGTGGGGCCTATGATGAGAGTCACGTAACAGGACACTTTTTCTTATCTTGGGAAGTTCTGCTTGCTAAGAAATTCATTGTGAGGTTACTTAACGTACGTGACAAACGATGATATTGAATAATACGGTAAAGTGAGTTTGTGTACGATATCATAAGAAATATCAGCATTTTCTCAGATGAATACAAGTCAAAATCTGTCTTAATATTAAAATTGAGGACGACTTCAATAAATAGCTAGTTGAATACAAAGACACCCTCTCGGCGACCGTGTATATCATCTATTGGCCATGGTAACGGCCAATGGATGAAAACACATCAGCTGGGTACCCAACGCGATTGTGCTGTTGTGAAAGTGTCTAGGTAAACTAAGCATACTAAAAATTACCCTTTTAAAGGTACTTTCTATTTTGTATTGTATCTGATAGGTGTGAGGCGTCCCTGAGTCGAAAGAAATAATTTTCGTGCAAATCGGTTGTTTCTCGGCGGAGATATTTGTTTATTCTTATGGACGGACGGACAGACGGTGGACGGATTGAACGTAATTCTGTATCTTATCTCATGGGTAATTCGTTCCTGAGTAGAAAGCGACCATTTCCGTGCAAATCGGTTGTTTCTACGTTGAGTTATGTGTTTTTATGCTTCCGGACGGACGGACGGACGGAAAGACAGACTCGGGACGGATGGAACGTAATTTTGTATTGTATCTGCTAGGTGAGAGGCGTCCCTGAGTCGAAAGAAATAATTTCCGTGCAAATCGGTTGTTTCGCGTAGGAGATATTTTTTTTTATTCTTCTGGATGGACGGACAGACAACGGACGGATGGAACGCAATTCTGTACCGTAACTCATGAGTAATTTGTTCCTGAGTAGAAAGAGACCATTAGCTTGGAAATCGGTTTCTTAGTTGTTGAGAAACATGATTTTCATGTTGCTGTAATCAGTTACATTTCAATTTGATGATGGTCCCTTAAGAGTGCCTGTCTTCCTTTCCTAATTGATATTGTTACATTCACAATTTGTTTACGGTCCCCTTAAGGCTACGAGATTCGACGGTCGTTCCTTCCGTGACACGCCGACCTCGCTATCACTTCAGGCCGCGAAGCTCAGCTGGACCTACCGGTGGATTTTGAAGGTGCCTGTATTAGGACATTACCGAAAAACCATGTTTCTTAACAAGTAAGCAACCGATTTCCAAGCTAATATTCTCTTTCTACTCAGGAACAAATTACTCCTGAGTTACGATACAGAATTACGTTCCAGCCGTCAGCCGTCTGTCCAGAAGAATTAAAAAAAATATCTCCAACGCGAAACAACCGATTTGCACGGAAATTATTTCTTTCTACTCACAAACGCCTCACAACTATCAGATACAATACAAAATTACATTCCATCCGTCCCAAGTCTAATTTCCCGTCCGTCCGTCCGTCATGAAGCATAAAAACCCATAACTCAACCGAGAAACAACCGATTTGCACGGAAGTGGTCTCTTTCTACTCAGGAACGACTTACCCATGAGATACGATACAGAATTACGTTCCGTCCATCCACCGTCTGTCCGTTTGTCCAAAATAGTAAAAAACATATCTCCGCCGAGAAACAACCGATTTGCACTGATATTATTATTTATTTCTACTCACAAACGACTCACACCTATCAGATACAATACAAAATTACGTTCCATCCACCCCAAGTCTGTCTTCCCGCCCGTCCGTCCGTCCGGAAGCATAAAAAGACATAACTCGACCAAGAAGCAACCGATTTGCACGGAAATTAATTCGTTCTGCTCAGGTACGGCTCACATCAATCAGATATGATAGAAAATAGCGTTCCATCCGTCCGCCGTCTGTCTGTCCATTTGTCCTGAAGTATGAAAACGCATAACCTCACCGAGAAACAACCGATTTTTACGGAAATGATTTATTTCTACTATGGGACACATCGCACCTGTCAGGTACGTTACAAAAATACGTTCCGTCCGTCGGCCGCCTGTCTGTTCTTTCCGTATCGAAGTATAAAAGCACTAAACCCTAACGAGAAACAACCTATTTGCACGGAAATGATTCCTTTCTACTCAGGGACGCGTCACACCTATCAGATATGATAGAAAATTTCATTCCATCCTTCCGTCGTCTGTCTGTCCTTCCGTCCGGAAGTATAAAAGCACGTAATCCTACCGAGAAACAACCGCTTAGCACGGTTAGCACGGAAATGACTCCTTTCTATTCACGGAGGCCTCACACCTATCAGATATGATAGAAATTACGTTTCATTCGTCCGAAGCCTGTCTGTCCGTCCGCCCGTCCGAAGTATTAAAGCACGTAACACCGCCGAAAAACAACCGATTTGACCGGAAATGAATTCATTCTACTCAGGGACGCCTCACATCCACCAGATACGATAGAAAATTGAGTTCCATTTATCCGAAGTCTGTCTTTCCGTCCGTCCTGAAGTATAAAATAACGTAACCCAGCAGAAAAACAACCCATTTGCACGGCAATGAATTAATTCTACTGAGGGACTCCTCACACCTATTAGATACGAGAGAAAATTACGTTCCAACTGTCCGCCGTCTGTCTGTCTGTCTATTCGTCCGGAAGTATAAAAGCACGTAACCTCAACGACAAACAACCGAATTGCACGGAAATTACTTCTTTCTACTCGGAGACGTCTCACACCTATCAGGTACGATACAAAAATACGTTCCGTCCCTCGTCCGCGTGTCTGTCCGTCCGTCCCAACGAACAAAAGCCCGCAAACCCACCGAGAAACAACCAATTTGCACGGAAATGAATTCGTTCTACTAAGGGATCCTAACATACAGGTGGAGAAATATCGATAGTTTTCGATAGTAAAAAAATAACAATAAATAACCATCAATTGTGGGTTGGCACAGTTTCTAGGGAGAAAATTTGTTTTCCGGAATGAAAAATTATATTTGACAAGAATATGATAAATTATGTAAGATATATTTAGCATTAAAAGAAAGACATCCAACATAATTAGAAGATACACTGCAATACAATATGGTACATAGTATTTGGACACTTCAATCAAAAGTAAATCTAAGCACTCATGTTAGAGATCTACTTTTTAAAATTTCGCAAAATATTATTCCGACAAGAAAATGGTTGTATAGAATTAAACTAATATCTAATCCTAAATGTAACTACTGTGGCTCAGAGGAAACTCTTCAACATTTATTTGTAGATTGCAATTTTGCAAAATATATCTGAGATTGGTTACAACAATACTTAAATTATAGACAAATTTACTGCAGATCAAATTTTGTACCATGTACCTCTGGACTGCTCTGACTCTAAAAACCTAACTATTCATTATTTAATAGCAAAAACGAAATATCATTAGGAAAAAATCGAAATGCCTTATCTTACCAACAAAAAAAAAAAAAAAAAATACGGAGCAGATTACAATAGCTATTAAATGAAATCTCAAAAGACTACTGGAGTTTAAAACTATAACGTTTGTAACTCAAAAACCTTTTAAAAAATGGAAAGTATTAGCACCAGTAATATATATAAAAAAGAACAAAAATACTAAACAAAATAATAGAATGAAGCATTTAAAATTAAAATATTAATACAAAAATGTGAAATATAATAAAACTGAAAAGTAAAAATTAAACATTTATAATTTTGTCCGCGATATCCTGTGAGTATTTTGTTAGAAAAATTATAATAAATTTCTAAAATCAATTTTGACTATATCAGTACGATTTTATTAATTTAGTCATCCTTACTATAATATATTCAGTGAAATATCTAACCATAATGGCATATCATACATAAAAAATAAATTAATTTGTAATAATATAATTAATAAAAACTGGATCCATTGATGTTTTTCCATCTAGTATTTCCTGTATTATTGTGTAGCATCACTTTTATGTTTCATGTTTAAAGAAATATTATTTTTTTACTCCAATGTTTGTTTGCCATTTTTTTTATCTGAAATGCCTTTAACAAGAACCTCTTACTAAGTACATGTGGAGTGTTCCAGAAGGAGATTTCTAAATAAATTGTATACAAGCGGAAATTTTTGTGCAGGCTCCCATCCTCTCAATTGGTTGTTTGCTCTGTCTGGAAGTAAGAGAAAAGGACAATAATCAAAGGATCATCTAATAATAATAATAATAATAATGATGGTGATGAAAGTATCCACTAAATGTCTTAATTTACTAAAAGGATGTATGAATGTGTGTTTAAATGGAAAAATTAGGTAAAAGGTTAATAGATTCCTAAACAATTCTTTAACAGCCCCTCATGCGTCGGCTTTTAGTAAGAGTCGGCCAAGAGGTATAAATTGATGAAACAAAATTTTTCTTACCGTTCTACATTGCCGAAAAGCTAAGCTCTGATAAGTTTTGAAACTGAGCATTTCTTTTTCTTTTCTTCTCCTTTTTATTTTTATTTTTTTATTTTTTTTGGTTTGGAGTTTAACGACCGTCATGAACAAATCGATTGGCTGTAAGAATTTGTCCGTCCCTGATTTAGTTCCACTGGTTACAGGGAAGAGATAAAGAAGCCAGTGATGTAAGACAAATACAACCACAACATCTATTACTCACTGGATTCGAATCCGGACCCATCTCGAACGAATGGTCAGAATTCAGCCCTTAGACCACTGCGCCACCGGGGCAGGGAATCTACGTTTTGACGATATCCTCCCGAAGTAAATGAGCAAAAGTCACGAAACAAATGTTGTGCCTGAAAAACGAGCTAATACGTTGATCCTTAATTCTTATTTTCTGTTTGTACTGCATGATTTTTTTGTGTTTCCCTTCCCAAAAGCTAAAGAAGAAAATTCTGCAGATTTGTATGCAAAAATTATATACAAAAACATTTTTTTCTATAATGTATTATTAAATTTTTGGACAGAGCAGGAAAGAGGAAGATGATATAATGTTTGGTGTGTCGAAATTTATCTTTATACATAATTTAAATATTGTTGTAACCAATTCCAGATATGTTTTGGAAAGTTACAATCAAGTATGGGTAAGACGAAGGATCTAAGTGCATTTGATCCTGGGCAAATTGTCGGGGCCTGCCGAATGGGTCACTCCATTTCGGAAGTCGTGCAGGCACTGGGATTTTTCACGAGCCACTGTGTCACGGGTGCACCGTGGGTACATCGAATCTGGTAAAACCATCTCTGCCGGGGCCAACTGCCGTGGAGAACAGCGTGGGTATGAGCGGGGTCATCGTCGGCTAGTTCGCATTGTAACACCGGATAGACGGGTCACAGTGCAAGAAATCATTCGGCAATTTAACACTGGTGCACAAAAACGTGTAAGCACATGCGGAATCATCTTCTCGCTATGGGGTATAGAAGCCATCGTCCCACGAGGTTACCGCTGCAGACCGCACAACACAGGGTGCAAAGATTAGCATGGGCGCGAGAACATCGCCAATGGACCCTAGACATGTGGGGAAATGTTGCCTGGACTAATGAGTCGAGATTCACTATAGTACATACGGATGACAGAATACGAGTACGGCGTAAACCACATAAAACAATGGATCTTTCTTGCCAGCAGGGTACTCTTGAAGCTGATGGGTGTGGCATTCTGGTCTGGGGACATGTTACGTTTACTGAAATGGGACCCCTGATACGTGTGATATCATCCCTCAGAGGTCAATGTTACCGGGATATCCTGGACAACCATTTGCTCCCGTTTGTGCGGTTTAAACATCCCACTGGGGACCTCATCCTGCAACAAGACAATGCACGGTGCCATCGCTCCCGAATGGTATCCGAATGGTTGGATGAACATTCCACCGACGTGACCTCGCTTCCTTGGCCAGCTAGGTCACGTGACCTTAATCCCATCGAGCACATCTGGGATGCCATCGAGAGAGATGTTGGGGGCTCTGAATTCCTCCATCAAATCTTCGTGAACTGTGGCAGCTTGTTGAGGGGTCGTGGATCCGTATGGCTTCTCAATGCTTCCGGTATCTTATCGAGTCCATGTCGAGAAGAATCGCCACCGTCATCAGGGCGAAAGGTGGTGCTACACGTTACTAGACAGGCATAACTAATTCAATTGCTCTTCAGTATATATCTGTTGGTCTTATGTTGGGCCGTTCCTTTTTTTTTTTTGATTGGAGGTTCAACGAACACCGTGAGCAACATATTGGGCTATAAGCAGTCGCCCGTCCTTAACTTAGGGTCACTGGTTCCAGGCAAGGGAGAGAGCCAGTGCCGTAAAACAAACACAACAGCCATTACTCACCGGGATTCGAACCCGGACCCCGTTCGGACGAAGGATCAGAGGCCATCGCTCACACCACTGCGCCACCCGGGCGACACTTTACTTTCCGATGTCTTTTTTTTTACAGTTTTCAGTTTTCTCTCTCTGCTAAACCTACGTATACGCATTTCACATGGACTATCGTCGTATTGAGCAATACCCCCGCTATTTCTATTTTGTTTTCAAACAGGGGTTATTGACAGCAGCTGAGAAGTTTTTCTATCCCACGTGTGGCTTTCCCGAGCGCTTTACAAAGACCTCCTTCATAAACATACAGACGTATGTCGATGCAAGCACTTGTTGATACGTAGGCTACCTGATGAGAACGTTAGTTCGAAATCATATGGTACTGGGGTAATTCCATGCCAAGTGATCCAACACCGGTTGCTTGACCATTTAATTAACGACATCATAAGTTGCACAATTTCATTTATGGATATCAGGGACACACTCAAAGTAGATGCTCAAAGTGGCGGCCACGGGTTCCGTTGCACAATTCACACCGCGAATGAAAGACTGGCGCACTCTCTCGAAGACTCCTTGTGTCGTGTTTATCCTGTCCGCTGCAACAACGATTCTCACGACGAGATCTTCCACAGTGTCCACAGGCGTCTCGTACAACAATGATTCCACGTGCCCCCAGAAGAAGAAGAAGTCCAGTGGGTTTAAGTCCGGTGAGCGTTGATACCATGCCACAGGTCCGCCACGTCCAATCCATCGTGCGGGATATGTAGCATTGAGGAAGCGTTTACTTCACCTTGATAAGCCAATCAGCTGCAACTGTCGATGTTGCGTTTTTTATCTGGCACTTGAAGAATATTCGTGCAGTTTGATACTTTAGGAATAAACGAGGAGCAAGCCATCGTTGCACGATGTATGAAGACAGATGGTCAGAGATGGAAAATTTAAAAACATTTATTTGCAGTTAAAATAAATGATATAAAATGACCACGTGAGATCTTTCGACTAACACTTTGGTGTCATCATCAGATGTTTTACAAAGAGTAAAACGGATATCGGCATTAAATAAAGTAAATACGTAACATGTGACCAGTACAGTTGCATAGAGTGATTTACATAAAGAGTCATATATTCATAATATCCGGAACTGAGTTTTGTCCATGAGGGATCAGTGATATCAAAGTTTCTGATATATAACTAGGCAAATTTTCATTACAGCAAAAGGTAGTGTTAGCTATAATATGTAAGCTTTTGCACAACAGTAAGGAATTATTATTAGTTGCTTTTTGCAGTATAGCTGCGTCCTTCCATTGTGGATAATGCTGTCCTTCCTGAACACAACGGGCTAAAGCCGTAGTTAACTTACCATTTTTGAAATCATACTTGTGTTCATTCATTCTAGTCTTTAATGTCATCCTGGTAGAAACGATATATAATTTTTTAGTTTGCGATGGGTCATGGGAAAATAGAGGAATGGAAAAAATTCCATGCATGTTTTCCACACTCACCTAGTCACGATCACTCCTGATTAGATGCAAGAGATTAAAAGTCTTTGAGCCAAAGTCAATGTCATGATGTCTGCACAGGTTCTTTAACACCGGAGTTAAACTTGGGTGGTAGTGTGAACCTACGTACCTCATTTTTGGGGTATCACCAATTAAGGAGCTTTCCTGTGAGAACAGGTTTTTATTGTAGAGTCTGTCTACAGTAGTAGTATTGAAACCAAAAAGGAGGCCAGTTCTTTGATCTTTAAATGTTCAGAACATCTGAGAGCGCCATTCGGGCAATGAGTTACTGCCCGTCTAATCGTAAACGAAATTGAGGCTGACTTATAGTTACTCGGGTGAAAATAGTCCTTAGGTATTATCGTAGGCGAAGAGGTTGGTTTACGATAAACTGTAAAGCTGAGTTTATGGGTAACAGGATTGCGTATTAAGCTAAAATCCAGAAATGGCAAGGTGTAGTTTTCTTCCCACACCACCGTACAGGATATGGTAGGATATTGTAGTGACATATGATCCCGGAAAACAATTAGCTCATCGTAAGAGTGAGTCCAAATAACTAAAACGTCATCAACGTATCTTATATGCAGAATGGCTTGCAGTTGCAAGTCTCCAAGGCGGAATTTTCGAGATGCTGGAGAAAAATCTTGGCTAGACATGCTGACAGGAGAAGCATATGGCGGCCTACTCTGTTTGTCTATATATTACATCCTGGAAAGGAAAGTAAGTACGTTGGTGAACAAGTTTTAATGCGGAGATAACAGAATCGGTTAAGTCGGGAGCCAAGCCAGAATTTATAATTTTTTGACGAATAAGCATGTGAGTCTCAGCAATGGGTACTTTATGATACAACGAAACTAAATCCAAAGAGACTAAAAGAAAGGTGCATTACCCAAATTTGTGACCTTTATCCTGTCAAGAGCTTGCCTCGAGCTCTGTACAGAGTAAAGTGAGCCCACTAGGATGGGGCAAGAAATTTGGACAGAGCTCTTTCAAGGGGTCTCGTGGGACTAGCGTATCCCGAGACCAAGGGCCGAATCGGGTTACCAACTTTGTGGGTCTACACCTTCCTAAAAAGTTCAGGAACACGGGGGCCAAATGTAGGCTGCAAACCCGATAAAATTTCAGGGGGAAGGGCTGAGTGATTTTTAAGTCTGCTAATAGCGGATAGTGTAGCAGATGTCGGATATTAATTAACAACCCGAGTGGGGAGCTTACCAATGGCCTCATGCATCTTGGAAATATTACCAGGCTTGTCCAAAATAACAAGTTGGGACGTTTTGTCAGCGCCTACTACTGCTAATGAAGGGTTAGCTTTAAGATTTTTAAGTTGCTGATGCTCTTCCGTCCATGCGGAATGGCGAGAAAAGTCATCCTGTTTTTTAACCTTTTCAGTTATTGGGCCTCACCATTACGATGAGCTAATTGTTTTCCGGGATCATATGCCACTACAATATCCTACCATATCTTTACAGTGGAGTGTGAAGAAAACTACACCTTGCCATATCTGTATTTTTAGCTTCATACGCAATCCTGTTACCCATCAACTCAGCGTTACAGTTTATCGAAACCCAAACTCTTCGCCTACGATGATACCTAAGGACTCTTTTCACCCGAGTAACTATAAGTCATCCTCAATTTCGTTTACGGTTAGACGGGCAATAACTCATTGCTCCAATGACGCTCTCAGATGTTCTGAAATTTTAAAGATCAAATAACTGGCCTCCTTTTTTGGTTTCAATAATACTACTGTAGACAGACTCTACTATAAAAACCTGTTCTCACGGGAATGCTCCTTAATTCGTGATACCCCAAAACGAAGGAACGTAGGTTCACTCGACTACCACCCAAGTTTAACTCCGGTGTAAAAGAACCTGTACAGACATCATAACATTGACTTTGGCTCAAATACTCTTAATCTCTTGCATCTAATCAGGAGTGATCGTGACAAGGTGAGTGTGGAAAACATGCATGGAATTTATTCCGTTCCTTTATTTCCCCATGACCCATCGCAAACTAAAAAATTATATATCGGCACTACCAGGAGGACATTTAAGACTAGAATGAATGAACACAAGTATGATTTCAAAAATGGTAAGTTAACTACGGCTTTGGCCCGTTGTGTTCAGAAAGGACAGCATTGTCCACAATGGAAGGACGCAGCTATACTGCAAAAAGCAACTAATAATAATTCGTTACTGTTGTGCGAGAGCTTACATATTATAGCTAACACTACCTTTTGCTGTAATGATAATTTGCCTAGTTATATATCAGAAACTTGGATATCACTGATCCCTCATGGACAAAACTCAGTTCTGGATGTTATGAATATATGACTCTTTATGTAAATCACTCTATGCAATTGTACTGCTCACATGTTACGTATTTACTTTATTTAATGCCGGTCTCCGTTCAACTCTTTGTCAAACATCTGATGATGACACCAAAGTGTTAGTCGAAAGATCTCACGTGGTCATTTTATATCATTTATTTTAACTGCAAATAAATGTTTTTAAATTTTCCATCTCTGACCATTTGTCTTCATACATCGTGCAACGATGGCTTGCTCCTCGTTTATTCCTAAAGTATCAAACTGCACGAATATTCTTCAAGTGCCAGATAAAAAACGCAGCATCGACAGTTGCAGCTGATTGGCTTATCAAGGTGAAGTAAACACTTCCTCAATGCTACATACCCCGCACGATGGATTGGACGTGGCGGACCTGTGGCATGGTATTAACGCTCACCGGACTTAAACCCACTGGACTTCTTCTTCTGGGGGCACATGGAATCATTATTGTACGAGACACCTGTGGACACTGTGGAAGATCTCGTCGCGAGAATCGTTGTTGCAGCGGACAGGATAAACACGACACAAGGAGTCTTCGAGAGGGTGCGGCAGTCTTTCAGTCGCCGGTGCGAATTGTACAACGGCACCTGTTGCCGCCACTTTGAGCATCTACTTTGTGATCTCCATAAATGACTCTCTTCCTTTGCAGTGTTGAAAATTCAACTTGGACATTTAACTTTACTCTATTCGTACACTCAGAGTGCAATGCGACACTAGGTTCCATTGTACATATTGTTCATCTTGATTAGTACTATCACCCCTCTTCTTTTGTCAAAACAGTTTACGAACACCTTTTACAGGTAACCAGAAACAAAATTTTTTTTTTTTTCTAAAATGGTCAAGCAACCACTGATGGATCATTTGACATGGAATTACCCCACTACCATATGATTTCGAAATGACGTTCTCATCAGGTAGTCTACGTACCCACAAGTGGTTGCATCGACATACGTCCGCATGTTTATGAAGGGGGTTTCGTAAAACGCTTAGGAAAGCCACACGCGGGATAGAAAACTTATCTGCTGGTGTCCATAACCCCGTTTGAACACAAAATAAGAATAGCGGTGGCCATTGCTCAATACAACGATAGTCCATGTGAAATGCTTATACTTAGGTTTAGCAGAGAGAGAAAACTGAAAACAGTAAACAAAAAAAACATCGGAAAGTATAGTACCAAGCTGCCATCCATTCGTACAGGTAGGATCGGAAGAGGATGAAGTTCCAACTTCAAATATTTAAACAAAACCCCCGAAAACCGGCCCGACATAAGACAAACAGATACACACTGAAGAGTAATTGAATTAGAGACGCCTGTCTAGTAACGTGTAGCACCATCTTTCGCCCTGATGACGACGGCGATTCGTCTCGGCATGGACTCGACAAGACACCGAAAGTGTTGGGAAGTCATACGGATCCACGACCCCTGAACAAACTCCCACAGTTCACGAAGATTTGATGGAGGGGGTTGGAGCTTCGAACATCTCTCTCGATGGCATCCCAGATGTGCTCGATGATATTGAGGGCAGGAGACCTATCTGGCTAAGAAAGCGAGGTCATGTCGGTGGAGTGTTCATCCAACAATTCGGATACAATTCTGCAGCGATGGCGCGGTGCATTGTGTTTTTGCAGCATGAGGTCCCCAGAGGGATGTTGAAGACTCACAAACGGGAGCAACTGGTCGTCAAAGATGTCATGGCAACGTTGACCTGCAAGGAACGATGGCTTCTGTACCCCATAGCGGGGAGATGGTTCTGGATGGTGTGGCTGCTTACACGTTTTTGTGCACCAGCGTAAAATTGCCGAGTGATTTGTTGCACTGGGGCCAGTTTATTCTCTGTTACAATGCGAGCTAATCGACGATGACCCAGCTCATCCACACGCTGTTGTCCACGGCAGTTGGCCCTCGCAGGGATGGTTTTACCAGATTCAATGTACTCACGGTGCACCCGTGACACAGTTGCTCGTGAAAAATCCCAATGCCTGTACGACTTCCGAGATGGAGTGACCGATTCGTCGGGCGCAGACAATTTGCCCACGATCAAATGCGCTTAGATCCTTCGTCTTACCCATACTTGGTTGTAACTTTTCAAAACATATCTGGAATTGGTTACATCAATATTTATATTATAAAGATCAATTTTCGACTCACCAAGCATTATATCATCTTCCTCTTTCCTGCTCTGTCCAAAAATTTAATAATACATTATAGAAAAAAATGTTTTTGCATACAAATTTGGCATACGAAACTGCAGAATTTTCTTCTTTAGCTTTTGTGAAGGGAAACAAAAAAATCTTGCAGTACAAACAGAAAATAAGAATTAAGGAACCACGTATTAGCTCGTTCTTCAGGCACAACATTTGTTTCGTGACTTTTGCTCACTTACTTCGGTAGGATATCGTCAAAACGTAGATTCCCCGCCCCGGTGGCGCAGTCGTCTAAAGGCTGATTTCTGATCAGTCGTTCGAGATGGGTCCGGATTCGAATCCAGTGAGTAATAGATGTTGTGGTTGTATTTGTGTTACAGCACTGGCTTCTTTATCCCTCCCCTGAAACCAGTGGAATAAATCAGGGATGGACAAATTCTTACAGCCCATCGATTTGTTCATGGTGGTCGTCAAACTACAAAAAAAAAAAAAAAAAAGCAGAAGAAGAGAAAAAGAAATGGCTAGTTTCAAAGCTTGTCAGAGCTTAGCTTTGCAACAATATGGAAAGGTAAGAAAAATTTTGTTTCATCAATTTATACCTCATGACCGATTCTTACAAAAGGCCGACGCATGAGGGGCTGTTAAAGAATTGTTTAGGAATCTATTAATCTTTTACCTAATTTTTCCATTTAAACACACATTCATACATCCTTTTAGTAGATTAAGACATTTAGTGGATGCTTTTATCATTATTATTATTATTATTTTTATTATTAGATGATCCTTTAATAATTGTCATTTTCTCTTACTTCCAGACAGAGCAAACAACCTTTTGAGAGGGTGGGAGCCTGCACAAGAATTTCCGCTTGTATACAATTTATTTAGAAATCTCTTTCTGGAACACTCCACATGTACTTAGTAAGAGGTTCTTTTTGAAGGCATTTCAGATAAAAAAAATGGCAAACATTGAGTAAAAAAATAACATTTTTTTAAACATGAAATAGAAAAGTGATGCTACACAATAATACAGGAAATACTAAAGATAAGATGAAAAAACATCAATGGATCCAGTTTTTCTTTAATTATATTATTACAAATTAATTTATTTTTTTATGTATGATATGCCATTATGGTTAGATATTTGACTGAATATCTTATAGTAATGATGACTAAATTATTAAAATCCACCTGATATAGTAAAAATTCATTTTATTATTATACTTTAATTTTTCTTACAAAATACTCACACAATATCGTGGACGAAATAATAAGTGTTTAATTTTTACTTTTCAGTTTTATTATATTTCACACTTTTGTATTAATATTTTAATTTTAAATGCTTCATTCTATTATTTTGTTTAGTATTTTTGTTCTTTTTTATATATATTACTGGTGCTAATACATTCCATTTTTTAAAAATATTTTTGAGTTACAAAAGTTCTAGTTTTAAACTCCAGTAGTCTTTTGAGATTACATTTAATAGCTATTTTGATCTGTTCCGTATTTTTTTATTTTTGTTGGTAAAATAAGGCATTTCGATTTTTCCATACATTTGATTTTGTTATTGCTATTAAATAATGAATTGTTAGGTTTTTAGATTCAGAGCAGTCTAGAGCTACATGGTACAAAATTTGGTCTGCAGTAAATTTATGTCTATAATTTAGGTATTTTTCTGATGAATCCCAGATATGTATTGAAAATTTCAATATACAAATAAATGTTGAAGAATTTCTTCTGATCCACACTAGTTACAGTTAGGATTAGATATTAGTTTAATTCTATCAACCATTTTCTTGTCGGTTTGCGAAATTTTAAAAAGTAGATCTCTAATATGAGTGCTTAGATTTACTTTTGATTGAAGTGTCCAAATACTATGTACCATATTGGATTGCAGTGCATCTTCTAATTTTGTTGGATGTCTTTCGTTTAATGCTAAATACATTTTACATAAATTACCATAGTCTCGTCAGAAATAATTTTTCATCCCGGAAAACAAATTTTCTCCCTAGAAACTGTACCAACACACAATCGATAGTTATTGATTGTTATTTTTTGGCTATAGAAGACCATCGATAATCATAACTATCGATAGTTCTCCACCTCTATGTGAGGGTTCCTTAGTAGAACGAAATCATTTCCGTGCAAATCGGTTGTTTCTCTGTGGGTTTGCTGGCTTTTGTTCGTTGGGACGGACGGACAGACACGAGGACGACGGACGGAACGTAATTTTGTATTGTACCTGATAAATGTGAGACGTCCCCGAGTAGAAAGATATAATTTCCGTGCAAATCGGTTGTTTCTCGTTGAGGTTACGTGCTTTTATACTTCCGGACGAATAGACAGATAGACAGATGGTGGACAGTTGGAACGTAATTTTCTCTCGTATGTAATAGGTGTGAGGCGTTCCTGAATAGAATGAATTCATTGCCGTGCAAATGTGTTGTTTTTCGGCGGTATCACGTTATATTAAACTTCACGACGGACGGACAGACAGACTTCGGACGAATGGAACTTAATTTTCTCTCTTATCTGGTGGATGTGAGGCGTTCCTGAGTAGAATAAATTCATTTCCGTTCAAATCGGTTGTTTTTCGGCGGTGTTACGTGATTTATTACTTCGGACGGGTAGACAGACTTCGGACGAATGGAACGTAATTTCTATCATATCTGATAAGTGAGAGGCCTCCGTGAGTCAAAAGGAGTCATTTCCGTGCTAAGCGGTTGTTTCTCGGTGGGGTTACGTGCTTTTATACTTCCGGACGGACGGACGGATGGAATGAAATTTTCTATCATATCTGATAGGTGTGAGGCGTTCCTGAGAAGAAAGGAATAATTTCCGTGCAAATAGGTTGTTTCTCGTTAGGGTTTAGTGCTTTTATACTGCGGTACGGACAGACAGACAGGCGACCGACGGACGGAACGTATTTTTGTAACGTGCCTGACAGGTGCGATGTGTCTCCCAGAAGAAAGAAATAATTTTCGTACAAATCGGTTGTTTCTCGGTGAGGTTATGCGCTTTTATACTTCGGGACAAATGGACACACAAACGGCGGACGGATGGAACGTTATTTTCTATCATATCTGATTGGTGTGAGGCGTACCTGAGTAGAACGAATTCATTTCCGTGCAAATCGGTTGTTTCTCGGTCGAGTTATGTGTTTTTATGCTTCCGGACGTACGGATAGAACGTAATTTTGTATTGTATCTGATAGGTGTGAGGCGTCCCTGAGTCGAAAGAATTTATTTCCGTGCAAATCGGTTGTTTCGCGTCGGAGATATTTTTTATTCTTCTGGACAGACGGACAGACGGCGGACGGATGGAACGTAATTCTGTATCTTAACTCATGAGTAATTCGTTCCTGAGTAGAAAGAGACCATTAGCTTGGAAATCGGTTTCTTAGTTGTTGAGAAACATGGTTTTTCGTGTTGCTGTAATCAGTTACATTTCAATTTGTTGATGGTAACTTAAGAGTGCCTGTCTTCCTTTCCTAATTGATATTGTTACATTCGCAATTTGTTTACGGTCCCCTTAAGGCTACGAGATTCGACGGTCGTTCCTTCCTGACACGCCGTCCTCGCTATCACTTCAAGCCGCGAAGCTCAGCTGGACCTGCCGGTGGATTTTGAAGGTGCCTGTATTAGGACATTACCGAAATTCGGATTACTAGTTTAGTTATACTATTTTGAGTATAATTGGTGTACGGTACAAGTTTATTAATTATTTATTTTGATGATCTAGTTTTCCTCATGAATGTGTAAAAAAAAATCTTATAGATTGATTATGGGCATGATGGATAGAACTACCTAATGGTGCGAAGTAAAACCTGAAAACATTGCTCTGTTGAAATAAGTCAATTCCGTTGGTATACATGCTCAAGAATGTTGTCTACTATATATTGTGTCTAATTAAACAGTAAGTGATCTGTCATATAAATAATATTTCTAATGCGTAGGAAATTCCTCATATTTTTCCCTCCAGACTTAATCAAAAATGTTTTCAATTCCACCACGTTAAATAACTTATGAGTTCTCGATACAAAAAACACCGGTACTAATCTGGAGCTAACAGAGTGAGCACTGACATGCTGACATCTCTCGCCTCCGTGAGAAATAGGTCGAGTGAGAGTACATCGGAAGATGAGTCACAAGATTCTTGAATCCATCTTATCGTAAAAACTCAAGGTTCCCCTACAAATAAAGTAATATCGCTATTTACCTCTGGTCTCATTCCAACTGTACGGGTAGAACAACTGAAGGTAACCGTTGCCTCAAAGAAAACACCCAGCATTAAACTTGCTTTGCGAGTGCTGCATAGCATATCTGTCCCCGTCACGAGACTTTCTTTATACGCCTCGTCTACCAACATTCTTCAAAACAGTTGTGAACCAATCGCGCGTCCGAAATGACATTAATCGCAATTCGGTATATACCCGTTATGAAATACACCGCCGTGACCTTTCCCGGTGGACCGCTCAAAAAATGGCCCAATTTCTCGATCTCTTTTTTTTTTTTTTTGGCTGGTTTTTTGGAACGAACGAATATTTTTTTTTTTTTTTTGATATTGATGAATAACAATCGTAAACTTCTTTCGATTTTTTATCTCTGCCTGAAAAGTTACTTCCTTTAAACAAAGTTCCAAAAGTTTCCCTCTACGGGGCTTTTTCTGAAATGACGCACCAAAAACTCCTGCAGTTCTTTGCGTAAAACGTCTTGCCAAAGTACATATCAAATCAATGTCAGCCGTCACAGCACCATAGGTATTTCTTTAATGAGTATTTAAAATCACTTTACAATAAAAGCAAGTAACATTACAACCCTCCACAAGATCTTTCAAAACCACATGGGTCTTTTCATCAGGTGGTATGAACAGTGGGGTTGTGCCATAGACACTCCTTGTTTAAATAGATGGTGTATAATGGGCACGCGCCTACGCATGCTCGGGCTCTATGAGCGAATCACTGAACAATGGATGAGAAAACTGTACATGTGCGTATGTGCGCATTACAAAGATCACAAATACAAATTAAAAATGACAATGCTAAAATAGCAAACATATAAACACAAATTACGAGTTGACATCGCCCCCCTCCCCCAGGGATCAATTTAACGTATTTATTCTCCCGGGTCGACGCCCTTTTGTATGTGGGTTCCAAGTTATACATCGCCCCCCCTCCTACGGAACAACCTTCTCGACTTAATTTCCCGGCTGCCTCCCCCGCCGTTTTTTTATGTCGACTCCACCCTGAGAAGTATAAAAGAAAGTGTGTATGAACACAAATATAGCCTAAAAACTCGTTTACGGTCCATTGCACTATCTAGGAAATGTTTGAATGGAGCATTCAGCGCCATGGGGGACCAGATAAAATTTCTCACATCTCACAACACTAAGCCTTCAGTACTGATGGCCGAAGGCCTGCATATGTTTAGTTTAAGTGAGTCCTGCTGCAATGATGATTATCCGGTACAGGTTCCCGTGCCATGGAAGAGCTTGTTGAACTCTGTTACTGAACTCAAGCGCCGCAACCAAGTGTAGAGTTGGTGTGAGGGACGGAGAAAACCCGGGCAAAAAATTTGGGCGCCCGTGAGACTAAGTCGAGAAAGGGAGAGGGGAAGCATCCAATTTGTAATGTGTATTTGTATGTTTGCTATTTTCAGCACGTCTTTTGTAAAAAAAGATCGTGCTTATGTTATCAGTTTGTCCGTCCGTCCGTCCGTCTGTACCCACGATATCTCTGCAACTATTAGTCCGATTTGAAAAATTCTTTTTGCATTCGGAAGCTTGAAATATGCGAATGATGATCCTATATTTCGTTTTTTTTTACGATGTACAATTTTGCCGCTAGATGGCGTAAATGCAGATGATGTCGAATTCTAAAATACGTTTTATTCTACATATGTGCTCCTAAACATCCGATTGAAAAAATTATTTTATCTTTCGATTGCATTTATGTCGAAGAGTATTTTAGATATAGTTACTTTTTCAAATTACGCATAGATTTTTCGCTAGGGGGCATAAAAGTAAATTACATTTTTCCCGATACCTCTTCTTCTAAAACTCTGATTTGAAAAATCTTTGCTTCAGTGGATGCACCTCATGATACAAAATCTTTTGCATATAATTTCAGAATTTTGGTAAAAAATACTTTGGGCACCAGGAGGCGTAAGTGTTAATTTTTGTTTCTGATGCATTTGCCATAAAAACTGAGCTTCTAAAATATCGATTGAAAAAATTCTTTCGTGGGCTGATGCCTTTCACATCGATATACCTTTTTAGAATATTTTCTTCTTAAAATATTCCACGGTTTCTCCGCTAGTAGGCTGTATATTTATTTTTGTATATTTTATTTTTGTCAATATCTCTACTTCTAGAAGTCCGATTTGAAAAATTTCTTCTTTGTTGGATAGTGATTTCAGTGTGACACGTTTTTCATATAACTTCAAAATTTTCAAGTAATGCATAGACTTTCCGCTAGGGGGCGTAGAGGTACATTGGGTTTCCCCTATATCTCTGCTTCTAATCCTCCGATTTGAAAAATTCTTTTTGCACCGGATACAGCTCTTAATAGGAAATCGTTTGCACATAATTTCTAATTTTTGTAAAGAAATAGTTTGGCCGCCAGGGGACGAAACCTTAATTTCCACTTCTGATGTACTTGCAGCAAAATATGAGCTTTTAAATTCTCGATTGAAAAAAAACGTAGTTTGTAGACCGATACTACTCATGTCGATACACCTTTTAGGAATATTTTCTTCAAAAAATAATTTATAGTTTCTACGCCAGGGGGAGTAGATGTATATCTTATTTTTGTCAATATCTCTACTTCTAGGAGACCGATTTAAAAAATTCCTTCTTTGTTGGATAGTGTTTTCGATGCGAAATGTTTTCCCTATAAATTCAAAATTTTCAAGTAAATCATACACTCTTCGCTAGGGGGTACAAAGGTAAATTGTGTTTTCTGCGTTATTTGTGTTCCTAAAGCTCTGATTTAAAAAAATTCTTCCTGTATCACATACAAGACCTGATGGAAAATATTTTTCACATAATTTCTAATGTTTGATAAAGAATGGTTTAGCCACCAGGGGTCATATGTGTTAATTTCTGCTTCTGAAGTATTTGTTGCAAAATCTGGGATCCTGAAAACTCGACTAATTTTTTTTCTTCGACCGATACCGCTTATACGGATAAACCTTTGGAGAATACTTTCTTCCTGAAATAATGCATGGTTTTCCCATCAGGGGTCGTAAAGTCACATCTTATTTTTGTCGATATCTCTGTTTCTAAGAGTTCGTAAGCTCACGATTCCGTTTACAGCAATATCTGAGGGATTAAAAACCCGATTGAAAATCTTCTTTCTTTGGTCAGATCTATTGTTTTCCATACCGGTTCAATTGAATTTGAATAGCTTTGATAAATTTAATTTGCGTCAGAACGGATTCAAAAGACGTGCTTATTACACTCGAAAATTCGGTGTCAAATTTCTTGTTAATTTGTGTTTGTGATCTTTGTAATGCGCACATATACAGTTTTCTCATTTATTGTTCAGTGATTTGCTCATAGAGCCCGAGTACGCTTAGGCCCTCGCCCATTATTCACCATCTATTTCAACAAGAAGTCTCTGTGGTACCACCTGATAGAGAAACCTATGGGGTTTTGAAAGACCGTGTGGGGATTTTAATGTTACTTGCTTTTATTGTAAAGGGATTTTGAATACTCATTAAGGAAATATCTATCGTGCTATGACGGCTGACATTGATTTGATATTCGCTACAGTTATATGTATAAGAATAGTGTGAACGAACCAAGCACGCTGTTACACTAAATTAATTACTCTAAGCTGACTATATTTAGACATAGGTAGTTGCTATTGGAGATCAGGGATTTTGGTATGCCCTACTCTCCTTCCGGAGGAGACACTAATACCAATATTGATGCCCCATCATTGAATCTCCTTAATCACAAGCTAACACAGAACACTTAGTGGTTCTCCCTCAGAGATATTCTGAAATCCGTATCCCACCCACATTTATCTTAAAAGAAACAACGATTTACAATATTGGTTCACGGCTCAAAAATGGTGGTTCGTGGATTAAAAATAATGAGTAGACTTAAAAAAGGCATCTACTCAAGGTGGACAGGTGATTAGTGACCAAGTAAATATAAAAATTAATTGCGTAGGAATATTGCTATGTGGGATTTCATATTCCAACTGTTCAAATGATTTTCATATCAGAGGATTTAGTTTGAAATTAGGTCTGCAAGGGACAACGGCTTATTTTTTTCTTTTTTTTAAGTGAAAATCATATTTTTCAAAAGAAAATACCTGATTATGATTGGAGTTTTACAAAGTTCTTTCACCATTAAATTGTTAAAATTTGTTCAGAACTGAATTCGTTTTACAATGTATATCTCAATTGCTTTCTTTCATAAAGTATTAAAGATAATTTATTAGGTGTTGCCCTGTAGGTATGTGTGTTTTTGTAGTGGACCGTGAGACTAAATTCTCCGGCCTGGTTAGGTCGACCGTATCAGCACCTGCACAAAACATATAGGTTGTATTCGGACCGCTCTCTGCTATTCGGGAGTCAGCGCTTACGTGCTGCCATCTTTCAGCCACTGTGAAAGATGCCCCGCATGAACTGTGTAATAATCCCGTTTTATAACTATTTTAGCTGGTCCTGAAAAGGACCTAAATGATTGCCAATTGTGTTCCTATTCCGACATATTTATTATGACAGAAAATATTTGTTTTCTCATGAATGGAAAGTTCTTATGGCAGAATAAATTTATTGATTACGTGAATTTAAAATCAATTGATCACGTACCTGAGAACTGTCTGATGACTCTTTCGTCACTAAAATTTCTTTAGTCACACTTGGAAGCTACCATGAAGTGGTGAGATGCTAACTAAGAAAAAACATTCAGCCCAAGTGACAGCTAAGGAAGGTAGAGGAAGTCGAAGGAAATCATGGGCGGAGCACATTCAAGAGTGTCCGCATGAGAAAAAGATTATGAGTATGAAGTACAGAAGGTCTTGTGTACGTCGTGTGATGCATATCAGTTAAACTCGAACTGTGTGGAAGATTTTGCATATAATTCCAACTTTTTGCAACGAGCAATTTTCCACTGGGGTTGGGTATATTTTCTTTCCTATATATTTGCAGGAATATCTGTGTTTTTGAGACCTTTATTGAAAACAAGTCTTTTTCTGTCAGATACCACTCACTCGGCAAACAATTTCAGCATATTATATGCTTATAACAATGCACAGTTTTTCCGCCAGAAAGCATAGGTGTATGTCAAATTTTCTTTGATATCTCTGCTTCGAACAGTCGGATTTGCGAAATTCTTGCCTTATTGGACAACGCTTCTGGTGAGGAGTGTTTCACCTATAAATTTTCGTAACATACAATTTGCGACTAGGAATGGAAGTTCATATTTCTACTTAAATCACATTTGCAGTAATATCTGCGAATCTAAAAACCGAACTAAAAATATACCTCTACTCTGAGTTTCTAACACGAGCACAACTCGGACGAATAATCCGAAGCCAACGACTCCGCCCATTCTCTCAGCTGGGCAATATTGTTCTTGTTCGAAGCAATGATGCGTAAAAAGATATATATTTCGAATTCGATTCCATTTATTCTCATAGAGGCGAGATTATATATCGAAAAATGACCAAAAGACAAAGATCACCATTTTGACATCTCAAGCTTCCCAATGCAGATATAATTTTTTAGATCGGACTAATAGGTATAAAGATATGGTTCCCACAGGTGGACGGGCATAGGCGAAACACAGACACGTTTTATTTTCTTTTCAAAGATGTGCTCAGAATCATCGCTTTTTGCAGCAAAAAACAGTAGTGATTATCGCTGATTTACGTTGCATATAAGCACAACTACTTTCTAGGAAATACTTGTCATATTCAATTTTAAGCATACTTACTATTCATACTTATAACATGTTTTAGGCATTTTTCTGGTTAAACTGATGGAAATGTTTTAATTAGTTTTTCCATTGGAACAGATCTTAATCAAACTTCCGATTCTCCAACCCAATGCCTTTAAGGATCTGGTAACAAAAAGATCAACGGGCCTGAGTACGTTCGCGTAGTTCGTAGTTTTGCTACCATACAATTTCCGTAGCGGTGTTCTACAAACTTCTCGCATTCAGTAGCAGTCCAAGAAGACCGCTGCTGAGCTTCAAGATAATAAATGACTATATCATCAGCAAAACGAAGACATACTTAAAGGTTTGTAATAAATAAATAAATTGTATGTTTTTTTTTAGATCTTACTGCAAATTGGCATGATGTGACTTAAAACAGTTGAGATGTAACCATTTTTCAATTTATAAACCATCAATATTTATAACCCATTTCTATTCAAATTGTCCCATCTTGAGATATCATTCAAATAAAAAAATTCTACTGCACATTTTTTTAACATTTAAAGTTTTAAAAGTAGGAACGGAAATTAATAGGGACCTTGCATTTACATTCCGTACATCTCTTCTACTATCGTGGGACTGATACTGGCAGAACTAGTGGTGTTGGATTTATAATAAACAAGAAACTCAAGGATAAAGTTGTAGAAGTTGAAAGTTCCTCTGACAGAGCTGCACGACTCGTTATCCAACTCTCGAGAAGATACCAGGCTCAGATTATTCAAACGTATGCACCCACCACAAGTCATCCTGAAGAAGAAATTGAAGAATTTTATGAGGAAATTCGTCATCTAAATAATAAAAGTAAGCAGCACTTAAAGATAATTATGGGAGATTTCAATGCAAAAATAGGGCAACGACAACAGAATGAAACTTCAGTAGGTAAATTCCGCCATGGCAACAGAAACCAGCGTGGAAATACTCTCGTAGAGTTTGCAGAGGCAGAAGGGTTTTTCATCTTGAACTATTTTTTCAAGAAAAAGCCACACAGGAAATGGTCATGGAGACATCCAAATGGGACGACAAGTGAAATTGATTTTATTATGTGTAACAAAAAATTCGTCATAGAAGACTGCAGTGTGCTAAACAAGTTAAACACAGGTAGTGACCATAGATTGGTGATATGTAAGATGCACCTCAACACTAAACTCGAACGTAGCAAGCTCATAAGACAAACAAAATGTATTGACATAACCAACCTTAAAAAACACCATAAAACCTTCAAGTTGGAACTGAAGAACAGATTCTCTGCTTTAGAAGGCCTAACATCGGAAGAAGTGGATATTTCTGAAGTTAACAGAAAAATAACCAAAGCTCTTATGGAAACAGCAACACAATTAGCTGGGTCTAAGAACAAGTTGCTTGTGAACAAATTATCAGGAAAAACCAAATGTTATTGCAAAAAAGAAGAGAGATGAGGACAACTAAAGAAGATGTGACTTCCAAAGTGGAATATATAGAGCTATGCAAGACAGTACGAAAAAGTATCACTGAAGACTAAGGAAATTCAACTGTGAACTAGTAAGGAAAGCAATTGAAAACAACCAAAGCCTAAAGATAGCAAAGGGACATCTCAGTAAGGGAAGAAAACAGATTATGGCACTGAGAAAAGAAGATGGTTCTGTAACAAGAAATAGAGGCGAAATTTTGACAACAGTAAAAGATTTCTACTCCAAGTTATATGAAAGGGATGATACATCTACTCTAGACATCATGAAAGGTACCAGTACCAGAGTTCTTCCAGTCCTCCCAGCAGAAGTTACACATGCAATCAAGAACATGAAGAGGGGAAAAGCTCCAGGAGAAGATAGAATTACTGTAGACATCATACAAGAAGCAAGTGGAGAAATCGAAACAGTACTCGTCCAAATTTTCACTCGATGCCTTAATGAAGGAAAGATTCCTGAGGATTGGAACAACGCTACAATGATCCTGCTACATAAAAAAGATGACATTGAGGATCACAGGAACTACAGACCTATCAGCTTCCTATCAGTGGTTTATAAAATCTTCACTAAAGTTCTTTTACACCGCTTAAAGGTGACACTGGACATGGCTCAACCGAGAGAACAAGCTGGATTCAGGAGTGGCTACAGCACAATAGATCATATCCACGTACTGAGAAAACTAATTGAAAGAGCGAGGGAATATGAACTTCCATTGTGCATGGCTTTTATGGATTATGAAAAAGCCTTTGATTCGGTGAAACCATCAGCAGTTACAATGGCCCTAAAATCCTGCGGTATTGAAGATGCATACACTAATATTATTAATAACATCTATGAACATGCAAGTGCAAAGATTCGGCTGTTTGAAAATACAACACACATAAAAATTGGAAAAGGAGTGAGACAAAGTGACACTATATCTCCCAAGCTCTTTAATGCCACATTAGAAAATGTCTTTCAATCACTGAACTGGGAAAACAAAGGGATTAAGATTAATGGAGATTATCTAACCCACCTTCGTTTTGCTGATGACATAGTCATTTTTGCAACTACCCCATCAGATCTGCAGAGTATGATGCAGAAACTTGCTGACAAGAGTAAAGAAGGGGGATTAAAAGTGAATTTTCCCGAAGACAAAAGTGATGTTCAATGCTTTTACAAGAAATGAAGATTTATCGATTGATGGAGAAAAGCTGGAGATAACAGACACGTACCTTTATCTTGGACAGCAGATATCAAGTGAGGGTCACATTGATGAAGAAATTAATCGGCGTACAAAACTTGCCTGGAGAGCTTTTGGAAGAAACAGCATAATTTTCAAGAGCAATATGCCATTATGTCTTAAAAGAAGAGTGTTTGATCAATGCATTCTTCCAGTGTTTACATAAGGTGCAGAGACGTGGACCTTAACAAAAAGAGACATACAAAGGCTGCAGACAACTCAAAGTAGCATGGAGAGGTGCATGCTTGGTGTAACCAGGAGAGATAAGATGAGGAACTCGTGGATCCGAAAAATGACAAGAGTGGAAGACATCATGATCAGAGTTAAATCCCTGAAATGGCAATGGGCTGGACATACTGCCAGAAGGACAGACCATCGATGGACAGCCGAAATTTTAGATTGGATTCCAAGGGACAGGAAAAGACCCTGAAGAAGACCACATGGAAGATGGGTGGATGAAATTCGAAAGTATGCGGGAGTGACATGGAGGAGACTGGCACAAGACTGACCTTTGTGGAGGAAACTTGGGGAGACCTTCGTCCAGCAGTGGATTGATAATGGTTGACAATGATGATGATGATTAATCTAGTGAACTTCTTTATCCTTGCATACTGATGTGATTATTACAGATAATGTTATTTTAACCGTCACTTTGCCTACTTCTCTAGTTATAGCGATGGCTCCTGCTCTTTCAATTTCGTTTAAACATGGCGTCTTCGCAAGCACTCTACCTATTTCTATCTCGTTGGGTTCACCCTAATGGCATAGTGATAACATAAGCACGCACGTGCTAAAAACCTTCATGGTTATTTTGTACAGTTACGTTTTAGGATTTCCTCCAATTTTTCAAAAGCCTAGGGCCCAATGCCTTTAATTTCATGTGTTACTTATACGATAATACTATGGATATGCAGCTCCATTACAATACGACTTAGTGAAAAGTGACAGTACAATTTTAGGTCAACAATTATCCTATCAGTCTTATTTTTCACAAAGCCTAGCAGTAGGAATTTCGCGATTTCTCTGATTATCACATATAGAAGGAATTGTTACAAATAAAAAATAAATAACGATAAAGGAGAAAGAAAATAAGTAAGAAGAAAAATAAGAAGAAATAAGGACAGAAAGAAAAGAAAGTAAAATGTCCTTTTAGCTCGTTGAGCAGTATTGCACGTGTTTTAATCTGAAATCAATTATGCTCCTACCATCAGCTCTGAGCAAATCAAGCAAAAGGATTCGACTTCTTTTCTGCACAAATTTCTGCGTATGGTCGATTTTTCTCCTGCATTTTGAACATGTTTTTTGAAAAAATACTTCTTTATAGCGCCGCTTCGTCCGTCCATCCGTCTGTGATCAGAATATATATGCAACTATTTGTCCGATTTGAAAAATTATTTTTGCTTTGGGAAATCCGAAATGTAAGAAAGATGATGCTTGCTTTCCGGTCAGTTTCTGATGACTAACTCAGGAGAATCGGATTTCCGTAACATCTCAAGAAGCTTGGCAATTACCATTGCAGGTTAATAAAGAATGATAGCATTTAAAAAAAAAATCTTACCTTTATTAATCATCGAGATTTTTATGGCCTTTTCCAAAATGTTTCCCATGGGATTATGTACCTTATAAACGCACTGGGACAAATGGCACGATATGTGTGAAACAAGCAGTTAGTACATATCGAGCTACTCTGTGATTTTCTAAAAAAATATTGCATACAAAACCTGCGTTGTTACTTTTTTTCAGAAGTAGCTCTTTGAAAATAAAAGATATAAACCGTCGTCAGTGCTAAAATGCTATTCTAGGTATTTGAACTTGCTAAAATCCATTTGTGAGCTACTTAAGCAGTATATTCCTGATTCTCTGTCTGCAAACTCTCCAAACTTTTAGGTTTTCCACACAACAGTACAGTGTAGAATAATTACTGTTTTAAGAACGACTAGAAAGGGAAAAAAATAAACAACAGTTGGTGGTTCTCGTTCGTAAAAAGCTCTAATACAGAGAAAAAAATCTTTAAATATCGGAAAGAACCCAAGTGTTTGATATCATCATCATCAGCAGCAGCAGCAGCCATTAGCAATATACTGCTGGATCAAAGTTTCCCCAACTTTCCTACACAACTATCTCTCTTGAGCCAGTCTCCTCGATGTCACTGCCACACCCTTTCGAATTTCATCCGCCCATCTCCTATGTGTTCTTTTTCTGGGTCTTTTCCTGTCATTTGGAAACCACTCTAAAATTTCGGTTGTTCATCGGTGGTCCGTCTCTCTGGGAATATGTCCAGCCCACTACCATTTCAGGGAACTTACTCTGTTCATGATATCTTCCACACTTGTCACTTTCCTTTCCCACGATTTCTTCTTCTTATGTTTCCTGGTTACACCAAGCATGTCAGTTGAACGTAGCCAAGGTGAGCATCAGATGGCAGTCTAGTTCAGTCCTGCGGTGACTGATGTACATCCTGCTATTATGTACCATAACATACTGCAGGATGATAGAGTGGGATTTACTTAACATTTTAATTTTGAAGTGTTCGTACCAAAAAGAGCCGTTAAAAGTAAGGCAATGCTAATTTCTTTCAGGGAAACAGAACCGTTTTTTAAGAACTAGTTTTTATTATAGAGAGACCTCGCAACACAGCTCTACCACACGGGTAACAAACAAGCACTTCGTTATGAGAATTAATGTTCGCGTATCTATGATCCTCAGCTTTCTTTGCTTCATCACTTCTTTGTATTTGTTTTTTTTTTATATTTTCTTGCAAGAAACCGAAGACTCTAACTCTGAGCTTATGGAAAGAACAATAACTGTTTCAGAATTAAATGAAGGGCTAAATCTCATCGAAGCTGGGATGAAGATCCTTGAGTATATCAAATTCTGAGGAGCAGCGAGTCGTAACACCCAGGAAAGGAATAAAACTTATGCTTGTGTGCTGTGAGAAGATTCTAAGTGGGGAAAGAAATCTTTGTCGGTCCAGACTTCAGTGCTGAATTTCTTCCAGTCTTCAAAGACTGTCATTGACACAAGATCATGCAATTTCAAAATTATGAAAACTAATTACCTTTTTATTTGACCCTGACAATTGTCATAAATTTTAATTCTTCATGTTATCTCTAAATTTTCTTTAAGTGCAAATGAATATGTTTTTTTCTTTTTTTTTCTTGTGGAAATTAATTGACCGATACGACCATCTCTATTTTACCATTGATCCTATGGAAATCTGCCTCGAATAACGTCGTTGGTTTAGGAATGAATTATTACCTTACTTTGGGGTATTACTGTATTGTAATGTCATGGAATTAGGGATAATCCTTTTTTTTGTTGAAAGAATCTGTACATTAAAACAATGTATTTCGTTATATTTCGTTCATATTCAGTTATTCATAAAACGCACTTACCTTGAAATGTACAATTTTGAAGTTTTCCGTAAAAACAGTTTTGTTGTTCGTCTCCACACACTCTGCAGTGATTATTTGGTTTTGCCTCTCCGTTTTACCCAAAGGTTTTCCAACAGGGAACGACCCTGCAAATAGACGAGTTCTTAAAAGCTAGAACAGCCATGTGGTTCCCTGTGAAAGCGGAATTCTGCAGTTGTGCCTCAAGAATTAAAGAAATGCTCTCGGGAAAAATACAAATTTCATTCTACTCAGTTCTTTGCGGTATGTGCTGTTGCTACCTTTAGGAAAAGGAGGCTTTAGCCCTTATCACAAATAAGAACTGAACCTTTACCTTTAGGAAAATAATACCTTTACTTTCAGGAAAAGGTAGCAAGAGCACTTAACACAAATAAGAACGGTGTAAAATGGAACTTCTAGCTTTGTGGTCGGTAATATGTCATTGAGTAATCTGAAGTCCCTTTCATTAGGAGAGTTGAAGAACTCTCCTGTATTAAGGCGATTCAATGATAACAGTAGATTCAAAATAGTATAACTGTACTAATAATCCGAAATTTCTTGGCGTAGAATAGAAATAAAACTTTCCAAGCTTTCGAACATCAAACAGATGGCTTTTTCAAGGAAGGTCGACAGCTAACTGCAAACTGGATAATAGAACGTTTCAAAAATTTGAACGCGGTGACTGGACTAGACAATAAATGAATAGGCGCAGACGTGATAATTCCAAGAAACGAGGTCACGTTGGTTGGGCACACGGTACCATGGTAGAAAACGCAGCATTATTTGACGAATTGATTCCAAATACGTGGCAACTGCAGAGAGACGCTATCGTTGCAATCCTCGCAGCTGGTCAAGATTTACAAGGTTTCGCGAATGGCAGTAGATTTGGGTGTGGTGTATGAAACTAATTTCTTTTCATTCCTTTATATAGAATCGGCGGACTTGAACTTGACTTTTCTTCATAGGGAAGTAGTTATTTTTCCGTCACTTGCATCCCATATATGTTCGCTGATTCTAATTCCAAACTAACATTTGGCCATTCCGATATAGTATCGCCTGGAGCTGTCCGAATATTGTAGTGCGATGGTATAAACACCTGCCTCATTGAGATAGGGGAATTATAAATTTTTCTCTTAAGTATCGTATACGAAGATGCCGGATACCTTATGCCGACACCGAAGTTCATTCTGCTGAGCGCGTGTTTGAGTTGATAGGAAACATTTAGTACGTAGAGAAATGTTGCCTGCAGCTTAAAAAGTAGCAAAGTGAAGCCCAGGTAGCGAAGTTGCGGCATAAAAATATTAGTACGGCTGGTTCTGGCTTTCTCGATAAAGTTATGCATCCGATTCGACGTATATCCTGCCTCGTGGCCAATTCAAAAATGTTTTTTAGTTCGGGTTGTCTAGAACGGACATCGGATGAAAAAGCGTAGGATCTTCTAATTCGAGAACGAAAGAAGATCATCTTGTAATCATCAGGGCAGAATGAACTGCGGAGCATCATGTTGGGAACGCAGGTGGGTTTATAATAGACTTCCGTATGAAGGCGGTTGTCGTGCGAGTTGCTGACTGAGACGTCGAGATAAGGTAAGGTACCATTGTGTTCAAGTTCCATGGTGAAATTGATAGTAGGTTATATATAATTTATTTTATCGAGGAAAAACCTAAGAGTCTCCTTTCCGTGTGGCCATATGAAAAATACGTCGTATATGAAAAATACGTTACAATGGTACCTTACCTTATCTCGACGTCTCAGACAGCACATCGCATGACAACCGCCTTCATACGGAAGTCTATTATAAACCCACCTCCGTTCCCAACCTGATACTCCACAGTTCATTCTGCCCTGATGATTACAAGACGGCCTTCTTCCATTCTCGAATTTGAAGAGCCTTCACTGTCTCATCCGATGTCCGTTCTAGACAATCCGAACTAAAATAATCTTCGAATTGGCCACTGAGGCAGGATATACGTCGAACCAGATGCATAACTTTATCGAGAAATCCACAACCAGCCGTACTGAAATTTCTGTGCCGCAAATTCGCTACCTGGTCTCTATTCCCTACATGCCAAATGTTTCCTATCAACTCAAAAACGTGCTGAGGAGAATGAACTTCGGTGTCGGTATAAGGTCTCCGGCATCTTTGTACACGATGCTTAACAGAAATATTGATAAGTCCTCCCCTTCTCAATGAGGCAGGTGTATATACCATCCAACTAAAATATCCCGACGGATCCACGCGAAACTATATCGAAATGACCAAATGTTAGTTTGGAATTAGAATCAGCGAACATATAAGGGATGCAAGTGACGAAAAATAACCACTGCCCTATCAAGAGAAGTCAAGTTCAAGTCCGCCGCTCCTATATGGAGGAATGTAAAGAAATTAGTTTCATACTCCACACCCAAATCTACTGCCATTCCCGAAACCTTGTAAATCTTGACCAGCTGCGAGGCTTGCAACGATAGCGTCTCTCTGGAATTGCCACATATATAAAATAAATTCTTCAAATAATGCTGCGTTTTATAAAATGGTACCGCGTGCCAAACCAACGTTTCTTCGAATTATCACGTATGCGCCTATTCATTTACTGTCTAGTCAAGCCACAGCTATCAAATTGTTGAAACGTTCTATTATCCAGATTGCAGTTAGCTGTCTAACTTCCTTGAAAGAGCCATCTGTTTGATGTGCGAAAGCTTTGTAAGTTTTGTTTCTATTCTACGCCAAGTAATTTCGGATTATTAGTACAGCTATACTATTTTGAATATAATTGGTGTACAATTCCTACTTATTGAATATAGTAGAGTTTATATCATCCAATAAAAATGTGTATTTCACCAACTGTATGTGTTTAGTTATTACTATGTTTAAAGTAACGCAGGCACGATCTCGGTGTCGCAAAACATCGCAATACAGTTACGATGTACTATCTGTTTTAGAACCTTATTATCCTCGAAACTTATTTCTGATGACTGGTTGCAAAATACAATAGCCTCTGTTAGAATCCAATTCTCGGTGAAACTCATAACTGCTGTGAACTAGCACAGCAGTAAACACGACCTAAATCAACGATGACAACAACTACATTAAGTGAAAAGGAATTGAATTTAAATTTTATTATGCCAATATTTTACTGAAAGAAAAACTATGTTGGGGTTTCTGTCTTTCGGCAGCATATCGAAAGAATTCAATCAAAATCGTAAAAGAAATTTTTTTTTAAAGAAATAGGAAATTTCAGAATTTAGAAATGTTAGAAATGAACAGTTCAAGTATGCAAAGAACCACACGACTGAACAGCAATTTGATCTCTAATCACAGACGTTTACTATCACTGCGTTCGTTGAGTATTGGTTAGCCGGTTGCTCTTTCCTTCCTGGTAACCCTGTATCATAATTTTATAAGGAAAAAATGGGAATATATCCCTTTCTGCCCTTAATTTGTGGAATGGCTGAGTCAGAATACCTATTCTGAATTCAGTTTCCTCTCCATACCAGTACCTGAATCCACATGTTCCAACAAAGCCAATTGCAGTCGGAAACCCTTAAGTTCTAAAATACATTATATAGCTTTTTTTAAACTTTGGAACCGTAGGTTGAAGAAGCGTATATGCTCCACCTTTTTTCCGTCTGTCTATCTGTCTGTCCGTCCGTCCGCACGATAACTCGCGTAAAAAAAGTCTGATTTCGATCAAATTTTAGTATGTAGTTGGGGGCCCACCTGGGGACAAACCCTAATGAAATTCGGCGAAACGGGGTCGAAGCTCAAGACATAGGAGCGGGATCTATTCCATTGCCATAATGCGTCATACCTTGCGTAAAAATGGTCCGATTTTCGTGAAATCATAGTATGTGATATGGAACCACCTGGGGAAGAACCCCATTGAAAATCGGCGAATTGGGATCAAAGGCCAGGACAAAGGAGCGGGATCCTCTCCATTGCTCTTTATGCGTCATAACTTACGTAAAAATACTTAGAGTGCAATAAAACTATATCATGCTGTTCCGGAGATGTACTAAACCGGTTCTGTTTAATATCATCGAAATGGGGTCAAAGGTCGGAACACAGGAGCGAGATTTATTCCACAGCTATTATCCTCATAACATAAATAAAAATGCTTCTATTGCGACAAAACTTTAGTATGTTGTTCCCGAGGTATACTGAACCGGTTCTGTTGAATATCATCGAAATGGTGTTCAAGGACAAGGCACAGGAGCAAAATTTATTCCATAGCCATTATCCTTATAACTTGATAAAAAATGTTTCTGTTGCGACAAAACTTTAGCATGTTGCTCCGGAGGGAAGGTATACTGAACCAATTTGTTAAATATCGTCGAAATGGGGTCGAAGGTCAGGACACAGGAGCGAGATTTATTCCACAACCATTATCGTCATAACTTGTGTAATAAGTTGAGTAATGATTTCTAGTATGTTGGAAGGTGTATCATAATCAACGCATTGCACGATTTCACTAACTTGTTCTTTCAAGGACAAGTAAAATTGAGATACTTGCTAATTTATTTGCATGTTTTTAGTTTTTTTGTTCATTTATATCATCACCCTTGTCAACCATTATCAATCCACTGCTTCATGAAGGTCTCCCCAAGTTTCTTTCACAACTTAATGTCTTAAGTCACTCTCCTCCGTGTTACTCTGGCATGCTTATGAATTTCATCCATCCACCCCTCATGCGGTTTTCTTCTGGGTCTTTTTCTGTCTCTCGGAATGCAGTCTGAAATTGCGGGTGTCCTTTCTTCTGCAACATGTCCAGCCCATTGCGATTTCACTGATTTCACTATGGCCATGATGTCGTACACTCTTGTTCTTTTCCCTACCCACAAGTTCCTCTTCTTATTTACTGTTTCCAAACGTAGGTTGAAGAAGCGTATGTGCTCCAGCTTTTTCCGTCTGTCTGTCCGCACAATACGTTGCGTAAAAATGATTTGATTTCGATGAAATTTTAGTATGTGGTAGGGGACAACCTGGAAAGGAACCCAATCGAAAATGGACGGAATTGGGTCAAAGGACATAGGAGGGAATTCATTCCATCGCATTTATGCGTCATGACATATGTAAAATGCTTCGATTGCGACAAAACTTCATCATGTTGTTCCGGAGATGTACTGAACTGGTTCTGGTGAATATCATCGAAATGGGGTCAAAAACCAGGTCACAGGAGCGAGATTTATTCCACAGCTATTATTCCTATAACTTGACTAAAAATACTTGTATTGCAACAAAACTTTAGTATGTTGTTCTGGAGGTACACTGAACCTATTCTGTTTAATATCATTGAAATGGGGTCAAATGTCAGGGTGCAGGAGCGAGATTTATTCGACTGCCGTTATCCTCATAACTTCAGTAATGATTTCTGGTATTCTGGAAAGCGTATCATTAATCAATGCATTGCATGATTTTACTAAATTGTGTACGCTTTCCAAGCGTAGTTTGGAAAGCGTTTTAGTTATTTGCTAAAAATGTTTATGTATTTCATAAAACTTTATTTCTCATCAGAATCCTTTATGAATTTTAGGCAAGGTTCCCGAAATCAAGAGACCCAGTACAAGGATTTCCTGAATTTTTTTAATAAACAAAACTTTCTCTTGAGGGAAAGGAAATAGAAATGTACAGAAATTAGTGGTCATATACGTAATAAGGAATATGATCCGAATGCTTGTAGGCCTACACAGAAAAGTGATTTCTCAGACTTCATTTGCAATTTTAAAGATTCACCCAGATTAAAAATATTAAAACAAATCTTCAGAACACTGCTGTCCAAAACTTACGATTGAACACAAAATTTTACATTTACAGGCCGTTATAGGTCTAAAACCGCTTACAAACGTTTGCACGTGATTATGGTAGAACATGTATGACACTACGCAATGCAATATGAATAGCTCAAAAATGAAATGCAGTACAGAGTCAAATATTTTTAAGAATACACGTATATATTTCAGTGAAACAAGTAAAGTTTACGTAGAATGGAGTGAGAAAAATCTCTGAAGTCCTAAGTTTTTTTTTACTTCTTTTGTGTGAAATCAATATCTCTTCCTGCGGGGCACATACGCCGTTAGCTAATTGAAGGAGTGGCACTTTGCTACCATGACTTGAGAGCAGAATAATCATATGTGCCAGTTTTATCCGTAGCTATCCTCCTCCTCCATTCCGTTAGGAGAGCATAGCTAAGGATGCAACTGAAAGCATGTCAGAAAATTATTGTGTAGCGACACACAGAAAGTCGCGGTCTAAAACTTAAACAAACTGGCTGGCAACTGCGGCGAAAGGTTACACGTAAATTTTCGAAAATCCAGAAGACTCTCTTATTATCTCCAGTGAGAAACCTTTAGTGTACTGAGAAGATTCTATTAATACTATTCAGTATCTTATTCCTCCATTGCTTGCACTGAAGCTAATGCAAGACTCAATATTTAGCTAGGACGTTGGGTCACTTGGACAGCTTTGAATTGCAAATCTCATTCTGAATGAAAAAGCGAAAATTGTGTTTTAAAAAGAGGGCAGTTTAGTGGATAATTTTTCTGCTTATGATAGCTCTAGCGATGTACTAGGGATGCATTATAAGCTTTTCTGTACTTCACTGATGCACTAGAATACAGAAGAGCCTCATCGCCCTTCGAAGATGCTAACGCACCCTTCGTGATTTGCTGGAATAAAAAACAATGCAAGAGATTCCTTTTACATATTGTATGCAAAAATAGGGAAAACTGTGTTTTATAGGAAAGCAAACTGGTATTTTAGCCGAACATTCCTTTCGCAAGAAAGAGATTAAACTGTTGTCTCACGCAGTAGGGCATTTCACGAGAACAAGAGTTCTATTGTAAAGAAACTGGGATCGTCTTTTTCAAGACAGCAGTCCTAAAAATAGCAGATTTTTTCTTGGTTAAGATTGCACTTTTAAGAGGGAAATCAGCACATATTACCTAAACAGACATCAAGGTTGAGTGACAAGTGCTTTATGTTTTGAGTTACATTCTGTTCCATAAGCTACAGACCAACAGATGGGCCTAGGATTATATGGATTAAATACCATTACGGAAACAATATATTAGGTTCAAGAAATCTTTTAACGGAAAGGAGACAGACGGTTTATTTCCACATACTAAAATGATTTTTTATGAGCAAAAAACAATGCGTTAGCATTTTTTTTTCTGGGATTTTAATAGTTCAGATCGACTCCCGAGATAATCGACGTCGTTTTTCATTTGAATTTGAAAGGATTATTTTATTTTTGAGTGTGAGAGGTACCGATGTATTTAATAATAAGTATTTGTTTTAGTTATTTGCTAAAAATATAGGCAAGTTGAAATCATGTAAAGCTTTCATTATGATCGTAACTTGTTTTTGCGGTGCAATGTATTGAGCACTTTTAGTGTTATCTAACAGACTGCAAAATTCGGCATGCCATTTAGCGGTGATATGGTATTTCCCCAGAAATCACATTATCTTGTCAGGAACCGCAATCTTGTTCAGAAGGAAACAAAATTTAATCAGTTGCTTTAACGCTTTGAAATCAACTTATTTCAAAACTACGAATTTTTCCGCACGATTTAAAAACAAATTTAAGCTGTAAAAATCGTTCACTATCCCCCCAAGAGTCAATGAACAACACAAACGTTTTTCGGTTTGGATCCCACTAGGAATACGTTCCCCAGCCATACTCGACACAAATCCTCGGCTAAACTGAAAGTGTCGTTGAACAAATCAGTGTGAACTAATTGTTTCAGTAATTTGAATCAAGATAATCGATTTATCCATCGCTGCTCTGTTATACTTGAGTGGTTCAAGTACCGCAAGTCCACAAGATCTTGTTCCTGATTCTCTTACACAACATATTATCCCCTCGTCACTCAAGGTAGATGACGTCACCAGATTTGAAACACCTGCGGGTTACTTTTCACCGTCGATTCGTAGGTGGATGAGTAAAGTCAGAAAATGACGTTTTGCTATGTATTCTTCAGAATTACCTAATAAGATTCGCTGGTCGTGGTATTAATTTACTAACTTAAATGCAGGCTGACGAAAAATTATTTTGGCAGTAATATTACATAATACATACTACATCACAACAGAGCCCAGAGATTGGGGTGTTATTTTTGGCAGATATATTTAAAATATAATGAACATTTTGCTCTTTAATCCGGTATGTATTATGAACGCTCATCTTTTCCTTAAAATTTTCTACTGATTCGATCTATTTTAAAAGGGCATTCACAATACGAGTAAAATGGCTTTGGAGAACCTTGTTTACGAGACACACTAATTAATTTTGTCCATGTTCGGGTTCTTTAGGCGAACTGTCAGTGCTGAAGAATCTTTACATTCGCAATTAGATCCCACACCGAATGTAGCATAAAATTCAGTGCTGATTACTTACGTGACCACCATTATAATAATTCTGACTCACTTTCCTTGAGGAAAGCTTTCCCACTTGCAACTCAGGCTGTTTCTCCCACATCAGGGTATTTAAAAAAAACGAAATTCGTCTTGATAGATATAATAAATTTTGAGTTACTGCAGCGAAAAGCCACACCCAGACACCACCTTGTAAGTAATCATATCATGTTCGAGAGAGCCGAAAATGGACATTTCTTTTAATATCCCGAAGTCAAATTTCTTTGCGATTACTATTCTTTCTCATGCATTAGTATGGAAAAGTAAAAATTGGATGGGGAGGGGTACAACAAATCAAAATATTTTTCAAGGATTCCACGCAAAGTGGGAGAGGCGCAAAAACTGATTACGTGAGTAGGGCCCCGGCAACTGGTTCTAAATTTGCCACTGATGACAGGGGTAATAGAACTAGCAAAATGTTGTATCCATGACTGGAGGCTGCGTTTTGGGTTTTTATCACCCACTTAATGGTACCAGATTGCCTCATAAACAGTGACTACTGGTGATAACCCAATAATTTTCATTATTATTTAGATTGATTTATATGACTAAGGTCACCAATGCACATCTGTCTGCCTATAGAGTAATAGTGTAATCACATGTAGGTAAAACGTCGAGTATATCGCCTGTCCCTGCACTACAGTTTTTTCCACAACTGTAGGGAGAAGCAGCTTTGGCTTGTTTCCCTATAAAACCACTATAAGTAACTAAACCGTGATTATACTTCATACTCTGGCCCTATGCCCGTTATTTATACGTCAGACCTGACGTGCTGCCATTTATTAGTCGCTATGAAAGTCAATGTGCGTTAGAATCTCGCAGTTATTTCCTGGCACGTAATCAATTGACTTTTAATCAATCAATGATCCTTTAATCAGGCTATGGCTACCTGCAGGTGTCAGGTCAACAAAACAACACCTAAAATTGAAATGCTTTTAATTAGAAGCGTAGCCGGAAGTCTCTGCGCTTTCAAAGCCCTTTAGGAGGAATGTATTTACACTGATCGGTTGCCTGCGTTATTAATATGGGCTACTGATGAATATTTTTCCTTCCAGGAAAATTAAATTCTTTTGTCAAAATTCCGCGTTATCGTTTTCTATTGTTTTTAAAGCACATGAAACCTGAGTTTTTTTGTTTTTTTTTCAAATTTTGCGATGATGCCACAACGTCCCTGTTAATACTTCGATTTTCATTTCTTCCTCCTAAATTTCTTTACTGCCCACATTAGCTTCGTTTACATCACGTTTATCGGTAATTTGACGGCTTAATTTTAACCATCATTCGCTGCTCATTAGGTACAGCGGTCAATATAATTTTCGTAAAGATGTTAGTGATTTCTTTCGTAAATCGAAACTAGGGTGAATTAAACATATCGATTTTCATGCTATTGTTTATGCAGGTCTCAATTTTTTTTTTTTTACAGGAGTATTGTGAAAATGTTTTAAAAAAACTGACATGATTGTTATCTGCGAATGGGCTAATTATATGAGAAATTTCACACAGTCATTTGATCAGGCACTTAATTTCACATGGAGTACGAAACTGGAAAAATAAAATTACATATATGAAGGATCGGGCCGTCATGTAAGTTATGTTTTTAAACTTAAACCTCGTTAAAAACGCTCTCCGCGTTCCTAGGAAAAAAGAGTGAGTGCGTGGTGTCCACTGTTGTGGTGCTATTAGTCACTACAGCGAAGTTGAAAACGTTGTAATCGCGATGATGTCTTTGCGGTACAATAGCCTTATCGCTTGAGATCAAGTGTTTCATAGGAGACTGGTGTGACCTCCAAAGCGTTGCGTTGTTGGAGGGGGCGGTCACGCAGGATATCAAATCCCAACAATTAGCGTCGTCATCTACAGAATACGAATCGTATATGTTTTGACCAGTAGAATCAAACAGCAATCAGTTAAGTTGCATGGCAATAATCTGACTATCTTCTTGGTAGATATTTAAAAAAAAGGGGTTTATATTGACTTATACTAGAAATTCTTCTTCTTTTCTCTGCAGAAATGTTGTAGTCCACTTTATCTTACACAAGACACTGTTACCTTTTTTATTTCAGTGTTACATTTTGAGTTAGAACGAGTTTAACTTGTTTTAACCCTCAGAGCTTTTAGTTGTGGTTTCTTCATCGACGGAATATATTCTGATCTGCTGCAATCCGCTGCTGAATACGCGGTAAGTATTCATGGCTCCTGCAAACTTATTTGCATGCCCGAATTTTTCCAAATGCTCATGTAGTGCTGAGGAGGGTTCTCATATTTTTCTGTAAACAGCTGAGAAATGTTCTGCTAACCTATTTTCTCCAAGAATTTTTTACAAATCTTTGGAAATTAAGGTGTTTACAAGAAAAACTGTTCAGTGCTCGAAACAAAACTTTTCAGAGCATAGCGTTTTCCACAAAAGTATATTCACTGCAGTAAAAACGAATATTTCTGGAAATTCCAGCGACTTTCAAAGTAAATTTCAAGAATAATTTCTATTCGAATTTCTGGTATAATGCAGTACAAAGCTAAAAGCTCTAAGAATGAAACCGTCTTAATTTCTTATATGTCAACACAAACTGGTTCTTTTTTGTTATCTACAGAGAAGATAGTCACGTTATTGTTACGTAGTTTAACTGTTTCATATCATTGATCAAATCTTAAGCTATTTTAGAGGACGATGCTAATTGGTGGGATTTGCTTTTCCACGTGACCGGCTTGCTCCAATGAGGTAACGCATCGGAGAACAAACCGTTCATCTATGAGACACTAGTGAACACACTTACTTCCTGTCTGACGCCATTTCGATAACAAATAAAAACTCGTATTGGTTGTCACCCCGACCAAAGGAATCGTAGGTTTTGTGTTTCACACCACCAAAAACATCGTAAAGTGCGTCTGTACTCTCCCATTGTTGTAGTGAGATGAACTCTCGAGTAGGATAATTATGATCAAATGTATTTCGCCTGTCTTGCAGTGACGTAGCTAATATTAAATATCAGGGATTGGAAGATTGCGGAGTAGAATAAAGGTGGGTAGCAGACAATCTTCAACAACCTCGGCTCTATATCAACTGGATAGGAATAAATGGTATTTAACAAAAATACCTCTGTAGAACACCCCCCGAAATAAAGAAAAATGCAAAATGGCTCCATACATTTTTATAATTAAAATTTTTTTTAAAATATTTTTCGGGTGACGACAGGATTTTTTTGCAAATTTTCACCCATCAGTGACGTCGCTGCAGTTCTGTAGATGCGTCACTAACCTATAGAGGTTAGATTTTCTAGATGGAATTCCCTCTTCTGAAAGAACATGGCTGTGGTTCGCTTGTCTTAGGAACTGTTACTGATTCTGAAGTAGTTGAACTGATATGCGTTTCATAACACTATTTCGTAACGAAAATGTCATTGGAGCTTTAAAATACCCAGGGAGATTAATTGTTTAATTTCGGATCACCTATTATACTTAAATACCTATTTTTTTAATTTCTTCCAGCGTAAAGTAGAGGGAACAATTAGTTAAGAAACAAGCAAACAAACTTCATTTTCTCTGAGCTTTTTGAGTCCAAATACAGCAAAATGATATGACAACCCAATTTCCTGACATAATCAAACTTTGGTAAACGTGTACTTTAGCGTCCTAAATTATTTAGTCGGAAAAATTTCACTGTGTGGGGAAAGTGCGATGCACAATTTTGTAAGCATGAAAAATAATGGGGAAAGGTGCACAAATACAGTAATTTAAGAGAACGTGAAAGAAATTTACCCAAGTACACTGACGGAAAAAAGTCCCAACACCAAGAAGGGGTTGTGTTAGATAAACGACAGTTGGTAGGTGGTGAGAGTACATCTTTAAGATGACGTCTATGCAAATTTCGCGCTCGGCGCATACGTGTGGCGCTAGTAGCGCCCCTCGGAACATGAAAAGCAGGTTTGCTGTAAATACGCGCTGTAACGTTCGTGAGCGTTAGTTATCGTTGAGATTCGACGCAGTGTGTTGATGTTAGTCAAGAATGCCTTTAAGAAGACAAAGAAGCCATTATCAACAGCTCACGGAGTTTGAAAGAGGTCGTGTAACAGGGCTACGAGAAGGTGGATTTTCGTTCCGCGATATTGCAGAACGACTTGGCAGGAATGTAGCCACTGTACATGATTGTTGGCAGCGGTGGTCAAGGGAAGGTACGGCCTCAAGAAGACCGGGTTCCGACCGGCCACGTGGTACTACTTGGAGGGAAGACCGCCGTGTTCGGCGTGTGGCCGTGGCGCATAGTACTGCGTCTGCGGCAGCACTTCGAGCTGCATTTGCCACCACAGTGACACAACGAACTGTTACAAATCGGTTACTTGAAGGACAGCTCCGAGCCAGACGCCCTGTAGCGTGCATTCCACTTACTCAAAACCGCTGCCGTTTGCGACGTCAGTGGTGTCAAGCTAGAGCTCATTGGAAGACGGAGTGGAGATCTGTTGTGTTTTTTGATGAAAGCCGGTTGTGCCTGGGTTCCAGTGATGGCCGTGTGTTGGTTAGAAGGAGGCCAGGTGAGCGCCTGCAACCAACCTGTCTGCGGCCGAGACACACTGGACCTACACCTGGAGTTATGGTCGAGGGAGCAATTTCCTATGACAGCAGGAGCACTCTCGTGGTTATCCCACGCACCCTGACGGCACAGTTGTACGTCGGTCTAGTAATTCAACCTGTTGGGCTGCCATTAATGAACAGCATTTCCAGGGGGTGTTTTCCAACAGGATAACGCTCGCCCGCATACCGCAGTTGTAACCCAACATGCTCTACAGAATGTCGACATGTTGCCATGGCCTGCTAAATCACTAGATCTTTCACCAATCGAGCACGTATGGGACATCATTGGACGACAACTCAAACGTCACCCCAACCAGCATTATCCGTCCCTGTATTGACCGACCAAGTGCAACAGGCATGGAACTCCATCCCACAAACTGACATCCAGCACCTGTACGACACAATGCATGAACGTTTGCATGCTTGCATTCAACATTCTGGAGGATACACCGGTTATTAATGTACCAGCATTTCACTTTTAAAATGGCTCTTTTCGCGCTTACATTAAGCTGTGATCTTGAAACCTTAATCCATTAAGTATGTTACCTATAGAAATGTATTGCCGACATTTTATTCCTCTACAACTATTTTTTCGTGGTTTTGGGATTTTTTTTCCGTCAGTGTATTTACCTGCGAGTAGGATGGTGTGTAGCAGTTGGTACGGGAGATTTAAGCGATTCTAACGGCGACAACGTGAAGCTTCCATGCTTCGGAATGGAGCAGGATTCTGTAGTGAATGCGCGGAAGAATACAATACGAGTGGGGTGTATTCTTCTGAAAAGTGTGATGCGTGCTGTAATCCTGCGCAAGTGGAAGTAGTTCACAACTGTTTTCTTAATTTTTGAGAAAGAGATCTGCGGAATGTCGTTATTAATAGTTTCACCATGTCTCTGAATGGAAAGAAATGAAGGAATGTAAATGTTTACATGTACGACAGAAATCTTGAATACCTACTTTGGATTCCGTTTGAACCACATGTTTTGGTTATGGTTTCAAAGACGTACAGGGGTAGTTAACGATTTCTTCAAGCACTTCCTTTGTAGTTGTGCTGGTATTCTGTACATCGTAGGTCACATTTTTTGGTCCTGAAATGGATATTTTTGAAGGTAAAGGATTTTCTTTAATTCAGAAATCGTAGTATGGCAGAGAGGCCAAGAGCTTCTTGTCTTATTGTGCCGGATAAAGAAATCTTAAACCCTGATGAAATCCGAAAGGAAGTGTGGAGACTCACGACTTTGCAAAGATCCACTAACACTGTTGAAAAAGCTACTAACACCACTTACAATGCTGCGTAATGCCGAACTCTTTCCTTCAGCGTACTCCTACAAGACGCTTCACCGGACTACACTTTGATGCCGTCGCCGCTCCGTCATACTAGGCCTCCCGCACATGCTCTTCCAAACCATCGTACTCCCAGGTAAATACTTCGGCAAAATTCTTTAATTCGCCATTATTTTGCATGCTTAAAAAACTGTACGTCGCACTTTTCTCACACGGTTAAACTTTTCCGACTAAATAATTTAGGACACTGACGTACACATTTACCCAATGTTCTTGGTTTATTCTTCTAGATAGGTTCCGATACATAGGATAACAAACTTTTCTTTCGAAATATATATTTCGAAGTAGCGACGCATTTAACATTCCTGAAGGTCCTTTTAACTGCTAACAGAAATAGTAACATAAAAAGATGGATACACAGCTCGCGTGTTGTCATCTTTCACACAGAAGACATGCACTTCAAGCACACAAGAAATAAGACGTCATAGTGAGTGCTAACGAGGTCACAATCTATTTCTTGGATATGAGCTCTAAGAAAAATTATGCTGTTATCCCTGCGGTAACTTGCTGCACTCAATCGGCCGATCTGTAATCATGATATTGCGCATACATTGTTGGAGTACATCCGAAAGAAGTACGTCCATGTACTGCTTAAATGGTTCTAAATTTTGTCTTTTACGTAATCGTCAAACAAATATTCCATTATTCTTGATCTCAAAGACCACAGCCTTGTGACGATTATACGTATTAAGAGAATACAACGTGGTTTGTCACAAATATTTATTTTTTCAAGTCCACCATGATTTCCCTAGGTCATCAGGACGAATGGAACGTAAATATTCAAGCTTCATCAGGACGAATGGGACGTAAGTATTCAAATTGTATATGATATCATAAACGGTGTTTACAATCACGGGTTTTGGTTAGTTGCTTCCACGCGCTTGATTGAAATGGGGTGGATGCCATGTCATTAAAAAGTTGTGAAGACTTTTGATATATATGGAAGCTTCCAAAATGTCAAGTTTGGTATTTGAATCGGGCTTGTCATTTAGTTTGTTTCTTCAACAAGAAATGTATGGTCCTTTTCATAACAGTGTTTAGCCATCGATGACTTCTTTAGGTCACAGTTCCAAATGTAGGTCTTGTTGTCCTTGAGTCGACAACGCAAGGTTCTACGGGTCTGTCCTATATAGGAAGCGCCACATTCACATGGAAATTTATAAATTCCCCATAAGTTTTTGTTGTCTTTAACATAGTCCTTAGATCCTAAAAACATATTTTGTTATTTTGTTTATGAGTTTAAAAATTACTTTAAAATTAAAGTTTATGAGAATTTTTGAAATTTCGAAAGCAATGTCACGGGAAAATGGAATAACGGCAAAATTCTTTCGCAATGGGCGCATCACCATATTCCATTAGGCTAACGGTCAACAGTTCTTTCGATTCAGAAGTATGGCTACTTAGATTTTTCAAGAGAGCTTTCCAATTCGATTAGGTACTTTGAGTATGGGCTCCACTGTTGGGATGTATAAAATCTTTTGTGTAATTGACTGTTAAATGAGTGCAATCATGTTCTGAATAATGTATATATCCTTTCCACTGATTTAAGTACATAAAACACGCTGGATGCGGATTAAAAAAACAGCAGAAAATAGTACAGTGAACAAAATAATTATGTTTTACGTGTCATGTGTATTTTGCGTGTATTTTTTTTTTGTTGAATAAATATTCAACAAAAAAATCATTACAATATAAAGAAAACAGAACACATTGAACAAAGTGTACTCTAAATCACATACAAGCAAGATAAACAGTTTTTATGCTCAAAAACATATTTGTGCAGGCTTTGTACATATGCAAGTGATAAAGAAAGTGCTAAATAATTATAGCCCTCTCGGCTTTTAATTCATATGTGTCACTTTTTGAAACTGGAGATTTCTAACATTTTGTCCACCCACCTTTAGGATTGTAGCAATCTTCCATTCAACGAGGTAAGTTGTCATGCAAGTCCTGAATGTACTTTATATCGATAGATTTTAATGATTCAAGAATAACTGTTTTCAAACTGTCCTTGTTCATGAAATGACGGACATTTTTATACACCTTCCGCGCTAGCAAATACCACACTTTCTCTATTATATTTAGATCAGGTGATTTTGCTGGCCAAGGTTCGTGTAATGTCATGTTTTTCGACTTTAAATCTGGGGTGCTTTCGACACATGAATTGTGCAGCTGTCCTGCTGAAACAATTAATTTGTACCGGCCCCTTTAAGTCAATTTGAAGGAAACTGTTTGCTTAATATTTGTTGGCAACCAGAACTGTTCAGTTTTCCATTAACCAATGCAATATCTGTTTTCTTTTTGTAGGCTATTTCACCCTAAATCGTGACCGAACCACTTCCCCGATGTCGAATGGAAAACACTACTGATTCTTGTGTTTGTCATTCTTCCAATGTCGGTGCATGATATCCAGATTACATTTTTTCTCGCCGGGTGAATAACTTTTCGCACTCAGAGCTTCACCCAGGAGCGGATCTACAATGAAAGTAATGAAGCTTCACCTTCAGGGCCCCTAATCCAGGAGGGGCCCCAGAAGCGACTTTAGTCCACATTGCCAAATATTTGTGGGTCTACTCTATGAGAAGGTGTTTTTAAATAATAATACTACTAATATTAGTGATAACGTGTAATTTAATACAAATAGTAGTGTGTTCAGCAGTTGGCAACGGACTATAGAGTGCATCTCGCTTAAGCTGAAACACAAGACTACGGCCAGGCGACGCTACTTGCGCTCTATCATTGTCAGTTGTCAATGGCGGAAGCGACGCTGATGTCCGTATCAGTCCGTACGAACTCACTTTTTTTATATTGTTTCAGTTTGTGTGATTAAAATTAAATTATAGTGTCTTTGTATTTGTAGGGCATTTGAGATCGGCAGCAACAATAAGGAAAACGTTAAAACAAACCATAACACTAAGAACCTGAAAAATAAGTAGGTTAGCGAAAGTGTATCATATAAATTAATTTTTTACACAGCCATTGTTAAACGTACGCCTTTGAAAAGTAGACGAATGTGTTAAAAATAGAATATTGTGGGCAAGCCCGCTAAAATTAAATCACCTTCTTCTTCGCTAAAATTAAATCATCTTCTCCTGTTATCTTCTTCAATGAGGCTGTTGTGGAACAACCTCATTGAAGAAGATAACAGTGGTTACCCAAACCCCGTTGGTGGTTGTGAATGAACCTCCATAACAGTTTAAGCTTTAGGGCCCAACAATGTCGGTCCACCACTGGCTCGAACACATATGGGTGCGAGCGAATTCATTTCGATTGGCTTTGAGAACTGAAGACAGCATTGCATTTTTCTAAAGTTTTCTCTAGCGAAGATCTGATTGATTTAACAACTGTTGTGTTCTTCGAACAGTAACTCGCAAATCTCATTCGTCTCGCAGTTGTCGCGATGTTAAAATTCTGTTTGATGCTTTGCGCCTTAGAAGACCAGTTCTCGATTCGTAACTTGGGATGATCTGCTCCTGTTCTTCTTTTTACCACACCCAGCTGGATCTTTCAGGTAATTTCGGAGGACTTTTGCGCTCCTATTGATAGTTCGGGAATATCTGTAGCATTCGTATCAATTTGTGCTCTTAAGACATCGATTTTCCCTCTTTCGATGTCAGACGGTCGAAAGCCACACAGCATGCTTTGTTTTAAAACCTAGCACTTTCACCAAGTTAATTTGTTAATTCTCTCTTCGGACTGTTTTTCAGTATTTTATCTGCAAACATACCTGTAGATAGAAATGATTTTACATTGATTCGTTTTGGCTTTGAAATTGGTATTGTTGCTATTCGCCTGCTTAGGCAACTAAATTTTGTATGTTACATACTTTGTTTAACGTCAAACTCTTAAGTCCATTTCCTGCTTTGCTTGTAAATAATGCTACTAAAACAACAAATGGAAATTTGAACTTGGTGTGGAGGTTTTGCACTCGAAATAATAAAGCTCTTCCTAGAATGATCAGAAAAAATATTTCATTTCTAGAACTAAAGTGATTTCATCCTCGCTTTAATTTTACACGTAGATTATACGTTGTTCACTCGCTTTATTTTTATATTTTTTTCGCATGGTCTGGAATGTGAAAGTGAATAGGTACACTTTTTTTTCATAAGAATGATGTATCTACAAAAACGTGCATGGGACAAATGTGTGTTCCTCTTATTTCATATCGTGTAAATATCTCATAAAAATCTAATGACTTAACAAAAATGCACATTCATTATAGCGGAGTAACTGATCAATCCCCGAATAGTCCCAAACGATGCAGTGGAATGGAATGCTATGCGCATCCTCCTGGCGACAGGTGAGAAAACACGTGGCAACATCTATCGACTGCGATTGCAACCAAAAGCTTCAAATCTATGGACCTAAGAGGCGCTGAGGATGCAACAAATAAGCACGGCTGTTTTTATGGAGAAACTGAAATACGTTCTGTCATTATTAAAAAAAATATAGCAAATCCGATTCTTCAAAGAACCCTTCTGAGGTTGTCCACACGTTGATATCACGTAAGCCTCACTGAGCTAACAAGTACGCACACATTATCGAAATTACCTTCAAGCAGCCAAAACTATATATTCTTACAAAATGTTCAGATAAGAAAAACAGTTGTGTTCCCCACATGAAAATCTTTTCGAGAGCTGCTAATGATATCATTTTTCATTAGCCTGAAACCCATGATTCATCCAATTTTCAACAAATGTACGGAGGAGCTTTTTGTTGATGTCGCGTATAGTATTGTGGCTTGTCTGACAATGTTTCTTTTCAGTGTAAAAAGGTAGCGCTACAACGCTACCTTTAGTAGGATGGAGTTAAAAAGATGAGATTCATTCTCTCCCATTCTTCTCTCTGTCGTCGGCGAACAAGTAGCTTGACGAAATACATTGTATATTTTGTGTGAATGGGAAATATTGATGTCGCTCAAGAAAATATTTACTCGTCTCTTTCGGAATTATGGTGTAGTTGATAAGTGGAGTACCTCATCACAAAAATTAGAAATTCCCTTTGTTGTTTAAGATATTTAAATGACACATAACATATTTCACCTGCTTTTCGACGGCTGTTCTACTTCACCGTAACACGAACCTTTATAAAATTACAAAAAAAAAAAAAAACTAAATTTGTATAGGAGTAAAGGAAAAGGGAGACTTTTGACGCAGGGACAGCCCCCATTGACTTAACATTGGCTGTCCAGGAGGCTGTCCCCGGCTGTCCCAAGGCTGCCCCAGCTGTCCCCTTCTCAGAACTTTTGTCACGTGATCGTCCCCATGATGTGCTGCCCTCCTAGCGGTGCTTCTTGGAACTTTCGATGGATCTTTGATTTTGAGGGATGGCAACGACCGAGTGGGAAAGGTGGTGGATATAGGGGATGTCAACTTGATGTGCTGCCCCTAGCGGTGCTTCTTGGAACTTTCGATAGATCTTTGATTTTGAGGGATGGCAGCGAGCGAGTAGGAAAGGGGGCGGATATAGGGGATGTCAACTGGATGTGCTGCTCCCTAGCGGTGCTTTTTGGAACTTTCGATGGATCTTTGATTTTGGGGGATGGCAACGACCGAGTGGGAAAGGGGATGTCAACTCGATGTGCTGTCCCCTGGCGGTGCTTCTTGGAACTTTCGATGGATCTTTGATTTTGAGGGATGGCAACAACCGAGTGGGGTCCGTTCGGATTTTTTGTATTTATTCCAGTGGTTTTCAAGCGGGATTTTCCCCTCTTCGATGTTATTTTTCCCCGGAGGAAATTTTTTACGTAACGATGCTGGGGAATTTTCTTTCCAATGGAATAAAAATGCTCTGATGGTCTTAGCGAGGTCCTAACTCACGATGATTTGGTTTCAAAAAATTGGTCAGGTGGTCTCGTGTATTACGTATTCACTCTATTTTTTTTTAAATTACTTTTACGTTATTTCTTCATGTGTTTTTTATATTTTTTCTATGTTTTGAGGGAGTTTTCATGTGTAGATGTAATGAATTTTCTGGGGAACTTTTCTTTTTCCTTTATTCAATTTTATTACAGATCATGAGACGAGGAAATGCTTTTTTAGAAACGATTTCGTTCCTGTTCGCAGAAATTATTGGACTTTGTCATTTTTTTGTAAAATGATTTCATACTAATTCTGATTCTTTCGCCTTTGCCATATATTATTATTTTCTCGTGATTTTTTCGTGTGTTCAAGAACTCTACAGGTCTTTCACAGTTAAAATTCTGATGAAACAATATTTTCTTACTTTATTTCGCATATCATTATAGCTTCCCAATTTCGCTATTTTACTTCATCTTTTTTTTTGAAATTTCGTAAAACTTTTCAGTATGTCAGTAATTTTTTTCTTACTTGGTCAAACTTATGAGTCCTTTTATTCAGACTTTTTTTTTTCATTTCATTTCAGCAAACGATTATTTTAGATGTAACAAATCATTCCTCAAATCTTGCATGTATGTCAAATATGCATTTTTTTATTCTTTCTTAGTTTGCTGTAATTTTCGTGGACTGCCCCAACAGGAAAGCATTCATTGTCAAGACATACAATCTAAAACCTTTTTTCTTGTGATAAAATTTGTATTCTTTGGGCTGTATATTTTTCGGTCACGTCCGAAAAAACATTCATTCTAGAGGCAAAGCGAGTAATTCCGTTCTTCCCTAAACATTATTTTTTTATTGTTTTACTAACTCACCAGAAAAGCAGCTATTCCCCACCCCTATAGCAAAAATAAAGAAACTCTTACTTCTTTTTCATACATATCGACTCAATCTATTTCTTTTCGAAATGCTGGTCATGACATTTCAACTAAAATTTCATACTTTCACCAAAAATCATATTCTTAAACGAGCTATTTTTTTTTACTTTATTTCATGTATAACTAATTTTTTATTGTTTCCTCACCTCATCAAAGTTAATAAGAACTCCCATAATCTCATTCCTTTCCCTCATTTAGTTCGCTTTAAATTGAGATGTTTCAAAACTTCGCTTATATTTCTTTCACTAAATGTCCAGTTCTCCCGTATCTGTCCCATCATTTTTAACTTCTGTGCCTGCTGCATTTTTTCTTTAGACGTTTAGTTTCATTGACCTTTTCTTTCGTTTTAATTAGGTTTTCATTATCGTATTTTTTATTCATTGTCTCAGCAGAAAAAGCTTTCATTCTGGAGACATAGCGACTGAGTCCGTACTTCCTCTAAACATTTTTATTTCACGTTTTTACTAATTCGTAAGAAAAGCAGGTGTTTATACTAACTCTGATTCTTTCGCCTTTGCCATATATTATTATTTTCTCGTGATTTTTTCGTGTGTTCAAGAACTCTACAGGTCTTTCACAGTTAAAATTCTGATGAAACAATATTTTCTTACTTTATTTCGCATATCATTATAGCTTCCCAATTTCGCTATTTTACTTCATCTTTTTTTGAAATTTCGTAAAACTTTTCAGTATGTCAGTAATTTTTTCTTACTTGGTCAAACTTATGAGTCCTTTTATTCAGACTTTTTTTTTTTCATTTCATTTCAGCAAACGATTATTTTAGATGTAACAAATCATTCCTCAAATCTTGCATGTATGTCAAATATGCATTTTTTTATTCTTTCTTAGTTTGCTGTAATTTTCGTGGACTGCCCCAACAGGAAAGCATTCATTGTCAAGACATACAATCTAAAACCTTTTTTCTTGTGATAAAATTTGTATTCTTTGGGCTGTATATTTTTCGGTCACGTCCGAAAAAACATTCATTCTAGAGGCAAAGCGAGTAATTCCGTTCTTCCCTAAACATTATTTTTTTATTGTTTTACTAACTCACCAGAAAAGCAGCTATTCCCCACCCCTATAGCAAAAATAAAGAAACTCTTACTTCTTTTTCATACATATCGACTCAATCTATTTCTTTTCGAAATGCTGGTCATGACATTTCAACTAAAATTTCATACTTTCACCAAAAATCATATTCTTAAACGAGCTATTTTTTTTACTTTATTTCATGTATAACTAATTTTTTATTGTTTCCTCACCTCATCAAAGTTAATAAGAACTCCCATAATCTCATTCCTTTCCCTCATTTAGTTCGCTTTAAATTGAGATGTTTCAAAACTTCGCTTATATTTCTTTCACTAAATGTCCAGTTCTCCCGTATCTGTCCCATCATTTTTAACTTCTGTGCCTGCTGCATTTTTTCTTTAGACGTTTAGTTTCATTGACCTTTTCTTTCGTTTTAATTAGGTTTTCATTATCGTATTTTTTATTCATTGTCTCAGCAGAAAAAGCTTTCATTCTGGAGACATAGCGACTGAGTCCGTACTTCCTCTAAACATTTTTATTTCACGTTTTTACTAATTCGTAAGAAAAGCAGGTGTTTATACTAATTCTGATTCTTTCGCCTTTGCCATATATTATTATTTTCTCGTGATTTTTTCGTGTGTTCAAGAACTCTACAGGTCTTTCACAGTTAAAATTCTGATGAAACAATATTTTCTTACTTTATTTCGCATATCATTATAGCTTCCCAATTTCGCTATTTTACTTCATCTTTTTTTTGAAATTTCGTAAAACTTTTCAGTATGTCAGTAATTTTTTTCTTACTTGGTCAAACTTATGAGTCCTTTTATTCAGACTTTTTTTTCATTTCATTTCAGCAAACGATTATTTTAGATGTAACAAATCATTCCTCAAATCTTGCATGTATGTCAAATATGCATTTTTTTATTCTTTCTTAGTTTGCTGTAATTTTCGTGGACTGCCCCAACAGGAAAGCATTCATTGTCAAGACATACAATCTAAAACCTTTTTTCTTGTGATAAAATTTGTATTCTTTGGGCTGTATATTTTTCGGTCACGTCCGAAAAACATTCATTCTAGAGGCAAAGCGAGTAATTCCGTTCTTCCCTAAACATTATTTTTTTATTGTTTTACTAACTCACCAGAAAAGCAGCTATTCCCCACCCCTATAGCAAAAATAAAGAAACTCTTACTTCTTTTTCATACATATCGACTCAATCTATTTCTTTTCGAAATGCTGGTCATGACATTTCAACTAAAATTTCATACTTTCACCAAAAATCATATTCTTAAACGAGCTATTTTTTTTACTTTATTTCATGTATAACTAAATTTTTATTGTTTCCTCACCTCATCAAAGTTAATAAGAACTCCCATAATCTCATTCCTTTCCCTCATTTAGTTCGCTTGAAATTGAGATGTTTCAAAACTTCGCTTATATTTCTTTCACTAAATGTCCAGTTCTCCCGTATCTGTCCCATCATTTTTAACTTCTGTGCCTGCTGCATTTTTTCTTTAGACGTTTAGTTTCATTGACCTTTTCTTTCGTTTTAATTAGGTTTTCATTATCGTATTTTTTATTCATTGTCTCAGCAGAAAAAGCTTTCATTCTGGAGACATAGCGACTGAGTCCGTACTTCCTCTAAACATTTTTATTTCACGTTTTTACTAATTCGTAAGAAAATCAGGTGTTTCCAAACTCTCATAGTGAAAATATCGTATTCCCCTTATTTTACTTATTATATTTTTCCTTCTATTCAGTGTTGTGTGATTCTTAAAACTTTGGTTTATTTTTATAAAACTTCTTTTTTTTCTTAGTTTTTTTTCTGATTCAACCTATCAATCTTTTCCTATCGATTTAATCTTATTTTTCCATTCGACTTTACTTTTGAACAGAAATGTATCTAAAATCTTCAGATGTATTTTAGCCTCTAAGAGGCCGATTCTTCCCTATTTCAAATAAAGTCATTGTAGGATTTTAGTGTAAATGCCCCTAAATCTTTAGAACTTCCTTTTCATAGTTAGATACTAATTCCTCGAGGTTTAAATTAAAACATGAAAGAACAGTGTTTTTACGTTCTGTCCAGTGAAAGAAGAGTGTTTTTACTCTCTCTCCAATGAACGAAGAGTGTTTTTACGCTTTCCCCAAGAAATTAACTTTGGAATCTCCCTTCTTTCTACCGGAAAATGACTATCCTGTGCGACTGTTTTCACGCGTCTACTGCTTGCTGGAAAACCTCATATGACATGAAATCACTTTGCTTGGTAGATTAAACTAAATTCTGGTTTTGAACTTTGAACGCAAACTCAAGCTTGCAAAAGCATAGTTTTCTGAGCGAACTTAAACTGTCTAAGATGACAAAAATCTAAAACTGGTGACTCAATGGGACAGAGCGTTTGAACTTTGCCGTTCATTCAAGATTTAAGAGATCCGTAGTGAACTTACTACTAGGGAAATAAGCAGACCCTGATTTAGTCCACTGTTTCCAAGGAAGGTAGAAAGCTAGTGTCGTAATTCAAAAGCTCATAACTCAAGCCTCCATAGGATTCAATTTCTGACGGACGATTAGTCAGATGTAAATGCTTATACATTGAAAAATTACTTCAGACAAATATTTTCTTACTTAAAAGTGCTTCAAGTCAGGATTTGTATTACTTAAGATTTCCCTTAGTCAATATTTTTCTATCTTAAAAACTTCTAAAGGGTTGATTTTGAAAAAAAAACAAAAAAACGAGTTCTCCCAAAAACGCAAAATTTCCCCAGAATTGTATGAGGAACCAAAAAAATTGATGAAGCTTGAATGTTAAGTCTTTCAACCCATTTCTTTCTCTTCATGTTTTATTCCATAAACTTTCTTCAAATTCCTATATATCCAAGAATTTTGTTAAATGTCCAAGTTCGACTCCCCCAGAAATTTTCTGAAAATGATAGTTTCTCTTTTAAAAAAATTCCAAAATAAGAATCCCTTCAATGAAACATGAAATTCCTATTCGAAGCATTCCATCCCTCTTTCTACTTCAAATACTCTCTTTGTAAATCTAAGGAGCTGTTTTTGTTTTGTTTTTTGTTTTTTTTTATATTCATATATTTTTCTTTCTAACTTTAGAAGATATTTTCCCAAAATGTATGTACATATTACGATAGTAAAACATTATACAACTGCTTGATGTTCAATTCACTTCACGCTGTCTTAAGGAAATTCTTTCATTTTCTCATAACACATAGACATGTTATTTTTCTTCTCATTCACTTCAAAGACTTGAGATCAACTTAATGGAGTCCTCTGAGAAAAACTTTCAGAGAAAAGCATAAATGTACTGAAAATGCCAGTTTTCTTAAAGAAATCATAAGAATAAGAATTTTTTACTGAAACAAGTTTCCCCTGTTCAAAGCATTAAGTGGCTCTTTTCGCATCAAATTCTGTATTTACTCATGTAAACTTTATTCTTTTTCTACTTCATATCGTCTTTCGTTTCTTGTTTTTCCCTATGTAACTTAAAACTTATTTTCTTAATCTATTTTTCATAAAGTATCACTCTTTTGAGTTGATTTTTTCTCTCTCTTTTTTTTTTTTTAAATGCATTCCTAAGTTCATATTGAGAAGAGTTTAAATTTTGATGGAAAGATGTTTGCAAAGATCGTTTCAGGAAAAGTTGAAAACAGATAATGTTCGTTTCGGAAAAGTTCCATTCTTTCCTAGTGTTAAAAATGCAACACTTCATATTTTCTTAGGGGCGGTTTTGATAAAACACGTTTCAGTAAAAACGGTGGAATTCCCATTGAATAACATGGGGAACTATGAAATTTAATAAGCACGTTTTCGTTCAAGGAAAATATTTTAAAAGGTCTATTTTCGATTCAGTTGAAAACGAATAAGGTAGAAAACAGAATGCAGTAGAAACAGTCACAGCAAGTTCCTGAAAGTTGAAAATAGATGAGTTTGAAAATGGATGTACTAAAAATGTCTTAGGAAAGAAATTTTTATGAAACACAGACTGTTTAGTTTTCCCAGGCTAGGGGGCCTTCAGTGAGAGCACTTCATCTTTTCAACTCAAAGAATAAAGCGAGTCAGTTTAAAACATTTCAAACTCCCCGAAAATAAGCCATGTACTCTGGTTTCGACTCAATACAGTAAAGCATTGCTCTCAGACCAGTCGGAATTCCGCCCTGATTGGTTGCCTAATGGAAAACTTCAGACCCATCTTCAATAACAATACCCAAATATCCTTAAGAAAAGTCCAGCAAAAAGCACTAGTTCCCCGTTAAATCAATTGCATTCATCCTTTTACTGTTTTACACATTTCAAAAAAGAAGTTTACATTCTCACTTTTACTTTAACATTCTTGAAAAGCTTAATATTTTGACTCATTTCCATAAAAAAATAACTTCCCTTAAAATTTAATTTAAAAAATAATAATAATTACTCTTAAAATTTATGCCTTAAAACTAAAAAATATTTACGCTTAATATTTCAATAAATAATAAATATTCACAAACTCACCTTCTACCTTGCCAATAAAAAAAACTACATTCATTTCTGAATTTATATAATAAAAATCATTATTTCTCTAAGAAGTTCTTTTCCCATGATTGTAGAGAGGAACTCTTCTGAAATCTTCCCTTTTCCACATGTTTTCGACACAGACTGTTTAGTTTTTCTAGGCTAGGGGTCTTCAGTAAGAGCGCTTCTTCTTTTCAACTCAAAGAATAAAGCGAGTGAGTTTGAAACATTTCAGACTCCCCGAAAATAAGCCGTGTACTCTGGTTTCGGCTCAATACTTTGAAGCATTGCTCTTAGACCAGTCAGAAATCCCCCGATTGGTCACCTAATTGAAAACATCAGGCCCATTTCCAATAACAATACCCAAATTTCCTTAAGAAATGTTTAGCAAAAAAGCACTAGTTCCCCATTAAAAAAATTGCATTCATCCGGCTACTGTTTTAAACATTTCAAAAAAGAAATTTCTTTTACTTTTTAAAATTCTTGAAAGCTTAAATTTTTGTCTCATTTCAATAAAAAAAATAATTTCACTTAAAATTTAATTAAAAAAATTTCTCTTTAAATGTATGCCTCAAAATTAAAAAAATATTTATGCTTAATATTTCAATAAATAATAAATATTCACAAACTCACCTTCTCACTTGCCAATTAAAAAAAAAAAGAAAGAACTACATTAACAATTCTCCAGTCCACTTGAATTCCCTAACATGAACTTTGATTACAGAAGAAAATACGGTAACAGTCATAAAAAGATTTCCTCCTAAATGAAAATAATGTTCTGTAATTGATTCCAGCCTGAATCCAATAGGACAGCTTTTCTCAGGTTGAACCTCCAGAACACAAGTGGAGACGAATGAAAACTCATCACAATTTTCACATGGAATCAAAGCATTTGAACAGCTGGGGGAACCGACACACTGCTTCTTAACGAAAGAAACAGAAACGTCTGGAAGATTCATACTGCTTCTTTCCCAATGAATAAATGTGAAAAAAATAAAATAACGTTAGCCAGCTGATGGAAACAGAATTTGAAAGACTTGATGACGTCTTACTTTATTCAAACTTAGAACAGAACTAAAACTCACTTAGCGTTTCCTTTGCATACTGTGACCAATGCATGACCCTTATCACAACACGTGTTGGTGTGTCACCATGCGTCCGCGCTTCACGGTGACTATACCCTTATCTTGTTATTTCGTGAAGAAACGCTATCGACTCTAATCAGACAAGGGCTTATTTTCCGGTAAATTCTTAGAGAAAAACGGATGGATTTCTTTATAATTAATTTTCATATCTTGAGAGAATAAAACTAAAATATATTCGGTAAGAAATTCTTCAAGGTTGAATTTTCCCTAAAATGAGAGAGGAATACGGAAAGCGAAATAATTTAATCAGACACCTTGGAAGAATTCATCTCAGATTTAAAGCCGCTTTTGAAAAAAAACCCAAGTAAACTATGAAATACTTTGTTCTTCACATAAAGAAAACACAGTGTACGATTTCAATATTGCCTTTTTTCTTAAAATTTCTCCAACGTAATGACTTAGGTCAACTGAGTCCAGAAATGCTTCGTCTACTTTAGTATTTCGATTCCAAGGGAGTTCTTTCCGATACTGTTAAGCTATTTTCTCAAAATCCAATTATAAAATAATTTTGGTCACGTTTGTTTGATTGTCGTCGTAGGAGAATTCCAATCCGTTGATGTCCACCATGTCATAAATTGTGTCCACGAGAGTTTTCTTCAAGCAGAAAAGAGCCATCATTAGACAGAAATTCTTCTTTTGGTGTTTGTAATGTTTCCAAAGTCAAATTATTTTTTTTTTCCAAGGCTTTCTTACTTAAAGCTGAAAACGAAATGGAACGAAGAAACGTCTGTTGTATGACTCTTAACATAGTAGATTTCTTATCAACCACTTTAGTCCAATGTTAACCGCACAGAGAAATTTCAGATTTCAAAATTTCACCATCCTGACCCACTTTTTCCTGAGTGAAATCCAATACATGGTGAAAATCTCGACTAATGCATTCCTTTGAGTGGGGAATCGCTCTCATGAAAGGGGAAACGGTTAAAATCGACATTGATTGAAATTGGAGAGAGGAAAAATATAAGAATTAAATAAATAATGCATAGGCAGGATTCCCGAAAACATAAAAAATATAAGTTTTATATAAAAAGAAATTCCATGAAAAATATTGGAGGGGCGAAAGATATTTCACATCGTCTTCCACTCCTCCCAAAATTTAACGAAGTCCATTAAGTCTCTGTTGTCAGTACACGTATTTGTTTAATTTTGGGTGGAATGGAAGACGATGTGAGAAATCTTTCGCCCCTCCAATATTTTTCATGGATTTTTTTTTATATAAAACTTATATTTTTTATGTTTTCGGGAATCCTGCCTATGCATTATTTATTTAATTCTTATATTTTTCCTCTCTCCAATTTTAATCAATGTCGATTTTAACCGTTGGCCTCTTTCATGACAGCGATTCCCCACCAAAGGAATGCATAAGTCGAGATTTTCACCATGTATTGGATTTCACTAAAGAAAAAGTGGGTCAGGATGGTGAAATTTTGAAATCTGAAATTTCTCTGTGCGGAGAACATTGAACTAAAGTATTTGATAAGAAATCTACTATGTTAAGAGTCATACAACAGACGTTTCTTCGTTCCATTTCGTTTTCAAATTTAATTAAGAAAGCCTTGGAAAAAAAAATAATTTGACTTTGGAAACGTTACAAACATCAAAAGAAGAATTTCTGTGGAATGATGGCTCTTCTCTGCTTGAAGAAACTCTCGGGGACACAATGTATGACATGGTGGACATAAACGGATAGGAATTCTCCTACGACGACAATCAAATAGACATGACCAAAATGTATTTTACAACTGAATTTTGAGAAAATAGCTTAACAGTATCGGAAAAAACTCCCTCGGAATCGAAATACTAAAGTAGACGAAGCATTTCTGGACTCAGTTGACCTAAGTCATTACGTTGGAGAAATTTTAAGAAAAAGCGAATATTGAAATCGTACACTGTGTTTTCTTTATGTGAAGAACAAAGTATTTCATAGTTTACTGGGGTTTTGTTTTTTCAAAAGCGGCTTTAAATCTGAGATGAATTCTTTCAAGGTGTCTGATTAAATTATTTCGCTTTCCATATTCCTCTCTCATTTTAGGGAAAATTCAACCTTAAAGAATTTCTTACCGAAAATATTTTAGTTTTATTCTCTCAAGATATGAAAATTAATTATAATGAAATCCATCCGTTTTTCTTTAAGAATTTTCCTGAAAATAAGCCCTTGTCTGATTAGAGTCGATAGCGTTTCGTCACGAAATGACAAGATAAGGGTATAGTCACCGTGAAGCGCTGACACATGGTGACACTCCAACACGTGTTGTGATAAGGGTCATGCATTGGTCACAGTATGCAAAGGAAACGCTTAGTGAACTTTAGTTCTGTTCTAAGTTTGAATAAAGTAAGACGTCATCAAGTCTTTCAAATTCTGTTTCCATCAGCTGGCTAACGTTATTTTATTTTTTCCACATTTATTCATTGGGAAAGAAGCAGTATGAATCTTCCAGACGTTTCTGTTTCTTTCGTTAAGAAGCAGTGTGTCGGTTCCCCCAGCTGTTCAAATGCTTCAATTCCATCTGAAAATTGTGATGAGTTTTCATTCGTCCCCACTTGTGTTCTGGAGGTTCAACCTGAGAAAAGCTGTCCTATTGGATTCAGGCTGGAATCAATTACAGAACATTATTTTCATTTAGGAGGAAATCTTTTTATGACTGTTACCGTATTTTCTTCTGTAATCAAAGTTCATGTTAGGGAATTCAAGTGGACTGGAGAATTGTTAATGTAGTTCTTTTTTTTTTTTTTAATTGGCAAGTGAGAAGGTCAGTTTGTGAATATTTATTATTTATTGAAATATTAAGCGTAAATATTTTTTAGTTTTGAGGCATACATTTAAAGAGTAATTTTTTTTTAATTAAATTTTAAGTGAAATTACTTTTTTATTGAAATGAGACAAAAATTTAAGCTTTCAATAATTTTAAAAAGTAAGAGAAATTTCTTTTTCGAAATGTTTAAAACAGTAGCCGGATGAATGCTATTGTATTAATGGGGAACTAGTGCTTTTTTGCTAGACTTTTCTTAAGAAAATTTGGGTATTGTTATTGGAAATGGGCCTGACGTTTTCAATTAGGTGACCAATCGGGGGATTTCTGACTTATCTGAGAGCAATGCTTTGCAGTGTTGAGCCGAAACCAGAGTACACGACTTATTTTCGGGGAGTCTGAAATGTTTCAAACTCACTCGCTTTATTCTTTGAGTTGAAAAGAAGAAGCGCTCTCACTGAAGACCCCCTAGCATGGAAAAACTAAACAGTCTGTGTCGAACACATGTGGAAAAGGGAAGATTTCAGAAGAGTTCCTCTCTACAATCATGGGGAAAGAACTGCTTGGAGAAATAATGATTTCGATTACATAAATTCAGAAAGGAATGTAGTTTTTTTTTTTTATTGGCAAGGTAGAATGTGAGTTTTTGAATATTTATTATTTATTGAAATATTAAGCGTAGATATTTTTTAGTTTTAAGGTATAAATTTTAAGAGTGATTATTATTTTTTAAAATTAAATTTTAAGTTAAATTATTTTTTTATGGAAATGAGTCAAAATATTAAGCTTTTCAGGAATGTTAAAGTAAAAGTGAGAATGTAAACTTCTTTTTTGAAATGTGTAAAACAGTAAAAGGATGAATGCAATTGATTTAATGGTGAACTAGTGCTTTTTTGCTAGACTTTTCTTAAGGATATTTGGGTATTGTTATTGGAGATGGGTCTGAAGTTTTCCATTAGGCAACCAATCGGGGCGGAATTCCGACTGGTCTGAGAGCAATGCTTTACTGTATTGAGTGGAAACCAGAGTACACGGCTTATTTTCGGGGAGTTTGAAATGTTTTAAACTGACTCGCTTTATTTTTTGTGTTGAAAAGATGAAGCGCTCTCACTGAAGACCCCCTAGCCTGGGAAAACTAAACAGTCTGTGTTTCATAAAAATTTCTTTCCTAAGACATTTTTAGTACATCCATTTTCAAACTCATCTATTTTAAACTTTCAGGAACTTGCTGTGACTGTTTCTACTGCATTCTGTTTTCTACCTTTTTCGTTTTCAACTGAATCGAAAATAGACCTTTTAAAATATTTTCCTTGAACGAAAACGTGCTTCTTAAATTTCATAGTTACCCATGTTATTCAATGGGAATTTCACCGTTTTTACTGAAAAGTGTGTCATCAAAACCGGCCCTAAGAAAATATGAAGTGTTGCATTTTTAACCCTAGGAAAGAATGAACTTTTCCGAGACGAACATTACCTGTTTTCAACATTTTCAAAACGAACCTTATCTGTTTTCAACTTTTCCTAAAACGATCTTTGCAAACATCTTTCAATTAAAATTTAAACCCTTCTCAATATGAACTTAGGAATGCATTTTAAAAAAAAGAGAGAGAGAAAAAATCCACTCAAAAGAATGATACTTTATGAAAAATAGATTAAGAAAAAGTTTTAAATTACGTAGGGAAAATTAAGAAACGAAAGACGATATGAAGTAGAAAAAGAATAAAGTTTAAATGAGGAAATATAGAATTTGATGCGAAAAGAGCCACTTAATGCTTTGAACAAGGGAAACTTGTTTGAGTAAAAAAATCTTATTCTTATGATTTCTTTAAGAAAACTGACATTTTCAGTACATTTATGCTTTTCTATGAAAGTTTTTCTCAGAGGACTCCATTAAGTTGATCTCAAGTCTTTGAAGTAAATGGGAAGAAAAATAACATGTCTATGTGTTATGAGAAAATGAAAGAATTTCCTTAAGACAGCGTGAAGTGAATTGAACATCAATCAGTTGTATAATGTTTTACTATCGTAATATGTACATACATTTTGGGTTAATATCTTCTAAAGTTAGAAAGAAAAATATATGAATAAAAAAAAATAACAGCTCCTTAGATTTACAAAGAGAATATTATGAAGTAGAAAGAGGGATGGAATGCTTCGAATAGGAATTTCTTGTTTCATTGAAGGGATTCTTATTTTGGAATTTTTTTTTAAAAGAGAAACTATCATTTTTAGAACATTTCTGGGGGAGTCGAACTTGGACATTTAACAAAATTCTTGGATATATAGGAATTTGAGGAAAGTTTATGGAATGAAACATGAAGAGAAAGAAATGGGTTAAAAGACTTAACATTCAAGCTTCGTCCATTTTTTTGGTTCCTCCTACAATTCTGGGGAAATTTTGCGTTTTGGGGAGAACTCGTGTTTTTGTTTTTTTTCAAAATCAACCCTTTAGAAGTTTTTAAGATAGAAAAAATATTGACTAAGGGGAATCTTAAGTAATACAAATCCTGACTTGAAGCACTTTTAAGTAAGAAAATATTTGTCTGAAGTTATTTTTCAATGTATAAGCATTTACATCTGACTAATCGTCCGTCCGAAATTGAATCCTGGGGAGGCTTGAGTTATGAGGTTTTGAATTACGACACTAGCTTTCTACCTTCCTTGGAAACAGTGGACTAAATCAGGGTCTGCTTATTTCCCTTGTAGTGGTTCACTACGTATCTCTAAAATCTTGAATGAACTGCAAAGTTCAAACGCTCTGTCCCATTGAGTCACCAGTTTTAGATTTTTGTCATCTTAGACAGTTTAAGTTCGCTCAGAAAACTATGCTTTTGCAAGCTTGAGTTTGCGTTCAAAGTTCAAAACCAGAATTTAGTTTAATCTACCAAGCAAAGGGATTTCATGTCATATGAGGTTTTCCAGCAAGCAGTAGACGCGTGAAAACAGTCGCACAAGATAGTCATTTTCTGGTAAAAGAAGGGAGATTTCAAAGTTTATTTTATGGGGAAAGTGTAAAAGCACTCTTCGTTCACTGGAGAGAGCGTAAAACACTCTTCTTTCACTGGAGAGAGCGTAAAAACACCTTCTTTCATGTTTTAATTTAAACCTCGAGGAATTATTATCTAACTATGAAAAGGAAGTTCTAAAGATTTAGGAGCATTTACACTAAAATCCTACAATGACTTTATTTGAAATAGGGAAGAATCGGCCTCTTAGAGACTAAAATGCGTCTGAAGATTTTTTAGATACATTTCCGTTCAAAAGTAAAGTCGAATGGAAAAATAAGATTAAATCGATAGGAAAAGATTGATAGGTTGAATCAGAAAAAAAAACTAAGAAAAAAAAAGAAGTTTTATAAAAATAAACCAAAGTTTTAAGAATCACACAACACTGAATAGAAGGAAAAATATAATAAGTAAAATAAGGGGAATACGATATTTTCACTATGAGAGTTTGGAAACACCTGCTTTTCTTACGAATTAGTAAAAACGTGAAATAAAAATGTTTAGAGGAAGTACGGACTTAGTCACTATGTTTCCAGAATGAAAGCTTTTTCTGCTGAGACAATGAATAAAAAATACGATAATGAAAACCTAATTAAAACGAAGGAAAAGGTCAATGAAACTAAACGTCTAAAGAAAAAAATGCAGCAGGCACAGAAGTTAAAAATGATGGGACAGATACGGGAGAACTGGACATTTAGTGAAAGAAATATACGCGAAGTTTTGAAACATCTCAATTTAAAGCGAACTAAATGAGGGAAAGGAATGAGATTATGGGAGTTCTTATTAACTTTGATGAGGTGAGGAAACAATAAAAATTTAGTTATACATGAAATAAAGTAAAAAAAAATAGCTCGTTTAAGAATATGATTTTTGGTGAAAGTATGAAATTTTAGTTGAAATGTCATGACCAGCATTTCGAAAAGAAATAGATTGAGTCGATATGTATGAAAAAGAAGTAAGAATTTCTTTATTTTCGCTATGGGTGCGGGGAATAGCTGCTTTTCTGGTGAGTTAGTAAAACGTTAAAAAAATAATGTTTAGGGAAGAACGGAATTACTCGCTTTGCCTCAAGAATGAATGTTTTTTCGGACGAGACAGAAAAATATACAGCCCAAAGAATACAAATTTTATCGTAAGAAAAAAGGTTTTAGATTGTATGTCTTGACAATGAATGCTTTCCTGTTGGGGCAGTCCATGAAAATTACAGCAAACTAGGAAAGAATAAAAAATGCATATTTGACATACATGCAAGATTTGAGGAATGATTTGTGACATCCAAAATAATCGTTTGCCGAAATAAAATGAAAAAAAATGTCTGAATAGAAGGACTCATAAGTTTGACCAAGTAAGAAAAAATTACTGACATACTGAAAAGTTTTACGAAATTTCAGAAAAAAAGATAAAGTGAAACAGCGAAATTGGGAAGCTATAATGATATGCGAAATAAAGTAAGAAAATATTGTTTCATCAGAATTTTAACTGTGAAAGACCTGTAGAGTTCTTGAACACACGAAACAATTACGAGAAATCAATATTGCAAAGGCGAAAGACTCAGAATTAGCATAAAGTCATTTCACAAAAAAACGACAAAGTCCAATATTTACTGCGAACAGGAACGAAATCGTTTCTAAAAAAGCATTTCCTCGCCTCATGATCTGTAATAAAATTGAATAAAGGAAAAAGAAAAGTTCCCCAGAAAATTCATTACATCTACACGAAAAAACTCCCTCAAAACATACAAAAAATACCAAAAAATACATAATGAAATAACGTAGAAGTTATTTAAAAAAAGAAAAATAGAGTGAATACGTAGTACACGAGACCACCTGACCAATGTTTTGAAATCAAATCATCGTGAGTTAGGACCTTGCTAAAACTATCAGAGCATTTTTATTCCATTGGAAAGAAAATTCCCCAGCATCGTTACGTAAAAATTTCCTCCGGAAATCACGCTTGAAAACCACTGGATTAAATACAAAAAATCCGAACGGACCCCACTCGGTTGTTGCCATCCCTCAAAATCAAATATCCATCGAAAGTTCCAAGAAGCACCGCCAGGGGGCAGCACATCGATTTTACATCCCCTTTCCCACTCGGTCGTTGCCATCCCCCAAAATCAAAGATCCATCGAAAGTTCCAAGAAGCACCGCTAGGGTGCAGCACATCGAATTGACATCCCCTATATCCGCCCCCTTTACCACTCGGTCGTTGCCATCCCTCAAAATCAAAGATGAATCGAAAGTTCCAAGAAGCACCGCTAGGGGAAGCACATCGAGTTGACATCCCCTATATCCACCACCTTTCCCACTCGGTCGTTGCCATCCCTCAAAATCAAAGATGCATCGAAAGTTCCAAGAAGCACCGCTAGGGGGCAGCACATCGAGTTGACATCCCCTATATCCACCCCCTTTCCCACTCGACCGTTGCCATCTCTCAAAAACAAAGATCCATAGGAAGTTCCAAGAAGCACCGCTAGGGGGCAGCACATCGTGGGGATGATCACGTGACAAAAATTCTGACAAGGGGACAGCTGGGGCAGCCTTGGGACATCCACGGTGACAGCCGGGGACAGCCTCGTGGACAGCCAATGTTAAGTCTATGGGGGGCTGTCCCTGCGTCGAAGGTCTCCCTTTTCCTCTACTTATGGGCAAGATTTAACGGGAGATTTGTGTTTTTTCCAATCGCTACGGGATATTTTTGTATCACTTTTCAAAACTTTCATTAAAGGCCTTATTCTTATCATTCAGAAATGTCTTGCTTCATTGCGATTTTACAACGATAATATTTGATACATCTGTAACGCAAAACATAACTTTCGTACATTTTCAAATTTTGAATTCTACGCTGGAATTCGTTCTTATACAAGAATAGACATTAAAAGAAAAGAACGTTAAGTACAATTAGCATAGGTCGTTTCGAGATGTCCTTACGAAGGTCTACATCTGAAAAAGGAGTTAGAACTTCTGTAACAGATTTGGAATTTCAATTAATCCACCTCGTCACTAATTTTAATATCAAAACAGAAAAGTATATACGGAGAAAAATATTTCATTTATTCAAATATGCAAGTAGAATAATAATAATAAGGGGAAATCATAACGCAACTCTTATTGTTCAATCTCTTGATCAATAGCTTTTGCTAATGAATGTGAAAAATGTAGTTTATATCACAAATGGCAGAAATGGTTTTTGCTACTTCAATGGCTGTTCTGCAGTCAAATTTGTTCAAGAACACCTTAGTAGGGTTAATACCCAAAGGCTAGTTTTAACTCACGCACCATTGAAATTTATATGCAAGCATAATTTTAACAATTTTCTTTTGGAATCAGAAGTTTCAGGGCGAAGAAAAGTGTTTGAGTAGAATTCGTTTTCTTAGGAGTTAATAATATTAACACTTCAGTAAGTTGTGGAAAAGAACGCAGTATTTCTCTCTTATTTGGAAACATGTATACGCTTACACTCGGCAACAGAAGCCAATTCGTTTCATAAAAATGAGAGGTACTTTTTAAAGTAGAGTCAGCAAGCATTAGACAATGAATTAAAAATACGGGAAGTTTGGCGTTTCAGGACTCTTACTATCAAGGGTGATAGTTTAGTTTGTCTGCCATATAAAGCAGAGGAATCGAAGCTCCTTGAATAATTACATTTGCATTCCATTAAGCTAGTTCCTTGAAACATGATATTTAACATTTTCCTTTAATATGTCTAATAAAGATAAAATATTCACCTTCGCTGAGCTACAAAAAATCACCCTATTTTCGCACGTAAGATTAATAAAGCTGCGGACATTCAGTGCATGAGAAATCGTGGTTAACCATTCGCATTTTGTTAAAGACTTCATTTGACAGTAATTTTTCATTGCCCTTTTCTCAGAGCGCTGCAAATGTATCACCCTAGTTTTACCATTGCTTGGCATATAGGGTAGTTTCATATAGAGTGATGTTCTTGTATGTCCCTGCACTAAACAATAAAGTAGGTTGTTGTGAATGGAGCTTGAACACGATGGTACCTTACCTTATTTCGACTACTTAGTGAGCAAATCGCCTGACAACCGCCTTCGAACAGGCGGTTGTCAGTCTGTTATAAACCCAGGTCCGTCCCCAATCTGATGCTCTGCCTATCATTCTGTACTGATGATTACAAGACAGCCTCATCCGTTGTCGAAATAGAAGAGCCTTCCCCGTATCCTTCGATGTTGGTTCTAGGCAATGCGAACTAAACAACATCGTCGAATCGGCCACTCCGAGGAAGAATACACCTCTAACCACATGCATAACTTTTTCGGAAAAGCCAGAACCAGCCGTTCTAATCTTTCTATGCCCAACTTCGCTACCTAGGCTCTATTCCCTACATACCAAATGTTTCCTATTAACTCAAAAGCGTGCTCAGGAGGATGAACTTCGGCGTCGGCATAAATGGTATGCGGCATCTTTAAATACTGTGCTTAGGATAAATATTTACAAGCCCCTCTTCCCAATGAGGCAGGTGTTTATATCATCCCACTGAAATATCCGGACGGCTCCAGGTGATACTATATCGGAAATCACCAAACATTTGTTTAGAATTAAAGTCAGAGATCATAAAAGAAAAAGAATGGGAAAATAACCGTAGCCCTATTCAGAGAAGTCAAGTTCAAGTCCGCTGATCCTATCTGAAATAACATTAAGTAATTAGCTTCATACTTCAAACTCAAATTTACTGCCATTCGCGATATCTAAGAGATCATAACCAGCAGCGAGGCTTGCACTGATAGCGTCTTTCTAGAGTTGACACGCATTTGGAATAAGTTCTTCAAGTAATGCAGCGTTTCCTCCTACGGTACCACGTGCCCAACCAACGTAACTCCTCGCTTCTTCGAATGAAAAATCACATTTGCGTCTATTGATTTATCAAACAATCAAGTCACCACCTTCAAATTGTGGAAGTGTTCTACTATTCAGTTTGAATTTAACTGTATATCTTCCTTGAAAAAGCCATCTGGTTGATGTACGAAAGTTTGGAAACTTTGATTTCTATTATACTCCAAGAAATCCGGATTCTTATTTTAAACATTTGGCATATTATTCGTAGTTAACAATTCTTATAAACTTGTGGTCCCTTCTTTATATTTGTAGTTATTTCTCCAGCCAATAGCAAATCGACTTCTAGCGAACTCAATCCGCAAAGTTCGGCAACGATCGAAATCAGGAATCATCAGTTTTACACAAACTGCTCAACTTAATAGCAAGCAATTGGTACAAGATCTCAGCTTAGACAAACACAAATTTTAAAACAGAATGTTATTAGATATATAAAAGAATTTTTCAAAACTAAAAGCGGACGTGAAACAGATTCTTCAGCAAAACTTCAGTCCGTGTGATTGTACAATGAAACAGGATTTTTTTCAGAAGGAAAAATGATAGACGAATTTAGAAACTTGCACACTGTATAGATGATATTAACAGAAATGTGCGGAAAATTAAGTCTTGTAGTATCTTACGTTTGCCTGTTAGGAAAAGAAATAAAAAGTTATCGAAGAATATTTGCAGAAATTATTGCCGTCATCTCTGTCCAACTGGTAAAACTGAACTTTTCTTTACCCACAGAACGCAAGATTCGAATCGATAATCGCTAACTAGATTTAGTTGCTCAGTGGACCATTTGTTAGCCTCCGTGGACTCGTTGTTCCTTAAATATCAGAAAATTGGAAAAACGTGAGTACCGTATTTGAAATAAAACTCATTCTGTGAGTTGAGTCTAAATGTTGAAAAATTTCACATCCTTTAATTCTGTTTTTTGTTTAATGCTCTTCTGTTTGGAGTAGGCATGTGCAGATTTCTGTCGCAGATAGTGAGTACAGAAAAGGTGGACAAAGATAAAAGTCCAGGGTAATTATTAAGATACCAATCGACACAAAAGAAGGCCGATTTTACTTTTTCTTCTTTTTTAACGCAGGAAGGGTGGAATGTTTTTCATCATTAGGCCCCTACCCTCACTCTTTAATTAACGTTTGGCATATTACTACATGGCAGCTGACTCATATAAAAATTGAAATGAGAGTTCATATTTGATTAAACTATAATCCTACCGTCGTACATTTAAAATGCACGTCTCAAGCGAGAGTTTAAATACTGGTTAAATAAAACTAGATTCACTTTTCTCCAATGAGCAGTCATTGTGAGCGGAAACGCAATCTTTGGTAAAAAATTTCCTTTACAAAAGAAGTCTTATTTCTATTGTCAAATTTTAATGCATGAAAGCATTCCTACAAAATTCATGAAAAACCTAGTCTTGAAAAATTTTATTTTATAAAATTTATATAAATTTTAAACCAAAAATTATAAAAACACACCATTTTCTGAAGGTGCAAACCAGACTGCTGGTATTTTATTCAATTGGACGCTGTGAAATCTCCTTGTGGTTCCACGATTTGCTTTCAACTCAGGTGTCACATAAGAGGAATTAAAACCTTTTCTTTAGATTATTAAAAAAATAGCGTTTCAGTGACGTTTTTTAATAAATTGGAATCCTGAACTTTTCTTGCAGCATTTTCTGTGAAAAAGAAAGAATTTATATAAAGATTTATTTTATTCTGCTTTTAGAAAACGTATCAATGTGTCAAGAAAACGTGTCAAGATATTGTTTTCGGATTGACACATCAAAAAGCTACACAATTTTACACCGATGAGCCATTACATTATGACGACCTACTAATAAGATGTAGGACTCCTTTTAGCCAGCGAATCAGCAGCCACTCGGCAAGGCATCGATTCGATGAGATGGAAATAGGTATCCTGGGGTATATGGTACTATAATATCAACAGCAGGTCCTCGAGTTCCTGCACAATTCGGGGTGGTGGTAACTCAGCGCGAACCCGCTTTTCCAAGTCGAACCACAAATGTTCTATTGGGAGCATGTCAGGTGAATTTGGTTGCCAGGGAATCAGAAGAAAGTCACTGCCATGTTCCTCGAACCACTCCTTGATGATTCTGGCAGTGTGGCGTGGCGTATTATCCTGTTGGTAATGGCCATCACCAACAGAGAACACAGTTGCCATGAATGGGTGAACTTGGTCCGCAACGATGTTCAGATACCTGGCAGCTGTCAGGGATTCTGCTATTGGGATAATGGAGCTTAAAGTGTCCCAAGAAAACATCGCCCGCAGCATAACACCACCGCCGCCGGCTTGTTTCCGCCCAGCAGTGTATCCAGGTGCCATAGCCTCCGTTGGTAATCGGCGTATCCGCAGTCGGCCGTTTACATGCTGCACCTGGAATCTTGGTTCGTCAGACCAGGTCACTTTCTTCCAATCATCCAATCTTGATGATATTAGACTCATTCCATGTGTTGTTGGTGATGACGTGCAGTGAGCATGGGGACCCGCTGGGTCTTCGGCTACGCAAGCCCATGCGCAGAAGGCTGCAATGAACAGTATGCTGTGACACATTGCCCTGATTACCACTGTGATAACTGCGGGTGATTTACCGCACTGTGTCCTTGCGGTAGCTGTGCACAATGCTTGACCGTCTCGGCTCCCTTCTGGCATCAATGAGCTGCAGACAACATACGGCTTGACGACGGTTCGTCGTTTCGCTCTCTGTGCACCATTTTTGATACGTACTCACTACAGCGGCACGTGAAAAACCCAAGAGCCGCGCCGTTTATGAGATAATAGTTCCGAGGCGCCGGGCCATCAGAATTTGTCGTTTTCAAACTCCGATAAATCGGCAGCTTTTCCCATTATGACTCCAAACACTCTACTAACTGAAAGCTGGTCCTCCGGTTGTAGATATACTGTTCTGGGAACTTAACCTGCGCCACCGTTCGGTCCCCAGGCGCGCTCATTTCTATAGGCTGGGGGTTGTCATAATGGAATGGCTTATCGGTGTATGATTTAAGACATATCACCGGTTGACGAATCCGCAAATCAGTAGACCTGCTGTATAATATAAAAGTAGCAAATTTTTAATATCCGGAATAAATTGTAGCTCCAGGTATGATCTAATATTTGTTCTTTAAGTTTAAAAAAACAGTCAACAATTTTAAAAATAATAAATTTTTCTAAACAAAGAGTAAAGTTTATCCATTGAAATATTAAATATGGTTCTAAGAAAATACTTGATTTACATTTGCAAAATTTTGCAAATAGTTATTTTTTCAAATAGCATCAGCGATTTGCACCTACTTTCGTGCACTTCATTTTGAGGTTGTACGTGTATATAAGGTAATAGGATTTTGAATTTTCATTTTATTTCTCTAAATCCAAATGTTATCATAATTTTGAAACAAATATTGTAGTTCACATTCATTTTAAACACTGTCTTGAAAAAACATGTGTCCGGAGAAATTACATTGCGTTGCACTAATTGTTTTTACTCCTAAATAACATTTACAGTAAATGGTATCTTTTTTTCAAAAAAGTTAGAAAGAGATGTTTATCCTCAATCCTAGCAATTTCCTGTGTCTATTAACATGTGGTGCTTAAGGTCAGAAACCTAAGGGCCTCTGGTAATGAAACAATATTCTAAAACTGATCGTTTCGATTCTTTTTTTCTTATTTTCGTCCTAAAATTTAAGGAATTCAGATTTAAAATGTTTTCAGAGAACGTTCGAAAAAAAAATAGATCACACCGTATCCATAAATTTAACTGAATGGATTTTATTTGCTTCCGAAAAACAAAAATTCACGTTCTACCATGGAAACTGGAACTATATAATAACGAAAAAAAAATGGTTTTGTAGCTTTTTTTTTCTCTGAGCATTAAGGTTGTATGTGAAGACAAAGGTCACATGCTATGAACGATGAAATACATTTATTACATAAAATCATTGCTCAGCTCACCATTCCTTTTCTGTTTTTCTTTTAAATCCTCCTTATTTTCCACAAGAAGGACTGTGTAAATGCAATTTCAACTTGAAATGATGTGCAGGTAGGATTACGTTCAGATAAAGCCTGTGAGAAAAAAATCGCGTGCGTTTTAGAAGCCTTAGAAAATATAATTTGGCAACTGGAGGGAGAAAACGCAAACATAATACCTTAATCACATATCAAGCCGTACTCACGACTGAAAAAAAACTGAATGAAATACCTTTCGTTATTCACTGTAAAGAGAAACATACAAAAATGACCAGGCCAGGAGGAACTGACTTTTTTTCTCTTTTCTTTTTTTTGGCAAATACATGATTTCGCATTATCTCTGCTTTCAATATACTTTAACTGGTGGGCAGCATCCAGGGTGGAACACGTCTTCCAAACATTTACTGTTTTCAAAGTTTCCAATTTTGCCACTATGCAGCGCAAGAGAGTTTTAATGATTTTTTTTATTAGAACTTTAACGACCACCGTGAGAAACTCAATGGGCATCTTATTATTTTGGTCTTCATCTGTTATTGATCTGAATACTTTTATTTATACTATGTCGTCTAAATTCCCTTCTATAAATTTTAACATTGAACATGAATCTGATCTAACATTATCTTTCCTCGATATTTTGATTAGACGTGAAGCTAATAACTACAATATTATCACTTCAGTATATCGAAAACCTACTGCTTCATTCTCTATGATCCCTGAAGCATCTTCTCACCCCATATCTCAAAACTTTCCTCACTTCGTTTTATGTTAAATCGTGCAAAAACACACTCTTCAACCCTCGAGCTATACAATGCAGAAATTGGAAAAATCAGGGACCAGCCTTTGGATATACACCACATACTGTCAATAGGATTCTACAAAAAATTCTAAAAGGTACCACCTGCTCCTTAATTAACATTAATGTACGTGACATTCGCTACGTGGGATCTGTACCTTATATCTCGATTGTTATAAACAATCTGAAAAATATTTGTAAACCTTTTGATCTTAATTTTGGAATAAAAACACGCAATATTTACTCCATCATAAAAAAAGACAGAGATCCCGTACAGCTATCAGACAAACATGGAATCTATACAGTACCTCTCAAAGCTATCGAACCTGGAACGAAGGACTTACTCTATATCGGTTCAACAACTCGTAATCTGAGTACTCGCCTTAAAGAACACAAATATAATATAAAAACTTGTTCTTCCAATACAGCAATGTCACGTTTACTCCTTAACGAACCTTTTCAACCATTGTGAGAAAAAACCAAAATTCTCACCACTCCCAAATCTAAGCATCTAACCCTACTTACTGAGAGTCTGCTGATTTTCACTCATCGCCACCAATGCTGTAACGACGATTACCCGAGTTTCATTCATAATCCCTGGAGATTTTTGCTACAGATAGCAGCTTCTAAAAACATTTTTATAAAATTTGAATAATAACACACTCACCTGTTTGAACTTTTATGTCTCTGTAGTGCGCATGCCTTCATTACATCCTACGTCATTTGTGTATCTCATCCCACTGTGTATATATCCTGCTGATCTAACCATCAGAAGTACACCTGAGGACGGATCCGTTGCGGATCTGAAAGATTCTAGTGTGCCTTTTATGTGAATGCTTGACTAAGGTGTTTTTATATTAAAGATTTTTAAACTATTTTATCGTGCATAGACGTCAATGTACTTACATTAATTTTCAACCTCCTGCACGAAGTGTTTTTACGGACTCTACGGACAACATGCATGCCTCACTGGAATTCGAACCCGGATCCCTTTCGGACGAATCATCAGAGGCCATCGCTTAGACCACCGCGCCAGCGGAGTGGCTTTTAATGTTTGCAAAACTATTTGTAGCGTTACAAAAATTTCTGAAAAGTGGCCTTACTCGGTTTTCCACTGAAAGCCCCAATTAAATAAACCTGTCGAAATGTACACTAGTCGGATTTTAACATATGGGCACTAACATGACTACGAGTTATATTTGTTTACAGAAAATTCAATATTGTTTCCCGAAACAATTTACCATTATGACGGTTTTTGTGTGAAATATTTTCTTCAAAATGTTGCAAATGTTGTGATTATCTAGGACAGAAAAATAGCTTTTTGTGACCTACCTAATGCCAAAATGAATCAAGAAGATTAAATTTGCTCCTCGTAACAAAAAGTAGTAAGTTATCAGGATAATTAATGTCACCTCCTCTTGCTCAGTTCGGAAGTTATCGTGCTCCCTATTACACGTAAGTAGAACGTCGGCACAGATTCTCGGAAAAGGCGTATTTCTTCTTGTCTTCCGTACTTACTGATGAATCAAACTCGGATAAATGTCTTCATTTCATTTGCCCAGAAAGACGTGCGTCATCATTTTGGAAATAGTTATCAATTTAGTTCCACTGAAAGTAAAAAAAGAACAGATGAAGTGCCATGGGAGGAAAAGTCACTCCATGACGATTCGATGCATCAAACTGGACAATTAGATGGAAGCCAATGCTTCTGACCACACGACAACGAGAGCTGACCAGCTGCTTATATCGCAAAACTTATACCCGCAAGACGTTGCGCCTTATATTCAGTGGAACAAGAAGATGATGAATAAAATCCATAAGTTTAAAGAATGTAAACAGAAATGTTGTTATGATGTGGGAATTTCGTTTCCAGAATCAGGAACGAAGCGTCCTAGTATCCAGTATAAACAATAGAAACAATTTGAATAAAGTAGAAAGAATTAATTTCAATATAAAATTGTATGAAATTGCACTCTTCTTAAAGAAGGGGTTCATCTTTGTTCCATATTGGACATCGTAATGTATCACGTGATAGTCTGCTTTGTGGGAGAGCAGATGTTAAAGCCATTAGCAAAAGAGGCAAACTCAGCCCTTGATACATCGGCAATGGCTACAAAATGCTACGAGGTATATTGACGGAGCTTTCTGGCGAATGTGAAGAGACAGGAAGGATCTTGACTTCGCTAAAATCAGCAAAACCTAGGATCATTGTCATTTTTTTGAATCTGGTTGCATTACTGTTTTAACGTAGTGAATCATTTTTTTTCTATTTTAGAAGCTACCTTCTGCATAAGAATAAATGTTTTATTACTAACGGCACTATTTCTCTTATTTTAAACTTAGAAGTTGCTTTCAAACAACAACAATGGATGGCAGTGCTTTATATGCTTGAAATTCTTCGAATATTAACATCGAGAGTAAATGTGCTTGTGTAGTTGCGAATCTGTGGAGTTTATAGTTTTCTGTCGGAAATTATGAGGAAATAAAAGGAAATAATGGAGAAAAGCATCCCCCCTTGTTCGCTAAGATTATTGAAGGAACAATATAAAGATATAGTCCGATACTTCCAGGATTCTTAGTATTGTGATTATCCGTGGCTGAGTTGCGGAGAAAAAACGAAGAGACGTTTTACTGTTGGCCGTGTCTTCTGTTTTTCTCTTGTTTTGCTTTTTTTCAAAAACAAACATTTATACTTAATAAGCTGCACACCACTTAGGTAGTTTTAGAACCATTGAAATAACCTCTAACCTCATGAAATATCTCCTGGGCAAGTAATTTCGTTAATGATCAGATTAAGTTTCTTAAAAACAAACAACAGAGTAATAGAGATATGTTTGACTGCATTTTAACTTTCGCGTTTAGTTTCTTAATCACTTTTATACTCTCTTACCAGAGAATGATATCACTGCACTACATATTGTAAGGATACTAGTAAGAAAGATGGACTGGATGCCAAGGAACAGGAAAATATCCTGAAGAAGACAAAGTATTTGAGCGGATGAAATTCGAAAGCATGCCGGAGTGACATGGAGGAGACTGACTCATGACAGATTGTTATGGATGAAACTTGGGAAAGCCTTCATCCCGCAGTGGATTTATAAACCATGATGATGATACTTCGTAAATGATTTCTGATATTATCTATTGCCGAAATGAATGACTTTATTGTTTTCAGTAATGTATTCAGAAAAAGTGAATATATATATGTTCAATTTTTTTTTCATATGTACAAAAATTTCGGCATATGTAAAAATCCTCTCTCTACTGTTCGGAGAGAGGAGAAATAAAATAAATATAATTGACATATTTATTTCTAATCTTCACTTTACTTATTTTTTATCTTGCGTTATTCTCGAATGTACAATGTTTCTTTTTCTTTAGTATGTGTTAGTTTAGTACAATATTCTTGGGAATGTGAAAACAATATTAATTTCAAATAACTGGTATATGCACTTTTTATCATCAATAGCAGGCAAAATCTCTTCACGTAAACACATCCAGCCATTCTATTTTATCCGTGGTGATACTCATTTTCTTTCACGAGTACCAGAAACTTTAAGACGCTATTCTTGCGAATTATGAAATAAATAAAATTATTACCTTTATTATTCGTAATTTAGGAATGGTGTTTGGCTAAACGTAACGTTACTGGTGACAATTACATTCAATCATTATAATTTCTTCTGTAATTTCAAAAATGCTTCGTAAGTCACATGTGATAGATAAAACACATAAAATTTCTCATACTTATGAGAATAAGAAATAATATTATTTTCAAAGTTCCGATCTTTATTTTCGTTAAATACCCATCGACACAAACATGTGGTTTAGAAAAAAATGAGAAAATTCTGTTTTTTACCAATGATTAAAATCACATTGTGAACCATTAAGTCGTTCATACTGTATCACAAGAGAATTTCAGTATTGAGTGTTTATTTTATTTTATTATGGATAAATGTCGAATCAAAAGCAAAAGTAGCATTTCATTAGGAAAGTCTAGTACATTACATATATCCGCTTTTGAATCAACAAAATTCAGTTGATGCTTCAAGATTGGAGTCCGTGCGGTTAGAGTATGTCCTCTTGTACCAAACTTAAACTTTTTCCGAGTAAGAATGCATTCTTATAGGAGTGACACTACATGCTGTCTTCATCGCTTTTTTCGTTTCCGTTAAGTCTGCAAAAATATCAGCCTCAGTTATTTCATTGGAGACTAGGACATCTCCCGAAACAAGCCTTTCACTTCCATGTTGTAAACGTCGTCAGCTCGATATCGCGACGGTGTCCCTTCCAAAGTTTGTTGCAAACATTTTTGAATCGACTCCTGAATTTCTCCAGTCATGATTTTTTCAACAACACCATAACGTGGTTTAACCCACTACAGCCATCCAGACCTTGTAGTAACATGATTTTATTACATTGAGAGGCAAAATCTTATGCTTTCTGTTACACTACTGTATCAGAGACCAATGAAGTGCTTTTTCCACTTCATCGAGACCTACAGTATGTTTAGCACCAACGGCGTTTGGGTCTTTGTCAGATTCCATTTTTTACGCTTTCCAACCGTAGGTTGAAGAAGCGTTAATGCTTTGTCCGTCCGTCTGTCCGTCCGTCCGTCCGTCCGTCCGTCCTCACGATAACTGGCGTAAAAATGGTTCGATTTCGATGGAATTTTTTTACGCTTTCCAACCGTAGGTCGAAGAAGCGTATATGCTCCAGCATTTTCTGTCCGTCTGTCCGTCCGCCCGTCCGCACGATAACTGGGCTAAAAATGGTTCGATTTCGATGAAATTTTAGTATGTTGTAGGGGACCACCTGGGGACGAACCTTGTTGAAAATGGGACAAATGGGGTCAAAGGTCGCGACGTAGGAGCGGGATCCCTTCCATTTCACTTATGCGTCGTAACTTGCGTAAATATGGCTTGATTTCAATGAAATTTTACTATGCGGTAGAGGACCTCCTGGACACAAACCCTGTTTAAAATGGGTGAAATAAGGTCAACGGTCAGGACATAAGAGCGGGATGCATTCCATTGGCCTTATGCGTCATAACGTGCGTAAAAATGGTTCGATTTCGATGAAATTTCAGTATGTGGTAGGGAATAACCTGGGGACGAATCCTATTGAAAACAGATGAAATGGGGTCAACGGTCAGGACATATGATTGCGATTCATTCAATCGCCCTTGTCCCATATTATTAAGGTGGACGTCAAGTAATTTTGCTTCCTATACTTCCAATGGAAAAAAATTTTGTACACATTTCCTTCACAATTAATGTGCTCCCAGGGATGAAAATTTGAACATCGATTAAAATAACTTCATATTATAACTTGGAATACTTAATATTTTCTAAAACATAAACATAATATTATTAAAAATCAATAACTTTTCCTTTGGTGGTGTTCAAACCAGAAAAAGCATGGCGCGATCTGTACTTTGATGACGTCAGTAGACAAACAAATATTATATTGCATAATTATGGTTATGTTTTAGAAAATATTAGGTATTCCAAGTTATAAAATGAAGCTATTTTAATCGATGTTCAAATTTTCATCCTTGTGAACGTATTAATTGTGCAGAAAAAAGATGGCGCGACCTGTATTTTCATGACGTTAGTAGACAAACAAATGTTGGATTGCATAATTATGGTTATGTTTTAGAAAATATTAAGTATTGCAAGTTATAAAATGAAGATATTTTAATCGATGTTCAAATTTTCATCCTTGGAAACGCATTAATTAGGAAGAAAATGTGCACAGAAATTTTTCCATTCGGAGTAGAGGAAGCAAAATTACTTGACGTTCACCTTAAAGGAACAATTCTTGTATGTATGTAAATTTTATTTTGAAAACGGCTCTAAGGATTTTGATGAAAGTCGTTAATCTACCGTTTTCTGGTACTAGAAATCGATTTAGCTTGATCTCGACTTTAGGAAAATTCGTTTAGTGGGTTAAATAACCACCCCGAATGACCACGTTTTTAATGTAGCGTCATGGTGTCGAGCCATTAGATGTTGGCGTGCGGTCACGCCATTTGTCTAATTACGTCACGCGTTGTGCGTGGATCCTATTAAAGTTTTATGACGTCACACTCTTGCGAGCAGATGGTCGCAATTCCCATCTGCCTCATTACGTTACGCGTTTTGTGCGTATGTTCGTCCGCACGATAACTCGAGTAAAATTGTTCGATTTCGATGAAATTTTAGTATGTGCTAGGGGAACACCTGGGAAGGAACCCCATTGACAGTGAACGAAATGGGGTCAAAGGTCAGGACATAGGAGCGGGATCCGTTCCATCGCTCTTATGCGTCATAACTAACGTAAAAAAGATTCGATTTCGATGAAATTGTAGTGTATGGTAGGGGACTACCTGGGAACAAACCCTATTGAAAATTGGCGAAATAGGGGTCAAAGGTCAGGACATAAGAGTGGAATCACTTCCATCGCCATTATGCATCATAACTTACGCAAAAATGTTTCGATTTTGATGAAATGTTAGTATGTTGTAGGGACCTGCCTGGGGACGAATCCTAGTGAAAATGGGCGAAATGGGGTCAAAGGTTAAGACACAGAAGTGGGATCTATTCCATAGACCTTATGCATCATAACTTATGTAAAATTTCTTCGATTGCGACAAAACTTTATCATGTTATTTCGGAGGTATACTGGACCAGTTCTGTTGAATATTATCGAAATGGGATCAAAGGTCAGGGCACAGGAGTGAGATTTGTTCCATAGCCATTTTCCTCATTACTTGAGTAATAACTTGAGTAATGATTTCTAGCATGTGGGCAAGCGTATCATAATCAATGCATTGCATGATTTTACTAACTTGTCGTGTTTTCTTCAATTTTAAAATTGTTCTTATATCCTTTGGTATCTCAAAAGGTTTAGCTACGTTACACTGTTTTTCGCCATTTCAACTCTGTGAATAATTTCCATCTTTGTTGAAAACGGTTGAACTGTGGACATTTAATAAAACTGCACTGTTTCACCTATGGCCCTTAAACGAAAAGAACGGCCTTGAGAGATATTTCCTATCTGAGGTTGAGAGACCCGAACCCTCAGCGCTCTGCGCCTTTTGTCAGGTGAAAAAGAGAAATATTAGATGTTTGGGAACAGATTTCCCTGATAGAATAGTACGGAAGAAAAGTATGGAAATATTAGAGGAGAGGGAGTAGACGGTTACCCGTTAAGAAGTGAAGTTGTAAGCTGCCCTACATACTTACCTGTAACAACAAGCCATTTCAAGTGCTATTTCTCTCCGCAGAAAAATGCCCGGTACATCTGTGCCACAGAAGAGCACAGGGGGAAAGGAAGGAAAGGACACGGGAAAGGGGAACCTGGAAAAAAAAATCATCACACACAGAACATCTTTCCCAGAGAAGAATCGTCTTTGAACTCCGGGTAAGACAAAACTGGCCATTTGCTCAGTGTTGCTCGCCAGCCAATGAGAGAAAAGATTTTTCCCCATTGGTTTACAGAATTTTTTCACTGGTTTACTTTTGTTGATTCTTGACAGGCATGTCAGATTAACCATAGCTGAGGTGGGGTGATCACAAAGTTACACCGATCGAGGTTTCAGATGCAACATTTTGCTCGGCTCTTAAAAGGGCCTTTTTTTTTTGTTGTTTTGTTTTGTTTTTTTAATTAAGAAAAACAACAACAAATTTAAACATAAAAGGCAAGACCAACAATACCTTGTTTTTTTTTTTTTTTGTTTTTTTTAAGGGCAGAGATATTTAGTACAAAAAAGATAAATCTTTTATGCAACATTTTGCTCGGCCCTTAAAAAAGCCCTTTTTTTTTTTTTTTTTTTTTTTCTCATTTTAATTTAACTAGGTTTCTTCACATGGGTGAAGTATGTTTTCAAAACAGAGTACGGCTCTTAGAGGATCCCACCCCCCTTTTTTTTTTTATTTAACGAGATTAATTCACATGTGTGAAGTAAATTTGCAATCAGAGTAAGGCCCTTAAAAGAGCCTTTTTTTTTTTTTTATCAGAAATTCTTCATAGGTGAGAAATAACCTCTAAACCTAGTCCCAATTATTGTTATTTTTTTTGCTAGGGTAGCTGTGAATTGGGTTAAAAAATTCTGTGAATTGGTTTACAGAATTTTTTCACAGGTTTACTTTTGTTGCTTCTTGACAGGCATGTCAGAGTAACCATAGCTTGGGGTGGTGTGATCACAAAATTACACCGATCGAGGTTTAAGATACTCGTTTAGAGTATGCAACATTTTGTCGGCCCTTAAAAGAGCCTTTTTTTTTTTATCTGAAATTCTTCATAGGTGAGAAATAACCTCTAAACCTAGTCCCAATTAACGGCCTTTCGTTATCCGAATTCCTTTATATTCAGGAGTTAGTCACTTGCGGAAACTTCAGTGCCTCACAGTCAATATTCTGATGCACATTATCCTACCCGTTGCCTTAGTGCTCCTTCTGGAGAGTGTAGCATGAAAGGAATGAAACTGTGAAATAACTATTATGATACAGCAGTTTCAAAAAAGCGTTCAAATCTTAGAACGGTACATTATATTGGCATATGCATTCATACATATTAAGACATAGCGGAAATGGACACAATTTCAGGGGAAACTCGGAACTGTTTTCGTGGTCACTTATTTGTTCAAGAAAATAAACAAATTAAAAAAACATTCCTGAAGAATTTATTAGAATTAAATTTCTCCTCTAAATATTTCTTGTTGCGCTCATTAATTTGGATGAGCCTAGCTCTCAAATATAGGTTAAGATACACTCACGGACAATGAAATTTGCGCGGCAAGACGGAAGAATCGGATTGAACTGAAATTTTATGGACGTAATGGTACAGATGAATGATAAACAAGATGGCAAAAACAGAGCTGCATGACAATTCATCATCATCATCATTGTCAACCATTATCAATCCACTGCTGGACGAAGGTCTCCCCAAGTTTCCTCCACAACGGTCTGTCTTGTGCCAGTCTCCTCCATGTCACTCCCGCATATTTACGAATTTCATCCACCCATCTCCCATGTGGTCTTCTTCTGGGTCTTTTCCTGTCCCTTGGAATCCAATCTAAAATTTCGGCTGTCCATCTATGGTCTGTCCTTCTGGCAGTATGTCCAGCCCATTGCCATTTCAGGGATTTAACTCTGATCATGATGTCTTCCACTCTCGTCATTTTTCGGATCCACGAGTTCCTCTTCTTATCTCTCCTGGTTATACCAAGCATGCACCTCTCCATGCTTCTTTGAGTTGTCTGCAGCCTTTGTATGTCTCTTTTAGTTAAGGTCCACGTCTCTGCACCATACGTAAGCACTGGAAGGATGCATTGATCAAACACTTTTCTTTTAAGACATAATGGCATATTGCTCTTGAAAATTATGCTGTTTCTTCCAAAAGCTCTCCAGGCAAGTTTTGTACGCAGATTAATTTCTTCATCAATGTGACCCTCACTTGATATCTGCTGTCCAAGATAAACATACGTATCTGTTATCTCCAGTTTTTCTCCATCAATCGATAAATCTTCATTTCTTGTAAAAGCATTGAACATCACTTTTGTCTTCTGAAAGTTCATTTTTAATCCCACTTCTTTACTCTTGTCAGCAAGTTCCTGGATCATACTCTGCAGCTCTGATGGGGTAGTTGCAAAAATGACTACGTCATCAGCAAAACGAAGGTGGGTTAGATAATCTCCATTAATCTTTATCCCTTTGTTTTCCCAGTTCAGTGATTGAAAGACATTTTCCAATGTGGCATTAAAGAGCTTCGGAGATATGGTGTCAGCTTGTCTCACTCCCTTTCCAATTTTTATGTGTGTTGTATTTTCAAACAGCCGAATCTTTGCACTTGCATTTTCATAGATGTTATTAATAATATTAATGTATGCATCTTCAATACCGCAGGATTTCAGAGCCGTGGTTACTGCTGATGGTTTCACCGAATCAAAGGCTTTTTCATAATCGATAAAAGCCATGCACAATGGCAGTTCATATTCCCTCGCTCTTTCAATTAGTTCTCTCAGTACATGGATATGATCTATTGTGCTGTAGCCACTCCTGAATCCAGCTTGTTCTCTCGGTTGAGCCATGTCCAGTGTTACCTTCAAGCGGTGTGAAAGAACTTTAGTGAAGATTTTATAAACCACTGATAGGAGGCTGATAGGTCTGTAGTTCCTGAGATCCTCAATGTCACCTTTTTTATGTAGCAGGATCATTGTAGGATTGTTCCAATCCTCAGGAATCTTCCCTTCATTAAGGCATCGAGTGAAAATTTGGGCGAGTACGGTTTCAATTTCTCCACTTGCTTCTTGTATGATGTCTATAGTAATTCCATCTTCTCCTGGAGCTTTCCCCCGCTTCATGGTCTTGATTGCATGAGCAACTTCTGCTGGGAGGACTGGAAGAACTCTGGTACCTTTCATGATGTCTGGAGTACATGTATCATCCCTTTCATATAATTTGGAGTAGAAATCTTTCACTCTTGTCAAGATTTCGCCTCTATTTCTTGTTATAGAACCATCTTCTTTTCTCAGAGCCATAATCTGTTTTCTTCCCTTACTGAGATGTCCCTTTGCTTACTTTAGGCTTTGGTTGTTTTCAATTGCTTTCCTCACTAGCTCACAGTTGAATTTCCTTACGTCTTCAGTGATACTTTTTCGTGCTGTCTTGCATAGCTCTATATATTCCACTTTGGAAGTCACATCTTCTTTAGTTGTCCTCATCTCTCTTCTTTTTGCATCAACATTTTGGTTTTTCCTGATAATTTGTTTACATGCAACTTGTTCTTAGACCCAGCTAATTTTGTTGCTGTTTCCATAAGAGCTTTGGTTACTTTTCTGTTAACTTCCGAAATATCCACTTCTTCCGATGTTAGGCCTTCTAAAGCAGAGAATCTGTTCTTCAGTTCCAACTTGAAAGTATTATGGTGTTTTTTAAGGTTGGTTATGTCAATACATTTTGTTTGTCTTATGAGCTTGCCACGTTCCAGTTTAGTGTTGAGGTGCATCTTACATCTCACCAATCTATGGTCACTACCTGTGTTGAACTTGTTTAGCACACTGCAGTCTTCGATGACGAATTTTTTGTTACACATAATAAAATCAATTTCACTTGTCGTCCCAATTGGATGTCTCCATGTCCATTTCCTGTGTGGCTTTTTCTTGAAAAAGGAATTCAAGATGAAAAATCCTTCTGCCTCTGCAAACTCAACGAGAGTATGACAATTACAGAGGGATATTTGGCTCGCAGTCCGGTCATCCTCAATAGCGTCTCGTGCTGTGATACATGCTGCAATACGATTCGGCATGAAGGCGACAGACGCCTGATGTTTTCCTGCGGTAGACTGGCCTACACGTGTTGGACGGTGTGCTCCAAATCTCGGAGAGAGCGGCACGGTGGCAGCTGGCCTTTGAACTGATCCCACACAAGCTCGATAGGGAACATGTCCGGGGAGTGGGTTGGCCATGGAAGCGTATGGACATGACGTAGGCTGTTCTGGGCAACCAGAATTGTATGCAGGCGGGCATTTTCCTGCTGGTATAGCACACCTGGATTCCCGGCCAGGAATGGGATCACATGGAAACGTAGCATCTTTTCCATATACGGCTGGCCGGTCAATGATCCACGTAACACTACTAGAGCTGATCGGTTATCGTAGGCTAATGATCCCCAGACCATAATGCCTGCAGTGGGGGAGGTGTTTCACTCAATAGCGACGTTAGCATTGTGCCGTTGACCCGGGGACCTCAACACCCGAACACGATGATCATGTGTCCCCAAAACAAAGCGGCACTCATCACTAAACATGACACGCCGCCAGTCTGTGGCGTTTCACGTCGCTTTGGCCTTGCACCACCCCAAACAGAGCCGGCGATGTTCGGGTGTTAACGGCAGCACACGTAATGGGCTCTGGAATAGCAGATTCGCTTCCGCGAGGCGTCGAGATATAGTTCGTGGGCACACACGAGCTGCTACCTCTGCCTGTATAGTGGACCGGGTCCTTTTTGGCATCCTTTCGTGCCTAGAACACGATCCGCTTATCCTCCCTACCGGTGGTCCTTGGCAGTGCTGTCACGTTCCCACTGCTCCCAACACATTTCGACGGTGTGGCCAGAACGATCCACGTGGCAGGCTATATGGCGCGCCGACGATCCTACATTTTCCAGTCCGATGATCAGGCCACTCTGAAAGTCCATAAGTTACGTAAATCGACGTCTCTGTAATCTACCCGGCATTCTTGTCACTCTGTACTCTTGCTTGCGTCGGCCGGTGCTTTTCGCTTTCATGGGGCATCGACTGCACGCCGGTTTATAAGGCTGCCGGTTCATGCTTGCAGTGCCGCCAGAGGGTGTACGGTCATGCGCAATTTCATCAAACGTGGATAATTTGCATACCAGCACGGACTCTAGCTATATGCAAAGCTTCGCGGTCGTAGCATGTTTTCTTCTAAATGCGCAAACTTCATTGTCCGTGAGTGCCCATATACAGCAGAGAGTTTCCTAAAAGTTAGAACTTGTTCACCGTGTGTATAAGCAAGCAGCATATATCCGGAAGTCTGAGGCGGTATGCTACAGTTTAAGAACCAGTTCTGAAAATGGTGGAAGGCATTTGTGGTATCACGGGATCGATATCATTATAACCCATGTATTTTGTTTGATATTAAGTTTCTGCTCCCTGCATTTGTTAATATTATCTTCCAGATGATTTTCTGAAGTTGGATACTATAATTCAGTACATTTGTGTTCGGTATAAACTGTTTTGAAGGTAATAAATTTGAGAGTGTAAAAATAATGCTCGTTCTTCAGGCTACTTCCCCGCACGGGGATAACTGGTTTTCCAGTTATTTGGGGAGCGGCGCCCCCACGGCCCGAGCTGACCTTGTGACTGGTCAACATCTGATGTCATGCCACCGCTTGATTTTTATTTTGGTGCTATTGGTGTTTGCAGGGACGGCTGTTCATCCAGCTGTTGGGGAGTCGCGGCCCCACGATCCCGAGCTGGTCTTGTGTCTCGCTTTTTTGTTTTTCTTTATTTTCTCCACTGGCTAGTTGCCCGTGTTGTATTCTACCTAATCGCTACCACGTTATGTACTAACACCCCGGTCTTGTGGTTTTGTTACCCTCCAATACTAACTGATTTATATTAACCGCTCAGTTCGTAGGTTGCTGAGATTCCGTTTGGGTTCCCAGCCAGGATTTGTCTTCTTTGGATTTCTTTTTTTCCTTTTAGCTGGTTTGGGTGCTAGACCTACCTGCATGTTTGCCGCGTGCGGAGACCCGTGAGGCGGAAATGGGATGTCTGGCGGCTGAGGTCGCAGGAGACCGGATAAGTGCCTCCTGTGTACCAACACTCCTCTTCGACCCCGGCTTCGCTGTAAACGGGAGGCTAGAGACTAACCCACCTCTAGTCAGATGTCTTGTACCAAGTTGTGTGCAGGGCTTTAGCGGCTTTTTTGTCGTATAGCACGGCAGGGTGAGCCCGGGGGCTGTGGGATCATGCCAAAGGCGTTGGCATGACGGTACCTGGAGGCCGAAGTGTCCGCCGAGTGCGTGTGATCACAGCCAACGGACTATATTTGCAACTAAGCTCTAGAACTGTGTCTTGCGTCATGTGTTTGGCTTGCGGACCTCCAGTTCTCCCCTGTTGGGCTCGATTGTGGGCGGAGTACGTTGCAGATGAATTCTTTCTTACTCCCATGGGGAAACATAAACCCTCCTCAAAATTTAACAAAAAACAGGATATGGTGATTGATCAGGCGCCAAATTTGCCTCAACCACCTCCCACACATAACACACTGAAGAGAACTTTCGTTGAAAAACGACATCACCGCGACGTATCTTTAGATCCAGGTGTTGAGCCGTCAGCTCAGAAACGTCGCATTACACTTGCAGATTCGATACCTCACGCTACTTTTCTCGTCATTTCTTCTACTGACCAGATGTTGAAACTTTCCTCCAAGTCTCCCTTTTTCATCTCGAAGGCACTTGCGGGTGTTGCTGGCTCTTTGAAGTCAGTGAAGAAGCTACGCTCTGGAGATCTGCTTGTGGAAACTTGCACTCTCTCTCAGAGCAAATCTCTTCTGCAGTTGACCAGACTTCAGGATATTCCAGTTCAAGTGACGGCACATCCGTATCTCAACACCTCCAAGGGAGTCATTTCTGAGCCCGACTTGTTGGTCTGCGATGAAGATGAACTTGTGTGTGAACTTGCTGATCAGGGTGTCATAGCTGCCAGACGCATGACTTTCCGGCGCGATGGCGCGCTGATCAAATCACGAAATGTTATTTTGACTTTTAACAGCCCGAAGGTACCTACTAAAATCAAGGCTGGTTACTTGTTATGTGCAGTTCGTCCTTATATACCAAATCCTCTACGCTGTTTTAAGTGCCAGAGGTATGGACATTCCCAGCGGTCCTGTAACAGTGTTGCGAGGTGCGCCAATTGTGGTTCCCGCGACCACGAAGGGACTGGATGCACTTCAGAGCCCTGCTGTGTAAACTGTGGTGACTCCCACGCTGCTTATGCCAGGTCCTGTTCGAAGTGGAACGACGAGAAGGCGATCCAGCGCCTCAAGACCCTGGAGGGCCTCTCGTACCCTGCTGCCAAGGCCAAGTTGGGTATTCCCAACAACCGACAGCGTACTTTTGCCGCAGTTGTTCAGTCTCAGCCACAACCCGTGCAGCCTTTTGTTCCGCGCCCTGTAGCTCTCGCCGCACTTGCCAAGCGATCTACAGCTGAACAAGCGACACAGGTGGATTTCACCGAGCTCCAGCTTATTCGACCAGCTGCGTCTTCGCCTTCTCTTTTGAAGACGCCCGCCTCTTCCGGTTCCCAGCAGACAGCCTGCACGTGCGGAAGACCCGGCCCTCAATCCGCAAAGGTGTGCGGTGTCCATCAAACTGTCTCGGCCTCACCCAACATTATAGAAGAACACGGGGGGAGGAGAGTGACAGTTCGTCCCCAGCCTCTACCAGCATTGCAGAGGAACATGGGGGGAGGAGAGTGACAGTTCGTCCCCGCCCTCTGCCAGCATTGCAGAGGAGTGTGGGGGGAGGAGAGTGACGGTTCGTCCTTTTCCATTAGTAAATTTATTAATTTTAATAAACTTCATTAACTACCTTTTCTTCACTGCTTTCTTCATACTCTTTTTCAACTTTTACCAAGCCTGTCTGCTCTTAATCATTTTCCACGTTTTTTTAAAAATCTGTGGCTGATCGTTCTTTGTCTGGCGCTCTTTGGCCAAACCTGGCCCTTGCGCCAATAAAATCCAACAACCAACCAACCAACCAGGCTACTTCTTTACTCACAGAGCTCATAATTTTAAAAATGTCACTTCGCTGTTAAACTAGAACTGAAGCACTTGTAAGTAATTAAATCGACACACACGTAGCATCTTGTCAAATTGGGTATCAAATATATAGGATGTGCTTGCGATATGTTGCGTGAGTCCTTCTGCGGCAATTGCCGACAGTCTTGTTTGCGTTTGAGGTCACGGCTGTCCATGTTCCACTGCGCAACAAAAATAGTTCCTCAACGAAATTCAAAGCACAGCCGTTTTTTCGTAAGAATACATATAGGAATTCATAAGAACAGCAGTAAAACACATACGATAGGTTCGCATTTTTTTATTTCTTTGGTGTGAAATCAATTTCTCTTGCTGAGTCACACGTATTCCGTAGGTAGATTTCTCTAGGTTGTATTAAGAGCGGAATTATCATACGTACTAAATATTTATTAGTCACAGCTGTTTCCCACAAACGTGGCGGGAGAGTCCGGAAGATCTGCCTGGCAGAAGGTCGGAAACTATGGCGTAGTGTCATGCGCATAGCCACAGTCTAAAACATAAATAAACTCTACTGCAAATGCCGTGGCAGGATTCATGTAACACGTTGGAAGCCCAGTCGACGTGTATTGACAAAACTACGTATTTGTGGCATCCGGACGGTAGCTTAATTAAACAGATTTCCTGTCAATGTTATGGATAACTGCAATAACCTGTTTGCTACGCGAAATTCAAGCGCTCTGTTTATTTACATGAAGAAGTTGGAAATACATTCTTTGAAAAAAAAGACGAAGCACCTCGAGAAAATCCTTCGATCCTGATGAAACTCTGTATGCAAGTACCTCAGGGTCGAATAGGCAAATGATTAAAAATAACCAATAATGAAATAGTGGTCCGCCGCAGCAGATTTCAACCGCGCATCGAGAAATATTCTCGGATTTTTTCAAATTTCTTCTTATAAATACTGGGATGGCCTTTGACCATTATTTTTATTGCTTTCTGGTTAGTTTATTTTTTAGCAGGAAACCTTTTATTTCTGTTTGAATTTCGCGAGTAGCTCCTCATAAATGCACCCTGTTTAAATCTCCTACGAACATTATTATAAATGTTCCTGGAATATTTGTTTTTACCAAATATAGTGCGGTATTATTTATGTAATCTCCAAAATTGTTACATATAAGTGCTATAAAGACGTTTCCTCAGTTTATTGTTTATTTTTATTGTTATCAACACTTAGTTTTATTAGAAACATACAAAATACAGACCGTGACAGACAAAAAACAAAAACAAAATTATATTGACTGGTGGTGTTGAGCTGATACGAGTTTCCACTGGAGACCTAGGTATCAGCCAAGTACAGCCATAATATATATGATGCCCCAAGTGAAGCTTTTTTTTGTAGCTCTGTGAGTGGCATATCAGAGAGTTGCAATTTTCTGAAGTGATACATAATTTTTTTTTGAATTTGTTCTAAGTGCCCCGATGACAGAAGGAATTAAAGCTGTGTGTTTAGACCATAATCGGGCAACTTCTATGGCCAGGCCTCTATATTTGGTCATTCTTTTCCAGTACCTTTTTATTAACTGGCATCTCCAGGAATTGCAATATCAATTATACAAACTTTTGATTCTCTATGACTGTTATGTTTGGTGCATTATATTCTAGGTGCTGCTCGATTTGAATTCCAAAATACCACAAGATTCTGACCTGATCATTTTCTAAGACTGTCTCAGCCTGATGTTCCCATGAGTTTTTTGAAGCTGGCAAATTGTTCTTTCTGGATAATGACCAGTGAATCCGGTTTTCAACTCTGTCGTGTTCGCGCAGTTTTGCTACGTTCACACATAAGTTGAGACACATATTTATCCTTTTCTTCAAAAAGTAGACACATTGGATATTCTCTGACTTTCTGGATTTTAGCCTTCGTACCATTTGTTTGCCAAGCCTGTTCTTGTGCAACAAATATCGGACCTTCAGTTTGTTTCTTGATGGAACCCAGTTTCAGGAATGCTCGTCATGTTGTTGTCACTCTTTCTTTCAATATTTCTCAGATAATAAAGTGACTATTGTTATTATTATTTTATTTATTATTTGCATATCTCATCTGTAAAAATGGCATCAATGGCATGGTCCAGTACTGACATTAAGTCAAGTTAAGACATAATCACTCATTGTTCAGAATTGTCTTAATATATGATATGTATCGAGAATCACTGCTTCTTAGCTTTCGGGCCTTAGGTAATGTACACCTAAAGCATCAACCTGAGTTATAAGTCTGTGGAATTACACCAGTTCCAGAGGTAATATGTGAACGTATATGAATTGTTTTCAGCTTCTGCATCCCTTTGAACTGTGCAGTCAGTCCCACATACTTTTTGTCTTTTCTTCCATAGGTAGTTTAAACGTTACGATCTAATGGAACCATATGTCAACAAAGACTGCTTTCTTCTGCCTTTTTTCACGAAGCACTAAACCAGAACGATTTGCACATATCGTTACCTCTGTTTTGATCTCACAGTCCCGATTTGGTTTGTATTGTGTACTCTCTGGAACCTCAGTGGCTCGATACTTATAGTACTTCTGACACTGGCGCTTTTGTAATTGAGAAGAGCTGACTAAAATCTGGTTCCTGCGACTCAAAATATTTTAGTTCTCCGCATACATTACTCGCAATAAGGGGGTAGCTCTTGCTTGTTAATTATCAAATGATATATAAAAACACATCATCTGAGAAATTGTGTCATGCGCAACAGAACATTTTACCCGGAACCAGGTTTCTATGATTGTGCTTAGCACATAACGAATATTTTAAAGTTGATGACTACTGTCAGCTTATACCTTCGCATTATGTTTCAAATGTTTTTGCCAGATATAAATAATGTTATTTATTCTGAATTAGTATAAGATCTGTATGTATAGTAATACCATAAACAGTGATATACATCTGTTCAATCATGGAATAGTCGCGTCTGAAAGATGAGTGCAGTCATTATACACAAGATATTGTCAAAATGGAATTCAATTACTTTCTAAGATTAAAACATTGATATATGTAGATAATTCGATTTTATTTCTAGTAAAGAATCCAGAAAAAATAATAATTATTTAATTTTTTTAAAGAAAGTTTCAGAATAACAACACTAGCTTCTGGAGATTGAGACGGAAACAACTCAGGAACACCAACTCCGTTATCGCTTTGGCCTGGTGCGAAATCCAAATCTACCAATTGGAGTGCGTGACGTGTGATGATGAAACAGAGCAGAGCATTAGCAGACCAACCTTGCCAGTTGTTAGGTTTATGTGTACGTTAGATGGGATATATTACTAGGTACAATGATATAGTTCAATTGTTGTTGTTTTATAGGGAGCAGTTGCTTTTAGCAATAAAAGAACACTGACTAAGTAATTTTTAACACAAGCTGCTAAATATGACGACGCATTAATGAGAACAAAAATTAGCTTTATCTGAAGCTTAAATAAATATAACGTACAGTATATACAGTTGACCTAAGCTATAGACTTCTGTTGCCATGTTGTAACTATCAAAATAAGAATGACGTTAAGTGGAACTGACTGATAAAACATATTGTAAAACACACTATTAAAAAGAGCTCGAATTCAACTTTGTTGATAAGATACTTTAGGCTTACTGTTCTTAGAGACATCGGAAAGACAGTCCCTTGTCACCTTGATCGGGAAAATATAAACTAGGCTCTGTATTCACTTAGGCTTATCCATAGCATGTAATCGTAGTTGGTTAATTAAGTCCTTCATACTCCGGCGACATCAGACTTTGTCGACATCTGACTCGGGTTCTTCAGATCGTACACCACAGGTCAAACTCCGAGATATACTGCTGGCTATACTTCGCGGTACACTGCACCTCTATCCGAAGGCGGCTCGTCTTTACAGCGGCTTGATGATGATTTGTGACGTGATATTACAACGTTGCTGCTTTGCATGATTGTGAATGTGTTTTTTTGCAGGCTGTGAATAAATGTTCATTCTTAGTGCTGTTAGTCCTAGCAGCTTCTCATGTGTGCAAAGATTAACTTCATATCCATGTTGCGTGACGTTTTACACACATCTGCCGAATCCATTGTCGGTTTGTTTTGTCATCTCGTGCTTTTATGATCTTCAGAATGCACCGTCTCAATTTGAACGCTGTCTCAATTTTTTTTGCTTTCCCATAGGATAATTGGAGGACTGAGCCTTTTGAAAGAATAAACATATGCATTTGTGGACCACATTGCATACGATGCAAATCATTTTTCTGAAGCTGATAAAGAATGTCACTTGGTGATGATATTTACTGTTTGAAAGAAGTGTGTTGTAGTGGATTCATATAAAAAATTTCTGATGTCCACTTGAACTTTTGTTTTGAAAATATGATAAAAATGATTAGATGACAAGAAAACGCAGTCGAAATTTTTATATGGTGTTTGTATATGCCATTCGTAGTCAGAATTTCTGTTTAACCCTTCCTGAAAACTAAAATATGGCTGCCCTGCTTGTAGTCAAAGGTATCGGAAGGTAAAAAAGAATTTTTGAATTGGGTGTTTTCAATGAGAAAAAAATAAGTGACCGCACTGGCAGTCTCTTAGGAACTTCTGGAGACTGGCTAAGGTTATACAAAATCTTTAGTAACAGGTATTGGCGAAATAATTTAACCCCTCCGCCCTATAATTCAGTTTTGTTGCTGTGCTGTAGAGTTGCAGATATATAGCGCTTTTATTTTCAATCAGACATATTATTCGCCGCAAAATATCAAAATAAAGGACCAGAACTTACCACTTCGCAGTAGCTATCGTTCCCGTCACAATCTGCTGGTACTCTGCTGTATTTCATCATTACACGTCACGCACGCCAACTGGTAGATTTGGTTTTCACTCCTAGCCAATGAGATAACGAAGTGGGTGTTCCAGAGTTGCTCCCGTCTCTGTGTCGGGACGCTAGTTTGGAACTAATCCGAGCTTTTGTTATATATAAATAAATTTGTCCATCCAAGAAGAGGTGAAAGAATGGCTAATTGGTTCCTCTTACTAATTTGTTCTTATGAAGAACTTTAAGGAGCGAAAATACACGAATCACGCTATATATTGTCCATACTTACTTTTATTACATCAGGACGAAAACATCGTAATTTGTAATTATAAAGTAACCCTTTTTACGTTATTTTAGATTTCCGGCTGAATAGATATTTAACTAAGGGTAAATGCGATGCAACTAATTGTGCCAGATAGCTCATGTTAGAGTAAGGATTTTACAAAGGCCAGACGAAACATATACAGAAGTCCAACTTACGTCAACTTTTTATTGACCCCGCAACGTTAGACGAAATCCAAAACACACCACTTCACATATCTTAGTCAAGTAGTTTGCAATCCAAAACTCAGCAACGATCTAACATCTCCACACACAAAGCAAACTTTGCATCGTCTTTTTATCTACCGTTCTTAGCACATACATGCGTCACTCTTGTTCCGACCTCAGTGTTGCCAACATCAGTCTCGTTAGAGGGAAAAACATCATGTTTACGTTTGAAAATATCTAAGAGAACGAACTCAAATTTTTGTAGAAAAAGAAACTCTAATTACATAGAAAATTTACATAGAAAAAGAAACTCTAAAGGAAAGTTAAAATAGAATATACGTTACATAACAGAACAGTGCTTTTTAAAATATGAGAAATGTTCGGTAGATTTGGAATTCATGTCCGCTACATACAATCATTAACGATTTTGCACTTCTTATCTTTAAAAATAAAGGGCACTGCTCCATTTCAAGGACTGAGTGGCACTATCTTTTTTCTGTTCAGTAAATGCAGCTCATACGTTTCAAAAACAATGACAACATTACGTTGTATCATTTTTTCTCTGGCTGTCATATATTGGATAGAAATCTGATCAACATTACAAGATGCAGACATTCAGAGCTGTCGAAGAGGAAGTTTCAAAATGACTTATATATATTGCCGCGTAATCAGGTAGAGTTATGTGTAATAAAGTAAAATAAAATAATATAATATAGAAACATAAATGGAATAATCACCGTGAACGATGGAATACAAATGAAAATAAAATAAAATAAATATAATATAACACCACATCGCACAGGGGATTTGAATCATTACCACGAACGATGTAACGCGACACTTATTCCACTGAAAAGGGGATTTACAGACCTGATTCCCAGGACTGGCACAGCACTAATTATTTCAAGAACTATGATGGAATTTTAGTCCTTGAAATGTTGAATTACTGATCTGCTCTAAATATTTCAAGAACTACGATGGAATCTTGTTTTGTTGTTCTTATTATTTCAATTTACATTTAAGGTGTATCTTCCATTCCTTTGCTATCGTGTAATTTTAGACATTTTGGAATTCTCAGATTATCTCATTCAAAATTGAATTACATTGCTATCGTGTAATTTTAGACAATTAAGGATTCTAAGATAATCTCATTCAAAACTGAATGAGAAATTGTTTCAATCAATATGAAAAATAGACATTTTCATGAATTTTGTGCAGCCTATGTTCTAATTCCTATTTATGTTACCGCTTCTTAATATAGGATATTTTCTTACCGGAAAACGCACGTGTGCAGCAACACAACGTGTTATTAATTACATTACTCCGTTCACGATACAGTGCCGACTGCTGTAACAAGGAAATACATTTATGAGTCATTACACCGACATTCGACTAAACGTAGCAATACACTAAATTGCCCCCTCTGCCCCAAAAAACCTGTGATACCTCTCTAACACAGCGTTCGTCTTCCTCGTGATCGGATAACGGCAGTAACACAATGGGGCATGTAATTCACGAACTCTCTGTTGTTCTGTGGAGACTATGCACACCCCATGATTCCTAAACAACATCCCACATTTCCGTAATATCGCCGGTGGAGGATTACTGGCATTGACTGCACATTGAACATATCCTAAACGTGTCGAATGGCGTATAAATCCGACAAACTAGGAGGACAAGTCAGAATGGCAAACTCAGTGGAATGTTCCTTAAGCCATAATCGAGTGACTGTAGAAGTGTGCGGTGAGTCATTGTGGTCTGAAGGAGGTAGTACGCGTCTAATGGGCTGCATGATATGAAAGAGCGCAAATGATCGCCAAACAGCCTCCACCGGTCAGAACGGTCTGCAGACGGAAGAAGGAGCCTAATGCGTGCCAGCTGAAATTCCGGATGTTTTCTCTGGGTTGTCCAAGTACACCCTTGAAAGTGTTGACCGTGTAAATCCAAATTTCCTGGCAATTTCCACGATGGAATAACCCGTCTCCCGAGCACCGACTATCATACCACGTTCAAAATCCTTTAATTCTGATAAGCTGCAATTTGAACAGCAAGTTCCACTACATGTGACTATAAAATTACTGCATGGGTTTGCTCGCATGTAAAGGAAATGGTAGCTCCATTCCTAGTTTTTTTGACACCACAGTGTATGCTGTGAATCGATGCTGAGCTGAATCAAGAAGCATCAAGTTGAATAGTATATATCACGTTACTGCGGTGGCTTGCAACGGAAACGCCGTTCGCAGTGCTTTTGGCTGGTCAATGGACATGTATAACCAACCTGTTCCATTTATTCTGTAGATCATTCACTCAATCACGTTTCAGTGAATAAAAATGACGTCTACAACTAAAACACCTGCCGCTCATTCGAAGAGCAGGAAGCTAGTTCAAGATTTCAGCTGGAAAAGGCTAGTCAAAAATTTAAGTCTCAGAATGTATCACATACATATTTACAGATTTTCAAACCCAATAATGGCTTCAAATGAGAATCTGTAACTAGAATTAGTTCCTGCGTGCCTGCAACAAAAAGGGTATTTTGTGAATAAAAAAAAAGGGAATATAATTAAGAAGCGGAAACAGTATGCCCTGATATGAAAGAATAAACGAAAAGTATGGGAAATATAGAGTTGCAGGAACACATGGTCTCCGTTAACAGAGAATTTATAAGCTCTCCTAACATATGAGTAATAACATGAACCCCATTGTCTCTCTGGAACTATGGAACATAGTGCTTTCTAAACAAGGAGAAAACAAAAAGGAACCTTAAGGATGCAACCTGAAAAGAAGCAGGAAGTAGAATAAATCGCAAAGAACTACGTATCAGACAAAAAATACAGCAATCAACCTTTAAAAGAGCCGTTTATTTATTAATTTAATTATTTACTTTTTCTCTGGAAGAGAATGAAATTCAAATCCATAACTATAACAAAACTGATCTTAGAGGCGGGGATGAAATAAATCTTCAAGTAGGAGCGGAGTACCGTGACAGGCGAGAATAACAGGAAAGTTCTGAAAATTTAAATTGTAGCATCGTTGAGTAGCGAATTTCCGTGATTGGTACTTACTTTATTTGGGACATGATTAATTCTATTAATCTGTATACTCCACTATAATTAGAAATTCCAGTAAACGTACATAATCCGCACTTGAAACGCAGAATGATCCGGCAAATCGGGTATTTATTTGCTACTAGCACAAAACGACAGTACGATGTCTCTGCTAATATAGGCATCTTGATTTTCTTTTCAATTTTTTCATCGACCTTTTATCTATATACGAATTGTGTACATAGAAAGTGCTGCACGATGTTACTTCTATACATTTCAAGGAACGTTGCTCACAATACATGTAACTGAAATACGAAAGCGATAGAGACTGGTTATTTGAACTGATGTATTCTTTGAAAAATCTTCTGAAAAATTGCGAGTTTTGTATTTCTGTTGTTTAAATAAAGAAAGCATTCAATAAATAAAAATGTCCCGCAGTGGACCAGAATTTCCGAAAACGTATACTTTGGGAACGTACAATTTTCGGTAAAGTAGAAAAAACATAATAAAGAAATTGTGTATTGGTGGAAATTAATTTAGTTTTTAATTTACATTCGATGTGGGCATACAGGAATTTTATCCTACTGGGGACACAGCAAAAGGTTTAGGTAAACCTTTCACGTTCGGCCCAAAAACAGTTTTATGAAGGGAGGATAGATGGCGACACGTTATCGCTACATCGTGAAGCGTTTCGTTACGTTGTGAAAGTGGAAAAGGAAGTGAATGATATGGATGAAAGGTGGCGTTTAAAAGGACCTTTTTGAATTTTGATTGTGGCATATGTGTGAAATATTTATTTTCACAGAAGAATATGAAACTGTGTAGCTAGCAGAATAAAAGCAAGGAAAGTTTTATCTGCCAGGGAAGAATTGTCTGATCTCAGGAATCAGGACTTCAAAGCAATGTTCAGAGGAAAGACGGCAATTCCGCCGGAATAAATATTCCAGAATATGGTCTGCTAAGTACATTTACATTGCGAGGCTGCCATAAACTGTGAGACTAGTTGTCTGCAATACGAATACCAGTCGCTAACTGTCTCAGTGGATGTGGCCATGTGAGGTTTCTTCAATCGCCTCATCGTAAGACAATCCTTTGACGAAACAATACGTGAGAATCATCACTCTATCAATAGGAATCTCAGCATAAAAAAACACGTACCAAGTGTGCGGGAAGAGTACTCATCATTCCCTGAAGCGTACTTCTTCCGAGACATTAATTGTCCTAAACGATGAGACGCATCGATACATAGTCATGAGATGGCTGAAAGCATTTCACGTGCGAGAAGAGCGGAGGATAGGTGAAGTGCTACCGTAGCGCCATCTATTACGGCTTTCAGAACTAGCGGGGCCGAACGTGGAAGTTTAGCCAAGGTTTATGGTAAACCTCCTTCATTAGCATAGACATTTTTTAGGTTCCCGGTAACCTCTAAATCAATTATGATGTCCGACCAGTTTGTCGCGCACCTTAGGGTAGTAACACCACTGAGGTACGTCTTCCTTTCCGAAATTTAGAGCACATCTGTCTTCTTAACATAGGGTAGAGTAAGAGACTCCGAATGAAAGCAGAAAATAATTGCTCTTTAAAAACACAATCTCCTGTCCTCCAGCCCTCAGCCAATACACCCTGACATTCGTGAAAACATTCAGCATTCACGATACCACACAACAGGACAGAAAAAATTAAAAATCAAAAACAAGCTCACAACACCACCTCGTACACAGGATTTGAATAATCACCGCGAACGATAGAATGCATCACTTGTTCTACTCACAACGGGATTTATAGAGCAGATTACCAGATTTGGGACTCCACTAGAAACACGGAAGAAGCAAGCAAAAAAACAATCATTTGAAAGTACAAACTATTATTACAGCGTCCGAAAACTAACTGAAATTACAGTTGTAAGAAAATACTTTTAATACTATTTGTAGACAACAGCAGACCAGACGACACCGCCAAAGAGATTTAAAAAAAGTTCAAGATAACTTCACTATTTCTGAAAATTTGAAAAACAAATAAGTAAATAAAATTGAAGACCCACAGAATCAAGAAACTTCAAACAATTAGGACTGCAAATTTAAAAAACTCCAACCATACCGTTTGCCCCATAAACGACAAACCAACGGCGAAAGGAATCAAAACGAGGTAATTCGCAAATTATTCAACAGAATGGCTTTTCGGAGAACACCTCTCAGATGTTGCAACATTATTTTGGGAAAAGGGACTCCATTTGCACTGCGCAGTAAAAACCGCTTTATTCCTATTTGCACATGACGTAAGCAGATAGCCTTGAAGGAACTTGTGCCGCACAAGAATGTTCCAAGATTTTCGCCTTTTTGCGAGTCTTTCAAAACTCAAAGACGTATTTCACATCCGTGGTGAATACGAACAGTGTAGAAACATATTTTCTAATTACCGAGTTTTCACAAGTACTTCAACGACTATCCTTCTTCCTCATTTTCTGGGCTTGTAGGTAGTCAGATAAACAAAGGTTCGAATACTATTTCCAATAGTTTCCCACATCGTTCCGGGCTTTTAAGAATTTGTGAACAAAAACACAAGCTGTAATTGTGAGGAAAGGAGTGTAACAATTTGCCCTAAGCATTTTTTCTGATGATAATTTTATTCGTTATTCCAAATAACAATTGCATGGATTGCCATTTTAAAGATGTCATATAATGAGTAGGAAATATCTTGATATTCGAGCTGAGTTAACCAAATTTCATTTAACAAATGCATTCCTTCATTTACGCATCCTGAACAGAAGAATGAGGTAATGATCTAATCTCAGTGTTTCAAGAACTATGATGGAATCCTGTTTTGCTGTTTTTTTTTCACTATGCGCTTAAGTTGTACCTGCCATTTTCTTGCTATCTTGTAATTTCAGACATTTTGTTCATTGAGTAAACAGGATACGTGGGGACGCGTACTAAGAAAACTTACAAACCAGTTTTAATTTCTACAGATATGAAATAAGCATACAAAGTACTAGTAACGAAATCCTGGTGAAAACATGAAATGTTTGTGAAGTTAGTTATGCCAATTCCTTCTGTCCGTAGATGTTTTTTGAATCTGTTAAAAAAATCACCCAAGCTCTTTGCTTAGACAAAGGCTTACCTTATTACAACAAAAATTAGGAGATATGTACAGAATGTTTCACACAAGAAACTATATGCGATGCAATAAATATATTTCAAATAGAACCTTTAGAAGTGCAAGTAAGGGAGACATCAGAATTTACCTGTGCGCCGTTAGTAACAGAATTTTGCATTTTTTGTAAGAGATGCTGTACTTGAAACAGTCTTCTATAATGAATGGTATCGAACGTAAAAAGTAATTTTCTCAAAAGGATATTCAACGGAAAAATAGGGAATAAAATGTATTCTTAATTCCATAGCATCTGCATTTACACCATATAGCAGCAAATTATGCACCGTAAAGGACCAGAAGGCCAAGATCATCGTTCTCTCCTTTTTGGGATTCGCAATGCAGAAATAACTTTTTAAATAGGACTAAAAGTAGCAGAAGTATGGTGCCACGATCGGTCGGACGAATGGACGGACATACGGCGAGACAGACGCACTGAAGAAGTGGTATTCTAAGCATTTACTTTTTCTGAAAACAAGAATTGCTTAAAAGGAACAATGAAAAAATACCGACTTGAAGGACCGCATTGCCATTCCTTATTCATGTACAAAATTTTAGCACCCTTTAGATTTGCTTCCCAAAACAAAACAAAAAAACTTAAGTACTGTTTTTCGTTTCTCAGAAAAAAAAGTAAGTGAAAGGGAGGGAAGATGCATTAACAGAGGTGAGAAGCATTTTCGGCCGAAGAATAGAGCAGGAAAACTGGTCAGTACCGTCTTTGGGTTTAAAAACCCGTTCCTCATTTTTCTCGACTGTAGAACCGAATTCGGCAACGGGATCTCCAAAAATATTGTTGTTTTTTTCTATTGGTCTTCATTTAAAATTTTATAAGAATTGCTTTGTTAATGGTACCTATTCAACGAATCGTCTGTTCACGGCACTAGTATGAATGCACTTCTACGAAAATAATATATATTTTGTTGGGTTTAAAAATCAAACTTTTGCAATTTTATTCTGTATAATGACAAACTTAGTGAAACACTTCTAGACAATTTTAAGGTTTATTTTGAAACGCGCCATTGTTTCTGTTTTCGAGATCATTTTCTATTGGACGAACAAAATTTTAGCCGGAAAATACGGTTTTTCTTGATAGGTACCTGTTCTTAATATTTCCGTAATTGTTTTTTCTTACCTATATCTCACTCGTATTTTTAACTGAAACACAACATATGTCAACAGAAACAAATTTTCCATCTTTTGAACAAATTTTCATACCTGTAGTCAATTTTAAATTATGAATGTGATATTACTTAAGGCATACTACTTTTACTAATGGCTGAATGAGTCGAACATTCAGTTTCCTTGCATCGTTTTGCTGATATTCCTGACAAACTAGGAAGTGCATTTATCTCACGATAGCTTTATTTTGGGAACATATGGACAGTATTTCTGTTTAACAAAGCATACGTCCTCAGTAACAAAAACATGTAACCTTTGCCAAGAAGTAAAGGGAAAGAATGATATGAGCAAAATATGAACTAATCGTAATATATAAATATTTGCAAATAATTTTCAAACTTCCTTAAATCTAAGAAGTATTTCAAAAATGCCTAGTTAATTTACATATAGCTTTCAGTATTTAATTTGTTCAAAAAATATTATATAAAGGAAATTACTTACCGTATTTGAATTTCGTCACCGGAAAATTTATTCTGAATTGAAACGCCTTCTTCCCAATTAGGTTAGGAAGGTAGAAATAATTGTACGAAATAAATAACAGCTGAAAGAAATTTAACAAGCATACTGGATTCACTAGTACCCTATGATTTGACCCTAAAGTGTGGTGTCTAGTTACGTGAATGAGGATTCATTGCTTCGAACAAAGAAAGTTTAACAGTCATAGAGAATTTAGTCATGCTGTGTTGTTTCAATTCAGGATCAAAGTGATGGGTCCATGACTCATCACTATTAACAATAGTCAACAGAAATTTATCGCCTTCTTCACGATTATGCTTCAAACGTTTTTGACAACACTCAAGACGCTGCTGATGGTTTTCTGGCGTCAACACGCGTGGCGCACATCTACAACAGATTTTCGTACCGAAAAGCAAAGAAATGATATGCCATACTCTTTCTGTTGTTATTTCGTGCCTTGGTGCAGTACGCGTTTGGATGATACGGCTGTAACTTTCGATGAATACGAGCGTTTTCGGTGATTTTCATAAATCACCGAAACCGGTCTTCATATCCGAAGTTTGATGACAAGATTGGCATACCCCGATTAACACTGACAAAATTTAATAACCCAATGATTTACTGTACTTCTGTCAACAGGGTTTTCACCACGCACAACTTTTAAACGGCAATGAGTTTCAGTTGACGTAACTTTTCAGCAATTAAAAATTCAATCACTACGTGTTGCTTGAACTCCTTGACATATACTTATCATACAACGCCATGTTAACACATATTGATCACATTTACAGCCGCTTTAAAGAAAATAACGAAACTCGCCACCATTGTGCCTGAAGGTTGCGGCTAAAAGCTTACACTGCGCGCGTGTGCGTTTCTTCTCAGCAGTCCTAAGAAAGTTATATAAAAAACAGAAGAATTTTGGTTATATTGCTCTAATCAAATATAAAAACAACCAAATGTTTTCGTCATCTCCAAGCGCTAACTAAGTAATAGTGGTCTCATGATAGACTTACTGATTTCGCTTTCAGGAAAAATGACTTATTTCTTCTCTCTCGAAATCTGCAGAGTTAAAATATTAACACTCTAGCTATTCGTATTTTTCCGGTTTATTAATTGCATGCTATGAAGTTGGCACAACAAAACCCCTTTAAATCAAATGTATTTATTAAGCTTGTGCGCATGCCGGCACACACGCACAGGCAATTTCGCAGGCTAGTATTGCAACGTCAGAGAATTTCATTTCCTTCCGATCGATATATCAAATACGTTATTCATAGCAATTCTTAAGTTCGGTAATTTATTTGAATCATAAAATATTTATATAATAAAGGAAACTATTTTAATGAAAGTTATTTTGAATATGAAAATCTTGTTGGCAATCTTTCCGTGGTTTCACTGCAATAGACTGTCAAGAATGGTAATAAAAAGATACTAGCGTCTGGGGACAGCAATGGAAATCTCGTAGGAAGATCCTCATTGGTAGGAATAAAACACAATCAACCAATTGGCGTGGGTGATGTGTATCACTAGTGCCAGGTAAATATGAAATATTTAGCAAACTTTCTGTATTTAATATAATTTTTCGAATTTTTTACTGAAAGCCATTGATCAAATTACTGGGTAAATGTGTAGATTATCGTTCTAAACTATATCGCGAGAAAAATGTTAGTACCTGGAAAAAGTGCGACGTACGGATTCAGAGTATGGATATTAAAGGCAAATGGTACAGAAATTTCATATTTTAAATGTGTTTTGAAAATTTTAATCGGAATATTGACCTGTAAGTTCGATGCTGTGAAGAGACGCTGCGGTTGGCCGAATGCATCTCTACTGCGATGATGTCAACTGTGCTCCATTTAAAGGAAGGTTCGTTGCTGAACCGAAGTGACGGGTGGAAGAATACGAGAGAAAGCGGTTACTTTTTGGCAGGAGAGCAATAAATTTTGTAGTGTACGCTACAAAAAATAGGTCCAAATTATGCACACTTTATTGGTATCCCATACGTTGTTGGCAGGAAAACCCGGAAAATAAGATCTTTGATTAGCAAACGATACGTATCAGTGAGAGAGAAATTGACCTGCGAACAAAGTATCAACACGAGAACCAAAAGTACAGTGGTACAGGAAATCAGCTACGAATGGAAGCCGTTCAAAGTAGCACCGAAGTTATGCTTCCCCAGTTTTCTGCACAACATAGAAAGGAATTGTAGATTAGCGTCCTAAATTATTTCGTCGGAAAAATACCTCGAAAAGGGGCGCCGTATAGATTTCAAAATATGAAAATTAATGGCAAATGGTGTAGCCATTTCATGTTTTAAATGCCTTTTAACGATTTTTATCGTAATATTTACCTGTAGGTGTGATTTTTTGAAGAGACGCAGCAGTAGGCTGAACGCACCGTTACCACGACGATGTGAAGCTTTAATCCGTTGAAAGAAAGATCCCCTGCAGCGAGTAATTCATGCGCGGATGACTACAAGTGCAGCTGCATATGCTCTTGCCAGGAGAGCGAAGCACCATGTACTCATACGTTACAGAATATAGTTCGCTCATGTTTTGTCATTGTTTTTGAAGCACATGTTCAGAAATGTTTCGTTCTTTCACACATCATTCCCTAATTCCAAATAGAAAGTGCAAATATTCCTTTCTATGTTGTGCAGAAAACTGGGGAAGTATAACTTCGGTTCTACTTTGAACGGCTTCCATTCGTAGCTGATTTGCTGTACCACTGTACTTTTGGTTCTCGTGTTGATACTTCGTTCGCAGGTCAATTTCTCTCTCACTGATACGTATCGTTTGCTAATCAAAGATCGCATAACTTCGGTTCTACTTTGAACGGCTTCCATTCGTAGCTGATTTGCTGTACCACTGTACTTTTGGTTCTCGTGTTGATACTTTGTTCGCAGGTCAATTTCTCTCTCACTGACACGTATCGTTTGCTAATCAAAGATCTTATTTTCCGGGTTTTCCTGCCAACAACTTATGGGATACCAATAAAGTGTGCATAATTTGGACCTATTTTTTGTAGTGTACACTACAAAATGTATTGCTCTTCTGCCAAAAAGTAACCGCTTCCTCTCGTATTCTTCCACCCGTCACTTCGGTTCAGCAACGAACCTTCCTTTTAACGGAGCACAGTTGACATCATCACAGTAGAGATGCATTAGGCCAACCGCAGCGTCTCTTCACAGCATCGAACTTTCCGGTCAATATTCCGATTAAAATTTTCAAAACACATTTAAAATATGAAATTTCTGTACCATTTGCCTTTAATATCCATACTCTGAATCCGTACGTCGCACTTTTTCCAGGTACTAACATTTTTCTCGCGAAATAATTTAGAACGATAATCTACACATTTACCCAGTAATTTGATCAATGGCTTCCAGTAAAAAATTCGAAAAATTATATTAAATATAGAAAGTTTGCTAAATATTTCATACCTGGCACTAGTGATACACATCACGCACGCCAATTGGTTGATTGTGTTTTATTCCTACTAATGATGATCTTCCTACGAGATTTCCATTGCTGTCCCCAGACGCTAGTATAAAAAGATTCCCATGTCAGTCTAGTGTCATGCGAGATACCAGCTGATGAGTGCCTACAGAAAGCATTCCGAGCCTTCCGACACTACGGACTAAGTTCCACCCTTAAAACTGCCACAGAAATATTGTTTCCCAAAGATTCAACAATTTGAATAGTTTAACGGCCAACAATATTCATATTTTGGATGTGGCGTATTTTTCCTTTCTTTCTGATATAGCACTGAGAAAAAAATTAATTTTTAAAGTGAGTTATGTAAAACTGCGAAGAATTTGGCTACTTCGCTTTTATCAAGCACAAAAAAAACTTAACATTTTCGTCGTATCCAAGAGCTAACTAAGTAAACTTGGTCCCATGATAGACTTTCAGATTTCACTTTCAGAAAACAATCCAAACTAAAACTGTTGTGTCGAACAGTCTTTTGGTTTAAATTGTAGCCTAAAATTTGCTTTTTAGTTAGTTCAGATTAAACTAGAAACGCCAGATATTTTCTTCAATATTGGCACAATGCCAAATTGTTATTATGTCTATTTTTAAAATATCGAGTTCTTTTTTTATTAAATTAAAAACGATTGTTGGTTCATATTTCTCTTTCATTTTGAGATGATAATATTATCGCTTCTTTCGATGTTGATGAAAAATCGTAACATTATTAGGATCATTTGGTATATTTTCTATAAAAGTCATCCCATTTCGTGTGAGTCAAACATTTACGTGTTCTAGAACATATAATTTTGTTACATTTGACAAGTGTTAAACCTTGTAACACAAATGTCAGGCATCAATGCTTGTGAGAATTTAAAAAATTAAAATACGCTAAATCGTGCAAAAGGAAATTCAGAAAATTACGGCACAATGTCAAATGAAAGAGCAAGAAACACAAGAAAAATATATCGATTTAATGTATAGTTGAATTTCCTCCAAATTAAGAAGGTAAAATTTGATAGGTAATTCATAAGATTAAAATTATTCAAACCTTCTGTACATTACTACGGTGCCAATGAGTATCGATATGTTTATCATGCGAAAAACTCAAGTTTTTTAACTTAGCTATATGTAATTTATATCTCCAGTTCCAAATTTAGGACCATTGATTACAAGTAAGGGAGACAGCCTGTGCCATAAAGAAAACGCAATAGTCATGTCTCACCGGGATTTCAACACAGACTCCTCTAAGACGAATGGTTAAGGTTTTGAAAATAACGGTTGACACATAGAAGTAGCTGAAGGTGGTTCCTCCTAGAAACCCTGCCGTGTGTTTCTAATAGTAAAAACTTTTGTTGGCATTTTCTTTGCAATTAATGTATTCCCAAAGACGAACATTTGCTCATCGATAAAAAAAACAAAAAACTTTATGTTATAGCCTAGTATACTTAATATTTGCTGGAACGTAGCAATAATTATACTAAAAATCAATCATCCTTCTTTTGCTATTGTTGAAAACTGCTAATGAATTCCGCCACATCCACAGGTTGTTACTAATGGTAATCATGTCGCATGTTTTTTTCCATTTTATTAATTTTCGCAATGAACTCTACACTCCAGTTCAATCATGAAATAATCTGGAATGTTTACAGTAATTTTAGTCACTTAGATTAAATTTTCTGAGAATAATTTAGCTGAAAATGTTAACAGAATTACAGGTAATGCTAATTTTTAATTCCGAAATAAACCAGGAAGCTCAATCTGCATATTTCCAGCTAAATTATTGTCAGAAAATTTAATTGGAAAAGAAACGTTTATCAAAAATGTGTACCAAATTAATAACGAATATATCCTGTAGGATGAGTAGAGGCTTACAGTAATCTCTCCACTGTGCTTAGAGTTCTGGGGAATTACACGCCATAAATTTGAGTCGCATAATTTCTAATATACTTGATGTTGTTGTTTTCACTACAGCGATTTATAAGCGTACATAGTTCTACGGAAAAGATGTGCTTTCGTAAAGATCTTATTAAATAAAATCTGTTTAATGACTACTGTGTTACTTCGTAGACGGTTGATACCATTGAAATAACGAATTAGGCTGAAATCCTGTCTACAGTTTCTAATGAATAATTTCTAAATTTTAAAAGATGATAGGAAAGGGAACTGCAAAGACACTAACATTATATTTGAAGAAGAAAGTAATTTTTTTCTCTTTGTTACTGTTTCTGTCATTGTTTCCCCTGTTCTACCTAAAACAGGCGCTTAGGAAGTGAAAATGAAATAGTAATGTTCAGGTATTTGCAAGTAATCCACTTTCGTTTTTCCACTAACGAAGAAAAATATTTTTCTGACATTGAACTCTGTAGCAAAATGATTCATTCCCAGATAAGAAATAAGGCTGAACCCTGAGATGTTACAGATAGTATCAAATAAACATCCTTAAGAACATGCATGTCCGATTGTGCTCAATTGGTTAAAGTCTTAAGAATATTTAATATTTTTCAAATGAGAGAAATGCAGCGGAATTATTTAAATGGAAATTTTTACCCCATTTCATTTGTTAGAAACAAAAGTTATCTACAACATTTCGATATCCATTTGGATCGATGGGAGTAATCTGAGTTGTACTCTTAGCAAATGTTTCGCTCAGCCGCAAAAGATAAGTACAGTCGAATGAAATATATCTGCAGCGCAGCTTTCGGCATAAAGAAAAATACTGTTATGACTTTGGGGTACAGTAATTCATTTGATTAGCTGATTTTGCAAGTGGCGGGTACAGGGCTAATTGTTGGTTGAAAAATTAACAGCTAGGGCTTTCACCCATTGCGAAAGAAGAAAAACGATAAGAGCGCATTTTCTTGGAAGCGAGAAATCTGAAGTGGAACACGGGTCGTTCGGTGTGGGGAACGCAATGCCTTGCCCCCCTCCTACGCGCGGCGGTCAAGTTGGGGGGCTTGTAAGTGTGAGATGTTTGGATGTTTGGAGAAACCGTTAGAGTGTCACCAGATCGGAAAACTTATGGTGTTTGCTAATCCGAAACTTGGCAGGACAAAGAAGTGTTAGGCGAAAACGATTAGTCTGGTTCAAAGCCGTGAAGGAAGCTAGACTCAGGGAGCCTGATCTGGGTTGATCCAGCTCGTGTTAGCGGCGGAAGAAATGCTTCTGCCCGAAGTCGGCCAGCTAAACAAAGAGTGGCCGAGCGTTTGACGTTACTGCGAGGATAGAGGAGAGGGGAAGATACCTCTTTTCCTGGTGCTAGATTGCACGTAGTCCTAGATGCCGAGAAAGCCAGCCGCACCGCGGAGGTCACACGAGGTGATGGAATTTCAGTCCCGAGTGTCTGAGGTGCACGACCGGTAATGTAAGACGAATCACCTTTGGACAAACGGACGGATCAGCTGGGACGAACAGACGGACGGATCCTGCTATCACGTCAGCGGCCTCGTTCCACCTCAACATTGGTGCGCGTAGATGCGTACCTGGCTTCATGCAGGTGAATGAACAGAAGTTGGTGTACGAGAATAAATGGGAGATGGGGTTCGACTACCCTCTTCGTTGATCATTGTGCCCGCTCTGAAATGGGCGTGTCGTCACACAGGTACGCTTCTAAAGCCACAATAACCGGGTGCATCAAACATGGATACCCGAGGAAAAGCTGCATATAAGTACTATTTATCTATGCATGCCAGTTGGTAATGAATTGGCTCCGGTCAGCCAATATACTTTCGGCGGCTGAGAACTGTTTTAAAGCCGGAGAGTGAATAATCATGCGAACCAATAATCATTGACTTTAATGATAAATTCAGCCTCAGAGCTATCCTGAAAGGGGCGAGTCTATTTGACGCCCCACCTTCACCAACCTCTGTATATATACGCCTTCATCATTATCTTTATGTTTTATTTTTAATTGATTAAATGAAGTGTCAGAATTTCTTGGATTTAATTGGCAAAATTATTTTCACCAGTACGTAAGATTTCGGCGATAAAAGGGCTCACAAATATTTATTTTAAATTCTAATATCTACCTCCCGGTCGTCAGCCATTGCCTGACATCCTGACATCGAAATTCTGAAAGCTAATTTTATTCGATAGTCTAGGGCCACAGGGCGTAGCAATGCGTAATCATGCCAAGTGGAAAACGTTAGCTGACAAAAGGTTTAAAAGGCTATGAATGGCTTCAGTTATTTCCAATCACATTTGTAAATATCCATTCCAATAGAGGCAAGTGGAGTCATCAGTATTATTGCAATGGCAGTGAGAAGTGATTTCACACAAAATTATTTTGTTATCTTCTAATTCCTAATGAGATATTTCTAATTTTTTTTTAATACACGCCCCCGAGTGTGTGTGTGTGTGTGTGTGTGTGTGTGTGTGTGTGTGTGTGCGTTGCTGTTTAGGAATCGTATTTGTTATAATTAGAAACTGGAAATTTGTTGTTGTCTACATCCTGGGAATTAGAGGTAAAATTCGAATTTTCGTGCTGCAGTTTTTTGGAGTATTTATATATATGATCATTTTGTTTAACATTAGGGATTTTCGGCGAAGGCGTTAGTTTCTTTGTAACCTCGGAATAAATGTGCAGTCACGTATTGTGCAAAATAGGCAAGCGTGCAACACTTTGGCTTAATGTGGAAAACAACAACTTTAACAACAACAAAACAAGAACTAGAGTCAGAACACATCTTTGATTGTATTGTATAGTGGAAACTTTTTTCCCACTGTATTTCCGGCATTCGATATATCACTGAAGAAAGGAAATGTCTATACTTCTTCTATTTCAAATGTGAACTCCACATGTGGTCTCTTGGTTTTATTAGATACAGAGTAGAAACGTCGGGGTGAAAAGGAAATCACGACAGGAACAGAAGTTTCAGTGTTAAGTTTGCGAATATCGATATGTTTCGCATAACAGATAATGTTGTTGAATTTAACATTCTCGCTGTAAGAGAGAATTCACTTTGAAATGCAAAGCAAAAATTATTTCTACCACTTGATATTTATTTAAAAGGAGTGTGCATTAACATTAGATAAAAAAACTCACGGCCTCTGTCAAATTCAAAGAACAAAAAAACAAACCAAAGGACCGGCTGTAGGATAATTACACCGTCAGTTTTCAGGAAGCAACGAAAGCCTTCACGGACAAGAAACAGAAGTTGCAGCAATAGTTGGGCAGCCTGAAAGTTATTACTGCTTGTATGTGTTGGATGTGAATGCTCATGGTAGAGCACAAGGAATCGTTTTTCCCGCTGTACCTCAAAGTAGTGTCATACATACGAAACTGGGAACGAAATGTGTGCCAGGTAATCTAACATGTTTCAAAACGAAAATTGATCTTTAAGTCCATGCTTTCTTATTTTATAACACTCTTGTGTCTGAATCGACATATTCCTCTGATTTGTTGTCATTGAAGAAATGTTCACATAAATGTCCGTTGTGGGCCGAAAAATCATAATTTCGAAATTGAATTTGGAAGAGGGTAGAAAAGTTGCCTCTTACCTTCAAATGTATGCCTGTATTTTTTAAATATGTTTTATTCAAGGTCTTGAACCCTCTACCAAGCGTTAAGTAATGACGAATATTATTAAAAATGAAACACAGTGGTATTGCCATTTTCGCATTTTTATTATACATATTAATTGCACAAATATACTTACGTTTTATCAGTTCAACCATTATTTTAATGTTTTATGTCTGAAATGTGTCTTTTATCAACTCTGTTAATAGGACAAAGCTCGAACTACATCGGAATGGCGGAATCATACTGGTCTCGGCGTTCTACCCGTTATCAGGTTAAATGTGCCCGGAGTGTAGCAGCAACTTGACCTTGAAAGAGCGCGCGCCATATTTCCCTTATAGATTAGATCATACGTAGAAGATTTTGGGAAGAGAGTGTCCGACCCCAGGTCTTAAACAACTCTTAGAAATATGAAGCTAGGTGATTTGGGCTAGAGTGCCCTATAGGAAAGTGACATGGAAGCGAGGTAGAAAGGGGGAAGGAGACGCCCTTATTTATTACCGGGGGCCAGTACCCAGGACCGACGGTTTAATGAGAGGATGCCATACTTCCTGCAAAGATGGAGCTTTTTTGCATGTTTTCAAGACGATAAAGGCAACTCGTTATTTAAGTGACGAATTGAAAACTGTAATTTAAACAGATTTTCAAAGGAATGCATACTTTATTTATCATGGGAATATGCCCCTTGCGATGATCAGCGATGACCTGAACCCCATTCGTGAGCTGGGACTAAGGAAGATTCTGAGGACTAGACAGAGAATGACTAACACAGAAAGAACATTGAAAATTCCAAATATTACATTTGAAGTTATTGACTACATCGATCTGATTAACTGGAAAGAGTGTCGTTTTGTATATCCCCCTATTTTGGCAAACCCTACAAATGGAGACCTTGAATATCTTATAAATTATCCAGTTACTCCTTCTTTAGATTCTCTTCGATAACCTTGTCACACGCAGGCTGTGGAAAAGTGCATAAAATTGGTGTCAGAGGCATCAATGTCTGTCATTGGACTAGAAGCACGTGATGGCTTAATCCCTGCTAGAATCCAATCCCGACAAATTATGCCAAATTTTGATATCATAAAAATCCACATAAATTGGATGAACAATTACCAATAACCTTTTTATGTTTAGTTGTTATTTATTTATTTTTTATTGTTTAAAAATGCAATTAAATTGATAATTGCTTTTGAATGTTTGCTTCATCAACATGTTTCACCCATTTTTGAATTGAAAGAAAATCTGTAAAATTTCACAATATTTGAAAAAATTTTTCGTGTATTAAAAAAAGTATTGTATTCTGAAAATGCATTTTCGTATATAACTTAAGTTCTTTGAATATAGTTTTTAATAAATATTAAAATAGTTTGTAAATTTTTAGACATTTAACTTTTCCTTGGAAAGGCAAGGTTTTAGGCTGAAGACACTAAAATACAAAGACCGGTAGAGGCTCAAGACTTTGAATAAAAATCTAAAAAAATTATCGGCATTTGTTTGAACGCCGATAAAAAAAATATCGGCATTTATCTGCCCCCTCTTCCTGATCTAAATTCAAAATGGTTTTTTTTCGCCTATTTGAACGGCCCACCCTAATGTCCGTTTGAGGAAGCTTAGAAACTATTAGTAATGTGCAAAAGTTCTACCTGATTGTCATGATGCAAATTTCAAATAAAAAAATAACAAGTGCAATAAAACACGGTGCCTTTTGGAATCCACTGCTACATAGCCGAAATGCTTGGAGGAGTAAGCTATGAAATATCACTAGGTATCCAGTTGTATTTCATTCGTAAACAAATCAAGCAATGGTTAACATGTCAAGCAATAGGGATTACATTAGGCATTGTCTGCTTTATCAGTTCAACAAAGAAAACCATGCAGCTGAAGTTGCCAACATTTGAGAGGTGTATGACGAGGATAACACATGTCGCAGTTGATTCCAAAAAATCCGTGAAGGAGAGCGAAGATGCAGAGATCAACCGCGTTCTGGACATCTATCAAAGAATTCTGGAGAAGATCTCAAACAATCCATGTCAAATGACTAACATGTAAAAGTTGAAGAATCACCAGAGAGGTTTTTTGTACAGAGAACAACAGTAAAAATAATAATGCATGCCCTTGGGTTTATCACAATGTTCGACTAGTGAGTACCATATGACCTGTCCGCAAGAAATCAGTGGAGCAGAATGACAAACTGTCCTTTTCTTGCGCGTCACAGAAATGAACCTTTCTCGGAACGATTTGTTATGCTGGTGAAGAGTGGGTCATCTTCACAAATGTAAAACGCCAAAGGACTATATGCCGAGTTGGAGAACCTGCTCCATTGACTTCAAGAGGAGGAATGCATTCGAGAAAGGTCATGTTAAGTTTATGGTGAGATGACACAGGAAGCTACTTGCACGTAACCAAACGTTAAATGCTGACCTGTACTGCTAACAGTTGGAAAAGCTTAAAGGAAAATTGGAATCTAAGCGTCCAGCGCTGGTTAACTGCGAAGGCGTCGTTTTACAACACAACTACACAAGACCAAATACAGTTTTAGCCACTCAGAGAAGATTACTGGACATTGGATAGGAAGTGATACCTCACCAACCCCACCGTATTTCCTAGACCTGGCACTTACGTAATACCACCTTATCGATCTGTTCAGAACAAATTCGTTAGGAAAACATTTGACGAAGTTGAAAATGTCGAAACTGCACTTCAACAGTGTTTTGACTCCGAAACGGAGTTCTACAGAAAGGGAATTTAATTACTACCAAAACGACGGCTAGAGGTCATAGATAATAATTGCAACTATGCAATAGAAAAAATGATGTTATTTATTGAAAAAAAATGTTTTTCTTCCCTACTAAAGAAAAAACGGGTAGAACTTCAACACACACCTAAAGGAGAACTAATGCTTTTTTTAACGAGTTTACTGAAAACTCTTTGGGCTCCCGTGTTGTGGATGTCATGTGCAATTGCGTTTACAGCTTTCCAATCCAAAGTATTTATTGAAATTTTTACCATCTGCATTTTTCGAATACAAAAAATCATTTTTTAGATTTTTAACTGAACACTAATAATATAACTGACTACAGAAAGAATCGTTAAACAAAACATTTAATCATGAAGTAATGCCATTAACCGTTGAATAATTAATATTTTTTAACATAGTTTAAAAGACATTAGATTCAGAAACACCTAGTTTTACCTTAACGTCGTTAATTTAAAACACAAACGAAATGATATTTCACCTTTTATTTTGAGTTAAATATTTAATAGCCTTGGAAAGCTTACGAAAATCCAATGATTGTGAAATCTATGTTCGCACTTCATTGTTGCACAATATATGTCCAATCCTGTCTGTGATTCGATCTGCAAATCTGTGCTTCTTTAGAAAAAATGACAATAAATGTGCTCAGTTTTTAATAAATTACTCTCAATTTGATTGTGAAACGGCACCAGGATCAAGAAGATGGGTTCTTCATCCTTAAAAATACAAAGAAATAGTCACTATTAATTTCTAATTACACTTTCCAGGAATTATATTTGCAGTTATCAAAAAGAGTGTGTATTGCTCATTGAATAAATAGTCTCATCAGTCAATTAATTGAAAATTTAAAATAACCAAAATTAAAGCTTTCGCACCATAACACCTAAGGAGAATTATAATTGGCTTATATTTCGGAAGCTGGTAAATTTGAGGAATCGGTCTTTCTCGATGCCAAACCTGACTATACGTTTCGACGAGAGATAAAATGAACACAGCGAGAGAGTACTTTAATACGGCTGACAGAATTTAGTGGACCTAACATGGAGTTTTCAAATGTACAATCAAAAGTATGGCTTAAGGAAATTTCAGTAGCCATTATTTTATGGAAAAATCACCTCGTGATAAAGCAGCTTATCAAATTAACCTCGCTGCGTTTGCCTCTCTGCTTTTTTTTATTTGTCCTGTTACACTCCGTAAATAAAAAAATATTTAATAAACCCCAAAATAAAACAACCGAAGTGAAAATCGCATTACATAACATTAAAGAACATATTAAAACATTCATAGCATCATAAGAACCAGGGGAAAAGGCTAATGCTAAAGACCTCTAAGATACATAGACAGGAAAATAATAAGTTGACCGTGCGCCTTTTTTGAAGTTCAGTGTGGTACAGAAAGAATCTGTCACATCTCGTTGTTTGCCAAAGGCGTTCACGTGTTTACATGTATATCAGTTACATCCATTATATATATATATATAATCAATAAAATTTATTATTTTTTGTTTTTATAAATGGTATGTATATATTGTAAAAGTATTTCAGAAAATAATATAGCCACATTTAATGCGCTAAATAATTTTTTTAAATGGTTATACATTGCCTATGACAAACAACTATGAACCGTATGTACCAATAGGCAAACAACTGGCCAGCAGCGCTTTCATTTCATAGGTTTCCTCATAATAATTGTGATACATTGGAAAAGTGGGAAAATGATGTAAGACGTACTAACTGGAAACGGAGCCAAGCCAAAATCTGACCACTGTCCTTTAGTAGAGGGTATCACACACCGTTGCGGTCTCACTAAATCCCCTGTCTGGAAACAGAAAAAAGAAGTTCGAGAGACAAGTTGTCCCCAAAGAAAAGCAGCATGAGGACAAAAATTGAAACATATTAATATTTTCACCCGGATTCAGGCGCTAGACACATCAATGTTGCCGTGACTTGCAGTTTCAATATAGGCTTCTCACCTCCTTTGCTAATTTTTTCCTGGAAATAATAGAGGTGTTTTAGTATTTTAAGTGCAGGATATTTAGCTAGTGACCTTTAACCGTTATTTTATTTCTACATATTTCATTGAGGTATCTAAGATTTACAACAGCCTTGTGTCATTTACCAGATTATGTATGGCTCTAAAGTAAAGGTTTTTGTTTAAAACTGCGCTGGTGTTGGGACTTGTTCTGGTGCAATGTATAAGTAATTACATATTTTGTCTTTTTGCCAAGTAAAAGTTCTGGTAGTATGCATACTTTTTAGAGGAACCTGGACACACCACCACATTTCATCGCGTTTTTTCAGAAATTAGATGTTTCACTCGCTTTATTTGCAATTTTAAGGCAATTTTACTATTTGTATTGGGTGATATTTTTTTACGAATTTATGTAGCATGATTTAACGCTCCCAATGCATCAAATTGATAGCTTCTTGAACTTATAGTCTTTTATCTGCGGTTTAAACATGCGTTTGCAATAAACTGCAAAAAATGAAGTAAATTACCGTCCGAATGTAAATCGTTTTGGTGTGTTGGTCTGTTTTCATACAGGGATTAAGCTGGTAAATTTATTTGCGTGAAACAAATCAGGTCTAAATTTCCAGCAAAAATTCGGTGATTATTTCGGCAAGAAGTGCCCAAAAATCGAATTTTGCTAAACTTTTACTACGCCAAGGAAACAACTTTCCAGAAACTAGTGATATATTAATAAGTTCCTTTTCTGCTAACAACATATTTAATTTAAAAAAAATAACACACACATACACCATGAACATAGTCTTTTTATTAAGGCTTAATATGTACTGTACTGCACATATTCAGCATGGATGTACTATTTATTCAGTTTGCGAAGGGTTGCAAATTATATTGTATTGAAAAAAATCTAGGAGCTTTTAGATCTGTGTGCAGGGGCAAATGAGGAACACAGTAAAGTGACTGTTCATTCAGTAACATAATTTTGCTTGTTTTCAACAGCATGCGAATAGCTGGAAATACATAATTATGTAACAAATGCTTATTTCTGCCCAACGTCGAAAATGAAATTAAAAAAAAAACATGCCACTCTATTTGTCATGATTATGTGTTTCTACACAGTCGCGTCACATTACTGTGACCACATACTACTTTTGAAGTCAGCAGTGCGCAGGCAATAAAAGAAGGCACGAATCGAGAGCTGGGTTTTAGGGAATATAAAGTGTGCTGTAGGCATTGTGAAATTAAATCACTCGTCGCTGTCGTGGACAAAAGGAGCGATTTATAATATTTGTTAAAAGGGATAATTATCGGCTTTCGAGCCAAGGGTGGCAGTATTTCCGAAACAGCACAGTTTGTAAACTGTTAGCGTGCTGCTGTGGTTAAAGTGTATCCTGATTGAAGAAATAGTACTATTGCGAATACGCGATGTGGAAACTGCGGAGCACCACGTGCCATTGATGTGAGAGCTCAACGTCAGCTGCGAAGGTGCGTGAGGCCCGATCAAAACGTTACACTGGTGAACCTCACTGCCCGACTGAACCAGAGGGCTACCGGAAGTGTGTCTAAAACGACAGTTCACCGAACACTGCTGCGTTTGGGGCTCCAATGCTGACGGTTGGTCACTGCACCTATGGTAACAAATGTACATCAGCAGAAAAGGCTTGCATTTGCACGGCAGTATTGGAATTGGTCCTGTGCTGATTGGAAAAGGACGGCCGTCTGCGAGGAGCCATGTTTTCTGCTTCATCGAACGGTTGTACGTTGGCGTATAAGTCGAGAAACATCGGAGAACAAACAGTCTTCAACAATTGCTGGAAGAACACAAGATGGTGGGGTCAGAGATATGGTCTGAGGAATGTTGCCGTGGCATTCACCGAGTCCACTCGTACCTGTGGAAGGCACTAGGGACCGAATTCGTTATAAATCTATCCTTGCAGACCACGTGCACCGATGCATGCTGATTATCTTCCCTCGGGAGGATGGGATCTTCCAGCACGACAGTGCGACGTGTCACACAGCTAAAATTGTCCGAGAGTGGGCGGAAGAGCACGATGAAGACTTCAAAGTACTTCCCTGACCCCCTAATTCCCCAGATATAAACCCAATTGATCATCTGCTGGACCACTTCGATCGTGTTGTTCGCTCTATGGATCCTCCACCGCACACCCTCAGACAGTTATCATATGCACTACAGTCATCATAGCTCCACATACCTGTCAACACCTACCATCACCTTATTGAGTCCCTCCCAGCCTGCCTAGCTGCTGTATGAGCTGCCGACGGCGGTTACTCTGGATATTAGTGGTGATAACAATAATGTGACTCTATCCTATGTATCATCATCATCGTCATCGTCATCATCATCAATCATTATCAATCCACTGCTGGATAAAGGTCTACCGAAATTTCTTCATCAGTTGTCTGTCTTGGGCCTGACTCCTCCATGTCACTAAAGTATACTTTCGAATTTCATCCTTTCGGTTGTCCATCGGTGGTCCGTTCTTCTGGCAACATGTCCAGCCCATTGCCATTTCAGTGATTTCACTCTGGTCATGATGTCGTCCACTCCTGTCATTTTCCTTATCCACAAGTTCCTCTTCTTATCCTTCCTGGTTACACCAAGCATGCATTTTTCCATGCCTCTTTCAGTTGTCTGCAGTCTTTGTATGTCTTTTTTAGTAAAGGTCCATGTCTCGGCTCCATACGTAAGCACTGGCAGAATGCATTGATTAAACACTCTTCTTTTGAGACATACTGGCATACGCTCTTAAAAATTGTACTGTTTCTTCCGAAAGCTATCCATCCAAGTTTTATACGCCGATTTATTTCTTCATCAATGTGACCCTCGTGAAAATATTACAAATACGTGGCGACAGTTAGTAAATAAATAAATACACGTGGAAAGAGCGATGTATTTATTTATTTATTAATGTGACCGTCACTCGATATCTGCTGCCCAAGATAAATGTAGGAATCGGTTGCCTCAAGCTTTTCTCCATCAATCGATACAAATATTCGTTTCTTGTAAAAGCATTGTACATCACTTTTGTCTTCTGAAAATTCATTTTTAATCCAACTTCTTTACTCTTGTCAGCAAGTTCTTGGATCATATTCTGCAGCTCTGAAGGGGTAGTTGCAAAGATGACTACGTCATCAGCGAAATGAAGGTGAGTTCAGTAATCTCCATTAAACTTTATCCCTTTGTGTTCCCAGTTCAATGATTGGAAGACATTTTGTAATGTGGCGTTAAAGAGCTTGGGAGATATGGTGTCACCTTGTCTCACTCCATTTCCAATTCCTATTTGTGCTGAATCTTCAAATATCGGAAGCTTTGCTCTTGCATTTTCATAGATGTTATTAATAATGCTAATGAACGCATCTTCAATACAGCAGGATTTCAAAGCCATTGTTACTCCGGATGGTTTCACGGAATTGAAGGCCTTTTCATAGTCAATAAAAGCCATGCATAATGGGAGTTCATATTCTCTTGTTCTTTCAATTAGTTCTCTCAGCACATGAATATGATCTATAGTGCTGTAGCTACTCCTGTATCAAAATTGTTCTCTTGGTTGGGTCATGTCTAGTGTTACTTTCAAGCTATGTGAAAGAACCTTAGTGAAGATTTTATAAACCACTAAAAGTAGGCTGATGGGCCTGTAGTTCCTTAGATCCTCAATGTAACCTTTTTTATGGAGCAAGATCATTGTAACATTGTTCCAATCCTCAGGAATCTTCCTTTCATTAAGACATCAGGTGAAAACTTGGGCGAGTGTAGTTTCAATTTCTCCACTTGCTTCTTGTATAATGTCAACGGTAATTCCATCTTCTCCTGGAGCTCTTCCCCGTTTCTTGTTCGTAATTGCATATGTAAATTCTGCAGGGAGGATTGGTGGAATGTTGGCACTGGTACCTGTTGTAGTGTCTGGAAAGTTATATCATCCCTTTCATATAGTTTGAATAGAAATCGTTCACCCTTGTCAACGTTTTGCTTCTATTTCTTGTTACAGTACTATTATCTTTTCTCGGAGCCATAATCTGTTTTCTTCCGTTACTGAGATGTCATTTTGTTCTCTTCAGGCTCTGGTTGTTTTGAATTGCTTTCCTCACTAGTTCAGAATTGAATTTTTTTGTGTCTTCAGTGATACCTTTTCGCACTGTCTTGCATAGCTCTATATATTCCACGTTGGAAGTTACGTCTTTATTTGTCCTCATCTCCCTTCTCTTTTGCATCAACATTTTTGTTTTTCCTGAAATTTTCTTTATATGTAGCTTGTTCTTAGTACCACCTATTTTTGTTGCTGTTTCCATAAGAGTCTTGGTGAGTTTTCTGTTAACTTCACAATTATCCACTTCTTCCGATGGTAGGCCTTCTAAAGTAGAGAATATGTTCCTCAGTTCCAATATGTATACATTTATATATACATTGTTTACCAACTGCCTGCCTCATTGCCTTGCAGTTTTTGTTGGAGTACATGGTTTGTTAACCCGTGCTTCTTTTCCGAGACTTTTAATATCCGTGTTATCAAATTGTTTAACTCTAAATTAGGTGAAGAGGGCATTTCTTTATACCATATTTAATTTTATTTATTTATTCCCACTCTGAGTAGCTACTACGAACTCATGCTATTGCGGGTAAAACTTCCAATTAAAAGTTTTGTTCTCGGAAACATCTCTTAAGAATAAACAAATGGTCGCATTAAAAGAATTTTTGACATTACTTAGAGTGTGAAATACGAACTTTATGCAACTAGTTTACGCAGTTTGCAAGCAACGAAAGCGGAAAACTATTTTACACGTAGAACAAGCGACGTTTCCCTTCAGTTATTCCGTATCCCCGAACAATTACGTTAATGATGTTTTCTTTAATCGTAAGTTAAAAGTTGCAATGTCTAATTTATCACCCATTAAAAACAGTAATGTAAAATTCCTTCTTTCGCGCAGGTAAAAAAGCTTAATTGATTCTGTTTACATAGGAAACATGCCGTTCTGCCGTATAAGCTGTGCGAACAAAATGACGAATCTGTGATTTACACAAGAACTTGTAGTATATGTATCTTAAAAGTATTTGGCGTTTTATTTTGCCTACACTCACAGTGTCGCCCAGGTGGCGCAGTGGTCTAAGCGATGGCTTCTGATCATTCGTCTGAGATGGGTCCAGGTTCGATTCCCGGTGAGGCATGGATGTTGTGTTTGTCATACGGCGCTGGCTCTCTCTCTCTTCCCTGGAACCAGTGACCCGAAATTAAGGACGGGCGACTGTTTATAGCCCATTACGTTGCTCATCGTGGTTGTTAAACCTCCTAAGCTCACACACATACACAATTTGGATATTTATATGCATTTGGTTCACTGGTAAGATATGTATGGAGCAACATCCTTGTCTTTTTCTGTTTTTTGTTACAGGCAAATTTGGATGGACCTTAGTATTTAAAAGCTTCTTTACCTGCGATATGGTAGATTAGAGTAAACTATAATTTAGGTTTAAGTTTAAAATGCTTCTAAAACATAATCATTACGACATGGAATCGTCCTGCTTCGGCGATTAAGGAATTTCTTTTGGCTAACAGAGCAGACACTACATTCCCGTGTTAAGTTAAGGCACAGGCCTCTTAGCCAATGATGTCACAGTGACTTTATTGATCTGCACCATGTTTAAAATTCAGTGTTCGCCGCACAAAAAGAGACAACTGTGTTTCTGTTTCTCCACTTCTAACTTGCAAACCCTGCTTATATAAATTAAAAATTTCAACATTTTACGTGATAAACAATATCGCTTCTTTAAAGTTTGAAGAATATGCATTACAAGGCTCAAAACTTAGAAAATAAACTGCACTGCGAATTTTGACGTGTGCTTCTTCAAGATGATGTACTTAAAAAAGACAATTTTTTTCTGTTGTTTTAAAAAAAGATGTTTAGTGTTTCTTTAGAGAACATCCCGCATTACACTAAAGTCCCTGGAATGCTACAAATTCACATATGATTTCCTACCGAGAAAAAAAAGCAATTTTGAAATATTTCCGCGTACAGTAATTATACATGTATTTGTGATTTCTAAAATCATAAAAATCGGTGATAAGGCTACGAAAACAATGTATGTAAGTTTAATTGGAAACTTAGAGCTTCGGCATAAATTTGACCTGTTGCACTTATGTATCTTGCAAACGACATGCAATACAGATATATGCACGTATACGCTTCAGTAGTGGAGCATTTTATGGGGAAAACGAAAGAAAGGAAATTTAGATAAATGCCCTTCAGAATTAAAAAAAAAATAATTTTTCTAACAGCGCTTTCATAACAGGAAACTGCATGACCGACAAAACTGCATAGCAGAGAGGCATTTTGGTTGGTTAACGCATAGATTCCCAATTTGTGAGTCGCGACGCTCTAGGGCTTCTCAAGTCTTGGTCTGGGGCGTCACGACTCTAAGAAAAAACTAAAACTAATAATTTGTAGTGAAACGCAACATGCAAATTTTCAAAGCGTATACATATTTTAAAAATGTATTGTAAGAAAGAATGTTAAAAAAAAAAAGAAAACACATAATGCTTCTTGTTGCGAATGCGCTTCCTTCATCTGAGTTCCTGACTGTCATGCTCTTTGAAGACTTGTCGTGACGTTGTGCAGATCTCGCTCCCCCTGCAGTCTGACAATGGACTGTGCCAGGCAAGGTCAAGCGATAACGTTCTGCCGCCGCAGTGTTGGGCGCTTAGCTTACTACGCAGTCTTCAATCGATACATATGTAGCATGTGCAAACATTCGCTAGAACTGAGCTGCTCTGTTTTAATAACTGTAAACATAGTTATTTCTATGTAAGTGTGTGTTGGTTTACGCTAATGGAGAAGTTTTTAAATAAAAAACGTTGTGTAGAAGAAGTTCCAAATAGTTCTAAATAGGCGAGAAGGAACAAGTCCAGAAATTATTATGACACGTACTTGGATTTCGATTTCACGTGCACTGTTGTTAAGAACGAAGAACGTCGTGGGTGTGTAATCTGCCTGAAAGTGTTGGCAGCTGAGAGTATGCTTCAGAATAAACTGAAACGTCACCTGGATACCGTAAGCAGTAGTTTAGTGGGTGAGATCAGAAATTACTTTTCACGCAAATTATGAGACATGCGTGAGCAGAAGACTCATTTCCGTAAACAAAACACAATCCTGAGCAAATCCCAACTTGCTTCCAACAAAGTGGCATACCAAATTGCACGCAGCAAGAAACCACACAAAACTGACGAGGAGTTGGTTTTGCCTGATGCTTTTGACATGGTGTCCCTTTTTGATTAGGGAGTCTACTGCCAAACAACTTTCCAGTATTCCGTTATCAAACAACACATTTAGTCGACGAATAAGTGATATGTCGGACGACATAATGATCAGATTTCCGACAAATTGAGATACAGAGATTTTAGTATTCAGTTAGACGAGGCAGTTGACAACAACAATGATGCCCATTTAATATGTTATATGCAATTCATGAATGATGACCATAACTTTCATGAAGTCCTTTTCTTCTGTAACGACATTAAAGGTGGAGCCAAAGCAGTGGACTTGTTTGAAATCCTTGACACTTTTATAACAGAAAACGGTATCGATTTGTGCAGATGTGCAGGTGTATTTGCACAGATGGTTGTCAGTCTACGTCTGGCAGAAATGGTGGGTTTCAAGCACTCATCATAGAGAAAGCTCCTGCTGCCAAACGGACGCAGTGCTTCATACGCAGAGAGGTATTGGCATCACAGGAAGTAAGTACGGATTTCAATGAAATAATGGAAACAATAATAGAGTGGTGAACTGCATCAGAACTCGACCACAGAAGGCCAGATTCTTTACAAATATAATAATTGACATGGGGTCCAGCACACTTCCCTACTCTACTATTATAAATCTCGTTGGTTTTCTCGTGGTAATGTGGTGTCGCGTGTATATATGAACTGCGGAGTGAAATTTTCTTGTACCTCACAGAAGAAATACAGTATTGCTGAATGCTTCATTAATAATGACTTCATTCTCAAGTTGGAGTATTTGTGCGACATGTTTCAGAGGTTAAATTCTCTGAAAAAAAAAAATCAGAACATTGAATAACAGATTTGTTAGTGCAACAAAAGTTTTTACAGCCAAGGTATTCTTCACTGGAAGGTAACATTCTTAAGGCTTAAGAAAAATATAACTCATACAAACGTGCATTAAATTCCAAAACAAATCTAATAACATTTTCTTTCCGTTGGAAGCATTCTACGTCATGTAAAAAGAAAAGTGAACGCAAAGCCTTTATTGCCATTGTACAGGATCGCTGAGTAAGAGAGGGTAAACAGTAAACATTGCGTTCACAATATCAGAGAATTGAACTGCATTTTCCTTTCGAAATCTGCATAGCTAAAAATTAAACCTCTAACTGTTTGTCTTTCGATTTTTTTAATTCAGTGTACCGGTAGCACACAACCAAATTTAAATTAAACAAAAAAGAATAGTCCGCACAAATAACACGAATAGCGGGAAAAAACGTTTTTCAATTGGCCCCGCTTTATCATCAATTCCTCAGTGAGTGATTTTCAGTATTCTTCAAATCTAAGCAATTGCGCATCATAATGAGTATTTATATTACTTGTTAGACTGCGGTACTTCATTGAAAATATAAAATCCTTATTAAAAAAACAGCTTTTCCTTTAGTTGTGAAATGGTTTAATAGATTGTCTGTTGACGGCTGCCGTTTTGCGTCTCCGTCGAGATCGGCTGCCGTAAAGATTCCTAATGACAATTTCCACGTTGTCAAAGAAATATGTACAGACATCAAAAATACGAAAAAGGAGCCGTCCACATAACTTTGAAACCGCTTGCCGCATATAAACAAATATGATATCTTTGGAAAGGACTCGAAGGGAACTATCATATGACGCAAATAAACATGCTAATTAGGCTAATTAACACACAAATTAGCTCTCCATCTCCGAAGTTTTCCATATAAGACGTATGTTAGTTTACGCGCATTTTATTCAGCACATAGTAAACCCCCTAAATTCCAGATTTTCATATAAATTGACCAATAAGTACGTGTACAGTGAGCTACGGCAAAAAGATGCCGCTAATGTTAAACTGTGGAAATCGATTTTGATTTTTAAAATTTAAACGAGAAGAGATACAATAATTTTGTGTTGAAACAGTAAAACACAAAAATATCCAGATAATATGAGCCGCTATGCAAGAACAGAACTGGTATATTAAGATAATTATAAATTATGCAATATGATCATGAAAAAAAATGAATTATGACCATATCTTTAATAGCCCATTCGATGGGCAATAATTTTAAATCAGGAAATCCAAAGTTACAGCGTGATAGAATAAAATCTTGCTGAGATATAAGCGAAAATTAAAGCATACATCTGTTAATTGGCTGTGCATAAAAAAAACCCATGTGTTCCTGTACTTACTATAAAACATTTTACCTCGCAGTATTTTAAAACACTAAGAAAAAAGTGTTTCTACGTGGCATTGATACCAATTTTGGTTGCAAGGAAGAAAACCATGGGATCGCGCAATCAGTTATGCCACTAAATTCAAAATTGCCCCTTTTAATGATGAACATTATAAATTGATAATTTTGCCCAAGTATAACTTCACTTGCGACGTAATGTGTGAAGTGACATATTTAATCATTTTTATTAGTTGCATAGCTGACTCTTGTATATTGTTCCTGTGTCCCACAATGCCGCAGAATATGTCTACTGCTATGCCTCCTCAGGTTAAAATACAGCGAATACCTAGGCAGAGCTACCGTTAATTTAATTCTAGCTTCAGGACAAACTAGATGTCACGCTACATTTCCGTAGGCGAATGTGTGGACAGATATCTTTCACAGAAATAAGGTTTTAACTAAATATATCTCAGTGAACAACAGAAACCAGTATCAATACCACAAATCATTTATAACTGACTAGGTGAAAGCCCGTCAATAATAACGGGGGATAATAAGATGTGTAATATTTAATATTCATATATTGTTTTTTTTGTTGTGATGTCGAATTCTGAAAGTACGTTTCATAAACATTGCAACAATGAAAAAAAAGCAATTAATAAGTAGGAACCGTACACCAATTATACTCCAAATAGAATAACTATACTAATAATCCAAATTTATTTATGTAGAATCGAAATAAAACTTGAAAGCTTTATTTCTATTCTACGCCAATAAATTCGGATAATTAACATAGTTATTATATTTGGAGAGAAAAAAAGAACATTACCGGTTCAGGTAGGGATTCAACAATCAAAATGGGCAACCGCTCGCATTTTCCCAGTGTTTGTTTGCCGTACATCAGACCGTTCTGTAGGCAACTCATTAAATATATGAAAAACAAAAGCTACAGCCAGTTGTACAATAATATTTCCGACATTTTTGTGTGAAATCGTTTGAAAGCAAGCCTTTTAGTGGTTCCCGTCCTTTAAAACCTGTCATAAAAGGCATAGTGGCCCTAAAGCACGCATTGTTTCATGTATACTGCAAAAAAAAAAAAAAAAAAGAAAGATCACGCAGATGGCAAGCAATTACGTTCTCCTGTTCTTGCTCTTGCCAGATAGCAGGAACGTGTTAAAATAATAAAAGCATTTTCGGAATTTTAGAACTCTGCAGTTGCAAATGTAAAAATCTTATGGTAGTTCATGCACAGAATCACAAAAAATATGCTTTCTTTTCTTTCCTTTTTTCTTTCTTTTTCATTTCTTCTACAAATATAAATAAAATAATATTTGGTTATACTCTGCGAAAAGAATCTAGTTATATTCGGCCAATTTCGTAGTTTAAGGAAAAAATAAAAAAGAAAGTTCCCAATCATGTTTCTTCAGTATACACATGAAATAATAAAAAGACACTGTTACCTACTCTATTAGAACTGTCAATTTCTAGACAGAAATGAGAAAAGAAACTGGTTTGACAGTCTAAAATAAGCATTTTAGGTTTACAAGGGAAATTGTAAAATTAAATTTTATACGATAGGATTCTAAATGAAATATTTCATATGTCGTTTATGAACGACAAAGTAAACCCAAAATTCCTGACGTACGTTTTTCTGTTTCAAAAGATTTGATCATGGGACGGAATGCATCTGTGACGTCATGTCAGAATGCTTTAGATGAGGTGGCGTCACACCAGATGCTGTTAAAAAGTGGTCTGTGTTCCTTTGACAACAAAGCAAAGTGATACACACGTGCGCTGTACGCGACAAAATGGGACAAACGTTCATACGTTCAAACAAAGAAAATTATATTGCTTCAAATTGTCACGTGGAATTAATATCAGAGGTGCAAATTTAAATTACAAGACATAGAGGTTCCCATTTAATCGTGTGTTAAGCCCGATAACTATATGAAAGCAAAGTGAGTTTTTGAGGTGGTGATATGTTGCTGTTTTCTCCAGGCAGATTTTTGGAGAGTTAGGGCCCAGCTTTTCTTAAGTTTCGCCTGTCGAAATCATCAAATATCTACACATTCTTATTCCAAGAATGTACTTTCACATACTTACTTTTTTTTGGTTCCTTTCAAAAATTCCTTCTCGTTTTTTTTGTAGGTATACACGGATGAACAAACACCCATGAGAAAAAAAGGGGGTCAAGAATAAGTCATGTTAATTAAAATTGCATTATTCTTCATTCGTTTATTCTTGTCAAAATCTAGGGTTGTGATTACCTTCGTTTTCATCATTTAGCTTCGTGCCTTTTCTTTTTTATCATCCTCGTGGAAATACATCGTGTGTATGTCGTCATGAATTTAATTTTTTTTTCGTGACAAATTGAGTAAATTTTGTGGTTAGTGTACGTGCATTTAATGTTTACAGTAACGATAATCATAGTGAGGTAGAATAAAGATAGTTCTTGGATAATTGTGGGAAAAGTTCTTTTTGTACTAATGCTTTAATGTATCGTATTAATGTTTTGTGTGGCATAGTGGTTAATTGCATTCATTATTTTAACAAATAAGAAAATTAATATTGCCGTAGGAATTACCATAATATATTTAAATTTTTGCATATGGACGGGATATCTGTACATTTGGAAACACAACTTGTTTCTACTGCATTTTAGTTTCTTGTGTACGTTGTAAAATACAATAAGGGAAAGAAGGAGTTCGTTTTACAGCTCTCTCTCGTTTTTCTTCAATATTACCCTGCTAGGAAATTAAATTTATAACTGTGTATGAATATGATATGTAATTCTGTAATTATCGAGTGATTTCAGAGTGTATTTCTTATTTTTAACATTGAAAAAGTCATGAATTCTTTTCCGCCATGTATTTCTTTTCATTGTTCCTTTGGGTCGCCAGGAAATAAGCGTTTCGTGGAAATTCGAGGGTAACATTGTTTTAACCTTTGCCCCTTCTTGTTCAACTTCAGGAATTCCCAGAACTGACCAAAGGTCAGCCAGTTTGACCCTTACACCTCCGCTGTCGAAACCGGGGGAAAAGCAGGTTTTACCCCTTTTATGTGGTTGCTAGATATATGTGAGCCTGCCGTTTGCATTGTCCAGTGCAAAAGAATGTTCTCGTGCGTTCTTTTTCCCGCCCTCACTTGCGCATCTATGCTGTTAGGCGAGGAAAACTTTTCAGCCAATGAGAGACCGCCAACACCCAGCATTGACAGTGGTTAAGAGACGTCTGTGGCTCAGACACTCACTCGAAGCCAATTCTGCTGCGGTTTGCAGATGATTTTTTTCTCGACTGATTTCCTGGAAAAGTGCAGACTCTTGGTCTACGTGATGTTGGCTGAACGGAACACCTTTATTTGTTAGGCCTGGACCGTCCCCAGAAACTTAAAATGGGTTTTTGTCTGGAATGAGGGAAAGACAGCAAGAAGTCATCGCCTGCTCTAGAGTTTCTTCGTAAGGCAGCGTAGCCTCTCCAACTAAAGTACCAAGGGAACACAAGATGAAGGTCATCAAGCCCAGAATCCAACACTCTTATGCGACCTGCAGCACGAAGACAGCCGAATGAGGAAGAACGACACAAGAAAGAGCCATTCTCAACGGAGGCTTTGAGACATTCTCCGGCCACAGCTGGACCCCATGAGTACCACCCATCATTGACACAACATTCCCAGCCTTCACCGAAAAAAAAAAGGAATAAAAGGATGAGGCCCTTCATACAGGTGATACATTTGTTTTTGCCATAGTGTAGACCCCTTCTGCTTACACCAGGACCCTGAAGACAAGGTAAAGCAAAATTTCCTTTTCATTGTTGACGCCGAACCCGATAGAAAAGGCAAGTGGCGTGGAGTTTTGAAAAAAAAATTATAAGAAAAATCTAAGCTGGTATAAAGTATTTGTGATATTAGAAATTATAATTAATTGTGGAGAAGGCTAGGGAACAGTCTAATTTTTCTTTATCTCATGTTGGTGAATCTTAAGGTCAATATTAAGAATATTAAGGCTAAGGCCATAAAAGAAAAATATCTTTGAAAAGTACAATACATTTAGAAAGAAATTATTTTGAAAAAATACAATACATGCCAAATTATGTAAAACAAAAGTGTAATTATTCATAGTGGTTAAAAGTGAAAGTTTAGATTTGTAGTGAATGCAAGGAATATATATATATTTATAAATTTTAAGAAAGGGTTAAAACAAAAATATTAGCAAGCAGGAGAAATAAAAGAAAAAGCAAACAAAATAAAAATTCAATTTGAATAGCTAAAAGGGCTAGCAGTGCACTGTAGTTTTTATTTTGAGCCTGAAAACTAATCATAATTAAATAATGAGTGTGTAAACATTGTGTATGGGCATATTATATGTGTCAGTAAAGAAAAGAAAATTGTTTGAAAACCGACAGTTGGATTAAGGTTGGCTATGTTCAAAATTTACATGAAATGTGTTTTTTTTTTTGTAACGTGAAACAGCAAAATGTACACCATTTTATTTATGTTGGTGAAATATTACAGTGTGCTCATTTTGTTAACGATAGCATAAAATGTAAAAACAAGTTAAAATTGTATCCAAGGCATAAACCTTTGGAATCATTCTCCATTATACCCAAATCAAAATTTATTTTGAACTCTAAATACCATTTGGAAATTTTTGGGAAACTGTAGGAAAATTACGGCTATCATTAGCCGATATTGTCAAGAAAGCAAAAATTAAGCTCAAAAATCGTATTTGCCAAAAATGTGTTTTTCAAATAAATGCAGCCGAAGTCGGCTTTTCAAACTTACACACATGATTCAGTACATGTTTGGTGTTGAATTGCCTGTTCTTTGACACTGCCAGGTGAACAAAATCACCCCTGCAACTGGTAGGGCTTTCCATAGGAAACGCTCACTGGGTAAGTATTTTGTCGGTCATTTTCGCTAGTGTACTTCCACTATTCTAATCATGTGCCAAATTTAAGAAGTTTAGTTCTAATATTTTTTTTCCTTACATTTCTGGTGTGCCTAAATGGCTTACAAATTTTGGATCATTTTCACAAAATTGTTTTTTTATATAAAGGAATTTCAACCACTTATACATTTATATAAAGTGGATACGAGTAGTCACAACATATCAGTGGAAAAACCAAGTAGCCGCCCCGGTGGCGCAGTGGTCTAAGGCGCTGGCCTCTGATCATTCGTCCGTAAGGGGTCCGGGTTCGAATCCCGGTCAGGCATGGATGTTGTGTTTGTCTCACGGCACTGGCTCTCTCCCTTCCCTGGAACCAGTGACCCTAAATTATTATTTTTTTTTTTTTTGAATGGAGGTTTAACGACCACCGTGAGCAACTCAATGGGCTATAAGCAGTCGCCCGTCCCTAATTTAGGGTCACTGGTTCCAGGGAAGGGAGAGAGCCAGTGCCGTAAGACAAACACAACATCCATGCCTGACCGGGATTCGAACCCGGACCCCTTACGGACGAATGATCAGAGGCCAGCGCCTTAGACCACTGCGCCACCGGGGCGGCGACCCTAAATTAGGGACGGGCGACTGCTTATAGCCCATTGAGTTGCTCACGGTGGTCGTTAAACCTCCAATCAAAAAAAAAAAAAAACCAAGTAACAAATCCCTTGGAATAGATCGCACACTTTTGTAGAATTTTGTGAAAGCCATTTCCAAAAAAAGAGTGATAATTGCGTTCCTCATATGTTCCCAAGGTGTTCCGAATGTCTATGTGTCATCGATGCTCTCTGCATGTGTTAACAATGCTCTTTACTCCACAAAATATATTATAATAGAAGACACTATTTTTACATAACACATTCGGAACCCTACGTGGAAAAAGCATGGAACACTGTCGTAACACACTGCGAACGCATTTTCCAGAATTACTTTGTGGATGTGTTCCGAATGAGTTGTCAACCTTTCCTCATTAATGTTGGAAAACATTGATGTGTTATATATTCCGAAATGCCACGGACAGCTAGAAAAGAAATTCTGGAAGTAGGGCATGGCTCAAGCGTCTGCATCATTTTAACTGTACTAATGCACTAATTTACTTAAATAATGGGTTTTGGTTAAGTGAAACTTGACATCAAACATGTCATGTGTCATTTATTGCACATAGATATTCACCTGCTATCAATTTAGTTGTTTAACATCAGCGCCAGTCCTTGTATATTCCATGGTATATATATCAGAGTACAGCATAAACTATATTTGCAGGTTTATTTCATTAGGTCGAACCAGCCCCTGCCCGCATTTCGACTATGGAATTTGACTTCTCGTTCACGTGTGGCTGTGTCCGGCTGGAATGTGTACTTTTCAGCTGGTTTTCGTAATACGTCACAAATGACAAGCAGCATGCAGTTTAATACGTATTTAAAGTTATATTTTATATTTATTAGGTATAGAAATATGTTTTAAAGCGTTTTTGCGTGACGTATACCGCTAATTTACATATCCGGCAATTCCCCGTGTTGTATTCACGTGATTTTAACTGGTCCAGAGTATGAAATGTGACACAGAAGTTTGCCCAACAGTTACACGCACTTCCACATCTGTAGATGAAAGATTGCACGCGGTACTGCACTTGTCCGACAACTACATTCGTTACGAATTTGATCAAAGAAAAAGTGCTCCAAAAGCATATGCATCGATCTGTTCTGTTCTGCGGGAGAATATTGTGTAGAAAGCACGTGTTGGTTTTGGTTTAGACGGTTTAGAATAGGTGATTTTGATGTGAGAAATTTAGAACGTAGAGGTGCCCCGCAGAAGGTTGCACATGAGAAACTGCAAACATTTCTGGATGAAGATTCTTCTCAAATGCAAAAAAAAAACTAACTCAACAACTGGGGCTTACTCAACAAACTATTTCCAATTATTTACGCTCAATGGGAAATATTCAGAGGGAAGGAAAATGGGTGCCCAATGACCTGAGCCAGAAGAACAAGGATTAGCTTGTCATGAAGTGTTTGAATCTGTTGAATAATCAACACAGAAAGTCTTTCATGTGGAAAATCGTTACGGGTGATAAAACGTGGATACGATACGACAATTCCAAACGCAAAAAACACTGATTAGATCCTTGTGAAGTAACGACTTCGACACCGAAACGCAATATTCCCTCCAAGAAAGTTCTGCTGTGCTTCTGGAGGGATATAAAGAGTGTGCCCTATTATGAACTGTTGGAACAGGATCAAATTGTTCCTGCTGATCGCTACAAGCAACAATTGCTGCGATTAAACCAGGAACTCTTTCCGAAACGTACGTTCACAGGCTAAGGATTGCGTCCCGTGAAATTACTGCATGACAGCGCTAGGCCGCATGTTTACGAAATCGGTCTAGGAAACGTTATTGACGCTTGGCTGGGACGTTTTGGAGCACCCGGCGTATATTCCCGACATAGCCCCTTCAGACTATCATTTGTTCTGATCGATGCAACATGGTTTGTCTTCTGTACGGTTCCGGACATGTGACGACGTACAGAAATGGGTTCACGACTTTTTCGCGTCACACGACGAAGTATTTTTCATGGCTGGAATTTGTCAGCTGCCCGACGATGGCGGAAGGTGCTTGGTAATGGCGGTGCATATTTTGATGCGTGAATGTATTGTTGTTTTCTACAAAATTACATGTTGCGTGGTCTTAAAACGCTTTGAAACTTATTTTTGCACCTAATACATCCTCGTTTTCTATATTTGTGACTTCCAAATGTTTGAAATAAAAAGTTGTAGTGAGCACATCTTTTGAATCTTTTCTGACGCGAATTAAATTTTTCAAAGTTATTCAAAATCAATTCAACCAGTTAGAAAAAATCAACCGGATGTTTACAGTCGATAAAACATCCAGAATAGAAACAGCTAAATTACTTCCAACAGAGGCTAAAACGCATGTTACAAAAATTAACGAATGGCGCCCAAAAATATTTTCATAGCAGGATATCGAAGACAAACAGATGTTCAAATCGAACAATTAATAGAACAAATACAGAAAGAAACGTGATATAACTCTACACCTTCTAGCGGAAGAATTCTGCATAATGGAAATGTTGAAAACAGGCTTAAAATATTCTTCATGGAAAAAGGTCTGCTAAGGAAAAATAATTTTTAGCTACGTCTCCCGCAAACAGAGATAGAAAAGAAAAAGCCAAATGTATTGAACCTTACACCACCTGGAGGGAAATCTGTGCATTATTTAAAGAGAATAATGGTCCACATCCCTGTTGTCTTAAATGGCATACAGTAAAAAAAAGTAATTTCTCAATAGGGTGTTTAGAAGCGAAGATAAAGCTGCAAACAAAAGAACACAAACACAACCTACCGACAGAACTGTGAATTGTAAAATTCCTCATATACTCGGCTAAAGTGTTCTACAAAGTAAATGGCTTCCGGTGTTGAAATTTTTTTTTAAATTGTACATGTAAAAGCAGAGATATTGAAGAAAATTGATCAGACAATTGTGTCCCCTAGAGGCGAGTTTGTACAATACTTTACGAGGAAAATACGCACAAAGTGTTTGCATAGTTAGTAGTATCTGACCTAAGAAAGATATTTCTCAATCGGGTTTTTAATCTCGCAGATATTGCTGTAAACGAAATGTGAACTCAGGCGCTCTGGTGGCAGACTTGCGCGTTAAGAAAAACTTGAAATTATATGAGAAACCTTTCGCAGAGGAAAGAAGAATTTTAAAAGAAAGAAAGAATTTTTCAAATCGGACTTTCAGCAGCAAAGATATCAACAAACATATGATATACGCTACTCCCTCTGTCGGAAAATCTGTGCATTATTTTACGAAGAAAGCATTCTCCAAAGGTTCTATGTGAGTGGTATCGGTCAACGAAACAATTTTTTCAATCGAGTTTTCAGGAGCTATGATTTTGCGCAAATACACTGCTGGACAATTGCTAAGGACGGATCATAAACGGCTATATAGCGCATAAAAAAGTAAGTGTGGTTGGATGCCAAGTAAAAAAATATTGTCAGAATGCCAGGACATTACAAGAAAGACAATTTATTGTGCTCTGAAATCCAGAAGGCTTTGGAACGTGTTCAAGGGACAAACAGGCCATTTTGTGCAGAATACGTAAACGTGAAAAAAATGCAATTACCGCCCGCAGGCGTTCCGGCGTAAGATGTCAATACGGGATATGGCCACCATGGAGGGCGATGCAAGATTCCACACATTGTGTCATGCTTTGCACAACATTATCAAGCAGCTGTTGGGGTAATTTATCCCATTCCTCTATCAGTGCACGAATGAGGGTGTCCTTGTTTATTGGAGGGCATTGGCGACCAGCAAGACTCCTCCCCAAAGCATCCCACACATTTTCAATGGGATTCAGATCTGGAGAACGTGCTGGCCATACGAGGCGTTGAATATCCTCGCTCTCAAGACACTCCTGGACAGCGACTGTTCGATGACATGTTGCGTTGTCGTCCATGAAAATGAATCTATCACCGATAGCACCACGGAACATGCGAACATGAGGTAGCAGAACATCATTAATGTATCGTTGGCCAGTCATAGTCCCAGTTGGAAGCACATAGAGGGACGTACGGCCATTGATCATGATGCCAGCCCATACCATGACACTACATGTCCAATATCGGTCCCTTTCCTGTATGTTTACTGGACAATATGCAGTACCACTATCACTCCAGATCAGTTGTCGTCGACAATCAGACGATAGACTGTAGCTACTCTCATCTGAGAAGAGGACAGCAGACCAGTCGTTATCAGTCCAATTGCGATGTTGATGGCACCATTGCAAACGGGCGGTACGGTGACGTCTGGACAATGGGATGCACACAACAGGACGGCGGGCGTATAGTCCTCCTTCATGCAAACGTGTGGCGACAGTTTTTCGAGAGATCCGCCTGCCAGTAGCAGCCATAAACTGATTTGGTACCTCACTAGCTGTGCTGCGCCGGTGTCTTTTTGTTGATAGCACTATGTACCGATCTTCTGCAGGTGTCGTGCTGCGAACACGACCTCCCCGTGACGTTTGGTACACTCTCCATTTGTTTGAAATGATTTCCAAAGCCTTGAAACAACACTGTGGCTAACGTCGAACTCCCTGGCAACATCTGTTATTTTTCGCCCTTCTTCAATCTTGCCAATAATACGGCCACGTGTAAAATCATCTAGGTGATGTCGGGAAGACATACTGAAAATTGCAAGTTTGTCAATTGATTCTTTCCCTTTCAACTTTGCGTTTGAACAACAACGGTCAATACGCGTCAAATCCTTTATATCTCTTATCAGCGCTATGATGTCACGAACAAGTTCGGCAATCCAAAATTTGCATACGCACAACACGTCTTACTGTATCCCGCACTTATGCTAATTTCCAGATTTTCCTGCTTTCCATTTTATGGTTGCTATCGTTGCTATTGTCATCCGTCCTTAGCAATTGTCCGGCAGTGTACATCAAAACCAGAAATTAACCATTACGCCCCTTGGTGTTCAAACCGTTCCTTACCAAACATTAGGAGTTTTATGCAAAACATTTTCATACGGGAGCTGTGTGCGATACAGGAATAATGTATTCAAATCGGAGTGTCAGAAGCACAGATATCGCGGAAACGCAATTTATCTTATCGCCACCTAGCTGAAAGTCTATGGGTTACTTGAAAATTTTGAAGTTGTAAGAAAAGCATTTCGCACAGGGAACTCTATCCGAAAAAGGTGGAATTTTACAAATCGGACTCTTAGAAGCAGAGATATAGACAAGAATAGAACGTCCATCTACTCCTCTTGGAGGGGAAACCGTGCACTATTTCAAGAAGAATATATTCCGAAAAGGTTTATTGATGTGAGTGGCATCTGTCCAAGAACGAATTTTTTCAGTCGAGATTTTAGCAGCACAGATTTTACTGTAAAAACATCAGAAGTAAAAAATAAAATTTTAAGTCCCTTGGTGGTCAAACCATTTTTACCAAAACTTAATTGTCATATGCAAAAGATTTCCCATGTGTAGCTGCATCCACAGCAGAAATATTTTTTTAAATCGGAGTTTTAGAAGCAGAGATATCGGATAAACCGCAGTTAGTTTTACGCCCTCTAGCGGAAAATCAGTGCTTAACTTGGAAAAGTGACTATAACTAAAATAGTTGCTAAAAATGGAATTGAATGGTAAAAGTATTTTTTCAATAGGATGTTTAGAAGCAAATATATGGAATAAAATGTATTTTGAATTCGATATCCGTACTTACATCTTCTAGAGGGAAAATTCTTCATCATAAAAAAAATCGAAATAAAGGATCATCATCCGTACATTTCAAGCTTCCCAATATAAAAATATTTTTTTAAATCGGACTGATATTTGCAGAGATATGATGTCCACAGGCTGTCGGACGGACAAATCAGTAACATTAGCACGATATTTCTTTACAAAAGTCGCTAAGAAAACGGATTTCCTGGTTCTGCTTCAATTTTTTATTATGAAACAACCTTTCAGTGATAAGTGAATATCCAGTGCCCCGAGAAAATGTAATGATCGGAAACAAGAATATACGAAACAATATTCAGCTTGCACAAATTCGGGTTTTCGGTTATTAGAAAAATATATACTGTTTACTCTAACACTAATCCAAATCATTAGCACGAATAAATGAAGTTGTTTCAAAGAAAACAACAAGAGAGCATTTCAGGTGAGTTTCCCAGATGTAGATTTATGGGTGATCCCTCTAACTGTATTTGCAAATATCTTCGCTATGAATCATCCGATTTAGTAGATATTTAAGATTTACGGGTTTCTTCATGTGCTAAATAAAATGCGCATAAATAGAACATATCCTTTATATGGAAAAATTCAGAGATAGTGAGCTAATTAACATGCCAATTAGCATGCTTCTTCGCATCATGTGATAGCTCCCTGCGAGTCCTTTCCAACGGTACCTTACTTGTTTATATGCGGCAAACGGTTCCAAAGTTAAGGGGAATGGCTCCTTTTTTTTTTTTTTTATGTCTGTTCATTAAGCGTTCTGGCATTACGCTTTAAATCCCTCAACAGAGTCGTTAGTTAGATACTTATTCCGAAGAAGGAGCAGCTGCATGCCTTTTATTGGGCAGTGTTCTTTACGTTTTAGGAACGTAGAATTTCATTTTCTTTTTTGACATAATGTTTAGCTAACAATATCTGCAAAAAGAATCCGGTTTCACTTCGCTGAAGTCAAATGAAAACGTAAGAATAAACAGAATTTGAATGGTATTTTAATTCGCTACGCGTTCATTGCTATTTGACGAACTGCATTCTTAAAAACGCAATTGGTAAAATGATAATGAAAAAAGAAAAACAATTAACAGATGAAAGTTTTAATAGTGCTGCGTTTCCTCCTACTAATCAATACAGTTTTATACTCGGCTTATCATAATCTTATTTGTATAATCCTTAGTTTTATTTCAGAAGAAAAGCTGAAAATAATGTCACCTAAAAGCAAACGGTTATTCGCTCAATACGTACGAAATTAATACCAATTTTATTGAAGAGACGGGAAATACGAAAATAAAATTTCTCTAATCAGTTATGTGGACTATTTGCGTAAATTTCATTTCCATAGTTCTTCCTCCAAATGTGCCTAAGCAGTGTGCTACTAAAATATTTTTAGGACTTGGTCGATCGCAGCAATAAAACCATAAATGGTTGATATTAATACAATTTATACAACATGTTGTTCTGAAGACCATATTTTCAAAAGCAAAAAGCCAATCACTGGCGCTGTATACATTCAATGGTTTTGCCTAAATTTCATCGAATTTCCTTTTTGTCACCTTCGTGTTTCTTATCTTTTGGGCACTCTAACTGAAATTTCCTAGTTCCATGTAAATTTTTATTACTTTTTTCATTTTGATGCAGAATTTTTGTTATGATTTCATCCCATTTATCAACAAAACGTATCGTTACGCATGTGATATACGTCATTTCCCTGATATCAAAATTCCAGTTTTGTAAATGTAATATTTACATGACCTCTTACTGAAAATTTTGAGCACTTGTCTATGTGATATCCCTTAAAAATGCGAACTAGTTCAAACGTGTTCGAAAAGTTCATGCTATTCTTAATTATAAATTCACACAAATAGATAACTTTGTGGTAAAACTGAATATTAAATTTTCGATTTTCATATATGGAATCCACTGCTGCGTGGAAAGATTTTACTTGACATTATACTGGTGTCAAAAATTAACGGCCGCCTCAGTGGCTCAGTGGTCTAAACGCTGGCTTCTGACCTTTCTTCTGAGAAAGGTTCAACTTTGAAATCCGGTGAGGCATGGATATGGCGTTTGCTTTACCGAAGTCGCTCTGCCCTTACCTGAAAACAGTGATCCTAAATTAGGCACGGGCGACTGCTCACAGCCCATGGAATTTCTCGTCATGATAGTAAGACCCCAAGCAAGAACAAAAAATAACACCGCAAACACAAAATCATGAATAACGCAAATTCCACACGACAGAGTTTAATGACAGCTCTTGCGGACATACATATATCGATAACTTAGCAACTCACGACAGAAATGGAATGCCATTGCCGCACGCGACAGAAGCATGTGCATGGCAGCATAGCAGTACAAAAGTGGTGAAAGTGATGCAGTAAGTGACCCGGATTTCGAATGGTATTAAGCTATGTGTTTACCCCGAACAGTGATAGTTCGCACAACGAGCTTTCATGCAATTTATAAAGCTGTGCATTAGAGTTTGGGGCAATAAGTGCCATCCTTCGATCAAGCCGTGTTGGATTTCAGGGAGTGTACTAGGTGGGTGTATTTCTTCTATGGTCATTCTACACATTCTGTATCAAGTTCAAGTCCGGAGATCTCGCGGGCCACTCGGTCATGTGAATATTCTCCCTCACTAGGTATTCGTCGACCTGCCGAACTGCACGGGGACGAGCATTATCTTCTACAAAAAAAGAATAGCGGCCAACATTCCCCTTGAAAAGCCGTACATAGAGGTCTAGTACGCCATCCCTGTTGCTCGCCGCAGTCAGGGTACTTCCTGGAAACACGTGCAACGTCGTGCTCTTATATAACATCATGACTTACCATATCAGATGTCCTCCGTCCTCCACCTCCGTAGTGTTCAATTTCCCTAATGTTGGAGGGAAGATTTTGGCTTTTCGCCTTTTTCCAAATAGGCACACGTCGTTCACCAATTTTTAATCTGTACCGCGACTCGTCACTGAATAGAACAGCATCCATTGGTCAGGAGTCGAAAGGGAATGTCGACGGCCCCAATTCAGGAGAACCCTTCTGTGCGATGTAACGACTGAGATACAGATCATTGGCCATCTTGCATACAAACCTCTCTTGTGCAGCCTTTTGTAATATGTTCCCCTCGATATCGCAGTTACCCTAGCGAATGAGAGAACCTGCGAGGTTTGACAGACTGTCAACTCCATATGGCGACGAGCTGTTAGAGACAAATACTGGTGGTCTTGACTTACTGTGGCTCGTAGTCGTCCTTGTTATGGCGTTCTGCTTATAGATAAACACTGTTCACCTCCTAGTCAATTACGAGCTTGTGGTTATTGTCCTGTTTTCCCCTGATAGACTCTTTATGAATGTGGAATTCCAACTTGAATACTTTTATAAGTAAATTTTAAGGAAAAAATCCAATGGAAATGTCCTATACGCAATTAGTTGTAAATGCCTAGTACTGACGCAGTTACAATTTGAACTAAATATTTCAATTCGATTAAATTATGACAATGAAGAAATTTCACCAAAGCTGCATATACTGTACACATATTTCAACAATATCTTATGCATAACTATTTAGAAGAAGCAACAGATCGTATTACATAAAATTTTTGATTCACTAAAATATCGAAATTTTGGAATGACTTATACAGAACCGAAATGTACCATATTTAAAATACACTGGCGGAAAGTGAAAAAAAAGCACCAAAAAGAAGACGTCTGATACCAACGAAATTTATACAGCGTAATAACGGAACACAGAGGATAACATAATAAAAAAATTATGGCAAAATACAGCTGTACTTGCTGGTAAACTGAAAAATAACATTTCCATGTAACATGGTTACTACGAGGTTGAACCGCCATGAACTGCGTTACACTGTGCAATTCTGGCATGGAGTCTGTCGTACAGATGTTGGATGTAAGTTTGGCGTATTGAGTTCCAAGCATCCTTAACCTGGACGCATAAATCGGGGATGGTCGTGGCTGGCCGTGGAGACCGGATAAGTCGTTGCCCCATAAAATCCCACACGTGCTCAATGGGGTACAAATCCGGTGAACGTGCAGGCCATGGAATTTGTCTCACACCCTGAAGTGCATGTTGCGTTGCACGTGCCGTGTGTGGGCGTGCGTTATCTTGCTGGAAACACCACGATGGACCGACCTTACAAATGGCAAAAACAACGGGCTGAATGATGTTGTTGATATAGGAGGTGCTGTTTAATGTACCCGGTACAAACACTAGTTGTGTACGGGAGTGATAGTTGACCACTCCCCACACTAGGAGACCTGGTGTAGGCCTTGTGTATCGCTGGCGGATGCAAGAATGGGGAGACTCTCCCCTGTGCGTCTGCGAACACGCATACGGCCATCGGATGCTCCCAAACAGAATCTGCTTTCATCGCTGAACACGACAGATCGTCATTGCGTTCTCAAGTGTAGACGTTGGCGACACCACTGCAGCCGTGCCTGACGGTCGGCTGGAGTCAGAGGTACACATGCCAGAGGCACACGTGCACGTATCCCTGCATCCAGTAGACGGTTGCGGATTGTTCGCACAGTCATCTCAGGTGCAACGGCAGCACGGATTTGCGTCGCAGTGGGTGTTCTGCTTGACAACGCCGCTCTTCTTATGCGTCGATCGGTCCGCTCGTCAGTCCGTCTGTGACTCCCGGTTCCACGTCTTCTCGTGTAGGAATGTTCCTCGGACCATCTACACCACTATCGTACCACCACCGATACTTGCCGTCCAATTCGCTCCGCAATACGACGATACGACCACCCGGCCTCGCGAAGTCTGACTAGACGACCTCGCTCAAAGTCCGATAAATGCTGAAATCGTAAACGTCTTCCATGTCCAGGCATTGCAACTTCTTCAGGGACTTCGCACGTGTCCGTACGCCGACGACTGATTACATTCACTTCGCCGTACTCCTTAAATACCACCGACGATAATTTGCATATTATGCCGTGCTGTGGCGTAAGTGCTCACCGGTTGGTTCTGAAATTAACATCACACCTACGTACACTCGACCCCATTAACATATGTACATTTCATGATCGTCCGCCAATTCCTTCTTGGTGTTCTTTTTTCACTTTCCGCCAGTGTAGTTAGAAACTTCAGTAATAAGTAATTTGTGGTTTATAATTATTATACATTAATGTTAATACCGAGTTCTTTGAAGAGAATTAAATAAGACTATCTACAACATTTAATTACATTTTTTGATTTGAAAAATAAAATATTAAAAATTATAATGTAAAGTTCATGTTGATTTAGATGAAAATAATAATATCATTAAAGTGGACTTTATTGCTCATAAAATGAAAAGAAACTGAATGAATAAAAGCATTTTGCTGTATATACTTATGACGTTTTTTAAAAGTCATTCTTCGTCTTTCACTTCGTATTTTGTGGAAATAAACTACAATGAATATAAGAAATGTGCTTCCGACTGCACGATATTCTTCTGGCGATATGCTCATATATTTTGAATGTAGAACATGCATTTTGCCGAAGTGGTGAAGTAACCTTGGGCATGAAATTTACTGTTCTGGATGGAAATACTCTATTGATACGGCTGACTTTTCTGTGTTGAGTTTTCAAAAAATGAATAAAAATGGGGAAATAAAATGCAGAAAGTGATGAACGTTTCTTTGCTATAGGATGAAAATTTTATGTGCTTTTTATTCTTATATTGTACAAAATGATGCGATTCTAGTACACTTGAGGAGCAAAATTGTGATTTCTTAGCATTTCGAGCAACGCAAGTTTTCCTTCTTTTGGCATGAAGCCGAAGCATCTCGGAAACTCCTTTCCTATACAATTTAGTAGCGGTTGTCATAAGAACTACACAGACACTTGTTGAAGTTACGAAAGCTATAAAAATAAAAATCCGAATGTGTTCTTTAAAATACAAAACTAATTTATGACCTTATTTAAATGTCATACCGGTTACCGATAACTTGCAATTCGAACAGCTACTGTTCCGAAATATAAGTAAATCTTAACAAAACAGATGAGAACCACTTTTCTTTTTAACATGACACAGATTGTTTGCTGTTTTAATTCGGGCAATTGTTTTTTAAATTCGCCATTTTGGCGAGGTTAAATGCTCATGGCCTTTACTCTCTGGAACTTCATTGCTATTAAGCACTATATTTCTTCATTGTTGTTGTTCAATTTAAAACAATGATTTACTGCATCTTGAGGGAAAGGTTTTTCTTTTGATAAAAACTTAAATACAAATTTCAGTGTATTTCAGAGATATATTTGATGCAATATTAAAGTCTGTTACTTATTTTCATATTCTTATTTGGAAGAACATTTTTGATTACTTCTGAAGCTTTAATATTTTCATGAATGGTTACTTGTACATTGCAGAATATATGGCAAATTTGCCACATTATATTATCATAATATACTTTATTTTCAGCCAAGTCTGTTCAAAATGTAAAACTGTTATATTGAGATTCACGAATTTGTCAAAACTTCCCTTTCCCTTTCACGTTGCTTTACTTTTATCTTAGATTCTACCAAACGGCAAACAGAAGGAAACAAACTGACCAGTGAAAAAATAACTCCCTGAAAATTGAAAACGTATTAGAAAGCGTTTCGTCAGAATTTCATGAGTCACTTAGCATTACCCTGTTATTCAGTTTAACTGTGTTTGCCTGTATTATCTGAAAGCGGAAATTCTTGGGATCTGCTTTCACGTTTTGGAATTGCAAATGAGTATTTCCTCATAAAATTTAACAACTAAATACCACCTCCATGTGTTTTGATATAATATGCTGTGTCCAAGCTACAAAATCCCATTTCTTTAACCATGTGAAACTCTTTGTGCAGCGATGGGTAACGCACAGCTTTCGTGCTATTGCTTGCACATGGCAAGTTGCAGACTCAGCGCCTAGCAAAACAGAAAAATAAGCAATGGGAAATAATCATAACATTTTTCGAACAGCATTTATTATTTATCATCCTAATTTTTTCTTTAAAACAAACCAGCTGTGCCAATGAAATGTATTGGTTTAACAACCTTACTACTGAATTTCAGGTGGGGTAGCCCTGGAGAAGGGCACAGGCTGCGACGGTCAGGTTCGACAGTGCTGAAAGCTTCTGCCTCGGTGTGACCCTATGCTCGCCCTTGCGAATTTTATTTAAAATTGAAATTGAGAATCGTCGATTAATTTAAAACCCTAAATTCTTATTTTCTGTAGGTAAACCTCTATTTACCTTGTTTTTACCTTGCACCTTAGAAAATTGTAAGTAGCCGTGTTTGAAGAAAAGGAGCTGCTACGGCGGATCACTTCACAATGTTACATTGGCACTTTGCTCTTGAAAGGTTACTGTCTTAATTCATATTTCAGCGCTAACTAACAGGCAATTTTCTAATATAACTTTAAACTTCTCTAAAAGAATAAATTATTTGAAACTAAAATGCCATAATTTTTTTAATAAACAAGATATCTACATTCCAAATATGAAAGGTACTACATAAAATGATGTGATAATTTTTAGCGCCAGAAAATATTTTTCAAAATAAAAGTTAATAATTCGGAATGATTTTTTTTTTGAGGAGGAAAAATTGGGTATCATATACGTGTCGTTTTGAAACGAATGAGTTATATTTCATTCATTTGATATAGATTAGCGAAGTGTGCTTCTGTGAACGACAAATAAGATTTCTAAAGATTTACTGCCAGGAAATATATAACGAGAAGATATATTAAAATATTTTACTATGTGCGCATTTTGGTGAAAGGAATTGTTTTTGAGCAGTTTCCTTAACAGTTTCTACTACCCACTAACGCAATCTTTAACAAATGTTGTTGAACAACGCTGTCCACAGTCAAGACATCGTCTGTAAAAGATAAAAATGGTACAAACATACTGTTTCAGAAAAATATATCTTTTGTCTTATTCATAGCACATTTTTTTGATAAACTACCGTTAGAAAATCTGCAATTAATAATTCAATGTAAACAATTCAACTATAAGCTAAAAATTTTAAATCAGTTTTGCCGCATTAAAACACGAAGCCAAAATTCATTAGAATTCACAGCAAAATGTGTCGTTCGGTTAAAATGCTATGAAGTCATTTGTCAAACTAAAACACCCATAAATATATGTATTTGACATATGTCTAGACTGACATAGTGCTACCAGTGCAGCAATCCCTTAGGTCGCCACCCACCATCAAGGCTAAAAATTGAATAGCGGTGTTATATTTAAATATTTACTTTATTCCATTTTTACCGCACTGGAATTCATTTCTTAGCCTGTATTCCCTGATCAATAGAATTAAAAGAGCTGTTGTTATCAAGAACGCTGTAATAATTTCTAGAACATGGACATGAGATCTAGGAGTAAAGACTACCTCACGCCAAACCTTACTTAACTCGTTGATGCCCCGGAGTCCGAGTGATCTGAGGCGTTGAACATTGATAATTCTACTGAGAAAGTCCGGGTTAAAGCACGTGTGTCATGTTTGATTGATGGCGCTGGATATGTATCTTATGGGGAAGCAGTGGCTTCAAGTTAGAGAAATGCGACTGTTCAAACACTTTGTTTTGCTCATAATGATCATTAAACAAAATAAAAAGGGTAATTGATTGAAATCTTAGGTCAGAGTTCTAAAACATTTTTGCGACCTTTAGAAACTTTGTCTTTTGATACTGCAAAGATATTTTTATCGGAATATAGTTATTCGATAATAATTCTTTAGCAAAGTCAGTGAAAATTTAGCGAAGTCCTGTGATATTATATTTCAATCCCACTTAAAAAGCCATCGTGCCTATGATCTTGGTTAATCAGCGCATGACTTTTTATCTTTTGGGGTTGGTATGAGTTTATGCCTGGTTAATTTGGGGTTTACATTTCACATCATTTCCCTAAATACACCAGGAGAAATCTAATACCTTCTTCAGAACACCAAAAATACCATCCAGATGTGCAATAATACTGGATGTTTACAAAAGTTCTGATACATTCAAAATTATTAATTTTGTATTGTTGAGAAAATGTTTTGGAATTTCTTTTAAAAACAGCTTTATGCCCGTTTGCTAAATTTACCAACAGTTTTCCTGGATTTCAAAATTTTTGTTTAGGTAATTTTTCTCTTAAATACGAAGGCACATTAAGAATTATTTTTGGATAGATATCCGACGTCAGTTTTTGTGTTAGGATAATATTTGGTTTGCGTTCTGGATCATTACGAAGAATTACGAATGTCCTTTCCAAATGACATTCACAATCACCTCTCCATGGAAAAAGCAAGATCCATTCGTAGTATCTTTCGCAGATTTCAACTGAGCCTCCCCGGGTTTCTGGAAGATCAAATACTGCTCTGTAACTTTCAGTACGATAATTACTGCGAGAGCAAGGAACACAGTATTTGGAAAATCTCTTTGAAACGTCATATGCAAACGAAGACTAAGGATTTGGAATTCCAACTCTCTGAATAAAGTCGATCAGTTAAATTTTTCTGTTTCATACAGTTCATGATTAGATATTCATCGACTTACGTACTTCTAAGGGAAACCTAGGCAATGAATGTACTGTACTGTTTAAATAAAATCGGATAATATAGCGCTCGAAAGAAAAGCCGGAAGACACGTGTACAAGAGCAATGGTGATCCTGCAGTCAGACTGTCTCCAACACACAGGACAATTTTGGGCTCCTAATACTCTGATTTACGCGTGAGACGAGGTTTTCTGTGAGGAATTCACTTTGTTATTTCACCCGAGTTCCACATATCGAACGAACCTCGCGGACCACAATAAAGTAATTGCAATGAAAATAAGGAGGAAAGAAATTTTGTTTTTTTTAAATGTACAAAATTCATACAATAAAACAGAGTTGATATACACATGAACCACATAAAAATTTGGTTACGTGAGCATTTTTTAAAAAAGGTACTGTTATAATTGCATGATTAGGAAAAATCCAATTTTACTCCAATCTTGAACCTGAACTATGATTTTCAAATACAACCTTTTCCAAAACCATGAATTTCAGTAATATGAGCAGTTACAAGCAAGATGTTCATTTAAAAATGTAACACCATAAAAGTGGACCTGAGAGGAAATTAGCATCACATTTGTTTTGTGCATTCACTGTTATGATTGAACAGCAAATGAGGAACAACTAAATACAAAAGAGATGGGAAATAATGCATTCCTTGAGATTGTTTTAAAATTTCGTATTTCTATTTTCTCCCTTCATGGACTTACGTTAAATGGCCTTCTTTTGTCTCAATCCATCATTGTATCGGTTATAGATCTTTTTGTTTTGCTTTCCTATACATCTAGAACCCATTGTTTTTCCTAGATACTATTCCGTTTCACATTTTTCAAAGGTAATTTTCGCCATTTCCCCTATAACTTTTCTATTACTTTATACTTATGTCTTATATAGTTGTATTTAAATAGGTCATCGTAAAAAAAGTGTTCCCAAGAAATTTTATTTCAGATATTCGAATAAAATAATTTTCCGTAAGTTGGTCACCAGCCAAAGAAGGTAAGTCTGGTAATACGACTAAGGTTCTGATGTGCGAATCGGAATTGCTAGTGGCATTTCCCTGTTCTTGGATGATTAAAAACTTTTCATCTGACATATTTCGCCCTGCTCTGACCATTTTTAAATATGCTTCCTTCTTTTTGATTTGCTTCGAAGACTTTTAATATTATTTATCACATGCGAACTGAACTTTGTAAATTTCTTGTTCATTTCTTTTTCTCGTGTTGCCAAAATAATTCTAAACATTTCTAAGTGAAAAGTTAGAGTGATAGCTTTTGTTGAAGGATATAAGTTAAAAGTATATCTCAAGGAGACTATTATCAACACAACATTCATTTAGAATGACATAGTTTTCAGTTTTGTATGCGTAAAATGAAGAACATTAAAAAGTAATTTGCAAATCTTGTTATTGCTACACGTTTATTGAGAAACTATTATGAAAGAAAACAGAGGGCCTATAGCAATTTTTTTTTCAATCCGCCTTTGAGCACCGTAAGAGCACAATAGTTTCAATAAATCTAAATTTATTAAAACTCAGCTCCTTGTTTTAGTTTTGAGGTAATGAGGAGCTTTGTTTGATTTCCTTTGTAATAATTTAGTTTTCCAAATATTTTTGGTAGATTTGATTTAAAATCAACAGCTGCATGATGTCTATCTCCGTTTTGTGTGGAACAAAGATTTGCTCTCAATATTCAAAACTGAAACAGTTAACAAGGAGAAGTAAATTAAGTAACTTTTAAATGAATTCACCATTGCTAGACTTAATTCAAAATAATGGCTGCATAGGAGACCTATCAGAAACGACATGAAAATCCCAACACGAAAATTTAGACAAAATGTCAAGCTTTATACAATTCCGAAACATCGTCGTATTTTAAATATAAGCGTCATGGAAAAAAATAAACATTTCAGTTGCCAGCAAAAGTCAACTCCATGTTGCTTTAAATAATCAGTCGCTTGAAGATGCCATCTGAGTGTGTAATATCTAAATATGAGTGGAATCGCCAACGGTGTCTTGGCGACAACAGCTTTACGTACCATTCTGTAAATCAGTATTTCGGCTTTGCAATTCCATCAACCTGTGCTCATACTCAAGGAAATGAATGTAGCTCTCATTCCCTGAAACGAACTTTGTTTTAGATGAATGGAAAAGAAATATTGCTTACCACACTTTGGAACATTTGTTCAAGCTGGATTTTCGTCTTTCCTATTCGATTCATTAAAACACACCATTCGTCGTTCCTAATCTAGCGGACGAAGGATTCATTTAATTTCCTGCTAGAAAAGGTAATTTTTTTCTAGAAAGAAACTTCATTTTTTACTTTAAAACATATTCTTTCCTACATAAAAATGGCATCGTAACAACGGTTCTTTTAAAGGCTATCGCCAGAACAAAAAAATGATAACCTTAGGATCCGCTATAAGCCCCTTTCCCCTCAAATTACCCCGTTGTTGTGATGTTCCCCAGGTCAATAGGAAGATCGCAACAACCACAGGAACAGATTTTTACAATGATTTCCATTTAAGTATTATTCTTACAAACAGGCGTTTAAAAAGGTGAAAGAAATTATTGATTCTCCCCAAAGTTTGTAGCTATCGCTAGGCTCTCGAGGTTTTTCTACCAGACCGCTGTATGTTTAGAATTTTTCAACATTTTTCTGTCTATATTGTCAATCTTGTGTCTATAAATTATATTGCAATGTTTATGTTTATACGCTTCGTAACAGGACGATATAAGCGAAATACTTTTACAGCATCCTAGCACAGAAGTATCTTTTTTTCTTTTTCTACGTACTTTTATAAGATTGATAGCATGTTCGTTTGCTCCCTCTTAATGCTGCATTGTATTTCGCAAGCATAAATATGCCAATTGCTGCTGAAATATTCAGTTGTTTTAACTGCTTTCTCATGTGGAGCGTTGATATGTAGGATATTTACGTAAGAGGAATTATATGAGAAACAGGAAGTAGCGTTCACATGAAAAAAAAAAGAAAAAGCGAATCATGAAAGAATGATAATGTCTTTAATATTCTTTCACGATTTGTTTTTATTTTAGCAGTCTAACCAGCACAAAGTGTCATGATTCCATCCTGTAGAAAATGTGTAATCTCCACGCCGTAAAAAATTTCTTGAACGTAAAGTTGAAACATTGTTTCTAATTTTAAAATGAACAACCGAGTAACGAGAACCTACAAATCGGCAAAGAAATTAACGACGTCAAGCGGATTTATGCTACTTTAGTGTCATTATGACAGAAACCCAAACAACATGGTGCCAAAGCAACACGTCTCTCCGTAGTGATACACCAAATGTAGATGAAACGTCAGCATGCAGAACACCGGAAAGAAATGACGGGACCAACTTGATTTCATACCAGACATCTTCTCCCGAAATATTGCACCAACCCATTGGAAATGATGATAAACATTTAAACATTTTGTCAAAATTGAAGAACGAAATGTGGCATTCAAATGTAGGAAATATAAAATAGATTAGATTACGTCCTCTAAAATTGAAGCTCGTTTTTCAAATGTCAAATTTAACGAAACTCCGTTTCAATATAAAAGAAATAATTCCAACTTGAAGGGTTGTGGTAAACCATCGCATTTCTCTAAATATTTTGTTATGAAACTCACGACGTAGGTGGCGCTGTATATGATTAATGGTTAACGAATTTCTCCTATTCTAACGTCAGCTGAATATCTTTTTAACATCAAAATAGCAATAATCCATGAAAAACGCAAGTTAGAAATGTCTTACATCCAATTTTACGCTTCTGGGGTTTGCGCGAAATGTTTCCATATGTCGCGACATCATCGCTAATAACTTCCCTATTTTGAAAATGGCTTCTAAATATAGTTCCGTATGTACGGCAGCCATATTTCCATTAACTGGGAGTACATTTGAAGAACTTTGCTAAATTCTGAACAGTGCGTTAGCGTAAGGCTTTGTAAAATTATTCGCACAACGGTTAAAGGGAGAGCAAGAAATGAAAATACTGAAATATCTTCAACTCATTTGATTAGCCGTAGATGATGACATAAAGATTACATGTTAGTTTCTTGTAACTTATGTGTCCATAAAAGAATGAGTAACCAGATAATGCGGGAGAAGAAATTCATACGCAAACAATTTCGTTAGATTGTTTCCGTGGCACACGGTTAGTGCCAGTGGATAGAACAAGGCACACTGCAGCGATAGCAAGGGTCTGGGAGACTTAGACGTACCACGGAGTGAGAGAACAGACGGGTTGTCCGACATGCGCGGGGGATCCAACAGCCACGATTGCTGCTATTGAGCGAATAGTGGTGCCCTCCATGCATCGTCCTATTAGTGAAAGCACCATTGGCAAACGGTTGCACGACGTAGGACTACACGCACGCAGACCGTTACGACGACTGCTCCTAAAACCATTGCATTGTCGCCAAAGACAGAAATGGTGTCGTGCCAGACTGTCAATGAGCCACTCAAAATGGCAGCGGGTGATCTTCAGAGATGAGTCCCGCTTTTGTCTTGAAAAAGACGACCAACGAATCCGTGTGTGGAGGCACCGTGGTCAGCGCCAAGATGAACGGTTTGTTGTCGAGCGTCACACGTCCAGAAGGCCTGGTGTCATGGTTTGGGGTGCAATTGCCTACGTTGCTGGATCACGTTTAGTGTCCATTACAGGAACTTTGACATCCCAACGTTACGGTTTTTTTTATTGGAGGTTTAACGACCACCGTGAGCAACTCAATGGGCTATAAGCAGTCGCCCGTCCCTAATTTAGGGTCACTGGTTCCAGGGAAGGGAGAGAGCCAGTGCCGTAAGACAAACACAACATCCATGCCAGACCGGGATTCGAACCCGAACCCCTTGCGGACGAATGATCAGAGGCCAGCGCCTTAGACCACTGCGCCACCGGGGCGGCCCAACGTTACGTTGATGAATTCCTGCAATCAGTGGCCCTGCTATTTCTGAACGCTCACGCCAGCGCGAATTTTCAACAGAACAACGCTTGTCCGCATACAGCTGCTGTTTGGAGAGATTGCCTTCAAGACACCGACACTCTGCCATGGCCAGCCACCACGACAGACCTATCGCCGATTGAAACTGTGTGGAATGCTCTTGGACGCGCTATCCGCACTCCATCCATACGGCACAATCTGCAGGAACTGCGTGGGAAGATTCAAGCTGCAATGGAATGGTTTATCGCAGGACACCATTAGGAGCCTGTACAACTCCCTGCCGAGACGTCTGGCATGCTGTGAAAGCAAACATAGAGGCCCGACGCCATACTAAGAGACACTACTTATTGGCGTGTATCTCAATAAATATGGTCCGTAACAGTCTCCATGTTTAATCAGTTATTGTTCTAGGTAACCTTAACCTTCCTCCCAAATAGCATTGTAATCCGACACTTCCTTACGGGCGCAACTAATTTTTTGTCGTTAAGTGTAAATCCTAAATAGAGGGAAAACAAATCTGTGACTTTTTGTTTTAATTGGAAACAAAACAAATTTGATAATTATTTTTTTGTTCTTGTTTTAATTATAAACTTATTTTTTAATTAAATATTCTGCAAAGAAAAACAAGATTGCTTTCTAAAAATGAAATAATGATAAATGAAGAATATGATAACCTCTTGTTAGTTTCCTTATCCAGCTTACGTAACTAGTCGCGTTGAAAATTTCCGTATATTTAGTACGAATATTTTATTTGAACTGGGATAGGTATCACTTTTGCAAAGAAAAATTAGATATGTCTTATATAACTGAGATGCTGAATGTTAAATAATATAATTATTTATTGTTGGTGGTTTTATCCCATTCGTCGCGAGGAACGAAGAGCTTCTGCCGGCGAATGACGGAGGACTGGAATTGGAGAACGATTACTCGGGCCCAGAGTAATCACCATAGCACCTGCACAAGGGCTACAGATTTGTATCTACTCGTTAATCAGTGTGAATACCATTTAATCTTTGTGAGAGGTGTCATGAGAAAAAAGGCTGGCATTCCGAACGCATGAGAACCTCAGTGTTTATTTCATATGCCTGTAAATATTTAGGCTAGACCCTAAAAAGGTCTCTTTCCCCATTTTTCTCACGATGGCGAATGTATCTCCCATCCAGTCGCAAAATTAAGAACCCGACCCATCTACTCGCGGCAAATTGTGTATTAAATATTGTGTTTAGGTTTATTCTGTAGTCAGAGTTTGAAAAAAGTACTACAATATTTCCTTTATTATGCATGAGTTTTATATCTTTGAATAAACAAAGACATCGAACTTTCCAAGATTTAGAACCACACAGCAACCAAATAATTGTTATTCGGTCATTGCTGGGGAATTGAATCCCGGATCTCTTGATATCTAGCCGAGCGCGGTAGCCTTACACCACGGTGGCCATCAATCCATGGCGCTACGTGTGTTTTTATGTCAGCTTCAGACATCATAAATTAGTACGATGGGCTCAGCTACCGACACATCTCCATCTGGTTGGCATTAGCGGCGCTGGCTATATATTAATTATAGCAGTTCAATCCAAAGGGCGAGATCAAAAGTGAAAATCCTCTAAATACGTGGCGTCGGTTAATTTACATAGACATCTCTCTTTCCACTTTTTAGCACCACACAGCAACCGAAAAATTGTTATTCGCTCACCGCCGGAGAATTGAACGTCGGATCTCTCGATATCTAAAAAAATACACATATGTAAAATACACAAATAGGGAAATTGAACCCTGGATCTCTCTTTATTTTTAAAAATACACATAGCGCCATGGAGTGTTGGACACCGTGGTGTAAGGCTAACGCACTCGGCTAGATATCGAGAGATCTGTGATTTAATTTCCTGGAGGTGTCCGAATAACAATTTTTCGGTTGCTTTGTGGTGCTAAAACGTAGAAAGAGCGATGTCTTTGTTTATTCACCGACACCACGTATTTGGAGGATTTTCACTTTATATCTGTGTTCTGCTTTTGCACAAAGGCAACCGACTAGCAATGTTAACTTAGGCCTTGTCTTCAAATATCAAAACACGTCATGGAACATACTATAAAAATGTGTCCCGCTGAAGATCTGTAATGTCCCTGTATCCATTTTACCCGAAGGCGAGAGAGTTACAGAGAGTAATACACAGAAAACACTGTGAAACCCTCTCCGCCATTCAACAAATAGAACGGCTTTGAGGGTCGAACTCTGTAAAACCATACATTCATCATCTTTCTTTTATTCTCTTTCATACCTCACACTACATTCATTCTAATTCAATTTCTCGCATTCACACACCATTAGAAAGTCTTCCACAAGCCGGTGTTGAAAGCAGGCCGGCACTCTACCATGAGCATCCTTTAAAAAAACAGCTCCCAAATGGGTTAAAGAAAACACACCAGAAACATATTAAAAACAAAAGCAACATAATATGAGGTTGGAGGAAACGCCCTGGCTCGACAAATAAAGATTTAGGTATCTAAAAAAACAACTCTTACTAACCATAAATGGTGTCTTACTTAAATACGTTTTTAAGACAATTCCACTTAAAATTATAGCTCATACCATAGGTTCTAAATCTGTGCGTAGCGACGCCCCAGGGCGTCGCGACTATAAGCAACAACTTAAAATTTATAGAGAAACGCAGGGTGCAAACATGCAGATTTTGGAGCATCTATCTCATTCAATTCGACTAACATTTTCCTCAACTAACAGATGAACACAAGTGGGTTCAGACCCGTTCATAGCAGATCCACAATCAACCTTCACTACTGCTGAGCAGGAACAGTTAATAGATATTTCTTCAGACTCCGTACTGAAAATAACATTCTTTTCCGCACTGTGCCACAGTTTTGGAACAGTGTGGCAAAGGAGCACCCAGAATTGAGAAAGAAAGTCATGAGAGTAATTCTCCCTTTTGCCAAATCCTACTTTTACGAGGTAGGCTTTTCAGCTATGGTGAAAATGAAATCCAGATAGAGAAGCAAAGTTAAAGTTGAGAAGGAGATCAGCGTAGCTGAATGGAACATTGTCCCCAGATTCCATGTTTTGTGTGACGAGAAACAAGCTCCCACATCCCACTAAGACGCCAATTCCTCTGTTAGGTAGTTGCTAAAATTACTGTAAAAATGTGAAAGCCAAATGAAGAGTGTTACCATTATGAAAATATATATATATATATATCCTCAACTTTTTTCAGGTTTTTTTATAGTAGGTTTAACGGCCACCATGAGCAACTCAATGGGCTATAAGCAGTCGCCCGTCCCTAATTTAGGGCCACTGGTTCCAGGGAAGGGAGAGAGCCAGAGCCGTAAGACAAACACAACATCCATGCTTCACCGGGATTTGAAACCGGATACTTCACGGACGAATGATCATAAGCCAGCGCTTAGACCACTGCGCCACCGGAGCGGAATTTGCAGTTTTGTAATTTTATTCTAATTTTGTATTTTTACATTAAAAGGAATACAAGCTTATAATGTAAATGACTATTTTCCTTTCAAAAAATAACACAAACTTGAATTTGGGCATTTGTTTTTTAATTTTGGGTACAGGGGCGTCGCACGGAAAATGTGACATGTGAAAGGCGGCGCATACTCAACAAGTTTGGGATGCCCTGGCTTATACTATAATTTTTTTTTAAATTTCACTTCTTATTTAACTCCAGTTTCTATTCATAAATATAACTTAATGCTACCATGTTAGTCTACTCTTTATACAGGTAATCCATTTACAGTGTTATCACAAATAAACTGCCCAGCGCAGCTCGAAGTTCCGAACAATGGACATCGCTCAGCAGCGGACACTTCCTCCCGGTAGGAATGGGTAGCAATAACAGTACCTGTTTTTCTGTCACTGTTATTGCAGAATAGAAATCACTGGTTGTTATTCGCCTGAAAGAATACCTGTTACTTTGAATAACAGGGGGAGCCATGTATGCCACCGCTTCACTGGGTGGCGCTGCGGAATTGTTACCGCCGACCTGTTACTGTTACTGATAGCTGTTATTGCCGAATCTGTTATTGTTAGCTGTTACTCGTGCTTCAAGACCCACTGTTACCAATCACAGTTAAAGCTGACGATGATTTGCAGTTTTCTCCATTATTCCTCGCTGGTTCCTTCAGAGTTTAGAGGGTAATTTCGTAAGTGATGCTTTTTGAGTTTTAGCTCTTGTAAAAATATAAAGAAAATCTTCTTATATTTGGACGTTAAAATTTTAAAGTGAGTAATGCTGACACGTGTAAAGCTACATGTGATATATGCTATCATACTTTGTCCTATAAATCGTCAATTACGAAATTAAGAAAACATTTTCAAAGTAAACATCCTTTAGTGAATTTGAAACCTGAACTGAATAAAAGGAAAGATAATGTGCTTGCTCCGAATGTACAACAAGGAATTGTTGCTGACCCTATGTTAGACTGCACGGAAGTAGAAGCATGCGTCATTCATAATGATCTTCAGAATGAAGATCAACCTAGTGGAAGCGGATTCAGTGGACATGGGCGAACCAAACGTAAGAAATTAGAACAAGACACGTTGCATTCATATGTTGCTAAAAAGATGACCTCTGTTAACAAGAAAAGAATCGACGATTCCTTAATGAACCTTTTTACTAAAGATTTTCAGCCATTTTCTATTGTTGAGGACGCTGGTTTTAGGTCATTTGTCTCTACTTTGAACCCAGAGTATGCTCTTCCAGACAGAAAAACCATAACAAAATCAATGCTGCCATCAATTTATGAAAAATTAGAAATCGTGTTGAAATTGTCTTGCAAGCTGTGAAATCTGTCACAATAACAACAGACTGCTGGACATCGATTACCAACGAAAGTTTTCTGAGCGTTACTGCACACTACATCGATGATACTTTTGAAGTTAAATCTGTTTTATTAGAATGTGATTCTTTTGATGACCGCTACACAAATAAAAATTTAGCCAGTTCATTAAAACGTATAGTTTCCGAGTGGGGTGTCGACCAGAAAATTATATTAGTAGTATCTGACAATGGGGCAAATATAAAAAGCGCGATCACAAATAATTTGAAATGGAAACATTTCAGTTGTTTTGCTCATACGCTTAATTTGATTGTTATGGACAGCCTCAAAGTAGTTGATGAATTGTTGGAACGAATTAAAAGCATTGTGTCATTTTTTAAAAGAAGTTCAACAGCTGCTTTGAAATTTAAAGAATGCCAGTAAAACAGTGATACGAGCAGCATTCCTAAGAAATTAATTCATAGTGTAGTCACAAGGTGGAATTCAACTTTTTATATGCTGACCATGTTCACTGAATTGGAGAATGCTGTGAAAACATCTATTACTCTGCTAGAAACTGATGTTCCATCTCTCACCACAGAAGAATGGAAAATATGCAAAGAATTGGTAGAGATCTTGAAACCATATGAAAATGTTACGAAATCTTTAAGCGCCGAAAAATATGTAACATCATCTTTAGTGATAATTGTATCAAAAGGGTTGGAAAGCGCGTATGGCGAGCTATTGAAAAGAGATTTTCACGTCAAGACTAAATCTGTGCTATCAAAAATAAATGAGCAGATTGGCAAACGACTTGGCAATATAGCCAAAATTAATACGCTTTTGATAGCCACATTTTTGGATCAACGATTCAAGGATATCATATTTGAATCAAATATTAAGCAACATGTTAAACGAATGGCTATTAATATGGTGGCTGGTACAATAAACGGTATTTGGACGATGATTTATTGCCTAGAGACAAAAATCCAATGCAGTGGTGGCAAAAAAACTGCTATTTGTATCCCAATTTAAGTGAATTAGTCAAACAAAAATTTGCAGTGACCGCGACTTCCGTTCCATGCGAACGAATTTTTTCAAAGGCCGGACAGATTTTAAGCCAAAGACGCTCTCGATTGTCCGCAGAGAAAGTGAAGTTCTTGTTGTTTCTTAATAGCAATGACTCCTATTTTAACTCTTAAGCTCCTGGATTCGTAAGTTATTTTTATTTGCCTTTGAAAATAAATTTCCGTCACTTTTGTAGCAAAATATTTTTTTTTTCATTACTTAAATAGATACAATTAGTTTTTCATTACTAAAGTACATACAAATAGTTTCTCCAGCATTGAAATCAATGATGTGGAAAATGAAGTGCAGGATTAAATTCGTTTTCTCCCGCTGTGCAGAACAGTGTTAGCACTGTCCAACAGTCTCTTTGTTCTCCAGGAACTGTTATTCAAAATAACAGGTTAAATAACTGTTACTGGGTCAGTAGCAATAACAGGTAATCATTGTTATCTGAAAATGGCATATTTCGCCATCCCTACCTCCCGGTGCAAGCAGGAACCGCTACTGAGGGGTTTTACAGCGTACAGCACTACAACGTTTTCAAATGTATTCTTATACATTATTTTTTGAAAATATTACTGGATGATGTGGTATTGGTGTTATCAACTATTGGTTTTAAAAACTTTTAGATAGTTGATTTGTTTCTAGGATGTCTGTTAAGGAAAAATGCAATTTTTGTTAAAAAACAATACGCATTCCTGGTAACTGTACAGCGCATAATATGAATTAATGACCATTCATCTGTATGTTCGTAATTTCCTCAGCTATTTAAATATTATGTATTCCTAACCTCCAAAATGCACAATGACAATAAATCCACAGCAGCGTAACAAAAAATAACGACGAAGAAATACGTATGTGATCACGTCCTTGTCATTTTTATAATATAGTACCGAATATTAATATTCAAAACTGGAAAGGTACCATCGAAAAGCTTACAAAATTAGGGGAATGCTGGACAAGAGCTTAATTGAGAGGGTAATTTCTTCCTTTCCTTCTAACTATGGAAGTACATTTTGTCTGTTCTTCGAACTAGGCCAATGGCATCTCTACATTTCCCTCATTAGATCATTTTGAAGGGATATAGGTTTGTATCTTCCAAGTTCTATTGGTTCACCCGTTACAGTGTGCATCGTGACTACACATGTGCCACCATGCGATATAAATAGTTCCGCAACGAACCCGATCGTGCGAGCGAGTAGAATAATAACAGACTTTCGCGAAGTCAAATAGTGTTGCTCGATTATTTGCATGGTCTTTAATATACAAAAAAGTTGACTTTATAGCATTGCCTTTGTTTGAGAGACAGAGATGTCCCACTTTCCTAAATGATGGTTTGGATGTTAGCCATTGGTTTGGATCGTCTTTACTACACTGTTTAATGCACTGATATATAAAATTAAAACAACTAAATGGAAAAAATAAGGGGTATCCTTCCATATTTGGCCCCCAAGTGGTTCCAAACTGGACGATTGTTGTAAGCATGAGTAATGCTCAATTACATCCCCCAATCCAACTTTCGTTGGATTGGGCGATGTAATTAAGCAAGTATATTATCGGCGGTCTTGCTATATCCTCAGCTGTATCCCTCCGTCCAAACCGGATACACAACTAAGAATATAACTTATCTAAAAATTAAAATTCCGTGGTTTATCTCGTAAAAGCTGCGATCTCAAAAGTAAATAAGCGTGTTGGTGAACACCGCGGAGGGATACATTTTGCACTTTGACAGTTCTTGAACTATTTGGGGAGGTGGAGGCAATTCGGAAATTTAACCGAAATAAGACAATAATTGTTATATTGTTATTTCGAGTAATTGTAACGTTCGTGAAATTCTGACATGCTAGATTAAAATGTATTTCTTTCTTTTTAAATAAATCTTTTACTTACTTTTACATCGACGCTCCCTTGTTAGATATACAACTTTGATGTAGGTCGAGAACTGAATCGAGGGTATAACTGATGAAAATAGGAACAACCTGTGGTCTAATTCGTAGCAATTCCGCCGCAACTAGCGTTGCAGAATAATTACAGGAGCATTTACATTGGGTAATGGCGACCGCAAAACCACGGTCTCAAACGTAAACAAACACTTCGGCGATCAACGTGGAGGGATACCCGTAACATTTTGAAAGGAATCCCGCATAAAACAACTAAAGTATTTTCAACATATCTAAAGTTGATATAGTGTAAAGTGGCTAGATTTCCACGCTCACGTGTTTTCTTCCGCGACAGTTCCCAGCGCGCTTGGTTACCTTTGACTTCGTGACTCTCCTTGTGGCACTACGCAATGTAAATAGTTTCACATTAAAATGTCAAATAATATAGTTTCACATTAAAATGTCAAATAATAATAATACAATTTTCTTTCATATAATAGTTCTAACGACTAGCCGAAATAATCATGGCCGCGAAGGAAATTACAGGATATTACTCGAGATTAGTATATTAATCTCAGGATAAAGGTACGCTTGTATCAGAAACCTAGTCCATTTGCCCTTCAGACGACTTTATTGATGCATTATTTCTTAGTATTCAGCCTCGTGGAAGAAGGTGGGCTTCCATTTACGAACGCTTGCACCTCATTCCGAAGTCCGCGTATATAACGCCCCATTTTTTACATATTGTCGGCTATCAACCAACATGAAGTTGCAAGGAAACTATATCCTGCGCTAGAAAAAATAAAAACTTTGGATTAAGTGTTATGCTTAGATCCCTAGCCCGCTCTGCATGATAGAGGAGTTTGCTTTGACGTGCTACCATCTATCGGCCGATATGAACGGTTAAACCACTTAATCTCTGTATTGACCACGTTCGTTATTGTTATGGCTTTCTCTTCAAACGATTTAGCTATGTTAATTGCGTCCCTATTCTAAAATATTTTTTCTGAAGGAAAATTTTCGTTTCCTCATTAATCGGAGCCTTCCATCCAGAAATAAAATCAAGTACACTGATTACCTTCCCAAGAAGAACTGTTTGATGTTGCAAATTAATCCATCGAAGCAGTGCTCTGAACCCCTTCCATAATCTCTTTCAATTCCACAAGATACAGCCAGAGAACACCTGTACACTGAGTAAAACAAAGGCTTTGCGACACCTTACGGTATCCAGCTAGAAGACACATGTACTACAAAGAAACGGGAGATAACAGATTAGAGTGTTTGTTTACTAAAAATCCGTTGAAGGACCAGCCGAAACTGTAACTTTCTCAATTAGTACCAGTTAGTTCCAAAGCATCTTGTAGCGAGAGCCTGTAATTTCTTTCATTGCTTCAGATGCCTTTTTTAGTGTGCTGTAAGATGTGGAATTGGCAGAGAATTTTCGAAGAAATTGGTCGGGATGAGGCTCCGTTTATTTCGTAGTGTGAGCGCAAGGATTTCTCACAACTTCAAGATGTTCAGAGGGTCACCCAATGACTTTCACAGTGGATATGTCTTATAGTTTTGGACAATTCAGGTGTCGGAGGAAACACGTTTCAGAGAAGGATGCTCTGTCTTCCCGCACACTTGGGATGTGGTCCCGTAATACTCATATTCAGTGGTAGCTGGTGACCACGTGCTAAAGTGCTGTAGCACGCTAATAATTTTTGAATTGCAATTCGTATTAAAACAATACGATTTGAGATTCAAAATATTTCAGCGGAAACTACATATATCTGTATGATTTACTGCCAGCACAAAATATTAGTTTTAAGCTAAAGAAAGCTCTTTTTCGCCGACAGGTCCCTTCGTGTTACGTGTTTGTCAGAACGTCAATACAGTGTGTCTGCTCTTGCAGCTTCCGCCACACACCCTCTCAAGAAGTCACAAGAACTTACAGAGTGCTGAACTTCTCTGAGCGTGGTAGCCAGCAGCAAATTACGGTCAGATCCCCTCTCCTTTCTCCTATTGTAATTGGTGCAGTCAAAGTTTTACCCACAATTCTTACAGGATGCGGTAGTTTGCCAACATAGAAGGAAAGCTTATCTCATTGTTACTGTGTTCTCAAGAAATTTGCGCGATCAGTAAAATTCTTTCTATGCCCTTTTAGTTTTTGTTCTTTGTAGCGAAATTTTCGTGATCTTTTAATTTTTTTTTTGAATGACAACTGCAATTAATTCAGTAGATTTCTTGTTGAAATGACCATTTTCTCAAAGCTTTTTAGAATGAAAAATTGAAATAAAATCCTTAGGATCATAAGTGAAAGTAAAAATAAAATTAAAATGATTAGAATTCATGATTTTTGGGCATGACCTTTTAAAAATGAAGCTTGATCCATGTGCAATTATTTATACTTTTTGGCGTTTCACAAACTCCATAGTATAATACGTAGAGTATTTTAGGTTATTCATATACATATAATTAATTCGTATTTAAGCTCTTCAAAAGTGCATTGTACATCGTTAATAATAAGATTACCAAGTTTCCTTTTTGACTGGAGGTTTAACGACCGCCATGAGCAACTCAGTGGACTATAAGCAGTCGCCCGTTCCTGATTCAGGGCCACTAGTTCCAGGGAAGGGAGAAAACCAATGACGTAAGGCGAACATAACATACATGTCACACCGGGATTTGAACCCGGACCCATCTCAGACGAATGGTCATAAGCCAGTGCTTATACCACTGCCCCACCGGAGCAGCATCACAAAGTTGACTGTTGATTGTTCATTGAACCAAGACACTGCAAAGGAATTTCCCATTAAAAATACCGAAATAAATAGACATGTATTTTTCAAAAACAACATGAGTAAATAAATAATTTATTTAAATGAACCACAGTTGAGTATGTTTTCTCGGCAATTGAGGTCGTCGTAGATTAATAAGTACGTGAATTTTGCAAAATATTAGGCTTAATATATTATAGAATAAATTGTTATAAATTAAACTGCTGACACTAAAAAGGCCATTAATGTAATTACTGACACTGAAAAGATGAAGAAAATTATTAACAACTAATATAAATTTGTGTATAATTATGGGAAACATGTGGAGTTGCTTTTAATTTTCCTTAATTAATATATTTTTATGACGGATGGTGGAGGCAAAGCCCGTTGGATCCGAATCCCAAGGAGGTTCTAACTGAAAAGGGGAAGGTGTGAGTAGTAATTCATAGCACGCACATTTTCAGCGGCACGAGCAGCTGCTGTTCATATTCCGTTTGATTTAATGGTGATTCTAGTGCATTGTGTCGCCAAAGGTTGTCCTGCGATAAAGCAATCGAAGAATCGTCCCAGGGTGACGTTACCACGTCGACTGTGGTAGTTAGTGACTGATTTCCGTATTGCAGAGAACTTTTTCAGAGTTGATGGTACACTGTTAAAAATTTCACCGTTAGATTACGGGCAACGGCCGGCAACTGGGGGCCCAGCAACTGCCCATAAAACTACGGCTTGGCTCGTTTTTGTGAAAGCCCATAAAATTACGGTCTCAACCGTAAATACTAAGCCCATAATTTGAAGAGCAACGCCCACAAAAATACAATTTGACCGTATTCATTTAAGCTGTAATTTGAAGGGCATCGCCCATAAAAAATAAGTATGCCCGTATTGAGGTCAGCCGTAATTTGAAGGGCAATGCCCTAAAAAATAAGTTCTGACGGTATTTACACTAAGTGTAATTTGAAAGGCAATGCCTGTAAAAGCAAAGTTTGGCCGTTTTCAGTTAAGCCGTAATTTGAAAAGCAATTCTGTAAAAATATAGTTTGATTGTATTACAGTCAAGCGGTAATCTGAAATTAAAAAGTCTGACCCTATTCATTTGAATTTCAAAGCAATCCCTGTAAATATGAAGTTTGGCCATATTCAGTTAAGCCTCACGGCGAGTAGTCACCCGACTTTTACAAAAATGCATTTTTTGTGGAAGAGTATGCAAGTAGTAATTGCATGTTTTTTGTGGAAGAGTGTGCAAGTAAATGCATGTTCTTGTGGAAGAGTGTGCAAGTAAATGCATGTTTTTTGTGGAAGAGTGGGCAAGTAAATGCATGTTTTTTGCGGAAGAGTGTGTGAGTGTGAAATTGTTGGATACTTACATTATTACCGAATGAATTCAGTTCTAAATGTGAGTAATGATATTTTCATATCTTAAAATCAGGTTTATTACAATATGATAAATAATGACATCAGTTACACACAGATTTGTTTAACATTAGGCTTTAAGAACTCTGTATACACAGTTGGTTGAACAATACTTACGTTTCTTTTAGACATGTTTTAATTGGAGAATTATTTCTAAAGCACATTTGGTTGAACAAACTTAGTTCCTTTTAGACATTTTAATCTGCACATACGTACTTATGTAGTATTTGCATGAATGAATACAAAGGGCAGTTATGTAGTAAAGATATGTACAAGCATATCCTTGTATTTATGTTATATTAATGACAAACAGAACTACGAACTGGCATCCAAGTACATTGCGCCTATACAGTATTCAATCCACAATGGTGTCAAAGTTGGTTTTTCATGTAGGTTTTGGCTAGTATTACATTTACATAGGGTTGAATCATGCTTTTCCTGTTCTCACATTTACTGCCTAGTGTGCTGGTTCATTTTACTTTCTACTGAGCACTGTGTCGTCAGTGTTCCCAGAACTTTTACTGTCTTGTTTCCTATCTCTAATTTTTGGATATTTACCTACTTTTCACATTTTTAGTAAAATTATGTCAAAAACTGGAAGTACTGCTTTTGAAAGATCACATTGCTTCCCCATAATTAAGGTATCAGAAAGAAAAGAAAAAAATACTTGAATGGAAGTGAGAGCTTTTGAACTTGATAGGGCATAATTTCAAATCTCAGACCCCCACCCAAAGAAGAAACACTTGTTTAGACCCTGATTCTAACTGAGTCATTGTAGAACATTAATGCATATCAATATTTCTAAAATATTAAATTTTCCTGTTTGGAATGTTTTAGAAATGACTTCAGTGATTAAAGCTGTTCTTTCCTTGTTGTGTTGCCACAAGGAAACCATTTTGGAGCACAAACGTTTTTTTTGGAATGCTATTAAATAGTTGTATTTATAATATCTTGGTAATACCTAAAGATACTGAAACAATTTTTAATTGTTGTACAAATCAGGTGTTTAGTGACAAAGGAAAAGAACACGGCAGAATCTTTAAATTTCTCAAAAAACAATTTCATCGTATCATTTTGAACCAATTTCAGCACTATCATCTTAAAATATGAAATACATGCTTTGCATATTGAACGTTTTGAATAGACCTTTAAAATAGGACTACAAAATATGTAAAAAAATTTCATATTTTTTAACTTAAAAAAAAAGTGGCTTCTGATTTATCTTAAAATATAAATTTTCCTGGGCATCCAGGTTTTACTACCTGGGTAGGTAAATAATTTATGTATATACCCAGCTGGGCATGTAACATTTCAGATATTTTCCAAGCCCTGCTTAAAGTGACACAGGTGAATGATTTCACTCGCAGAAATTTAGAATGTAATAATTTTTTTTTTTACATTTAAATTTAATTACTACATTTGCAAAGCAAAGAAACTGTTCATGATACATTTTCACTGTCATTTTCTTGGCCAGCATTTACCAGATTCAATAAAAAAAGAATAACAGTCGAAACTCGTTATAATGAAATTCAAGGCGGACAGAAAAAAAAATTGTAGCAAGACATTGTTCTTAAAACATTACAAATTTTTCATTAAAAAGTTAGTATATACTACAGAAATTTTCATTACGCATAAGATTGTAATGCTGTAAAAGCGAAATAGTGCCCACAGAGACAAGCAAAGGTAATTTTTTTGTAATGGGAAGTTTTTGCTAAAGTAGTAATAATGAAATATATAAGCTTTAATTAATATGTATGTATGAAATTATGTACTGTATATATTTTTACTTATACATATCAGGGCTTGAAAAATACCATGCCTGGGTCGTGTGAATCATTGACCTGGGCAGGTAAATAAATAATCTAGTTGCCCAGACTGGGCAACTAAATCTAAAAATGAAGTTCAGAATATAATTTTCTACTACAAGAAAAAAGACAGTCATCGCATGTCATGTTGCTTTTTACTGCTAATCACTGGAAGTTGTATTATTGTTACGCAGTGCCAAGGACAGAAGAATATCACTTCTTTAATTATATTATGCTTTAGGTCCATAAATTGGAAGCATATGTAATTTTGCTCCAAATGTTTAAAGTCAGCGACTGAATGCATGCCTCTGATGGAACTAGCCTCCTGTGTTTATTGACAAAGGGTAAAACTTCAAATTTTTCATATTTTAATGTGTTTTATATTTTTTCAGAAATTTCGTATTTTAAATGTGTTTTAAAGATTTTTATTGTAATATTGACCTGTGAGTCCGACACTGTGAAGAGAAGCTGCGATAGGCCTAATATGCATCGCTCCAGTGAAGATGTGAAGCTTTGGTCCGTTAAAAGGAAGGTTCGTTGCTGTGTGGAAAGGACGGGCATAAGAGTACAAGAGAAAGAGGACTTACGTTATTGGCAGAAGAGCAATAAATGTTGTAGTGATACGCTACAGAAAATAGGTCCACAGCATCCACCCTTAATTTTGTTGTATCCTGTACGTTGTTGGCAGGACAAACCGGATAAAACCTCTTCGATTTGCAAAAGATACATATGAGTAAGATAGAAACTCGCGTGCGAACAAGCTATTAACAGGAGAACCAAAAGTGCAGTGACACAGCAAATCTGTTCAAACCAAAACCGAAATTTATAGTTCCCCAGTTTTCTGTACAACATAGAAAAGCATATTAGTACTTTCGGTAAATGTGTACTTCAGCGTCCTAAACTATTTCGTCGGAAAAATTTAACTGTGTGTGAAAAGTTCGATGCACACAATTTTTTTAGCATGCGAAATAATAGGGAAAGGTAAAAACTATATTATTTTTAGATAAAAGGAAATAATTTTTCCGAAGTATTAACCTGCGAGTACGATGGTTTGTAGCAGGTAGTGCGGGAGGCTGAAGCGATGCTAACGGCCACCACGTGAAGGTGCTGTGCGACGGAGAGGAGTACGAGTTGGTAGCAAATGCCTGGAAGAATACGACAGCAGTAGGATATATTTTTCGGAAGAGTGTCGTGTAATCGTGCGCAAGAAGTAGTTCAAACCTGTGTTATTCATTTTTGAGAAAGATATGTGCAGAATGTCGTTATTATTGGTTTCACGATGTCTCCGAATGGAAGGAAATTAAGGAATGCAAAATAATTTATGTACGACAGAAGTTTTGAGGAAGACGTTTTGGTTCCGGTTGAACCCAAAGTTTTAGTTTTGGTTTGGAAGATGTGCACAGTTTGGTGATTTCTTCAAGCACTTCATTTGCAGTTCTGCTGTTATTCAGTACATCTTAAATCACATTTTTTCCCTCGTAACACGGATATTTTTCAAAATAAACAATTTTCTTCAATTCATATATCGTACTATGGCAGGGAGACAGCTTCTTGTATTGTGGCGGATAATGAAATTTTAAGCCCTGACGAAATCCGAAATGACTGACTATTTTGTACTTCCGCTTTTTCAAAATTACCCTTCAAAAAACAAAAATTTACAATGCTGCGCAAATTCAACCTCTTTCTTTCTGCGTATGACTACAAGACTTTTCGATGACTACGTACTGCTGAACCGCTTCCTTCTTAATTCCTCCGCCCGTTACTTGCCCTTCTCAACGAAGCTTCCATTCACCGGACTCCACCTTGATGCCGCTCTCTCATCCTATGCCTACCGCACGTACTCTTCCAAACCATCGCACTCCCAGGTAAATACTTCGGAAAACTTATTTTCTTTTATCTAAAAATACTATATATTTTGCACCTTTTCCCATTATTTTGCATGCTTAAAATATCGTATGTCGCACTTTTCCCACACAGTTACATTTTTCCGACGAAATAATTTAGGACGCTAAAGTACACATTTACCAAACTTTCGATTTCGGATCAGGGAATCATATGCGAAAGAATGAAAAATTTCACAACGTCTGCTTTAAAAACAATTACAAAACATGAACAAACTGTATTGTGTAGCATATGAGTATAACATAGTTCGCTCTCCTGGCAAGAAGGTACTTGCTTGGACTTGTAGTCATCCGCACGTGAATTGCACGGCGCAGCAAATCTTCTTTTCAATGAAGCAAATCTTCACATCGTTGCCGTAGCGATGTGTTAGGCCTACCACAGCGTTGCACTCACAAGTCAGTATTACAAGTTTCCGACAAAATAATTTAGGACGCTAATCTACACATTTACCGAATAATCTGCCAATGATGAAGATTGGAGTGCCATTTCAGGTGGATTCAGTAGTTTTAAAGAGTTTGTAGAAATCAATGAAAATGCATTATCGGGGAATTGAGGGATATTCAAGAAATAGCCATTGAAATTCAGGATGATGATGAAGAGACATAACGAAGAATTAACAAAAGATCCCCAGACTGTCACGAAAGCAGTAGAAGCTTTGGAAACACTGTCACTACATACAACTCACCGATGCATCTAATTGCCACACACTCCTGCTTCAATAAACTTGAAAAAGCTGTTTTCAATGAGAGGCAACAGCAGAAACAGTCTTCAATTTTACATAACTTTAAAAAGCCATAAATATAAATCAGGTATGTAATTAAAATTTTGAGATCATGTAATTTACATTTTTGAGTAATTTAAGCTTTTAAGCGTTAAATTTAACTAAGTAAATTCAATCATTGATATTTTTCTTATTTTGCATGTTATTCTCATGTTAATTACATTTTAAACTTAATTTTGGCTGGAATTACACTAACTTTTACTTATGCTGCCCTCTCATTTATGCGTGCTTTGGTTTGCGCTGAGATATATGTGAGATATTACTGTATACATGTGATAATGAGGTGATCATAGATATAAATTAAAAATATATATATTTTGGCTCTTCTGGTTTCCAATTAAATTTATGTGTTGAGTGGTAAAAAGAAGGCACAGTGGAAATTTGCATATGGGGTTTGTATATATGCAGATTTCCATTGCTTGCTTCCTCCTGCTGAAAACTAAGCTAGGGGTGCCTATGAGTTAACTGAATATGCCATAGTCACAAAATGATTGATAATAATATACTAAGGAATGTGAGTGAAATGGTATTCCTAAAAGCAATCAAAACCGTGTAGCAGTCAGAGAGAATCACAACTGCGTTTCCTGAATGAAAATGTGACATTTCATCACATGAAACTTTTTTTCCACCTGTAAATTGAGGCCATTGGTTCTAGGGAAGGAGAAAGCCAAAGCTGTTATGTTATGTAAAAAACAGGTTTTTTTTAAAGGTTTTAACGGCTAATGTGAGGAACTAAATGGGATATAAGCAGTCCCTGTCCCTAATTTATGAGTCACTGGTTCCAGGGAAGAGAGAACGCCAGTGCCGTAAGACAAACACAACATCCATGCCCCAGAGGGATTCAAACCCGGACCCACTTGGACGAACAATCATAAGACGTTGCTTAGATCACTGAACCACCGGGGAGGCAACACTAATGCCTCATAATGGGGACTCAAACCATATGCTAAATTTTGACTGCTAGCGAAAAACCTTGATGGACAACCAACTCTGACACCAGTATGGCTTGAACAACCTCTAGACCAATGGTTCTCAAACTGGGTTACACTAAAATAATGGGGGTGGACATATGCAATTTTGTTAGCAACCATACCGAGTCACAAAATGAACCAATTTTCAAAACAAAATTAATCTGAATTTATGGCTAGTGCTGGTAGGATGTGTAGTGAAGTTTAGCATATTTAGCTGAAATTTCTGAAAAATGAACTAGTGGAACTTCTCATTACAGGGTGAAAACAATCTGTTCTAAGTTGAAAAAACAAAACACAAGCAATGACCAAAAAACTTTATGAGAAAACCAAATTACAAGGAACAGCTCTGACCAATTTTCATAACTGAATTCATTATCGTCAGAAAATGAGCAAACAATTGGAAACTTGATGTTAAACAGCTAATAATCGTCCATCTCTGCACTCTCCAAACTTTTACAAGGCGGTATTTCCCATTCCCACCGAATGAACTAGTTACTCATTCACATGCAATGCAGAAATGTGTAATCTTCTATTGCCAAATAAAGAACTTATGAGACATCTTTTAACTCTGGTTTGAAAAGCATTTGTTCTTTGAAATCACTGACTAGTTTTTGGATTTCAATGGAAAAAGAATTTCCAACATTGTCGAGCACTGCCTTAAGTATTTGTTGCCTTTTACAACTACATATTTATGTGAAACTAGTGTTTTATCCTTAACCACCATAAAAACTAAATATTGAAATGAGCTGGATGTTGAAGATAACTTGCTTGTACATAAGCAAGAAAACTCCAAATATTGATGAACTTTGCAAGAGTAAATGAGCTCATGCACCTTATTGATACTAAACAAATGACTTGACCAGTTTATTTGATTTTTTTAGCCATTTGTGCAATTCTGTGACATCAGTGTACGTAATTTTAGCAAATATACGTGTGTATTTGTATTTTTTATATATTTTATACCCACATAAACACACTGGAATAAACTTTTCATTAAAGAATATGCCTGTACATATCTGTACTCCATAGCTAATCTTTGTATTCATTGGTGCAAATATAATACTTCACAAGTTCTTAAGTACATGAGCAAATGAAAAGGAGTCTTAAAAAAACAAAGTATTGTTCAGCCAGTTTGTGCTTTAGAAATAATTCTGTCTAAATTCAGAAGTTGAACACTATGCCGTAAAAAAAAAAAAAGCACAAAACGGTTAGACAATATATGCGTGTAATATTGCAAAATGAAATTCATTTCAGACTAAAAACATACGAAAAGAATGCTGCCCTACGTAATTCCCAAATCAGCATGTACAGATCGAATTTATTCGACATCCTAGTCAACGCTAGGTATATACCTGGCGATAAAGACTTGCACAGAAAGTAAAACACTGTATCATATTGATAGTAAAACATATATGGATGTGAGAGTTATGCCCCTACCCCAGTCAAATGAAGTCTTGGCTACTACACAGATTTTCCTGTGTGACAATGCTTCAGCCACGCTCGTTTGGTGGTGAAACTTTTAAAATTATATATATATATATGTACACAGTTCGTGAGCTTAATATCAAACAAAAATGTGTGTAATTGATTTCGTTACTTTTACATATCATAATAAACTTAATTTAAAAAAGTGTCTACTTACATGTTTTCTTTCTTTTATATGGCGTCTTTCCTACACATGTTCGTGACTTCGTGTTCGTCAGTTAGGGATGGGCGATATTTATCAATATCTCGAAATATCGATATTTTCGTCTGATATTTCGATATATAGTATTGATATCCAAGTTTCGAAATATCAGAAATTCACTATATAGGTTTTTGATATATCGGTGCGATATTCAATACATTGGTATTGGTCGTGTTTGATATTCAATATATCAGCGAATGGCGGATGTGATTTAACTTGTGGAATGAAATCTGTGTTCTTTCCTCTGGCACGTTACGGAAATTATGTTGCTTGAGGACTATCAAACTGCGATCTCATTATCGAGATTCACATGATATTATGTCACCTTCCGATTTCTAGAACTCTACAAGGAAAAATATCTGCTGTGTTGAAAACCTCGATGGTTGAAAATTGTAACTATTAGTTGACAGCAGGCACCCAGAAAAGAAATTTAAAGAACGGTTGATAGCAGATTGTTCTTTTGCCTATGAGTATTATGTTTGAAGTAAACTGGGACTTTGACCAAAATTAAATACATACCAATGACACACAATTTGAAGTTAAGCATATTTTTTTTAGTGATAAAGTACGTAGATTTTAACAGCTGGCTAAGGAAATGCAAAACAGCTTTTCGAGAGTTTTCTTGATATCTTACAAGTTATGTAGTATAAAGTTTGTTGTAATTCAGGCTATGTATATATCAGACGTAATTTTTTTTATCATCCTTCCTTTGATAATTATCTTGTTAATACATAGTGAAACTTCCTGAAGTAATTATATAATCTGGTAAAAATATGAGCATAACAACTTTCGTCTTGATCTGCTGATTTTTCCAAACTTACAGCATGTTATTTCCTCTGATTGTCCATTCGTTTTTTTTGTTATCTAGGAGAGACAGGCTTTCATACATTAATTAGTAAATATATACTTGATGAATTTGGATTATGATATTTTTTATGTTTTTCATACATTAATTAGTATGGCTTTCATTAATTAATTAGTAAATATATATACTTGATTAATTTGGATTACGATATTTTTTTTGTTTTTATTTTTATAATCATATTTTAACAGAGGACTAATAATCAATAATCGTTAGCATTTTTAAAAATATCTTTCTGGAAAAATAATTGCTTTCTATGAAAAGGCCATCAAAAATTATTCGTACTCTAATTACTGTTTTTAATAAAAATGTCACTTGTAAACATATTATAAGCACTTTAAATTTTTTTGCTTATGCCATGGGAACTATTTTTGCTTACACCATGGAAGTAATTATATCTGTATACTCCATTAACATTGTTTTCTGTCTTAAATGATAAAAAAATAGCAAACATTGTTCACACCTTCTGAAAAATATGAATGTATACAAAATGCTCTAAAAATTACAATAACAAAGTTTTTTTAAAGATCGTTTTCCCTAAAATTTCCTTGCAAGCTGATATAATGTTAACTTTGACATTTGCATCCCAATAAAAAGAGTTACTCTTTCTATAATTCAGTTATTCCCATGTTAATTGATGGTTAAGATTCCAGTTTGCTGGGATTAATAAGTACTTTTGTCATTTATGCCATACTGAAGCTTAAACTTACCTTTCCTCGAAATGTTGGAAATACATATTTCTCGTAATCTCACATTGATGAAAAACTCATGGAAACATTCCTTTGCAACTGGGATTTTTGGAAACTTCTTGGCAGAAACCATATCCCTGCTCGTCGAGCAATGCCCACACATGAAACAAGAAAATCATCTTTTGGGTTTTGGAAAGTATATTCAGCATTTCTGCAGATTACAAGCACACTTCTGTTGCATGATTTATTTATTTATTTTTGCATCAAAACTTTCTGCTATATATTTATTTTTATTTTAGGATCTGAAAAACAATATTTTATGTGTTTTTCATATCACTAAAAATGCAGCTTGAAAGCTACAATCTTGCATAAAGATAGTTTTAAGCTATTAAATGTAATAATAAATGACAAATAAAATTGCTCCCTTTTAGCAGGAGAATGCAGCTCTTGAAAAAAAAAATTCAGCTGATGTTTCTAAGAAATTATCTGAGAAAACTGGTAGGATATTTATTCCCCACATTCACTGCCAAGCTTGTGTATTATAATTAGTTATTACTTATTACCAAAACAATTTTTTAAGGTAAAGAATATTTTTATGTCTTAAGAGACACATATGGTTGAGTCGTCATTAGACTATGTAAATGCTATCTGTGGTGAGTAGTTACTCAATTATGTTTGCTCATGCTGATGAAACAATCTTGTTGGCAGAGAGCAAAAGTGAGCTGCAGCATATGTTGTCCCACATGTATGAATTTTAAACTTAGTATATGTAAGGAAAACCCCAAAGTTATGCTTTTGACAGATGAATTGTTAGTATTAAATCAAACAGATCAGTCTGAATGGCAAAGAGATTGACCAGGTAAATCTTCTTCTTTCTTTCTTTGATTGGAGGTTTAACGACCACCGTGAGCAACTCAATGGGCTATAAGCAGTCGCCCGTCCCTAATTTAGGGTTACTGGTTCGAGGGAAGGGAGAGAGCCAGTACCGTAAGACAAACACAACATCCATGCCTGACCGGGATTCGAACCCGGACCCCTTACGGACGAATGATCAGAGGCCAACGCCTTAGACCACTGCGCCACCGATGCGGCCCAGGTAAATCAAGTTACATATTTAGGAAGCATGTTTGACAGAGAAAACAAATTAGGTGGCGAAATTAGTAGGCTAGTAAATTCATCTTTGAAAGTCACAGCTGCTTTAGGAGGATTTTGAATAAATAATGAATGATAGGTTCTCAAAAAAGTACCTAATAGTTGTGTGTGAAAAAGTACAGTAATTGTTCCTACTCTGATATGCAGCAGTGAAGGTGGAGTACTGCAGATGAAACATAGGAGTGATTTCTGAGCTGTAGAGATGTGTTACTTATGGGGGTGGGGGCAAGATATGTTCTGATCATGTGAGGAATGAAGATGTGTTGTAGATGAGTAGTGTGAAATAAAATATTGTTTGTAAGGTGGGGACAAATATTCTTAGGTGGTTTGTAGAATGAGTGGTAAGATGATTACTAGGAGAATTTATTCTGCACAAGTGACAGGAAGAAAATGTAGAAGATCAAGGGAGGACCAGATTCAGGAATCCCTGCATGAGAAAAAGAGAATGAATGTGAAGTCAAATGGTCTTGTGTGTGATGGATGTCAGTGAAGCTCAAGTTGTGAGCTGAGATCACTGTAAATGCAGATGTTTGATACATCAAGAGTAAATAAAATGTAGTTCCATCAGTTTTAAACTTTAATCCAGCAGATAAGCTCTCATCAAGAAGCTAACCTCTGATCTTAGAGAACAGTTTAATGATATATATGCATGTAAAGAGAAAATCCCTCATCTACAGCAGGTTGAATATAACTAGAGGTGAGAAATCAGTACTTATTTTTGTGTTGTTTTGGTGTTAATAAGTAAAACATTAAATGCTATATTCCATTTGAGTTCAAAACTGTAAAATTTTTTTTAAATCTGCTGACTTCCTTAATTTTAAGGATAGACTCCACCAATGAGCATTTAAAATGTAAAAACAAATTGATATGATATCGAAGATAGCTCCTCAGGTGTTTTACACTTGATAAAGAATAATTCAGATATTTATTGTGTATAAGTTTTTTATGGAGATGAAAACTCCAAAGAAATGGACTGAGAACTGGAAAAAAAATGCTTGAAGTGAAGTGGTGTGTGTGTGTGTGTTGATCTCCACGAGCATCTAAAGTTGTTCCCAAATGTGTAGAAGCTTGATTCACCATAAGCAGACACATGTCCCTAATTTAGGGCCAGTGGTTCCAGGACAGACAAGACAGGAACAACTTCTTTATACATTTTACCACTTGGTAGGCACATTTTCCATGATTATTCAGATACTGAATAGTTTCCATGACATTTAATGAACATTTCATGACTGGATAGATTTTATTCATGACATTTAATAAATAGATTTCTTGACTGAATATATTTCATGACATTTAATTGCTAAAACCTGGAAAGAGCGACATCTTTAATTATTCACTGACGCCACATATTTAGAACATTTTCACATTTAATCAACAGTGCTTCTTATTTTGAAAATTTGACTGTTTTCTAGCAATTTCCGAGGAAGAAGTAATCTTTTTGTATAAGAATTTCCCTGATATTGATGCTGAATCAGTTGAAGCAGGTATAAAATCATATACAGTTTTTGCAAACTTGATCAAATGTAAAACCGATGGGCACAATGCAAGGTATTCATATAATCTGAGCATTGTTTCAGCTAATATATTTATATTGTCTTTAATGGTAGTCTAAGAACTCCCTTCCTACAGCTAGTGTCAAACATTTGGCACAATGTATTGCCTGTATTGCCTTTTTATTTATGAGTACAAAGGCAATTTTACATTGCACCTTTATTAGATTTTAGCGGGAACAGAATTTTGAAAAAAGTAACTTTGTATGCTGTAAAGAAACACTAGAGAAATCAAATGAGGAAGGGCACTGCACATTAAAACTTTTCTGGACAACAGAATTTTGTTAATGCCATTCCGTTTAAGAATAACAGTGTTCACACAAAAAGTAAAAAATACATTTACAGTTTTTATCAAGAGAGAAATAGGCATAATGACAAAATGGATAACACTGGGCAAATTAGGCCGAAACCTGTTAACAAAGTTTAGTGTATTTTCAGTTTTTTTTTCTTTTTTTTTTACAAAAAAAAAAAATTATATATGTATCTACAGTGTATATACACACTAACTTTGAAATAATATATTTTCATGTATGTGTGCAAACCTCTTCAAAATTGCATTAAAAAGCTCTAGCCATTTACCTCTCAACAATATTATGACTTTGCAGAACATTCTGCATTAGAAATTGCAATAATATGCTGTGATTACAGGCTAAAGGGGTAATGTTTCAGACAGAAGTAACCCAGTGATTTTGTTTTAGGCATTTTACTCCGCTTTTGTAATTAAATAAACATTTCGAATAATGGAAAAACATTAACATGTGTAGAATAATCAAATGAATGAGAATTATTTACCCAAGTGCCTGTGGTTTACTGGTCCTCCATGTAGCAAAATATTTCTTCCACAAATTCCATTTCAAGTGTATTTTTTTATTCATATATATTCTTTAAAAATATGTTGAGTGTGCTTAACAGGAAAGTTGACATCCAATTTGTTTACTTTCAAATGATAACCAAAACCTTCAAATATCGTTGGTGACAGTTGATACTATCCACAGCCACAGTCCCCCTCCCCCATTGGTCGAAGGGAAGTGCAGATGTTATATAAACACAAAAGTGCACAACACTTTTATGATTTGCTTTTTTGACTAATTTGGTCTTGCTGTATCAACAATCTTGCATAGGTAGCAATGTTAAGTACAGATAATCATGATAACATGCTTTGTTAAAAAAAACAGTTTCTGCATTTATGTTCTGTAAATTTATGTGACAACTTCCTGCCCTTTGGCCACTTTCATCCCATCTGTGCTCTGCCCCTTCATTAAGAAATGCAACAAGGGGCATATATAGATTTTTTCTGAGGGCGTGCCAATGAAATGAAAAAAATTTAAATCCACCTGGACAAAATAAAAGAATGAGAATAGAAAAAAAAAATTCTAACGTAAATTAATGAATTTTTTTATTAAATTAAACATTTTTGTTTCCAATGTAAGGCACATTTTAACAATAAATAAAACACATTTAAACACTTTCGGGGGGGAGTGGGCATAAATATATGCGCCCTTACATTACATAAATGTATAAAATATATAATATAAATACGCCCTTACATTACCATGGCTACGATGTAAACAACCCTGATGTTGGCTTTTCAGCTCAGCATACAAGATATATTTTTAGCGAATTTTTATGAATTATAAAAACGTAAAATGTTAATTCTGCTGTCGAAAATATTTATTTATGTAACAAAACAACGTAAAAGGGCAAAATAAAAGCACTAAGTTTTTAACGAGTTTTAAAGTCGTAAAACCCATGGCGTCGGTCTTGTAAAAAAACGTTAAATATAAATTCCGTGATCGGAAATAATAATTTACACAACAAAACGACTAAAATGGCAAAATAAACGCACTACGTTTATTTCCAAGTACAGCGTCCGTCTTGTAAAAGGTACGAAGTTAGTAATATACAGTACTTTTCTGAGATATCACTATTTTAATGGTTCTAACAAAACTTGATTGCAGCTATATTTTCAAGCTGCAGGTTATTTTTATACTCTTAGATGGTTTTAAGAACCCTGGAACTAGAGTATAAATTACTATGAAAATTCCTTGTGACTTAATTTATACAGTTATTTTATGTGAATCGTGTGATTTCTATCATTTCCGGATAACTCTGTAAGGAATAGTTTATGTGTATTTATTTATACACACTTTGTCACTGTATTCAATAAAACAACACAGATTTGCAAATGGCGCCGCACAGAAGCTTTATTTAGTACTGGCTGAGATTTGTGCGAACAAGCCAACAGCCAATTAGTCCCAAGTTCCCAACATCCAATACTTAGCACAACATCGGATGGGATTCAGTGATAACCCTGAGGCAGAATGCAGTGAATAAACCGAATGTCAGTCTTATTGAGATCAGAAGTATTGAAAAATATCTAAAGATCAATCAGATATATTGATCTTTAAATACAGATATTTTCGATTCAATATATCGGTCTCAGAAATATCAAAAGATATCATACTTTTGAAAATATCGCCCATCCCTTCGGCTTGGTGAAAAAACGAGTATCCACCGTAAAATCACGTGACCACTCGCTGACCAATAGCAGAAAGCGACGCATGCCACCTTTTCTGTCATTATCGTTCATAAGCAAACCCGTGCCTCTTAGCAACGCCCGTAAAATTAGGGTTTGGAACAGTTTTCCTACATATCACTGCCCGTTAAAATACGGGCATCGCCCTGAACCTGCAGTAGCCAGCCTTGACCGTAAAAATACACGGGCAACAAGCCTTTTTACGGGAATTTTTAACAGTGTAGCCTCCCAATTTGACGACGAAAGGTTCGACGGAGAAGGTGTCATCAGGCAGTTCTTCCCCGGAACGTAATCAAGTGACTTCAAATCCAGGTAATCAATTCATACATTCTACCAGAAACACACCTTTCTATTCATGAAGAGGCAAAACTTTTCTGTCGTAATAAATGTATCAGGGTAGCAACAAAATAAGCATTTATAAAAGTACTTTTAATTGCCAGCCAAAATAGTCGCAAAAGGGGATTATTACACAACTTACGCGCATCATCTTTGGAAGCTGACGATAGATGGCAGAACGTCAATGCTGTCTCGTAAATCGCGGTGACAATATAGCGTTGAAAGGATAATCTAATAACATCTGTTGTTAAATATTTCTATTTAGCAAGCGAATTTTGTTTATTTTTAAAAACAGATGTTTTCACCATATTTTTAAAACATAGTAAAATCCATAATTTTAACTCCCAAAAATTCACGATTTCAAAAGAGAAAAGAAAAATGAAAAAGAAAGGAAGGAGCGCGAATAAAAATTATTATGAAGCATATCACCCCAACGGTAAACATGTATCATCCACATCTCACGAGTGTTACCAGTACAGCTCTTTGTTGAAGTCATCTATTTCCTTTGCCTTTTACAGTGGACACAACATAAAATTTTTCAATTACACTGCTTGCCATCCAAAATGCAACACCAAGAAGGACACGTAATAGCAAAGCCAGATTTACTGGACACATAACAACAGATACAAAGATGAAACGATTGAGCTTACAGGGCCGTGCGACATGCGGAACACGCAGACATGAATAGTTCGTGGGGCCCCCATGCTGCCAATAACGGCCACTACACGCCGCGGCACCGAACGAAAGAGGATTTGGATGAGGGCTTGGGGTATGTCGGTCCACGCTGCTTCCACATGATGCCACAGTTCATCAGGCGTAGCCGCTGGTGGTGCTTGCCGGGCCACTCGGTTGCCGATCAGCGACCAGACGTGTTCGATGGGTGACATATCGGGAGAACAGGCGGGCCACGGCAGCAGTAATACCTGGTGGGCCGTGAAGAATTGTTGCCCGATGCGGGCCACGTGCGGGCGCGCATTGGCCTTTTTGAAACGCGGCCGCTGGCAGGTCCTGCAGATAAGGGAGGACTACATGCTCCAAAACGTCGGAGATGTAGCGGTGGCTGTTGAGTGTACCGGCGATGCGTTAAAGAGGGGTGCGGGTGTCACATCCTATTGCGCCCCAAACCATAACGCCAGGCGACGGACCGGTATGGCGATGAATAATGCAGGCGTCATACAGTCTCTCGCCACGGTGCCGCCACACGCGGATCCGACCTTCGTGGTGTTGCAGGCAGAAGCAGGATTCGTCGGAGAACACAATGTCGTGCCATTCCGTAGTCCAGGTGCGGCGTTTAACTACCCACTGCCACCGCACGCGCCGGTGGTGTAGCGTCAATGGTAATAAAAGCAATGGGTGCCGTGAGACAAGTTCCAGCTGCTGCAGACGACGTCGAACGGTACGTGCTGACACAGGTTGTTGCACAACACACCCTAATTCCTGCGCTAACGTTCGTGATGTGGCGGTGCGAGCCGTCAAGGCCCGCCGCACAACACGCCGGTCTTCTCGTTCGGTGGTGTGCCGCAGCTTTGGCAATCGCTCACGTCGGTCTGTCCGTCCCTCCTGTACCCACCGAATCCATACTCGCCTCACGTGGCTGGATGTCGTCCCACACAGGCACCGATGTCTCGGTACGATAAACCGCTGTCGCGATATGCCACTATTCGTCCTCTGTCGAACTGTGAAACGTGCTGGAGTGACTGCCGTATTCTGCGACGAGGCATCAGGAAGCTTCCTACGCCCAGGTCCGGTAGCACAACACACTTCCACTACTTACACCCCGCCTTCTGTACAACCTTCTTATAATGCTTTTGGGCAGCATGCCGGGCGCACATGATTTTCATATGCCCTGGAATGCTTATCGTTTGCATGTCCTCTCGTGCGCGACGTATGCTGCGAATTTCTGGCCAATCGGATGCTTCCTTCTTGGTGTTGCATTTTGAGTGGCCAGCGGTGTATGTGTAAGCTACCTATTTCTCAAATACTTACAACAAGGTATCAGCATCAAAGGCCGTAGCTAAATGGCCTACCTATGTTCTTCTGATTTAAAAATCTGGACACTGAAAGGTTACTGAGAGAAACTGAATTTTCTTGTCCTACGGATTTTGAAATGCACGTCATACTTAAAAGCGCCATATTTGGGTAGAACTGGAACAAGTCTCCCAGAAATAATTTTGTGCATACTTTGTGTTCACAATAATATACGTTCTTCGCTAGGATACGTAAATCAGTATCGTATTCTTCGCCATTTCTTGTAGTTTAAACCTAAATGGGAAATATTCTTTTTTTATCGGCTTCTATTCACTGAGAGAAACCTTTTGTGTATTATGAAATTTTTACTATACGCAGTTCGGCCTTCGAGGGGTTTAAGATGATCTCAGTACAAAAATTTCAGGTCTGTTTTTGTTTTGCAGAATACAAAACCTTTTCCATTATTATTATCGATTTATTTTTCATGAAAATAATATAAAACGTTCTCGCATTTTTCAGTGCATCTTCGATTTAGGAATGAAATTATGCTTCCTCAAAAAATTATGCCGTTACAGCTCAAAAATATGAAGCATTTCTAAACTTTTTGTGATGTAAAGCGACACAGCTACAAAATTTAAAGTTTGATTTTCATTTCAGTCATGCACTAGTTAAATGTACAAAAAACGATTTTATGTACTTCAAGGTTCTTTCAGGATAAAATATGGCACATGCTTTTGATGATCTATTTTCCTTCAACATGGCGTGCAGTGGAATTATACAAATATTTTAATGGAGCTTCTGTATTTCCAATTGCAGTTTTGATCCGTCTGAATTTCATATGCTCATGTTTAACATGCTCATTCAGTCACTGTTGCATTCCTCAATACAGATGATTCATTATTAAAATTTGTCCACGTTACCTGTCTATACGTACTAGATTACATATTGTTTTCTGTTAAACTGACAGTCTCTAAGCGATAGGGATATAATTAGCTTTCATTTCCATTTTTAAGATTTATATTCTTGAAGTGAAACGAAATGTACGTGGTGTTTTATAACAATTTTTTATCGGCACATTCTGCAGAACCAGTGGATTTGCTTAGACTATAATGTTTCATGCATCATGCCCAGGACCGTTTTCACCGCAGTAATGGACGACATGTATTCCTGAAAATCACGCCAGGTGTGTCCTACGTCGACGATATGACTGACCCACTGTGGGATTCCGAAGAACAAATGTTATTATATCACATGAGTATTGAGAAAAATAAAAATATAAATATGCACCCTTTTCAGCTGGCGCTCTTGCTCGGCCTAACGTGTGGTATCAGATTACAATTTTGGTTTTGATTAACATTTTATTTTTTAGATCTTTCAGTTCCGTTTTATACAAAGGAAATTGACCTTTTGCTAATTTATTTTAAAAGCATTTTGAACTGTGCATTAATATTCATGAGTAGAAGGAGGGGGGGGGCGATTATTACAATTCAAACGAAATGGATATAGGAAATGAAGGGACCTAGCACGCTGTTACTGAGTACATCAATAATGCACAGCCGGCACACAAATCGGTTCTAGCAGAATATGAAGAGAGAAACTTCTGAACGAGATCAAATAATCCCCGGCCAACTATGCTTATTTAAACAAAATCAACCTATAATGTAAGTCGTTGTATCCTCATGCATTCAATCGGGTGGTACGTAGTACCACCTACACCTACCAGAATGCTCAGCATAATCATCTAGGTTTTATGAGATTTTATCTCTGGCGTTCGGTCCGACAGAAACAAAACAGATTTCAGCAGATAAGTTGGGGTTGTACTTTTGCATTGAACTCCATCACAAATTGACGGCCCAATGTAGGAATATGAATCCGCCCTTGAAATTTTCTCTGCTTTTGGAGACAAAATTTAATTAATTTCTGTTTCAGATTCAACCACTTATTCCTAATGTAAGGCGAATATTACATGTACAGCCCCTTTTCTAACGTGGTATAACAACCTTCACATTACATTACCGATAATTAATTTTATTCAAGGTGAGTGACATCTGAGCACTTAGGCCTAACAAAAGGCGGAAATGTATTAACATATTTTTAGTCTCAAGACGGAGGACTATTATTGTAATTGTATTATTTCAAATTACTTTTACAAACATAAAACTGAAAGATATTCAGTAATGTATAATTTACACTGCTGGCCACCCCTAATGCAACACCAAGAAGGACACGAGATAGCAAAGCCATATTTTTTGGACACATAACAACAGATACAAAGATGAAACGTTTGAGCTTACAGGGCCGTGCGACATGCGGAACACGCAGACATCAATAGTTCGTGGGGCCACCATGCTGGCAATAACGGCCACTACATGCCGCAGCACCGAACGGAAGAGGCTTTGGATGAGGGCTTGGGGTATGTCGGTCTAGGCTGCTTCGACACGTTGCCACAGTTCATCAGGCGTAGCCGCTGGTGGTGCTTGACGGGCCACTCGTTTGCCGATCAGCGACCAGACATGTTCGATGGGCGACATATCGGAAGAACAGGTGAGCCATGGCAGGAGCGACACCTGGTGGGCCGTGAAGAATTGTTGCACGATGCGTGCCACGTGCGGGCGCGCATTGTCCTTTTGAAACGTGGCCGCTGGCAGGTCCTGCAGGTAAGGGAGGACTACAGGCTCCAAAACGTCGGAGATGTAGCAGTGGCGGTTGAGTGTACCGGCGATGCGTACCAGAGGGGTGCGGGTGTCATATCCAATTGCGCCCCAAACCATAACCCCAGGCGACGGATCTGTATGGCGAGGCATAATACAGGCGTCATATAGTCTCTCGCCGCGGTGCCGCCACACGCGGATCCGACCTTCGTGGTGTTGCACGAAGAAGCGGGATTCGTCTAGGAACACAATGTCCTGCCATTCCCTAGTCCAGGTGCAGCGTTCAACGGCCCACTGCCGCCGCACTGGCCGGTGGTGTAACGTCAATGGTAATCGGAGCAATGGGCGCCGTGCGACAAGTCCCCGTTTCTGCAGACGACGTCGAACGGTACGTGCTGACACAGGTTGTTGCGCAACACACCCTAATTCCTTAGCTAACGTTCGTGATGTGGCTGTGCTAGCCGTCAATGACCGCCGCACGACATGCCGGTCTTCTCGTTTTGTGGTGTGCCGTGGCTGCGGCAATCGCTTACGTCGGTCCGTCAGTACCTCCTTCCCCCACCGAATCCATACTCGCCTCACTGTGGCTGGATGTGTCCCACACGGGCGCCGATGTCTCGGTACGATAAAGCGCCGTCGCGATAAGCCATTATTCTTCCTCTGTCGAACTCCGAAACGTGCTGGAATGACTGCCGTATTCTGCAACGAGGCATCAGGAAGCTTCACACGCACATGTCCGGCAGCATAACCCACTTCCACTACTTACACCCTATTTTCTGTGCACCCTTCTTATAGTGCTTCTCGGTAGCGTGCCTGGCGCACACGATTTGCATATGCCCTGCAATGCGAATCGTTTGCATATCCTCTCGCGGGCGACGCGTGCTTCGAATTTCAGGCCAATCGGATTATTCTTCTTGGTGTTGCATTTTGGGTGGCCAGCAGTGTATGTCATGAAGCTTTCTAGAGGTCATAGTAAATAAATTACATGCAAATAATACACTGCAGAAATGTAACGCATAAAACACGCAAGTCATACACAGCTCTATAGAAACTTAAGATCGCATAAGTATAAATACTGAAACCAAAACAGTGTAATAGTTATAATTATATCTGAAGTTTTGGAGAGCGTTTTGTGTCTTCTGTTCCCTGGAATGCGTTGATTCATTGCTAATGAAAAGGTCTGGTAAATAAGTTTTCATTTTCCCATATTATTCCTGAAATCTCTGTGGCATAGAAACAGGCCAATAATTCTAATAGTTTTAAAAACACTTTTTGTGCGTACGATATTTTTCAGATCCTGCTTAAATAATAAACTAAAAGTTTGTATTAGTACATGCCACTTCTTTACTGGTAACTACGTACTTCAAATTTTTCGTAAACGTTTCTTAATTGTGTTTGAAGATATACCACCCACCCCCGGCGTAATTCGCTAATTATTCTTAACGGCATATGCAATTTCAATATTTATTTATGTATGTTCCAATTTCCATGTGCAGATGAGTTTTTAAAATGTGTTTTTCTGTTATTTTACTTTTCCGTAGTACGGCGAAGGAAAATATTTCACTCTCAAAGACAAGGGTGTGACGTTCTGTTTCTGTTACTTTACTACACGGTCGAGTCACATTATTGGGACCACCAGCTAATATCTAGAGTAACCGCCATGTGCAGCGCGGACAGCAGCTAGACGGACTAGGAAAGACTCGGTAAGGTGCGGAAAGGTGTTCACAGGTATGTGGAGCTATGTTGACTGCAGTGCATTTGACAGCCGCTGGAAAGTGCGCGGCGGAGGATCCATAGAGAGAACAACACGACCGAGGTGGTCCCACAGATCCTCAATCGGGTTTACGTCTGGGGAATTAGAGGGCCATGAAGTACTTTGAAATCTTCGTCGTGCGTTTCCAACCACTCTCGGACATTTCTAGCTGTGTGATACGTGCTAGATCTCATCCGCCCCAGAGAAGACAATTAGCATGTATGGGTGCACGTGGTCTGCAATGATGGATTTATAACGAAGTCGGTCCGTAGTGCCTTCCACAGGTATGAGTGGACCCTGGGAATGCGACGAAAACATTCCCAAGCCATAGCGCTGCCGCCCCCCCCCCCCAGCTTGTCTTCTTCCAGCAATGGTTGAAGAGGGTTTGTACTCCGATGTTTCTCGCCTTATGCGTCAATGTCCATCAGTTCGATAATGCGGAAAACGTGACTTATCGGATAAGGCAATCCTCTGCCAATCAGCGGATGTCCAATTTCGATACTGCCGTGCCAATGTAAGCCTTTTCTGCCCATACACCTTTGTTAGCATAGGTGAAGTGGCTATCCGTCTTCATCTGAGTCCCATACGCAGCACGGTTCGCTGAAATGTCGTTTTAGACCCACATCTGGTAACACCCTGGTTCATTCGGCCCGTGAGTTGCTCTCCAATGTAGCGTGTCGATCGGACCTCACGAACATTTGCAATAGAAGTTCATCTCTCACATCAATGGCACGTGGTGCTCTGTAGTTTCCACATCGCTTATTCACAGTGGTGCTGTTTCTCCAATCACGATACATTTTAAATACAGCAGCAAGCGAAAAATTCACAAACCGCGCTGTTTCAGAAATACTTCCACCCTTGGCTCAAAAGCCGATAATTATCCCTTTGTGCAAATCTGATAAATCGCTCCTTTTATTCATGACAGCAATGAGTGATATGATTTCAGAATGCCTGCAGCCCAGCTTATATACCTTCCAAGACAGCTCACGGCACGTGCCATCTGTCATTGACTACGCGCTGTTGACCTTAAAAGTAGGAGGTGTTCACAATATAGTGAATCCACTGTGTATATATCTATCTTACATATATCAAATATGAACTCTGGTTAACAAAGTAAACTACAATTTTGTCACACAATAAAAGCTGTAAGACCTTAATAGTATTTTTATGCTTAATTCAAGTAAGTTACTTGTTTTTTCTCTATCATGTGCGGATTTTTAATGTAATACAGCTTTAAATCTGAAAAACCCTATATTAAGATAGATTTTTTAACACTTTTCATGTTTTGAAACAAGTGACATTTGATGATTTTCTTTTGCATTTAGCATCTGGAAAATCTTTCCTTGGTATCCAATAATGGTCAACAATCATGCTCAAACTCTACTTTCGGTGGTACCTCTTTTCATGACCGAGATGTCTTTTTGAAATTGCTTGCTAGTTTCGTCACTGACAGCACCGAGACTCTGAGGGTAGAAATCCAAGTTGCAGTGCAAGAAATGTATTTTTAAGGGACATATTACAACCTATATCTTTGAATGAATGTAAGAGTTCACTCACAATGTCATAGTAGTTCTTTGCTTTAAAATTTCCCGAAACCTTTTCCGCAACACTTTCAAATGATCTCTACGCTATTTCTTCAGCTTGTCTTAATAGATCTTAGAATTGTCCAGCCTAAATAATCAAACTTTTATTAGACGGCCGACAAAAGTTCAGACTTACTGTACAACACATTTCCTTCATGTGGACTTAATATACTGTATATTACTACTCGCATCATGTGAGGGAGTTTCCCCTAACATGTGTAGCTGCAGCAAGAGTGTCGTTTCTACAGAGGAACTTGGTGGAAGGAATGGCAAATGATTTTAGAATTTCCTGCTTACTCGATGGAAGGCCCAGTAATTCGGATTCCAAATCACGTTCATTGTCATCTTGAGTAAAATTTTTAAAGCAGATTCTTTCATGTTGCAGATTGATCGCATCTTTTCATTTACATTTCAGTAGCCGCGTTAATTGCAACGTTTGATACTTCGGAAATGTCTGATAAATAATCCAAGTTCCTATATTTTTCTTGTTCTCCGAGGGGCACAGGGCAACAGCACAATTAGGCACCGTTTTTACGAAATAACGGCAGAGAAATGTGAGGTTGTTGAGTTTGCTAGCAAACACACACAGCAATAGAACGATTTCTAAAATTTACCCGAACAATGTTAGTTTAACATCACTTACCGTTTTTTCTAGCACAACTATTACCTTTTTGTAAACACAATACTTATTTTTTTTCTAGCACAATAACAATTCGAAACTCTCCATTACAAAAAACTGATCAAATGCCGCTAAATAAACACAAAATAAACTGTAAATGAATGTAAACAGTTCATCGAAGCAAACGATTTCCATCCTCAGTTACCTCATGCGCGAGTAGCCCAAAAATATTCCGTCACTAATGAATATGTTTATTTTGTTCATCTCAAGATGTGTAATGTATTTTTCATCTTTCGGAGCTGTAATTTTTTCTGGGAGTGCTATACAAATTTCGCTGTTAGAATACCATCAATTATAGAGGGAATGTTTTCCATCTAACTTTTGCATGTGTCCTTATTCCCATCATCAGACTCTCCACTCAAAGATTTGTATGAAATATTGTGTCTAATGCGGAATTTATCCAGACACCTAGCTAAAGCTTTGAAGTCTGTGACTCCCACTGTCTATACTACTTCCAGAGCCGTTTCCTGAATTAAAGCACCATATATGTAGAAATGCCCTTGTTCCTGGCAACTGAAAAACATTCTTAAGCGATTTTAGCGATTGACATCACTTCTTTTGGCGAAATTATTTTGCGGTAACCATCGCTGTTTTCTGTCCACTGTTTTCTTTACGTTTTTTTTTTCGCATAATGTTACTTATTTAAGTTTTTTAACTAAAGTTTTCGGCATTCATGCTTACACTACTAACCTCTTTTCCGCCATACGAAATAATAATGAAATGTTTCTATCTGTCATGTAATTTTCATAACCGTATAGAAATATTACTACAATATTGTTTTGTCATCACATCAAATAGATTTTGAGAAAAATTGTTACAAAGTTATTTTCTCCACAGAAATGTTTAAAACACCATTGCGTCCCGTATGACGAAAGCATTTGTAGTTTATAAATTAAAATCAACAGTTTAGGACATAGTGTGGTTTTAATTTACATTCCAAGACCACGTGTACAAGGATGTATTGGTTCAAAAACAAAATATGTAGAGGACGGAACTGGAAACAAAATATGTAGAGGACGGAACTGGTGCTATTCGCACGCTTATCCAATTTGAGAAGCTAAGGTAAGGTAATTGGTTAAGAACGCACACCTGCGTTTACAAAATACTTCGTGAATCCAGATCAGATCAGATCATATGTAAAGGATTTTAGGAAGGGAGTGTCTGACCCTTAGAAATAGGAAACTAGGAGATTTGGGCTAGAGCGCCTGATACGAAAGTGACACGGAAGCAAGGTAGAAAGGGGGAGGAAGACGCCTTTATTTATCACCGCGGGGCCAGTTCCCGACTTCTTGAATCCAGTATATCACGAAGGGTCTTGACTTCTTTAGATTTGAATTTTTTTTTGCAAATGAAATACTAAAAGCAGACTTCGACTTAAAGGAAAATTCCCTCAGAGTTTAAAAATGAAATTCAAACAGCTGAATGCAACTCCCAACAGAACTGGTACTATTCACACGCGAATACAACTTGAGAAGCTAAAATAAGCTAATTGATTAAACACGCATATCTGCTTAAACGAAATACTTCGTGAATCCAGTATATCACACAGGGTCTTGACCGCTTTTTATTTGATTTTTTTTTACAAATGAAATACTGAAAGCAGACTTTCATATAAAGGAAAATTCTCTCACAGTTGTTTGAAAATACAATTCAGATAAATTTCAGCCATAGCTATTACAATTTTTTTAAGAACTTTGCTTTGATCTCTACTGTGTTTTCTGATTACCGTAATTTTTAAGTTAAACGATGCATCGACGTAGTGCCGCCCCCCAATATTTTGTAATCCGTTAGCCATTGATGGAAGAACTTTGATAAATAACATCGTCACACAACTACCTGTACGATTTTGGAAAAAGGCCTTTCAAATATACAGGTATCTGAACTACCTGTATATTTGAATCGCGGATGGCCTAGTGGCCAGCTTTCGTGACTGCCACGGTGGAGATGACCTCAGGTTCCATCCTAGGCAGGTACGAACGTTCGAACCACTAATTACCCGCAGTGCGTCGGATGGGCACGTTAAGCCGTCGGACCCCGGGTACTGGCCTCCCGGTAATAAATAAGGGAGTCTTCCTCCCCCTTTCTACCTCGCTTCCGTGTCACTTTCCTATCAGTCACTCGAGCCCAAATCTCCTAGCTTCCTATTTCTAAGGGTTGTTTAAGACCTAGGGTCAGACACTCCCTTCCTAAAATCCTTTACATATGATCTGATCTGATCTACTTGTATATTTTAAAAGTCCTTTTTCCAAAATCGTTTAAGTTATTTTTGGTAACTTAATGAGCTAATATGAAGTGGAGGATGGCATTGAAAACTCCGAATGTTATTTTCTTTATTTTCTTATTTATTTGCGGTTAATAGTCGAAACTTTTTTATTTGTTTAAGTTTTAACGACCACCGTGAGCAACTCAATTAGCTATAAGCAGTCACCCGTCCCTAATTTAGGATCGCTGGTACCAGGGAAGGGAGAAAGCCGGTACCGTAAGTCAAACAAAACACCCATGCCTCACCGGGATTCGAGCCAGGACACCTTCCGGACGAATGATCATAGGTCGTCGCTTAGACCACTGTGCCACCCGGGCGGCATAGTCGAACTTAGAGAACGGTACTGAATATTATTTCCAGCATGTGACTGTAGTTTTCAGGGAATGAATTACCGGGACTATATTTGGTTTAACAGACTAACTTGTCCTATCAAAAATATCTGAACGAAAGTAAAATTATAAATATTAAATAGCCATTTTTTTATAAAAGAATGTTCACGAAGAATCATAAATAAATTGATGAATGCAGCAGAACACGCTGGAAGGAAGAAATAAAAATCTGTTCTGCTTTTAACTTCAAATAGTTTTACTACCCGTGTTAAAACCGCGTATGCTATTTTTGGTAATATTTTTAACACTGTTTTCTGGAAAAACACTAAATTTTCAGAAGAGCTGCGAGCTTACGTGACAGTAACCTAGAATCACTGCTTCTGATTCCTGGTAATTTTATTTGGCTCTTAAGTTGACAGAAATGATCCTCAACTACGTCATGAATGGTAGTCACTGTCCTTTACTTTAACCTGCATAAGAGAAATGCTCCCCAACTCCATCATTAATGATATTCACTGTCCTTTTTTACGCTTTCCAACCGTAGGTTGAAGAAGCGTATATGCTCCAGCTTTGTCCGTCCGTCCTCACGATAACTCAAGTGAAAATGGTTCGATTTCAACGAAATTTTAGTATGCTGTAGAGGACCACCTGGGGACGAACCCTATTGAAAATTGGCGAACAGGGTCAAAGGTCAGGACATAGGAGCGGGATCCATTCCATTGCTCTTATGCGTCATAACTTGCAAACAAATTGTTCGATTTCGATGGAATTTTAGTATGTAGTAGGGAACGACCTGGAGACGATCCCTGTTGAAAATAAATGAAATGGGGTCAAAGGTCAGGACATAGGAGCAGGATCCATTCCATTGCCTTTATGCATAATAACTTGCGTAAAAATGGTTCGATTTCATGAAATTTAAGTATGTGGTAAGGAACCACCTGGGCACGAAACCTAATGAAAATGGTTGGAATGGGGTCAAAGGTCTGGACATAAAAGCGGGATCCATTTCATTGCCTTATGCGTCATAACATGCGTTAATATGGTTCGATTTCGATGAAATTTTAGTATGTGGTAGAGAGCCACCTGGGCACGAACCTTATTGAAAATTGGCGAAATGGGGTCAAAGGTCAGGCAGGGCATAAGAGCGGGATTTATTCCGTTGCTTTTATGCGTCATAACTTGCGTAAAAATGGTTCGATTTCGATGAAATTTTAGTATTTGGTAAGGAACCACCTGGGCACGAACCCAATTGAAAATGGGCGAAATGAGGTCAAAGGTCAGGACACTGGAGTGGGATCCATTCCATTGCCCTTGTGTATCATAACTCACCTAAAAATGTTTCGATTGCGACAGAACGTTATCATGTTGTTCCGGAGGCATAGTGAACCGGTTCTGTTGAATATCAACGAAATCGGGTCAAAGGTCATTGCACAAAAGCAAGATTTATTCCACAGCCATTATTCTCATAACTTCCGTAAAATTGCTTCTATTACGACGAAACTTTAGTATGTTATTCTTGAGGTATACTAAACCGGTTGTGTTGAATATCATCGAAATGAGGTCAAAAGTCAGGACACAGGAGCGGGATTTATTCCACAGCCATTCTCCTCATAACTTGAGTAATAATTTCTGGTATGTTGGAAAGCGTATCATAATCAATGCATTGCATGATTTTATTAACTTTTTCTTTAAGTTCCCAGCTAGGGAGGGGACAAAAGAGAGAATCACCCGAGGGATAATAACGCCGTGTGTGATTGGACAATCAGCGAAAAAGTACTCGTAAAGGCAAATAGAGAGAGCTAAATCTTGGCTGACATTCTCAAACGGCAAAGAAAGACATGAAAAGTGGCAAAGGCATACAAACGGAAGACATAGGCTGTTGCGACGTTTGTTGACCCAATAGGTCTAAAAGGTTGCAACAGCCGACCTGTTGGATTTAAATTTCCGCGAGCTACTATCGTTAAGTAGGAATATTAACATTATTTTAAATAAAATTCTTTTGTGGATAATAATTAAGGTACATAATTAATCCCATTAATGAAAAATGTGAATGCATCCAGAGTCTGGTAATCTATCCCCTTCTCATTAATACTAAATCTAGTGACATAAAGCTGAAATTCCGCATTTTTGATAGATTTTGCTGTGTTCTAAATCGTTTCCTCAGTGCAGTTTTGTAAGAAAAGTGGAAAAAACAAGTCATTGTTAAATTATAGCAGTGGCGGATTCTCCTCTTGTTCTCAATAAGCTGGCAGGGATAAACGTATGGATCAAAACATAGGGAACTTAATGTTTGTTTACTGTGATATCATACACAAACCTTTTTTGTTATTGGAGATTTAACGACAACTTTGAACAACTCATTGGACTATAAGCAGTCACCCGTCCTTAATTTAGAGTCACTGGTTCCAGGGAAGGGAAAAGACAGAGCCGGTGCCGTAAGACAATTACAACATACATGTGTCACCGGGATCAGAACGGGGACCCATCTCGTACGAATGTCCATAAGCCAGCGCTTAGACCACTGCGCCATCGAAACGGCCACGCACAAACCTACCATTGTTGTTTCCCTTAGCAGCTGTTTTAAAAAAATATGAGGGGTAAGCGCTGCTTCGACATATGAGCCACAGGGCGGGCAAGCAACACTTTTCTACAATACCACAAGAGCCACTACCTTTAGCCAGAAAATTAAGGTACATTAAAATACATTGGTTTGGTTAATCTGATCGTAGCGTTTTGATTTTTGATTTTGCTATTCAAACTATTGATTTTCACAAAATCAGTTTGACAGATCAGTCAATGATTGTGTTCTCCTTTGCTTTATACCACAATTTCTCTTTTTCCTGCAAATCTGCAAGTTTGTGTCAAAGAAGAAATCAAGCTCATTTTTTGAGATCCTGTAAGGCACAGTTATTCAGGCATTCACGAAAATCTATTTGAGTCGATGGAAGTTGATATATCAGTAGAAAAAGATATATCTTTTTTTCGGAAGAACATCTGAAGTTCGACGTGTATTCCTCCGCGACGTTTGCCTGCGCATTTGTTTAGCTTTGAGATCATAGCTTTTGCAAGTTCTACTAAGGATTGTTAGTTTTGAGATCAATTGTAACCTCAGCTATGTCACTCCCTGCGCCTTCTCCAAAACATCTGAGGATATAAGCAGGGAGTTAAATAATAACATTAATCCAATCCAATAATAAACTCTTGCTACATGAAACCATCCGATCCGATCCAACGAAACTCCATCCAGTGCAACAAAGGACGCTAACTGACCAACGCATCGTCTCCTTCTTAACCAACGCAAATTTAGAAAGTCACTTAAGCTGCATATTAAAGGCGATCGAAACAAACAAAGAACCCCATTTGACATTTTTAAAGTCTATTATTATTCTATTTGAGCTCAGCAAGCATAGTTTTGCATTTCGTTGTGGAACTATTTATATAGCCTATTGACACAAGGAAAGTTTTCACCGTAAGCAAGCCCGACAACACGTCGCACTTCTGCAGTAGAACCGTTTTTCCTTAAAAGGAACATTGGGAAAGATTTCCAATGCTCTTTTTTTAACTTCAAGCCCACGGAATTTATTTGTTGCAAGACTGGGATTTATTGCGCTAGGAATGAATTATAATAATTCATGAGGTTAGTGGATGTAATACGTTTACCGTCAATTTCAGCTGGATACAGCATCTGTTTTCAGGTTCAGATACTGATACTGAAAGTACAACATCTGTTTTCAGTCCCTTTTGCAGGGTAATCCAATCACGAATTTAACAAGCATTAGTAAAATGATTTGATCTACTTCTTTGCCTTGAAATGATCGCTTTGTTTGCATTTCATACGCAATTTTTTTCTTTCTTTTTGCAAATCAGGATCCTCAGGAAAATAATGTAAAACAATATCCAAACCTTTAGACTTCCTATTGAAAGATAAACAACCTACTACATCCAGTAACATCGATATAAGATATGAAAAATATCCACAATTGCTGTTGAAGTGTATGAAGAAACATTATCTAGTTAGGAAGTGTGCTTCCGAAGTATGAAGAAAAGTAACGAGTCATGATGTATGATTACGAATTACGAAGAAACAGTGACTGAGAAATAAATGCCGACGCTGATCTGTTCACTGAATAGAAATGACTTAGACTTAAAAATCATGCGAACGAACATGTATCTTCGTGGTGCACAACAGGATTCTGTGTCGGCGTTTGATTCTTGTGTGACGTCGTGTGCAAATTCGGAAAAACGAGATTTTAACTGCGCCTAGAAATGGCACACTCCGACGGGCAGAAAAAACGAGGTTTTCACCGATACTTTCGATAGATCTCGCGTTTGGGAATGAGTAACCACCGATGTCCACCATCGATCTTTTTCACCGATTTGCACATCACCTACTCCAAACTCTTGCGTTGTGGGGTAAATAAAACATTAATAAAAATAAGAGATAAAGTTAAACATTGCACCTAAGAAATAGTTTAGACTTTCATATCGAGTATTAAACCAGCTAAAATGAACTTAATAAAGTGATTTAATTAAAACGTAGCTTACAGTTTATTGTTACATAAATAAAGTTTATATCTTACTTCAACAGTTGAAGGTTTCTTCCTACCAGAACATGTGAATATCTCATGACGACTATGGCTCTAACATCCGGAGTCGTACTCGACGTCATAGAACGATATGCCTAGGGCTGCTGCGATTAACATTACGGAATTGCAATATCCGTAATTCAGATTTGCCCCTAATGTCACGATGGGAGCTCATAGCTAAGAGAGAACCTCTGCCGATATGAAGTTCTGGCTGAGCCTAAGATTCTCATTCGTTCACGTTCATGTGCATTTTTGCTTTTCAAATTCAAAGAAATATTTCACTTCGGTTATGAGTGCTACCAGTGTTGACATTTATTTCCAAATTGTTTTTTCATAAGTTCAACAGCGATCGATCTTCGAGAATTTCCGGTATTGCACCCTTTGAAAAAAAAAGCAGAAAAAAAAAACAAAAAAAAAACTAATCACCCAGATAAAAGAATCATCCAATCGAGATGAAAACTGGTATGTGCAATGCACATGTATTGGAAAAGAAAATTATTGCAATTCCAGAGCATTTGGGTCATTTATTCGGATAAAACAGCTACACGAGCGGAACGAGGCAGAACTCTGTAGCGCCACCTCTAGCTCTGATACAAGCGGTTACCTGGCATGGCATGGGCGCATATAATTCGCAGATACTGTCCTAAAGTATATAGCATGCCACATGGTGTCTAAATGGCGGACCAGTTCGGTGACATTCAGGAATGGGAGTAGGTGGGGTTCCCATCATATCCCAAACATGTTCAATCGATGAGAGAGAGGGGATCGGGCTGGTTAATTGACCAGCCCGATCCCCCGCTCTTGACTCGGGATGCTGCAACAGGAGTTGTAAAAATGACTCGGGATGCTGCAACAGGAGTTGTAAAAATGACTCGGGATGCTGCAACAGGAGTTGCAACACAACACGTCGTAGAATGTCGTTTACGTACCATTGAGCCGTGGGAGTGCTACAGAGGAGCTGCTACCATAGGAAATGGCTCACCAGACAGTCACTTCCGGTGGCCAGGAAGTGTGCCGTTTCACGGTAAAGGTAGGATCCGTGCGCTGACCAGCTCGTCTCCGGACACGTATGCGCTGGTCATCGACGCCAAGTACAAATCATAACTCTTAACTGAAGACAAAACGACGCCACTGGACTCCATCCCACGTTAATCGGGCCCGACCCCATTGCAACGGAGTCGGCTATGATCACAATGTCTGGATGTACAGTAGCAAGCTATTTAACATAAAGCAGGAAGATCAGAGGTCCGAAAAGTGCTTACCGTGGTGTTGCTGAAGAACCTAAGTTTAAAATAATTTGTGTTCTAAAATGCAAACGGAAATTACTAAACCAAATGCAAGAATTTACTTCTTTACAAATAAAGTATTGTAATGAAGCAACGTAATTCAGTAAGTAGAAAATTTCCCGGTGTTCGAGCCAGGTTAATCAAACTTCATGTGAGAACTTTACGTAGCGTCGATGCCAATCAAATGTTTGTGCGCGCGACAAGGTATTTTCCCCATATAATTGCTTCAACATCTCGTAAGTTTCTGTTGGACGTTTGCCCAAACGAACGCAAAACAATGTTAATGCGCTGCTCAAAACACGCACGCCTTTTTTCATCGATCGCCGAACGGTGCGTAAGTTGTTCACAATACACAGATATACCTCAGCGTGCGCGTGTCGTAGATGAACGATACCAAATTCCCTGTGAGGGGGAGGGAGGGGGTTATGTCGTAATGTAATCCAATAATAATAATATAAATCCAAAACACGGACTTTGCCGTACATGCGCAGTCCGGGAACTTTTGTATCCTACTCCGTATTACCTTTCTGTTGATCAGGGGTGCACTCAGAAATTCAAAATGGAGGGGGGGGTCTGGCTCTGCAAGTTAAAATGCTCATGTATGTGTACTTACGCAACGTGACTGTTATAATAAATGGTTTGCCTTGTGCAAGAATTTTATACACTGTATTCATGAATTATCAAGCTGCAAATGATGTTTGCATTGTTGTTTTTACTAAATGAAAACACCACTGCTTCCAGCCTTCCAACACAGTGACTATACTGGCGTCAGCGTCGCTACCCTCCCACCAGTTTGCACCTGTCCCTGCCATGATTGGTTGCTCACCTGCTTGCTCATAATTGTGGCTCAACTTGTCACCTGGGAGACGCATCTGGTACGACGGTGAAGAAATCGCCTTAACTCAACGGAACGGGGAAACAGGTTTGTGACAGACGCCAAACATTATTTTCCCATTTTCAACTACAAAGCAGAACCCCCTCCTCTTGGAGAAGATGGGCGTGGGTAAGGAAAAAGTACGTGTCTATTTCAAAAGCAACAGTTGTAAATCTAGCTAGCGAAAATAAGTACACTTGGTGAAAATTGGAGTACAATTAGCGGTTGATCCTGTGTTTGCATCTGGACGTAGTAGTAATAAGACATCACTGAAGTTGGTCAGCCCTATTGCATTAATCCCATTTTAATCAAAAATCCGTAGGTTCTTTCAAAGTGGTTTTTCTCTGATTTTTGTCATGACGAGCAACAGCGGAAATGTGTGCTTTCTGTCCAATTTGTTTATTCCTTATTTTGGTATGAAATTGGCACATTCCTGAAGCCTCAGATCAGTATAACTATCATCAAACTTATTCACAATTTTGTATTTTGATTGGAGGTTTAACGACCACCATAAGCAACTCTATGGAATATAAGCAGTCGTCCGTCCCTCATTTAGGGTCACTGGTTTCAGGGAAGGGACAGAACCTGTGCCGTAAGACAAACACAACATCCATGCCTCACCAGAATTCGAACACACGGACCCCGCAGGGCAAATGATGAGAAACCAATTCTTAGACCACAGCGCCACCGGGGTGACGTTCAAAATTTCCCTGTTTTCCATTTAATTTTGTACGATATAGAACATCAAACGGGATAGTTTTCTTTCACGCTGATTCGCCTAAAGCAGCGGTTATCAATCATTTTGGACTCGGGACCCCTTAAGACTCTCAAAAATTACTTAGGACCCCAAAATATATTTGTTTATGTTGGTTATATCTACTGTTATTTATCATATTATAAATTAAAACTGAGAAATTTTTAAAATATTTATTTACTGATTCGTTAAAAATAACAATCATAAAACCATTACATGTTAACATAAAAAACACATTTTTTATGAAAAATAACTATATTTTCCAAAACCAGAAAAAAAACAAATCAACAAGAAGAGTAGCATTGTTTTACATTTTTGCAAATCTTTCTTATGTACGGCTTAAGGTGGATGTCTAGTGATTTTGCTCCCTGTACTTCTAATGGGAAAAATTGAAAAATTCAACTCCACTTCCTCGACGAAAAACGATTTCCTATACATCAAAATTGGCCCACTTTAAAAAAAACGTCGTAACTTAGAATGTACAGACATCAAAAAAAAAAAACGAGCCACCCCCTTAACTTTGGAACCATTTACCGCAGATAGACAAGTAAGGTACCGTTGGAAAGCACTCGAAGGGAACTATTACGTGACGTGAATAAAAATGCTAATTAGCATGTTAATTAGCTCACTATCTCCAAATTTTTCCATATAAGGGGTATGTTATTTTATGCGCATTCCATTTAGCACATGGAAAAACCCTTAAATTTTAAATATCGTCCAAATCGGATATTTAATAGTGAAGATATTTGCAAATGAAGTTAGAAGTGGCATCCATATATCTACATCTGGGAAACACACGTGGAATGTTTTTTTCCCTGCGCGTACAGAGATAATGCTGAAAAGTTGGCGTCTTGCCCGAACCTCAAACAAACTGAATGCAAAGTACAGAGCAAGGACCCTGACAGTGATTTGTACGGTAACTTGGGCCATTCAGGAAAGGAGGTCATTTACTCTTGCCATTTCCTTTACAACGATTTTCATTTATTCGTGCTAATGACTTGAATTAATATTAGAATAAACAGTATGTATTTTTCTAACAACGGAAAACCCAAATCTGTGCAAGCTAAAATATGTTTTGAAATTTCTTGTTTCGATCTTTACGCTTTCTCGAGGCACTGAGCATTCGAGTATCACTGAAACGTTGTCTCATAATAGAAAATTGAAGCAGAACCACGATATATGAATTTTTACGCTTTCCAACCGTAGGTTGAAGAAGCGTATATGCCCCAGCTTTGTCCGTCTGTCTGCCTGACCGCACGATAACTCGCGTAAAAAGGATTCAATTTCGATGTAATTTTAGTATGTGGTAGGGGACAACCTGAGAGCGAACTCTGTAGGAAACGTACGAAATGGGGTCAAAGGTCAGAACATAGAAGCGGGATCCATTCTATCGCTCTTATGCGTCAAAGCTTAAGTAAAAATGCTTCGATTCCGACAAAACTTCATCATGTTGTTAAGGAGATATACTGAACCGGTTCTGTTGAATATCATCGAAATGGGGTCAAAGGCACAAGAGCGAGATTTATTCACTGCCATTGTGTCCATAACTTGATTAATAACTTGACTAATGATTTCTGGGGCCGCTCGAGTGGCGCAGTGTTCTAAGCGACGGTTTCTGATCATTCGTACGAGATGGGCCAACGCCCCCAAAAACAAGGCCCAAACACCTCCTGCTCTCCGACGTCACTACAGGAAGACCTGTTAAATTTGACCAACCCCGGAACCATAGTTAGCATCTGTGATCTTGTGTGATTATTGTAGCGTTGCTCCATGAGGTTGTTCGTTGTTCATGCAGCTGACTGATTCATATTTTTCCTTTCATTGGTATTTATTTCACGGTGTTAAAAAATTGTTTTTAGTTGTAATATGCCTTCACATTGTTGTGAACCAAATTGCCGTAGCAATTACGACACAGGTCCTAAAGCGTCAGTGTTTAAATTTCCCGGGAATGAAGAATTATGCTCCAAATAGATTCGTGCAATTCCTCGAGATTTCCAGCTTACAGGAGCTTCAAGGTTATGTATGTTTTATTAGCTATTTTATAATACAGTTTCTTTGCAATTTTATATTTAGTGTGAAACATAGTCTAGTTGAGAGAACGATCTTCAACCTTAGTAATGTACAGCAATAAAGTGTATATCTGAATATGTTTGAACCTGCATTACATCGCGTAGCATATAATGATTGCCAATCTGTAAACTAGGTTGTAATGTACTGTTAATAAACTTAATTGTGTTTTTATTAATTCTAGGGCTGTACATTTTTCTATACAACAGAATTGCAAAATTTCAAAATGATGCATTCCTTAAAGTATGCTAAAAACTCTAGTTTTTATACATTATTTTGGTGCACATTTGTTTTTATTCCTTCAAAAAGGAATAAAAAATGTGAAAAGCATGAAATGTTTTCAGTATATGGAATTGACCTTAAAGTTCGCTTTATCAAATCCAAAATCCTTTTCTAACATTAAAAAGAAACTTTTTTGGCACAAATTAGTTTTCTAACTGTTAATGTTACATTTTTCGAAGGGCATACATGAAAAATTTAGAGGAATTGGTAAAAATCCTCCAAATACGTGGCGTCAGTAAATAAACAAAGACATCGCTCTTTCCACGGTTTTGCAACACACAGCAACCGAAAAAATGTTATTTTGCCACTGCTGGGGAAACGAATCCGAAATCTGTCCGCTGGATATCGAGAGATCTGGGATTCGTTTCCTGAGCAGTGGCCAAATAACAATATTTCGGTTGTTGTGCGTTGCTGAAACGTGAAAAGAGCGATGTCTTTGTTTATTTATAGCAATTGGATTGACACTTTTTTTCCCACCAACAGGGTGTTAAAACTAAGTTTTATTACTTTTAAACTTCAATTCCCTAAGGTAATGCTACTATTTATTGCAAACTTGTGGGACAAAAATGAGAACATTTCGAACTATTAAACTGACGGTGCAAAAATATTTTTAACTAAAGATAAAGCACTTTTTTCCATGTAACATATTCAGAGAATAATATTTTTTCGCTTACATGCCCTAGATAGTGTGTGTTGTAACTTTGCAGCAAGGGTAAATATCAGTGGTAGCAAGGAAAAAGTATTTGTGAATGTGAAAGTTAAATAAAACTGAAAATTACAAATATGTCAAACAAAAACTAAAACATAGATGGATATCATGTTCGACTTCTTGCCGGTATTGTATTGGTGAAATAAAAATATAATTCTAAATTCGATTTTGCATATATGTTAAAGGTTTTAAAATTTTACTGACTAATATTAATATGTAGTCAGTGAATTATTTAATAAAACATTTGGCACTAATAAAATAAAAAAAATGAAACCATTTATGTTTTTTCATCCTCATCTTTTTGTAATTCCTGTACTATCGTGTTACACTACTTTCCCATTTCTTCATAATTTAAAAAGTTATTTTGTTTAGACTAATTTTTACTATTTTTTTAATTTGAAATACTTTTATCATGAACCTCTTACTAAGTATATGTAGTGTGTTCTAAAAGGTAATTTCTAAATAAATTGTATACTTCCTGTTGCAAGTGGAAACTCTTGTGCAAGCTCCCACCCTCTTAGTTGGTTATCTGATCCGTGTGGAAGGAAGTGAAAATGACATTTTTTAAAGGATCCTTACTTGAAGTTAAAGAAAAACTAAAGACGTTAAAAGAAAGTATCTATTAAACATCTTTGTTTACTAAAAGAATGAATAAATGAGTTTCCGCATGGAAAAATAAGGTACAAAATTAATAGATTCCTTAATAGTCCTTCATGCGTCGGCCTTTTGGTAAAGTCGAACACGAGGCTATAAATTAAAGAAACAGAAGAAAAAAATATTTTTTGCTGAATAAATAAAACAAGATCTGTAAACTCAATGCACCGAGGTTGTCTTATTAATTATTATTTTTTTATTGGGGAAGGGGGAGGAGGGTCTTTCCAATGCAAGTGGAACAATTAAAACGGAATCTCAGTTTTTATTTAGCCATTAATATACCTTAATATTCAGTTCCTAAACAAAACCCCTAAGTTTCATTGCATTTGTTGTTCACTAATAGAATCAACGTATTGTATCACTCGCCCTTGAACCCACCCCACTCCGCCCCCTAAAATTTAATAAATAAAAAAAATATAAGACATTGAATTTACATATCTTGTTCTATTTACTCAATGCAAATACGTTTTTTTACCGTCGCAAATATCTGTTTCAAATAGTTGGAAAGAACATAGTTTCAACTGTTATAGTTTCCTAAGCATCTAAGTATGGGAGATCACTGTCGCGTTCGATAACACCAGTCCACTACAAAGGTCTTCCTGTGTTAACGTCAAGAACTGGTGCTGCGGCTTTTTTAGGGGGCGTTGCCACAGTGGACACGTATACCACTTTGCTTTGTTGTTATAGTAAAAAGAACCGATTTTCAACAGCTGTTGGTGTGACGCCATTTCATCTAAATCATTCTGACATGACGTCAGAGATGCATTACCTCACACGATTAACGTCCCATAATCAACTCTTTTGAAATAAGAAAGCGTTACGTCAGGTATTTTAGTTCTACTTAGTCGTTCATAAACGTCGTATAGAATTTTTCATTTAGAATCCTATCGTCTGTTTGCCTGTCTGTTAACCCATTTCATAGCCAATTCTGGCAATATGTATCTCTCAATTCTTTATTCGGGAGGGTAATTGCCTAATTTTCCACGCTGACCAGACGGCTTGGGAAATGTATTTTTTCTGCTACTGACAACATGAGAAGAAACAAACAAAGTGCATCCGGATCCTACTTGACAGGGAACCGTCTACTCATTGGCGTCCCCAAGCCAAGGGAGGCTGTGGAAACCCCCGGAAAAACCGCAGACTAAATAGCCGGCAGGTCGAGATTCGAACACCCGAGAAGAATTTTGTCGTATGAAATTTAATTTTAAGATTTTCCCTTGCGAACCTAAAATGTTTATTTTAGACTGTCAAACCAGTTTCTTTTCTCATTTAAGTCTAAAAATTGAGAGTTCCAATAAAGTAGGTAACAGTGTATTTTTCTTATTTCATGCGCATGCTGAAGAAGCATGATTTGGGAACTTTCTTTTCCGTTTTTTCTTAAACTACGAAATTCTCAGAATATAAGTATTTTTTCTTATCGCGGAGTATAACCAGTTATTCTTTTATTTATATTTGTAGAAAAAATGAAAAAGAAAAGAAATTAAATGCAATTAGATCCATATTAAATTGCACTAAGTAAGCTTAATGCTCCAAATCCTGTTGGTTACGGTTATTTTCTTAACTGGTAGTCAAAAATGACTAATGCCGAGGAGAATATTTGCGTGCAGATCAAAGCTACACACGTAGATTCGGCTTCTGCATTGCAGCGAAAGGCAGTACCGCTTTATATATTACAGACAGTTTAAGCAGCATAACTACATTGGAATATATCAATGAATCAAAACGATATGCAATTACATGCGTATTATACCATAATTCGAGACGGAATGGACACAACAGCAAATCTGCAATAGGAAAAACTCAGGCACACGGGTTCACTCGTGCAGGAAACAATTTGGAATTTTTATTTTCATGACCACAGTTTCATAATCTAACGAAGCTCTAAAGGCATTTATGTAAAAAATATACAGAAGACACATATGAAGCTTTCGTTTTGTGGAACGTACTGTTTTTTTTTTTGCATTTTTGAATTAAACAATATACAAGAGTCAGCTATGTCACCAACCGGAAAAAATTAAATATGTAATTGCACGAACTATGTTGTAAGTTAAGTTATTTTTGTGCAAAACTATTAACTTATGATGTTCATCATTAGAAGTTTCAATTCTTAATTTAATGGTATGACATCTTTAATGCTTCCTTCAACCAACTTCACGTAGAAACACTTTGTTACACGCGTTTCTCAGTATTGCGGGGTAAACCGTTTTACAGTAGGTAGAGGAAAATATGTTTTTTTACGCACGGCCCCTTAATCGATGTATGCTTGAATTTTCGCTTATATCTGAGCAAGGTTTTGTGGTATCACGCTGAAAATTTTAATTTAAGCGTTTAATGATATTTGGCATTCAATAGACTACTAACCAGATATGGTCATAATTCATTTTTTTCATAATCATATATCATAACTTATCATTCCTTTAATACACCCATTCTGATCTTGTATAGCGGCTCATATTATCTGGGCTTCTTTGTGTTTTACTGTTGCGACACCGAATCACTGTATCTGTTCTCGAATAAATGATACAAATCAAAAACCACTTTTGCAGTTTAGCATTAGCGGCATCTTTTTTCCCTAGCTCACTGTACACGTATTTATTGGTAGATTCGTATGAAATGTGGAATTTAAGGGTTCTATCATGTGCTGAATAGAATGCACGTAAAATAACATACCTCTTATACGGAAAAATTCGGAGATAAATAGCTAATTAGCATGTTAATTAGCTTAATTAGCAATTATCTTCATGTCACATAATAGGTCCCTTCAAGTGCTTTCCAACGGTACCTTACTTGTTTGCATGCGACAAACGGTTCGAAAGTTAAGGGGGGGGGGCTCGTTTTTTTTTTGAGGTCTGTACAATCCGTGTTTTTTGCAAAAACTTTCATGAACTGCATTAAAAGGCAATAACTTTACTTCAATGTGTTGGGTTGGTATAAAGCGGAGATACGGACCTGCACAGCTAAGCAAGTGGTCACCGACCTGTTGCTGTTTCTGACGATGTTCTGTTACGTGTAGTGAAAGCGAACCCCTGAAAAAAGTGTCGTGAGATAGCGGCAGAGGTAGCTGTCCACCACACGACAGTGGTTGACAACTGCCAACAAGAGTAGGTGTTTGAATATCTGCACGGCGCTGTTTGGCAGGAATAAACAAGATCCTCTACTGCATTGAATCGTCAACTGCGACGAGAAGTGGGTGCTTAACGGTAATTATAATCGGAAAAGATCTGCACAATGGTTAAGCAAGGCACAGCCAATTGGACGGCATCCTAAGCCACCCTACACAATAAGATGATGATGCTTCTTCTCTGGAGGTCCACTGCCGGAATAATTCCTCGGATTTTCTTGGCAAGAGGCCAAACCATCACTGCAGAACGTATTTGTGCTGAATTACACTGAATGCACCGGAAATTGCTGCAGAAACAACTGGCTTTGTTCAACAGACATGGTGTTCTTCTGCTCCAGGACAACGCTTGTTCTCATGTCGCACAACGAACGATGTTGACACTCAGTGCTTTGGGCTATGAAACACTGTCTTTTCCTGCCTATTTTCCGGACTTGTTTCCGACAGACTACATCTGTTTCGTCGCCTGTATCACTTTCTGTCCGGGAAACAGTTCACGCCAGACAGCAAGGTTCAACGTACCGTTGGCCGCCGCGGCGGCGCAGTGGTCTAAGCGATGGCCTCTGATCATTCGTCCTAAAGAGGTCCGGGTTCGAATCCCGGTGAGGCATGGATATTGTGTTTGTCTTAAGGCACTGGCTCTCTCCCTTCCCTGGAAACAGTGACCTTAAATCAGAGACGGGCGACTGCTTATAGGCATTTGAGTTGCTCACGGTGGACGTTAAACCTCTAATAAAAACAAAAAAACTTGCAGTTGATGACTTCTTCGGGTCCCAGCCACAAGCCTTTCTTCGTTCCGCGATCATGGCCTCGCCGGACAGATGGCACCTATTTGTGGATGGTCGTTTTGCCTAGGTGAGTTGTCCTACTTTTCTGTTCACGTCGTCCATGGTGCTGGTCCTTTGCCGGACATTTCATTGGCACCAACCCAATAGTTATGATACTTGCTTACAGGTGGCGCTACTGTTCCTTAACACCACATTGAAGTAAAGTTATTAATTTATAATATCGTTTAGGAAAGTTTTTTGCAAAAACACCACTTGTAAAATCTAAGTTAGGATGTTTTTCATCAATGGGCCAATTTTGATGTATGGGAAATCTTTCTTCGCTGAGGAAATAGGATCGACATTTTTTCCATTGGAAGTATACGGAGCAAAATCACTAGACGTCCAACATAATAGAAGATAGTTGGATTGTCGTTTCTGCTTCTGCATTCAATCTGTTGCGACATATCGTTTTGGCTGAAGTATATGAAGAAATTCCCGGTTACACAAGGATATGTAGTTGAAAAAGAGCGGAGTATTCTTACTTGTGGATACTTTCGTTTGACACTAAACTAAACTCGACAAGAGGCAGGGGTTTCGCAACTATTTTTTGGCAACGGGTGCAAAATATTAGAATTTGAAATTTTTGGTCAGGTCATAAAACTTATTGCGCTTTTGTAAAACAGGAAGTGATGGCGCCATTTGAACACGCTACGGATAAAACAATTATATCGCTAAAATCTAAATTAATATAAACTTTTAATTTTGTATCTATGTTATATGTGCATGCATGGCTTCTCTCAATATAAAAGGTTTTACAAATGTAATAGTTACAACCGGTATAGGGGGGGGACTAAGGGATTTATAGCCAAGGGCCGACAATCACCAACGGCCCAGGAGGCATGCCTCCACACCGCAAATAATACACGCCTTATATACTTATATAGGGAGAGAAGTAAAATAGTTTTAGTTTTATCTCGAATGATTTCCACTATATCGCAGAGGCTAGAAGAAGAACAGATTTCAAGGCAGTGACTCACTTAGGGTAAGCGTTTCACGCTATGTACAGCGGGGTGGGCGGATAGTTTCAGCTTTTCACTGCCATCCACACACACCTCCCTGCTTGCACTTGGAACCGTTAATGGGCAAAATCCATTCTGACTTCACATTGCAAAAAAGATGCACCAAGTAAAGTATACATTGCTAAATTATTCAAAGTTTCAAGACAAAATCTAGGAATCTTAAGGTTTTAACTCATGTTCTTGTGTGAACAGTGGAAAACACAGTAACCTTCTTTGAGAACTCTGCAGGTAATTTATTACTTTGAAGAATTTACTACGTACGCGTATTAATTATAACAAATATATTGCTACACTTCCGAATGTTTTAACGGACTCTATAATGATTCTTCGCCATAAATACTTTGGGGGCCTATTCAGATGTAGTAGCCTTGGTAACCCACTCAGATGTCTCAGCCAAGGGGCTTACTATGACCTTAATCCGTCCCAGGTTATAGTATTGAATTGAACTCCTCCACATTTGCATGAATTTTCCAAATATCGTAGCCCTTAAGTTATACAACAAATAACACAAGAATAAAAATATACCTCATTCATTTTTTCCTGTTCCATTTCCCTTCTTGAAGAAAGACTGATTGTATTACACTTGAATGAAATAGAGAACGCCCTTGCTCTTTACATAGAAACACAATGACTTTTAGAGTAACTTTTTAAAATAAAGCTTTGTGAAACTTCTTCTTCACATACTGGACAAGCGATGAGAGTTTACTCCGCGTGTGGAGTCTCAGTAATTCAGAGTTTTAGAAGTTTAATAACTGAAGCAGAAAACAATATTTCGTTTTATCGGAAGGAATTTTAAATGGCAGGAAATAAAGAAAAGGAATAAATCCGATTTCTGATTAAGAACAATTCCTTTTATTTTGGAGGTTTAATGACCACCGTGAGCAACTCAATGGGCTATAAGCAGTCTCTCGTCCCTAATTTCGGGCCACTGACTCCAGGGAAGGGAGAGGGACAGTGCCGTTAGACAAAAACAACAACCATGCCTCAGGAGGATTCGAACTCGGATCCATCTCAAACAATGGTTAGCCGCCCCAGTGGCGCAGTGGTCTAAGCGATGGCATCTGATCATTCGTCCGAAGGGGTCCGGGTTTGAATCCCGGTGAGGCATGGATGTTGTGTTTGTCTTACGGCACTGGCTCTCTCCCTTCCCTGGAATCATTGATGGAACCAGTACGCTAAATTAGGGACGGGCGACTGCTTATAGCCCATTGAGTTGCTCACGGTGGTCGTTATACCTCCAATAAAAAAAAAGGAAAATGGTTAGAGGCCATCGCTTTGATCACTGCGCCACCAGGACGGCAAGGATAATTAAAAAGGAAGAAACGTGAAGGGCTAATGTGCCCAAATGTGATGCACGCAAATGTGATCCACGCAAATTAGTGCGGGGGAGTTGCCCCCCCCCCTAACCCTGCGGTTCCTATGAGTCCTAAACATTGTATTTTTTAAAGGCCAATTGCAATGTGCGATCTGAAACCACATTAATGAACGTTCGTACTATGTTATATCAAAATCCATTGGGTTATTTTGCCCTAGTAAGAGCAGAGCAGGAATACTGAGAAAAAACTGGATTAATCTTGAAAACGTACATATTTGTACCCTAAACTTACTGCCTTCTAGAAAATCATATTCTACTTAGAAGATCCTGCAATACACAAGCACATTAGGAAATTCCACAGTACACTAGTGACAGACTGAGAGTCAAAAAAGCAAATAATTTCTTAGTATTATTATGTAAATAGTATAACCTCACATAATTACATACAATTGTCTCGGGGACTTCACTAAAAGATTGCTATTAAGAGTTAGCGAACAAACTTCACTGAGCCGCCCCGGTGGCGCAGTGGTCTAAGGCGTTGGCCTCTGATCATTCGTCCGAAGGGGTCCGGGTTCGAATCCCGGTGAGGCATGGATGTTGTGTTTGTCTTACGGCACTGGCTCTCTCCCTTCCCTGGAACCAGTGACCCTAAATTAGGGACGGGCGACTGCTTGTAGCCCATTGAGTTGCTCACGGTGGTCGTTAAACCTCCAATCAAAAAAAAAAAAAAAAAAAAACTTCACTGAAAGTTCTTCCCCTGAAAGTGCCCACACAGGCCACACTTTGCCGACCCGGTGGCGCAGTGGTCTAAGGCGCTGGATTCTGATCATTCGTCCGTAAGGGGTCCGGGTTCGAATCCCGGTCAGGCATGGATGTTGTGTTTGTCTTACGGCACTGGCTCTCTCCCTTCCCTGGAATCATTGATGGAACCAGTACGCTAAATTAGGGACGGGCGACTGCTTATAGCCCATTGAGTTGCTCACGGTGGTCGTTATACCTCCAATAAAAAAAAGGAAAATGGTTAGAGGCCATCGCTTTGATCACTGCGCCACCAGGACGGCAAGGATAATTAAAAAGGAAGAAACGTGAAGGGCTAATGTGCCCAAATGTGATGCACGCAAATGTGATCCACGCAAATTAGTGCGGGGGAGTTGCCCCCCCCCTAACCCTGCGGTTCCTATGAGTCCTAAACATTGTATTTTTTAAAGGCCAATTGCAATGTGCGATCTGAAACCACATTAATGAACGTTCGTACTATGTTATATCAAAATCCATTGGGTTATTTTGCCCTAGTAAGAGCAGAGCAGGAATACTGAGAAAAAACTGGATTAATCTTGAAAACGTACATATTTGTACCCTAAACTTACTGCCTTCTAGAAAATCATATTCTACTTAGAAGATCCTGCAATACACAAGCACATTAGGAAATTCCACAGTACACTAGTGACAGACTGAGAGTCAAAAAGCAAATAATTTCTTAGTATTATTATGTAAATAGTATAACCTCACATAATTACATACAATTGTCTCGGGGACTTCACTAAAAGATTGCTATTAAGAGTTAGCGAACAAACTTCACTGAGCCGCCCCGGTGGCGCAGTGGTCTAAGGCGTTGGCCTCTGATCATTCGTCCGAAGGGGTCCGGGTTCGAATCCCGGTGAGGCATGGATGTTGTGTTTGTCTTACGGCACTGGCTCTCTCCCTTCCCTGGAACCAGTGACCCTAAATTAGGGACGGGCGACTGCTTGTAGCCCATTGAGTTGCTCACGGTGGTCGTTAAACCTCCAATCAAAAAAAAAAAAAAAAAAAAACTTCACTGAAAGTTCTTCCCCTGAAAGTGCCCACACAGGCCACACTTTGCCGACCCGGTGGCGCAGTGGTCTAAGGCGCTGGATTCTGATCATTCGTCCGTAAGGGGTCCGGGTTCGAATCCCGGTCAGGCATGGATGTTGTGTTTGTCTTACGGCACTGGCTCTCTCCCTTCCCTGGAACCAGGGACCCTGAATTAGGGACGGGCGACTGCTTATAGCCCATTGAGTTGCTCACGGTGGTCGTTAAACCTCCAATAAAAAAAAAAAAAAAAGAAAAAACAGGCCACACTTTGAGAAACTCACTCGGGCCTAAAAATACAATCTTCAAAATATTCTATTACGGCTAATTGAAACCGTCGCGATTCATCAGGTGCCTCTGATACTCCTATTGGAAAATTTCTGTAAAGTATTTTTTTTTTTTTTGTAACACTGGAGTGTACTGGAAAGCAAAATACAATCACTGTAGACGCTAATTTTATAAAAAGATAATCTTCTTTCCGAGCTCTTTAAATACAATTCCGTTCCATATTGACCAAACTTGTTCAGTGGAATCTCGATTATTCATACGTTTCTCAGTTATACGTTTTTCACTTTTATACGTAATTCTGTGTTAGTACCGGTATTTTATTGTAGTTTTGTCGCTTTTTTTCAACTCTGTTATACGTAATTCATTTACAAGCTTTTTGCGATTGTACCTTAAAAATTAAATTTCAGATTATCATAAATACACGCAGAAGTGAAAGTGCTTCTGAACGACATTTTCCTAAATAAAATAATTGTGAATAAAAGTACAAATAAATTTTAGTGTATTTGAAAAGGAATACGTAGCAACAGGGTGTGTATTTTAAAAGGAATGCGTAGAAAGAGGGTGTGTATTTAAAAATGAATACGTAGTTAGGGGATGTGTATTTGAAAAAAATGATATCGTCCAGTAAGTTATCTCTCTGGTCGTAATCTTGAACTAGTAACACTGCTGCAGGCGAGCTTTAGAGTACCGAAATCAAATTCATTCGTAGTGACAATTTGGTACATTGCAGATGAACATTGCCACACTGACTTTTAGGGAAGACGGTGTCTAGTGGTAGTGGTGTCCAACAGCAGTGGTTTCTGTGGTAACTTAAACTTTGAAAGGAACACCCTCTGAGGTGCACCTTTGTAAGTGGAAGTTAAGTGTGACGTAATGCAGAGGTGACGCACGTGTTAAGACGACAAATATGCAGCGCTGCCTTCCGTCAGTGAAGCTTATTTGATTAGAGCAACACACTCTGGTTCGAGGAGACGCGGGTTCGATTACCAACAAATTCCTGTTTTCACAACCGGGGTGTGTAGTTCTTGTCGTTTTGATGCCGCATTATGTCAATGAACTGAACAATTACTAGGCACATGTAGGTAGGAAAACTTTTAGTAAATTACAAATATGTTCACTGTTTTTCAGGTACGCAATTAAAGAAAAACGAAACTCCTGCTGACGTGTAACCTGAGTTTGTGATAGAGACATTTTTACGGGAAAGTTCAAATTCCGATATGAACATTTTTTAGGTGAGATAACCCTAAAAAGGGTTTACTTTTTATTCATAAAAAAACAGACGTATAAAATGTGCGTGCATATGTGCTGGTGTAAAATCGCCCAGAGTTCAAAATCTGAACACTACGTTCCCCCAAAGCAGATCATCTACTTTCTCCACTCAATACACGGTTCTCCGATTCTTTTGTACGTAACCCGGTATGTTAGAGTTTCGGCAGAACTGGGACAGCGCTATTGTGTTCTTTCTCATAGCAGCCAAAGTTGAACCTTGATCCCATCAGAGGACGAAGGGTATGTTATTTGCTTTCGGTTTGGATGAAAGAGGGCTGGGATCATGTCCCACTTAGCCGGGACAATGTGTCGTTGTAGGCAGTCATCATATGAAGAACGTGCACTTGAGAAATCATAGACAATTTGGTGTGTGGAACGTAACATCACAGACGTTTATTTTTTCGAAGCACTGGAGAAGGAATTCTTATTCTTCCAATCTCGCTGTGTGGAAAGAACATCGTATCATTGCTAGAAATTTAACAGCCTGGTCATCCTGGAAGTTCGGGCGCCAATATAACGAACACATTTGTCCGCGGCAGATTGAGTCGCTCTCCCAACTGAGCTGTTCGGCCATGTACTCTCACTGCTGTCTGCATTTATCTCGTGTGCGTCCTGCTGTGCAAGCACGTCACAGGCTCTAGAGTCGAAATCGGGTGAGACGCATCCTGGCGTGCGGGCTTGTGAGACCCCTACATTCCCGTGACTTTTGGTTGATGGCTTAGCGGGTTTACTTGGATTTCTCTCGTTTTCCTCTAGCTGTTTCTTCAACTTTCGGCGGTTCTTATAGTATTTCCCTGGATTTTTCCGGCATTTTAAAATTTTTGTCACCAATTTTTATTATCTCAAAAATAAATTCATATTAAACCCACTTTATTTCGGTATATCACATACGTCCGTTAGCTCTGATAATCAGCTGCAGAATGCAGGGCTGAGGTCATCGCTATCATTACCTGTTCACGAGTTATCAACTTTAAAATGGCGTGCGGCGAAACAAAATCAGGCAACATTTAGCTTAAATTTTGAACGCTATTGTTTCAAAGGGTTAAGGGCTGGAGGGTTAAAACGTATTTTGTCATAAATGGGACTCTATAAACTTTTTAATGATGTATTATCTATTGATCTACGATTATTAATTTTGAAGATATAAGCGTTCAAAGTGTGACATGTTTTCGTTGCATCCGTGCTCCCCATGTTACCCCCTATTCAACGTGGAGAAAGACGTAGTTCTACGTCAAAAAATAGGTCCATTTTCTCGCTCTCGTCTCACTGTCGTCGGCGATCAAGTAGCTCGATGAAATATCTTATGTAAATTTTGCTGCGTGTGATATGACAAATGCCTACCTAGCAGATCTTTTCTCGTCTCCTTCTGGATTATGGTGTTGTTAATGCGTCACTAAGACCGTCATTCTGATAAATTATGAATGTTGCCCTCGAACATCATTTCCACCTATTAAATTGATGCAAAAATTTATAGTTTAATGTAGGGGTCTGCACTGATCGGGCTATGTTCGGATACGAAGAAAATGAAGCAAAATGAGACGGGATGGGAGATGAAAAGTAATTTAACGGGCCAGCTTTTCAACTACTGAATGTTATGCTAAAAATCGTGCTTTAACAGTTATTTTTTAAAATCTCACTGAGGTTCTGTGTGGCAGTTTTCTTTCAGTGTCCAAGTATATTTTCAATATCCCCACCCTCGCGATTATGAAGACGAATTAATGATTTGTGTGAGCAATTAGTGGTGCATATCTGGTCACTTGTTCTGCATTTTATGACAGGAGAAGTTATCCAGTTTGAGGGAGACCATGGAATCTATACACTGTAAAAAAAATTGTAGATTTTACTGTTTTAAACCGTTTTCCAGGGTGCCAACACAAAACCGCAAATTCTACAGTTTTATGCCGTGTTGGAGCAAAGCTATAGCTTTGCTCCAACACCGCATTTAATGAAGAAAACAGCACAGAATTTAGCTGGAGCGAGTCACAGTCCAAATAATCACGAAAACAATAAAATTTGGCTGGAACGAATGTGTTTATTGTGTTGGAGCAAAGATATAGCTTTGCTCCAACACGGCATAAAACTGTAGATTTTACGGTTTTGTGTTGGCACCCTGGAAAACGGTTTAAAACCGTAAAATCTACAGTAATATTTTTACAGTGTATGAGGAGGCAAGACAGTTTTGGTGACACACTACTAAAGTGAAAATCTTTCAAATACGTGGCGTCAGTGGATGAACACAGCCTTGTTTATTCACTGACGCCACGTATTTGGAAGATTTTCGTTTTGAATCTCGGTTGGTTGGTTGGTTTTTATGGCGCAAGTGCCATGTTTGGCTTTTAGATTTAACTGCTATAACTAATCTATAGCCAGTGCCGTTAATGCCCACCAGAGGGAGACGTCTCAGTAGCTAAGTCCATCTTACGAATTTATGATGTCAGTAGCTGACAGAAAAACACAAATAGCGCAGTGGGTTATTGTCCACCGTTGTGTAAGGCTAACGCGCTCGGCTAGATATCGAAAAATCTGTGGTTCAATTCCCCAGCAGTGGCCGAATAACAATTTTTTGGTTGCTGTGTGTTAGTAAAACGTGGAAGGAGCGATGTCTTTGTTTATTCAACGCACTACTATTCGAAGCACCTGTTTTAGTGTTCAAGGAAAACACACGCAAGAAATAGTTTTGTAAAATTTTAAGCTAAGATGTGAAGTTATTTCTCTCTCAATGTGTTCATGGAATTAGAAAAACAATGTATTGCACATACATACATATATGCAGTTTTTCTAGATCTCTCCCAAACAGAAATCCTGGACACATGCCGGCTTCGAATTCCACTTTGGCAAGCGTCTGAGATACCATACGTAGCACCTGCTTTAGTGCCCAAGGGATGAACACGCAAGAAATAGTTTTGTAAAATTTTAAGCAAAGACGTGAAGAAATAGTTATTTTATTCTTAATGTGTTCATGGAATTAGAAAAACAATGCATTGCACACACATACATATATGCAGTTTTTTTAGATCTCTTCCAAACAGAAACCCTGCACATTTGCCGGCTTCGAATTCCGCCTTCGCAAGCGTCTGAGATAAAAAAAAAGGCTGACTTTTTGCTAACGAACATAGAAGGCGGAGCCTATACGGAAGATCTGGCTATAGCCGTACCATGCATTTTCTCTTTCAGTATAAAAATTACAGACTCTTTTTTGTTTGTTTTAAATAACTTTTTTTTTGCTGTTGGTAATAAAAAGTTGATGACAGGGTGGTCAGATGGAGGAGGAGTCCTGCAATCTTGCTGATTTATCGTATTTTCAGAAGGGAACTATAGTGGGCCCGTAAATAGATTAACGCCTTAACACAAAGGCTTGTCAGCGAGTTTTACTATATGCTGTGGGCTTTCTTCTCCCTCTTACCCCAAAGATCTAGGACTAAACCTCAAGTTAACCTAAGAGTGTCAACCTTTATTTTAAATGATTAAGGTATGGAACAGCTACTTCGGCTACCAAAAATAGTCCCTGGCGTTTAGAGGGAAAAGCAGCGCAAGTATTGATAAGAATCCAATTTGGCCTGCTCAAGAGTTTATTGACAAAATTGCTACCTAAAACAAATTTTTCAAAAGTCAGAGCTAATTTAGGATACAGCTTTTTTACGTTTGATATGAGAAGTTATTCAACAGCCTCGCACTTTCAGCTGATTCTGTCTATCTGGGAACATATGCATGCCCATAATTTTTCTTTCGGTAGGGGGAGGGGGCAGGTACGAATTTTTTTCTACACAACTAAATGTGTTATGACTGTATTTTTAAGATGTATGCAACATTTGCGCAAAAATGTTCAAATAAATATGGCCGAAAATTATTATCAATATTCTTATTGCCTATATTATGATCACCACATAATGGTTGACAACTTGTATTTTTATATTTATCTCTGCAGAAAACAAGAATACTACACTACTTACTGTTAAATGGTTAAAAGATACAAGTAATTATAGAACGAAATAAAAATTTACCTTCTACGGAAAAATTCTTCATTTGTATAATGGCGCTTTTTACATTGTACAATAAGACTAACAATCCCTGACACTGACGACACTCATTTCGACAAATACAATTTTTTTTATTTGATTAAACTCCTTTGTTACCTTTACTTACTATTACTTAAGTGGTATATTCAGCATCGTGTTTCTCTCTTCTTCCTTTTTTTTTGCTCGTTCATCTAAAATTTCTTCAGCTTTCGGTGTGTATCCTCGACGAATGTTGTGAAGTAATATTAACCCACTGAGTCTCAGTTCTGATATGGTATTAAGTATATATGATTTTAAAAGACGCAGGGTTGATAGCGAAAGGTCACGTTTTAAAGTTGTATCTCGTAGAGTATCTACACTGCTGGCCACCCAAAATGCAACACCAAGAAGGAAGCTTCTGATTGGCCTGAAATTCGCAGCATGCATCGCCCGCGAGAGGACGTGCAAACGATTAGCATTGCAGGGCATATGCAAACCATACGCGCCCGACACACCACCGAGAAGCACTATAAGAAGGATGCAGAGAAGGCGGAGTGTAAGTAGTGGAAGTGTGTTGTGCTGCCGTACCTGTGCGTGGGAAGCTTCCTGACGCCTCGTCGCAGAATACGGTAGTCATTCCAGCACGTTTCGGAGTTCTACAGAGGACGAATAGTGGCTTATCGCGACAGCGGTTTATCGTACCGAGACATCGGCGCCCGTGTTGGACGACATCCAGCCACAGTGAGACGAGTATGGATTCGGTGGGTGCAGGAGGGACGGGCGGATCTACGTGAGCGATTGCCGTAGCCGCGGCACACCACCAAACAAGAGGACCGGCATGTTGTGCAGTGGGCATTGACGGCTCGCACCGCCACATCACGAACGTTAGAGTTAGCGCAGGAATTAGGGTGTGTTGCGCAACAACCTGTGTCAGAACGTTCAGTTCGACGTCGTCTGCCGGAGCGGTGACTTGTCGCACGGTGCCCATTGATCCGATTACCATTGACGTTACACCGCCGGCGAGTGTGGTGGCAGTGGGCCGTTGAACGCCGCACCTGGACTACAGAATGGCACGATATTGTCTCCTCCGACGAATCCCGCTTCTGCCTGCAACACCACGATGGTCAGATCCACGTGTGGCGGCATCGCGGCGAGAGACTGTATAACGCCTGCATTATGCATCGCCATACCGGTCCGTTGCCTGGCGTTATGATTTGGGACGCAATTGAATATGACACCGGCACCCCTTTGGTACGCATCGCCGGTACAGTTAACAGCCACCGCTACATCTCCGTCGTTTTGGAGCCTGTATCCCTCTTTTACCTGCAGGACCTGCCAGCGGCCACGTTTCAACAGGACAATGCGCGCCCGCACGTAGCACGCATCTTGCAACAATTATTCACGGACCACCAGGTGTCACTACTGCCGTGGCCCTCCTGTTCTTCCGATATGTCGCCCATCGAACACATCTGGTCACTGATCGGAAACCTAGTGGCCCGGCAAGCACCACCCGCTGCTACGCCTGATAAACTGTGGCAACGTATGGAAGCAGCCTGGATCGACATAAACCAAGCCCACATCCAAAGCCTCTTTTGTTCGATTGTGCGGCGTGTAGAGGCCGTTATTGCTAATCATGGAGGCTACACGAACTATTGATGTCTGCGTATTCCGCAAGTCGTACCGGTCTGTAAGCTCAATATTTTCATCTTTGTATCTGTTGTTATGTGTCCAGTAAATCTGGCTTTGCTATGTCGTGTCCTTCTTGGTGTTGCACTTTGGTTGGCCAGCAGTGTAGTATGTGAAACAGTTTTTTATTGGGTAACACCTCGTTGTAGCACAGTAGCACAGTAGCACAGTTTGAAAGCACTTAAATTATCTTTTGGCCAGTGATCTTTTTCTTTGCGGGCGATCCTACGGTACCACAATTTCAATTCTGCGATCAGTCGATCAGTTCTTGCGAGCCATTCAAGTCACCTACTTAGTATATGAAATTTAATTAAAATTTTTAAAGCTATCATTATCTTGAGAAGATGGTGGCACATTGGGATGTGTTGGGAAAAGTGCCTGGAATCCTCATAAGGCCGATTTGTGTGCGAGAAATCAATTTTCGAAAGCACTAGTAAACAAGCCTGAAAATAGTACATAAATAGATCTCCTGTAATCGTCTGCTGGGTTTTCTGTCTTCATGTTACAGCGTTCGTTTTGTTTTGATATGATTCTTGTATTTTAATCAAACTCATTGCTTTTCAGCGTGCTTTAAATTAATTTTAAATAAGTCATGGTACTCAAATTTGGTATTGCCTTGTTGCCACAGAAACTTTTGGTATACCCATGTAGTGGCTTTTCATTACGATAGGACATATTCGTCCTTGGATACAGGCCGCTTCCTCATCTTCATGGGGAAAACACGTTCAATTGTAGCCATGAGATATAAAAATAATTTCAAATACTAACAAAACTTTGCCTATTGAAATCGCCTTTTTGAAATATCGAAAGGTTCTGAAAATGTTTTGGGGGATGTTAACGCCCCGACCCCTTGTACACGCCAAAGTCTGAGAGTAACTTGGAGAGGGAAGGGGTAAGGGGACGCATCTCACAATACAGAGACAATAAACTGACCATCAGGGAAACTGGAGGGGAAGGTTACGTAAACAGGCAGTTGGGTAATAAGTTCATACCTCTCCATACACCCATTCATGGTCCCCACTGCTTGTGTGGTGTGTGGGTGGGTTGGTGGGGATCAGTGCAAAGGTAATTGCTTGACAGAAAGGAAACAGCAGGAGTGCACTGTAACGCAGACTGATTCTGTTCTTGCTTACAAACACCCAAGACAGATGATTTGCATATGAGTAGTTGTCCAGTTGGGGGAAGGGGTGCATCAGACGCAGAGTGCAATATCAGTTGGCCCTTTTAATAACCGGGCGTGAAAGGAAGCAGGAAGCTGTTTTTCACTTGAAGCAAAGATAAAACGATCCATTGCTTTTGGGAGCTGTTTTATATTTGTCAGCTTCGCCATAGGGTATTTGGCAAACTCGATTATGGCTTCCAAATTCCCAAGGCAGCAATTCAGTCGGCATCTGTGGTTTGTGTTGAAAAAGCAAATCCGATCTACGGCAGCTCAACCACGCAACTTAAAGTATTTAAAGGATCTGCTGGTATTATAACAACGTGATGGTACCAGATACGGCAAGACACATTTAGATACCTTGTAGCGTCCATGACATTCTGGGGAGGGCAACTCGTAAAGAAATAAGGAGTCACCTATTCTTAATTCAGTGCCACTGGTTCTAGGGAAGGGAGAGAGCCAGTGTCGAAGGACAAATGCACCTATCATACCTCATCTGGGACTTCAACCGAGATCCAACTCGGTTGAATGGTCGAGTTCTGAGCGTCAGACACTGGCCCGATAACAGGACAAAATGTAACGTCTACAAAATTTTAGATCCTGAAATGTAAATACCGACATATTAGAATGCAATAAATCTCTATCTTAGTACAAAATATTAGTGGCTGATTTTACTGTATGCATGTCTTAGGAAAACACACCGACTGATTTTACTAAAGTTTGACCAACAATCATGATATTGAAGTGCCGGTAGTGGACTGAAAATTGTTTTTTTTTAATACTCCATATCTACGATGCCTGATCATGTAATGTAAAGTAGAAAAAGTTAAAAAGCGGTCAGAGGAGAGAAACCACGAACCGACGGCAAGGTATGGGGCGTCATGGCTTCCCGATGCTAGAGGTGAGTGAAGGTTATCCAGTATGGTTCGAGCCAGCATAAGGGATGCTGTGACGCATCTCGCCGGTAATATGAATGCTGGTGACGGAAGCGATGTATTACAGCAAACAGTACATCGAACACTACTGAAAACTGGGCTGCGTAGCTGAAAGCCTCTCCGAATTGTCGTGATAAGCTCGGTTCACCGCCGAACGAGCCTACAATGACCACGCGAGCATCAAAACTGTACCTGTCTCAAACTTAAGGACCAACGTGAACTCTGGTCATTACGGAGTGCCATGGATCTAAAAGAGTGCTTCCTAACATATGCAAACGAGAGCGGTGTGACGCAAGCATGTGTTCATAATGGTTTTCATGTATCTCATCTAAGTAGCGAGAAACTTCATTTTGGTAATGATAAAAAGGTATCTGGTAGACGTCATGAGTATGACTTGACATCAGGTCGAATTATCCGCAGTCTCTAAGAAAGCCAAACTGACTGATATCAGGAGAAAGTTTAAAGCAGAAAACAGTATAGCATTGGGGTTTCTGTTACCACTGAGGAGAAGCAAAAACGTTAGCAGATGTTTTTGGAGATCTCTGAGGTAAAACCCAGCGAGATGACCGTTACCTCACCATAATGGCAAAACGGAGTTGGAAACGTATTACAGTTCATGTTGCAAATCGTCATCAGTCAAGCACAGTTGTGCAAATGTTTGCACCAAAATGTGTCAAAACGTCTAAATAGAGTAGACCTATATGATCGGAAACACGTATGTTGTATGACTTTATTCAGGGTACGTCGTACAACTCTCCATTAGTGGTGTATGTCAATTTAATGTGCCAAGGTAATGTTCACAGATGAAAGCCGCTTTAGGATTTCGTTGGATTTTAAGAGGCAACTGATCTGGAGGAACGTGGGACTGACTGCTTGTGTTACCACGAACTTCGTTGAACGGGATATATATGACGGTCTCGGCGTCATGCTGTTTGCCGGGGTCATTTGTCAGTGAACGTACGAAACTCCAGGTGATAGATCAAGGGAAAATAACAGTGCAACGGTGCTGCAGCCGTGGGATTTTTTGCTTCGTTCTGCTCCGTCGTTCTTCTGGCGAAACTTCTGTGGATGTCTTCATCAGGCTGCAGTTGTGTATAAAGTATTGGCTGGTGCAACCATCCGCTGGATAGAATGGACCTGATCTGATATTAATCAAACATGCATGGTACACTCTGGAATGACTTGTGGCGCAAAAAAATCCCACACCACAATCCACTCCTACACCCATAGCTTCCCAACTGGAGTGGGATGATTTACTGGAAAAGCTCCTAAACCATTTGGTGTTAAGAATGGAATGATTCACTGGTGCTGAACTTGCATTTGGGTATGGTGGAGATATGCCCTTCAGAGAACTTCGCTGCGTAGTGTGTTTATGCAGTACTGACGTAAGAGTGTCCCTTGATAATTGGTGAGCCAGTGACTTCTTCGTAAAATTTTGTTCTGTTTCGCTATATAATATACATTGCATGTTACTCAAAAGTTTTTATGACGTGCACTTTATTTTCCTGTCGCTGTTACCATCGATATTTTTTAGATCTCAAAACCGCTTTTTCTGATTTTGTCTAATCAAAATGCATTTCATCCTTTAGGTTTGCACAGCTGTATATATATAATTTTTTTTCTTATGATTATTCCTGCTGAGTTTCGATTTTCTTTTCGAACGATTTTGCACGGTACTGAAAAATTACATATGCCAGGCAAAGGTACAGGATTTAAAATTTCCCAAAACAAAATATCATTAATACGGTAAAGGCTAGGCCTTACACTTTGTGACAAGTTTCACAGTAAAAGAAAAAAGTACGAGCTTCGTGCTGTAATGAAAGTTGAAGATCAGATACATAGATTGTTAGTTCGGTAGATCCTGCGAGTTTTCGTAGGGGAAGTATGTTTTTCCTTAGAAAATCTCTGAAGAAGGTTTAATTTCACAATTAGGTATTTCGGTACTTAGAAGAAAGGTATACTGTCATCTGAAAGCAATTGACTGTGCACATAACTAAAAATATCTGGTAACAACACAGTGCAGAGAATTTTCGAATCATATTATTGAGTATTAATTTGTAAGATTTTAATACTAAACCTTGCTGTAAAGAGTATGGGCATCAGCAGAAGATTTGAAGTGGACAAGAAAAATAAGATTGGAATTCCATTAATATACAATGCGTTTATAAATGGTGGGAACAGTCAACAATTTATTGCTCGTTACTTATATATACTATGTGAAAGAGAAACCACGAAAGTTTTCCCATTGATACTCTTGATGAGTGTATTTCCATCATTAACCGCCATTTGGTTCTACCTGTCGTACCCCTACCACACGCATAGCCTAGTTGAACGATGACGGCTCCTAAATCCTGGAAGGCATTTTCTGTGATCACCGGACTTAACACCGTGTGATTTCTTCTTGTGGTGCTACATAAAGAATCTTGTTTATGTAGCACCTTTGCCACGTGACTTCCAGAAACTAAAGCAGATAACTGAAGGAGTTACCCCCACGGTCACACAGGATATGACGGATAGGGTATGGAAAGAGTCCCATTACCAGGTGGACATTCGCTGTATCACATGTGGCTCGCTCTTTGAATCATTGTGAAGAGATGTGATGTACAGAAACTTGGAAGTTTTCACTTTCACAAGGCACGAATATGACACTGATATGTGTCCTGTTCGTAGTGTAATAAATCAGTGAAAGTGTTTCCACCATTTACACGCTGTACATTCAAAAGTGCTTTCGTTTTCATAATATGGGTCGCTCAAAATCAAAATTTTATAGCAAACCAGGTTCAACATTCGATTAAAAACATCCTATTGTCTTGCTTCTTGAACTGTCACAATAAAAGAAATACAAGGAAATGAAATTACAATAAATATAAGAATTACAAGGAAATACCCAAACAATTTCTAGAAGCCTTACTTGATGCAGAAGCATGTCATGCCTCGTCATATGAATCTCTTTGCTATGATATCTTAATTTCTTTTGAAAATGATAATTATTAAACACGTCAGATCTTTCAAATTTTTGAGATAATTGTTTGTATGCAATACTTTTGACGCACATAACGAGAACATAAAAATTCCGAAATTTATTTCTTACAACAAATCAAACTTTTCCCAAACTTAAAGGTTTTGATATATCCGATCAAAGTCACTTTGTTGCGGCAAATTACTTTGCGAATTGAATTACTTGTTCTGGTTTCCGTAAGATGAAACTGTCCCAAAACAAAAAAAATGGGATTTCAATTCACTAGTTTGAGCAAATAATGAGGGCGACATATTACTCACGTAAATGTTTAGAAGTTTGTTGTAAGATAATAAATGGACTGTTTCGCTGATATCGAGATATAAGTGAAAGATGTGGATGATCGTCAGGGAGGTACATGAAAAAAAACAGAAATCTCGCTTCAGGACTACGAGTTATTGAAAAGGGTGTATTATTTAACTGAACTGATCATTAAATAAGTGTGACCCTGAGAAAGCGAAATAATTCCTTCTTATAAGTGGGAAATAATATTTATCTTAGCAAAATACGGACGAAATAAGGAATGTAGTGTGCAACGTAGAAGTAACTATCAGGTAATTTTCAAAAATCAAATAGAAGCTGACTCCTCTCCGCAGTGATTTAAGAAATATAATATGTTTCTACAGCAATTGTTCTTAAACATTTTGGAAGATGTACCTCCCTGACGGTCATCCACATCTTTCAGTACCCCCAAAATTTGTCGTAAGCGTACACACTGAGAAAGGAGTGTGTTTCGGCTTATTTCCGTTTGTGCACTGTAATACAGTAGAACCAAAATAATCTTAAAATTTTAAAGCCCTCACCTGAGGTGATGGCGCGCATTTTAAAGAACATGCCATTCTGCCGAAGAGATTGGGAAAGTTTTGCACTATTTGTGGGAATCATCTGTGGAATTAATACTGGCAGAATTTTTTTAACTGTAGAATAGGTACGGACGAAAAGCGCGATATCATATTAAAAAAGTCAGCTATAAGTTATTTTTTGCAGATAAACAATCCACTTGAATCACAACCGCATCTCTTCCAGTCAGTTCATCGGTTTTTAGTTAGTTCATCGGTAAATCTCAAGTTCGTTCTTCCTCAAAAATATACGTACGTGATTACGGAAAGTAAGAAAGCGGCTAATTTTGGCTGATTCGATCTAAAAACTCTGCCCTATGTTTCCATGGCAAAAACTTCTATACACATTTTGTTCACAACTAATGTGTTCCCCAGGATGGATATTTGCACATCAATAAAAACAACTTTAAATTAAATTATGGCATGGCTTCCTAAATTCTTGCTAAAATTTTATACTAATTATTAGGGCTATACAGAAATTAACGAGCAACAATGTTTTAAAAATTACGAATTGTAATGATTGAAGAAATAAGTACGATACCTTAGTCTACATATCCTAACTTATTTTTCTACAAAATCCCCGTTCCTTCGGACACTATTTTCCCATCGTTCTGTCAATTTAAAGATACCCTTGCCGAAGAACTCCGTTCCAGTTGCGTGAAAACACGGACGTACAGTTTCTATATTTTTTTCGTGCTCTGGCAATGTTTGCCGCGCATCTGGTCCTATAGGAATCCGAAAAGATAATAGCGGGAGGGTGCCAGATCTGGACTGTGAGCAGGGTGAGATAAAAGTTGCCATCCGAATTTCCAGCAGTTGTGACGAGATGTTTTTACGCTGGCATCTGTGTCCTCCTGACAATAAAGGTGGGAACTAGTGTGCACAAATTTTCCGATATCCCAAGGTACTAATCATTTCATAAATTGCATTGTGTCCTATGTCAAGCTTTGCAGCAATTTCCTTTGCCGTCACACGTCTGTCATCACTGATTAAGGCATCAACCCTTTCCTTGTTGTGTTCTGTTGAGGCTGTTTGATGCGACAGCTACGAGGCTCATTGTTAGAGTCTGTGAAACCGTCTTTAAAATGTTTCACCCACCTTCCCACACTGTTGACACCCATATGCGCATCTGTGTAGGCATGCTGAAGCCACGGTGAATATCGGCATCCGGAATTTGCTCTTTCACAAGGGACTGATTCACAGTACGCTGACGGAACGATGTATAACTGTCGGCTATATTTTCTCGCGTCTGTTTGGTTCCATGACTGACGCTGGTGACGCCATTTGGCATTCGTGGCTGCAATGAGAGATAGCACAAAGTGCCCACGAACCATCATTCTCCTAATGCGCAATCGTACTGTGTAATGCAGCTTTGTTCATTACTTTCACTATCACCTACGTTCATCAATCGATAATTTTTCTTTGGGTGAGGTTGATACCTGCTAAAAGATGGCGCGACCTGCATACGGATGACGTCACTCGACAAACAAATGTTTGATGGATTATTTCGGAATTAGAAATCAGCAGTATTTACAGTACTTCTATTTTCTTTTCCAATAATTTCATTCAATTTCGGAATGGAATTAAAATATGAGTCTCTCATTTACTTCGTTCAACGGCAGCACAAGCAGAATGATATGAGTCAATTAGATGAAATGTTCTGACAATAATTTAGCTGAAAATGTCAACAGAACTGTAGTTAGTGTTGATTTCTAATTTCGAAATGAGTCACTGATGTCATCAATGTATATGTCGCGCCATCTATTAGCAAGTCTGAACGTTACCCATGGAAAATGAACAACTGATTTTTAATATAATTATGGTTAGGTGTTAGCAAGTATTATGCATTCCATGCTATAATTTCAAGCCTTTTTTTAACGATGTGCAAATTTTCATCTATGGAAATACATTAATTGCGAAGAAAATGTCTACAGAAGTTTTTACTACATAAAACAGCAATACTGTTTTGAGGTGGAACCAACTTAAACGTCTATGAAAGGTAACAGAGGAACCGCAATAAAAATATGTACGATGACTTATATGAAAATTTATATTCAAAATCAGTCATAAGAAATTCAATATTATTTTTGAACGGACATGTTAAGTTGTTTCTTATGTCACTTTTTTAAATCAAAAATCGATTCTTGCTTTGTTTGTCATAAAAGAATAGGTTTGTGATTTCGGCAAATTTTGATTAGGCAGAATAGAACTAGAAAGCAGTAACCTTAGCGAATAAATGTGAGTTGCATTTCTTATCAAAACTAGTAGAGCTGGTACGTGATATTCTAGGTTTACTTTATTAGGACATAACTGAAATCCCCTGTAATTGTTGAATTCCCTCAGTTCGAAGCAATTATTCCCCATTACGACAATCAGACAATCAACCTGAAGTTCGAATTTTAGGGTACTAGTAAATTCAATATAATTTTTAAATATCTCTCACGTGTTATTTAATTCGTTCAATTATTATTTCTACCTTCTAAACCCAATTTGGGTAAAAGGCGTTTCCATTCAGTATGAATTTCAATTGACAGCCCACAAACAAGTCATTTCCGTAACATAATATCTTTTTTCAAATTCAAAACTGAGAGATACATATAAATACATTTTCGAAATACTTCTAAGCTTTAAGGAAGTTGGAAATTTTCTTTTTGCTTGAAGGTTTAACGATAACCGTGAGCAACATAGTGGGCTATAGGCAGTCGCCCGTCCCTAAATTAGGGCAGCTGATTACAGGGAAGGGAGGGAGCCAGCGCCGTAAAACAAACACAACATCCATGCCTCACTGTGATTTGAACCTGGACCCAAATCGGACGAATGGCCATAAGCCAGAGCTTAGGCCACTGCGCCACCGAGAAGACCAAAAATTATTTACAAATATTTGTATATTACAGTATGTTCATATTTTCCACATATCGTTCTTTCCCTTTACTTTTTTCGCAAAACTACCGTGTTTTTGTTTCTGATGACGTATGTTTTTGTGAAATAGAAATGCTCTCCATAAGTGCCTTATATAAAGCTATCGTGAGATAAATTCACTTCCTAGTTTGTCAGGAATATCAACAAAACGAAGCGAAACTTACGTTCGAACCATTCAGCCGTCAGTAAATGTGGTATGCCTTAAGCAATATCGCATTCTTAATTTATAATTGCCTGCAGGTATGAACAATTTGTTCAAATCACGGAAAACTGCTTTCTGTTGTCATCTCCTGTGGTTCATTAAAGAATACGTGTGAGGTAAAGGTAGGAGAAAACAATTACTGAAATGTTAATAACAGGTACCTGTCCAGAAAAACCGTATTTTCAAGCAAAAATTTTGTTCGTCCAGGAAAGATGCTATCAAAAACAGAAAAAAAGCGCATTTCAGAAGAAACATTAAAATTGCCTAGAAGTGCTTCTCTAAAGTTGTCATTATATAGAATGAAATCGCAAAATTTTGCTTTTTTAAACCCGACAAAAGTAGGGATTATTTCGTAGAAGTGCATGTAGTACTAGGGCTGTGAACAGATGATTCGTTGAATAGGCTTCATTAACAAAGCAATTCTTATAAATTTCTAAAAGTAGCCTAATGGGAAAAAACAATATTTTTGGAGATCCTGTAGCCTAATTTCGTTTTACAGACGAGAAAATTGAGGAATTTTTACTAAACGCAAAAATGGTATTGACCAGTTTGTCCTGCCTTCCTCTTTGGCTTAAAAATACTTGTCACCTCTGCCAACGTATTTTCCCTCCCTTTCACTTTCTGCGTTTTTTTTCTCAGAAACGATAAACAGTGCTTATGTTGTTTTTTAGTCAAATCTAAGGGGTGCTAAAATTTTGTACCCGACTAAAGAGCGAAAGTGAGATCTTTCAAGATTTTAATTCTTTCATTTTTCCATTTTACTCCTTTTTCTAGAAAAAGTAAGGGCTTAGAATATTACTTCTTCCGTGCGTCTGTCTGGCCCTATGTGACCGATCGTGCACACCATATGCATATTAATCCTATTTGAAAAATTCTTTCGCGTTGGGAATCCCAAAATTATAGAACGATGATCTTTGCCTTCTGGTTCTTCTACGGTGAATAACTTTGCCGCTAGATAGCTTAGATGCAGGTGCTATATAATTCAAATACATTTTATTCCCTATTTTGATCCTAAGTATCCTTTTGAAGAAATTCGTTTTTACCATCGATACCATTTATTATAGAACACTACTTTGGGTACAGTTTCTCTTATAAGTAATGCAAAATTCTTCTGCTAGGAAACGTACAGGTTAATTCCAATTTCTCTCATATTTCTGCTTCTAAACGTCCTATATGAAAAATCTTTATTGCATCAGATAGTCTCTTGTGCGAAACGCTCTGCCTACACTTTCTAATTTTGGTTAAGAACCGTTTTCCCACTAAGGAGGTTTGGGGTGGTGTAAGTTACGTTTCCGATGTATTTGCTGTAATATCTGCTCTTCTGAAAACTCGATTGAAAATGTTTCTTTGCTGTTAGATACCGCTTGCCACAAAATACATTTTTGTGCAGAATTTCTATTTAACATAATGTATAATTTTTCCACCAGAGGGCGTAGACTTATACCTTATTTTTCACGATGTCTGTGCATCTCATAGTGCGATTTGAGAAATTCTTTCTTTGTCGGTCACCGTGTTTCCTGGAGAATGGCTTCCATATAATTTCAAAATGTTCGTAACTCAGAGGTTTTCCACTAGAAGGCGTAAGTCAGTTTCAGTTTACCGTATATTTGCGCAATATCTCTTTCTCCCTCCATCTCGTCCACCCATGGCGGGTTGAGTCCTGCAAAGACGATTATGCGCCCTTGAGAGTTACTGGCAAATTAATGCAGCCGGCTTGCCATTCATCTGCTGCATGAAGGTAAGGGACAAAGTGCGTCAGTGGATGACTTCACATGGAACCATCTACGCATTCATGTCACCCACCACCACACGGAGCCTGCAGAAAACCCCGGAAAAACCGCAGATTAGATGGCCGGCAGAACCGGGAGTCGAACACCAGTCAGAAATGTGCGCAATGTCTACGGGTTTAAAATCCCAATTGGAAATACTCGTTTTCTGTCAGACACTAGTATGTACGAAAACATTTTATCACATTTTATCTTCATTTCCATCCCAAATGAGCATAAATTTGATCCGCTGGGGTGCAAGAATACTGGTGCAAATATTTGGCCTGTTTTTCTTTATATCAATGCTTCCGAAAGTTCGATATAAAAGTTTTTTGGGCACCACGTACCATTCGCATTATGCAGCATTTTGCGTTTACTCATTGATCGTTACTTCAAAATTCTGGCGCTGTATGGTGTTAGTCTCTATGTCTATTTGTAAATGTGTTTGCGCTTCTAAGAATACATTTGAAGAATTTCTTTATTTAATGCATGTCATTCGCTGCAGTGAACATTGGGAACATTATTATTTTTAAATAATGCATAGCTTTCTCGATGTTGGCCTAAATATCGAAACTGTATTCTCGCTGGCTCTGCTCCGACAACACGTATAATTGTTAGCAAATTTTCTACTTTTCTTTTATTGAAAATTTTCCGTCGAGGGAGATCAGCGTATATTTCTGTGCAAAGTACTGTTCGATTCTAAAAATTCCTTAAAAACATTTTTTTTTGGAGGATACTCGGTTATACTTACATCCCTATATGCCGTGATCTTCATAGAAAGGCTTGCGAACACTCTTCTGTCTTGCCTCTGACATCCTCACGTGGAGGTACGTCATGGAAGGGGAGCCCTGCGTTGACCTTTTTCAAGTGAGGTCTCGCTTGCTTGGAGTTATGCAAACCATCAGAAATGATGCATTTATTCGCACTACCCTGCCCAAACGCAACAATAATGATTCATGCCGCTATATCTGAGAAATGTCCAACTGTAAATTCAAAGAAAACAAGAAAGATGACAGCGAATTTTCGGGTGTAATAAGCACGTCTTTTGAATCCGTTCTGATGCAAATTAAATTTTTCAAAGCTATTCAAAGTCAATGGAACTGCTATGGAAAACAATAGTACCTGATGGAAGAAAGACGTTTTTCAATCGGGTTTTTAATCCCTCAGATATTGTTGTAAACGGAATCGTCAGCTAACACCCTCTGGTTGCATACTTGTGCGTTAAGAAAAATATGAATTTGTATGAGAAACGTTTTGCACCGGAAACGCTCTCCAACGCAGAAAGAATATTTCAAATAGAACTCTTAGAAACAGAGATATAAAAAAAAGTAAGATGTGACATTACGCCTCCTGTTCGGAAAACCAAGCATTATTTTAGGATGAAAGTAGTCGCAAAAGGTTTTTGAACATGAGCGGTATCAGTCCAAGACAGATAAAATCTTACTCGAGTTTTCAGGAGCCCAGATTTTCTGCAAATACATCAGAACCAGAAATTAATACTTATGCCCCCTGGTGGCCAAATCATTCTTTACCAAATAATATAAATTATATGAAAAATATTTTCCATCAGGTGTTGTAGGCGATACAGGAAGAATTTTTCAAATCTGAGTTTTAGAAGGTGAAATAACGCAGAAAACGCAATTTACCTTCGCGCCTCCTATCGAAAAGTCTACGATTTATTTGAAAATTTTGAATTTATATGAAAAACATTTCGTATCGTAAACACTATCCAGCAAAGAAGGAATTTTTCAAATCGGACTCCTAGAACTAGAGATATTGACAAAAATAAGATATGCGTCTACGCCCCCTGGCGTTACAACCATGCATTATTTGAAAACGCAAATGTTCCTAAAAGGTTTGTGGACATGAGTAGTATCGGTCTACGAACGACTTTTTTCAATCGAAATTTTAGAAGCTCATATTTTGCTGCAAATACACCAGAATCGGAAATTAAGACTAACGCTCAATGGTAGTCAAACCATTTTTTATAAAAAACTGGAAATTATGTGCAAAGGATTTCCCACCAGGAGCTGTATCCGGTGCTGAAATAATTTTTTAAATCCGAGATTTTGAAGCAGAGATTTAGGTCTAAACGCAATTTACCTTTACGCCCCCTAGCGGAAAGTCTATGAATTACTTGAAAATTTTGAAATTATATGAAAAACATGTCACACTGAAAACGCTATCCACCAAAGAAGGAATTTTTGAAATCGGACACCTAGAAGTAGAGTTAATGACAAAAATAAGATATACATCTACGCCCCCTGGCGGAGAAACAATGAAATATTTTAAGAAGAAAATATTCGGAAAGGTTTGTCGGCGTGAGTGGCATCGGTCCACGAAAGAATGTTTTCAATCGAGATTTTAGAAGCTCAGATTTTATGGCAAATAAATCAGGAACAAAAATTAAAACTTACGCCCCCTGGGGTAAAATTATTCTTTACCAAAAATAAGAAATTATATGCAAAATATTTTCCATCATGAGCTGTGTCAGCTAAAGAAAATATTTTTCAAATCTGAGTTTTAGAAGAAGAGATATCGGGAAAAACGTAATTTATTTTTGCGCCCCTTAGCGGAAAATCTATGCGTAATTTGACAAAGTAACTATACCTAAAATACTGATCGACATAAGTAGAAACGACAGATAAACGAATTTTTTCAATCGGATGTTTAAAAACAAATACGCTGAAGAGCAATTGAATTAGAGATACCTGTCTAGTTACGTGTAGCACCACTTTCGCCCTGATGACGGCGGCGATTCGTCTAGGCATGGGCTCGACAAGACCCTGGAAGCGTTGGGAAGACATACGGATCCACGACCCCTGAACGAGATCCCACAGTTTACGAAGACTTCATTGAGGGGGTCAGAGCCTCGAACATCTCTCTCGATACATCCCAGATGTGCTGGATGGGATTGAGGTCAGGTGACGTAGCTGGCCAAGGAAGCGAGGTCATGTAGGTGGAGTATTCATCCAACTATTCCGATACAATTCGGGAGCGACGGCACGGTGCAGGATGAGGTCCCCAGTGGGATGTTGAAGACGCAGAAACGGGAGCAAATGGTCGTCCAGGGTGTCCCGGTAACGTTGACCTGTGAGGGACGATGTCGCACGTACCAGGGGTCCCATTTCAGTCCACGTACGCAGTCCCCTGACGAGAATGTCACCCCCACCAGCTTGAAGAGTACCCTGCTGGCAAGAAGGATCCATCGCTTCATGTGGTCTGCGCCGTACTCGTATTCTGCCATCCGCATGTATCAACGTGAATTTCGACTCATCAGTCCAGGCAACATTTTTCCACATGTCTATGGTCCAGTGGCGATGTTCCCGTACCCATGCTAATCTTTTCACCCTGTGATGTGCGGTGAGCAGCGGTACCCTCCTAGGGCCGATGACTTATGTACACCATGGCGAGGAGATGGTTATAGATGGTGTGGCTGCTTACACGCTTTTGTTCACCAGCGTCAAATTGCCGAGTGATGTTTTGCACTGTGACCCGTCTATCCGCTGTTACAATGCGTTCTAGCCGACGATGAACCCGCTCATCCACACGCTGTTGCCCACGGCAGTTGGCCCTTGCAGGGATGGTTTTACCGGATTCGATGTACTCACGGTGCACCCGTGACACCGTGGCTCGTGAAAATCCCAGTGCCTGCACGACTTCCGAGATGGAGTGACCCATTCGCCTGGCCCCCGACAATTTCCCCACGATCAAATGCGCTTAGATCCTTCGTCTTACCCATACTGCGTCAGACTCTTCCTATTTCCCTTCGCATCACTCCTTATATTGTCGGATCGCTGCCTGCGTCATGTCGTTTTCGTTTACAGGGCCGCCCACAGCGCCACTTTTGCATAACGCCAGCTGTCTCTAATTCAATTGCTCTTCAGCCTATGTGGAATACAACGTATTTTTGAATTCGACATCATCTGCATTTACGCCCTCTAGTGGCGAAATTACACATCGTGAAAAAAACGAAATGAAGGATCACCATTAGGATATTTCAAGCTTCCCAATGCAAAAAGGGTTTTTCAAATCGTTTTAATAGTTAGAGAGATATAATGTCTACAGACGGACGGACGGACGGACGGAAACACCAATAACATAAGCACGTTATTTTTTTACAAAAGACGTGCTGAAAATTACGCGCAACTGTTCTATCCCTATGGTTCAGTTTGACTGAAGCCTGTATGTACCGTCGCGGCTGAACTTTGTCACGACATAAGACACGCAATGCGTATATCAGACATTTACCGACCCTATTAGGTGCAATATGTGACGTTGCTGGACGACGCCATTCTGCTGGAGGGTGTCGAACATGTCCTCCCGGTGAAAGCAGATGTTTCATCTGCACCCATATACTATATATGTTTTAGATGGTTCCGAAAGAGTTTTCTCGCAAAATAATACTTGCCAAAATTTCTTTTCACAGAACTCCATTACCTTGTTCATCTGATGGGAATCGGTTCTGCATAAAAACACGTGACAGTACTGTAGTGCAGATAATCCATAGTGGGTTTTAGCATATGTATTTTTTTCAGAATTGTAGACTGAAGTGCCCGAAAAACTGGTACACCAGTCTAATACTTGGCATGTCGCCCACGGGAGCGGCAGGACTGCAGAATACGACGAGGCATGGACTCCACTAGCTTCTGGAAATATGCTGTAGGCAATGCACGCCATACTTCCTGCAGAGCGTTCCACAATTCGTGTGTATTCCTAGATCTCGGATTCCTGTGTTCGATAACGCGTTGCATGGCATCCCAAATGTGTTCTATCACGTTCAGATCTGGGGACTTGGGTAGGAATGGCAACGCCCCAAACTCAGATGAATGCTCTTCTACCCATAATGTGGTGTCCCGACACTTGTGTGGAGGTGCATTGTCCTGTTGAAATAGGATCAACCCATCAGCATGGATGCAGGTCATGAACGGGTGTACCTCGTCAGAAAGGATGCGTACATAGCGTTTGCCTGTCACAGACTTTGTAGAGGTATCAGGGGTCTCAGTGAAGTCCAGCTAAACACACCCCATACCATTACGGACACCCCACCAGCCGGTACAGTTCCCTGTTGACAGGCGAGATCCATGGTTTCATGGGGTTTGCGCCACACATGAATCCTTCCTTCTGCCCGATACCGTTGAAAACGCGACTCGTCAGACCAGGCTACTTTTTCCTGTCATCAAGTGTCCAGTGGCGGTGTTGCCGTGTTCAAGCGAGGCGCATAGCTCTGTGTCGTGCACACATCAAGGGGACTCGAGCTGGGCGTCGGCTCCCAAAGCCCATATCGCGCAGGGTATGGTGCACAGTCCGGACGCTGATGTTTGTTGAGGCTCCAGCATTGAATTTCGATTGCACCTGCGAGAGTGTTGCACGCCTATCGCGTGAAACGATTCTTGACCGCCGACGATGGTCACGTTCACCCAATGTCGTTTTACGTCCACATTGGTATCGTAGGTTGGAGATTTTGCCGGAATTCTTGTAGTCACGGTACACCCTTGCAATGGTCGTCCGGGAAAATCCGAACTTCGTTTCTACCGCCGAAATACTATGGCCCATCTCACGAGCGCAAACTATGACACCACGTTGAAAATCGCTTAAATCGCTGTTACTTGTCATTCTCATGCCGAAAATAGCTCTGACAGCTGACAAGGATGTCTATTGCTTTATATACGGACTGGCGGACGCAACAGAGTTCGCGCATAGGTAATGTTGCTATGTATTTTCCATAAGCTCGTCTGTACCAGTTTTCTTGGCCCTTCAGTGTATATTATCTTTGATATTTAAAATCCAAATTTTTAGCACAATTATTGCTGTCGGCCCAAACTGAAACCGCACCAGTTAAAAATATATGCTTTCCAGCTTACAAATGCAATTGTTCTAATATATATCTGCTTCATATTGCGCGGTGTTTTACCAAAACTTTCATTTCTTAGACTTTATAACGTTCAGTAAAAACTTAAAATAAACAGCAAAGCTTCACATTAAAAATAATAATAAAGTACATGTCTAAAATAATCATTTCTGCTGTCGAAATGTTTTTTTTTTAGAGTGAAGGTTTAACGACCAACGTGAGCAACTCAGTGAGCTATAAGCAGTCGCCTGTCCCTAATTTAGGGCCTCTGGTTCCAGGGAATGGAGAAAGCCAGCGCCGAAACGCAAACACAACATCCATACCTCACCGGGATTCGAAACCGAATCCAAGTCGGACGAATGATCAGAAGCCATCGCTTAGACCACTGCGCCACCGAAGCGGCGTTGAAAATTGCAGAAAATGTATTTGGTAAAAAAAGTGGAATCTTCTAAATTTTTTCATGGATTATAAAAATTCTGCACTACTCCAGTATATAATACCTCCTCTATAACAAAATGCTTTAGCCATTGCACTTATTCGAACATAATTGATATCGTATGACCAATACAAATTATTATGTATATTTTTATTTTTAATATATCCCACATAAATAATGGTTAGTTTCACCAGTGTTTAACGGAAAATGTTTCAGTGTCTGTGAGAGAAACTCTTGAAAATTTACCCTCGGCTGTTATTTTATATGTAAATAACTTCAAATAACATTTGATCTGTTTCACTTCTAAACGATTTACTCTCCTATGACAATCCATAAGTCTCAAGGCTTCAGTTAGAGCAGTTGACATGGAACCAAATAGTCGCGTAATCGATCTCAGCAGCTGCTTAACTGCAAAATTTACAGATCATGTCGCCATTTTCTGTTTCTTCTCTTTGACCACTCCGTACTACTTGTTAGCCTGCAAAAGTCAGAAAACCTGCCTACGTACCTTACGTTTGTAGCTGATATTTACTTTTGTGTTTCAGTCTGTGAGCCTTCGCTAAGCTACTAATCACACGCTGGTCTCAATGCACATATCAGATGTGCTGTGCGCGCATGAATAGCTTTCGTCGTTGGGTGTGTAACTCTCTTCACTACATCACTGCATGTCTACTAATACATGAAAAATCTTAAATGCCCTCTAATAGTATCCCCACGTTGGATGATGAAAAACTCGAGGGATAACAACAAAAATTACGAATATGTTGTAGCAAAATCGGATATCATAATTTATAAGACTGGGCGAAATAACTATGGTAAATGTGTAGATTAGCGTCCTAAATTATTTTGTCGGAAAAGTACTAGAACCTGTAAAACGTGCGATGTACAGACTTTAGAGTATGGAAATTAATGTCAAATGGTGCAGAAATTTCATATTTTAAATGTCTTTCAACGATTTTTATCGTAATATTGACCTGTGAGTCCGACGCTGTGAAGAGAAGCTGCGGTAGGTCTAACGCATCCCTCCGGCGAAGATGTGAAGCTTTGGTCCGTTAAAAGGAAGGTTCCTTGATGTGCTAAAATGACGGGCCGAAGAGTACAAGAGAAAGAGTTATGTTGTTGGCAGAAGAGCGAAAAATGTTGTAGTGATACGCTTTAGAAAATAGGTAAACATCATCCACACTTTATTGTGTTGCATCCTGTACGCTGTTGCTAGGAAAACTCTGATAAAACCTCTTTGATTTGCAAAAGATACGAATGAGCAAGATAGAAACATCTGCGAACAAGCTATTAACAGGAGAACCAAAAGTGTAGTGACACAGCAAATCAGCTACGAATGGAAGCATTTCAAACCAGAACCGAAAGTCACATTTCCCCAGTTTTCTGTACAACATAGAAAAGCATATTATTACTTTCTATTTCAAACTAGGGAATCATATGCGAAAGAAAGAAAAATTTCTTAACATCTGCTTTAAAAACAATGGCTAAACATGAACGAACTATATTCTGTAGCGTATAAGTACAACATGGTTCGCTCTCCTGGCAAGAAGGTATGCGCTTGGACTTGTAGTCTTCCGCGCGTGAAAAACACGCCGCACCGAATCATCCTTTCAACGAAACAAAGCTTCACATCGCCGCCGTAGCGATGCGTTAGGACTACCGCAGCGTCTCTTCACGTCATCGCACTCACAGGTCAATATTACGATGAAAATTTTAGAACACATTTGAAATATGAAATTTCTGTACCATTTGCAATTAATATCCATACTCTAAAATCCGTACGTCGCACTTTTTCCAGGTACTGATGTTTTTCCGACGGAATAATTTAGGACGCGAATCTACAATCTACATATTTACCATAACTATAGCTATAACATATAGTATTTCTGTTTATTTGTTAATATGGAGATAGTACGTGTGCTTTCTATGACTTTCTTTTTCGTTAACCTTTATCTTCGATCTTTACATTAAATTTTCTTGTTGTTTGCAATTCTTTTTGTTAGCCTTGGACTGTTCGCGAAGAACTAAAATCCCATGTTTCCAATTCCATTCCATATTCTCGACCCCATGGCAATCAATTTTTGCATTTGGCCGTGCTGCAGTACATGTAGTGTCAAATATGAGACGTAGTCCCACCTGCGCCTTTATTTTGCCAGATACAGATAAATACAGTGAAACCCTCCGAATAACGGTCGCTGATCGGACAGAGAAAAAGTGACCATTGTTGGGAATTACCGTTGTTCGGAGGTTAGGCCAATATTAACGTTTCTAGTACGTTGCTTTGTACAGAAGGAGAATAAGTGTGCAAAGCTTACGCACAAAGAAAACATTTTCAGAGCTTCCTCCAAAGGTTTAATACTGAATTAAATCCAATATAACAATTTAAAATAAAATCATGGTATAAAAGAGTTTAGGAAAATGGTGTGTGACACGTTGTTTTAAACTTCCCTTTATAAATATCAAGCTAGGACGTTAAGTTTTGGGTACGCTAAGGGAAAGAAAAAGGAAAATAAAAATGCTGGACAGTAAAGTGGAACTGCATAGTTAGCTAGCCGCACGCCGAAGAATATGAATAGAACCTACAGGGACTAATCAAAGATGTACCTCGACCAACGAAAAACATTTCACACAAAAGCAACCCCTCTTCTCCATGTTGCGACGGAACATACACAGGATCTGCAGTTCGCCTCACGTAGAATTAAACTTTAACTCCTTTCTTTTCATTTAAGCACACTATTGTAGCTGCCGTAATCCAACCCAACGCGCTGGAGGCATAGTAGCATTCTTAATGCACAGTTGCATTATTTCCCCTGTTTTATCATTTTTGCAGAAGTATCGAGGAAACTACGTGAAATCCGAAAGAACAAGGTATCCGTTAGATCCCTTTCGGGACTGACTGGGGTGTCCGTTGGCCGCTATTACGAGGTTTTCTGTTCGGAGGTTATCACAAATGTTAATTGTACGGCAGCTGTTCTGTATCAATCAACACTTGCAGTTGCTCGAAGGTTACCGTTATTCGGAGGTATCCGTTAATGGAGGTTTCACTATCATCTCGGAATAGCTTCTGTCTGCGGTTAGGTTAGCAAAGTACTTTCATGTCACACTGTCAACCACATCTTTTTATTTTCTAGTGTCCATCACGTAACACATTTCTCAATAACATTGATCTCTACATTTTTCTAATTTATGTTAGTGATTTTGCCAGACTTCGGCAAAATATAATGAAGGAAAAGCAGGTTTTTGAAATGTTTGATGAAGTGAAAATCCTGTAGTTATGCAGTTCCATTTGAGATGCGAAAAATGATTTTCCGAACGTCTCTTACTTCCTGTAATAAAGTCATGTAAATGAAATTTCGTAATGACTGGAGAAGAAATACGTACTGCCAAACGTCGTCTGTACTGCAATCCATGATTATGAGAATTGTGCATAAACAGCGCTTCTGAAATAGTTTTGAATCCTGTTACTCTTAGCTAAAAATTCGAAATACAATGAAACGAGTTACACAAATGCTGAAATACTTACACTTACAGTTCTCATTACCCTATTAAGGTGCACTTGAATTTTTAATCATAACCGTTTTTAGATGGTATCTTCATATGTGTAATTGTTGACTGTATATGTGTCCGTAAATATGAATCATATTTCATTGAATCCGGTTTTAGTAATTTAATGCTTCCTCGATAGTATGATGTTTCAGTCATAATAAGAGTTTACATAGGAGAGAAAAGAAAATATTTTTTTAATTAAAGATTTAATGACCACCGTGAGCAACCCGTTGGGCTATAAGCTGTCGCCCATCATTAATTTAGGGTCACTGGTCCAAGGGAAGGAAGGGAGCCAGTGCCGTAAGAAAAACACAAGATCATGCCTCACCGTGATTCGAGCTCGGACCCATCTCGGACGAATGGTCGTAAGCCATCAGTTAAAACACTGTGCCAACGGCGAAACCAGTGAGAAATGCGGTTAATTCGGCAAAACAGGTATTGGATGCCCTTTGAAATGATTGGTTTCATAAGAACTCTGAAGCTCAATGTACTATATAATAATTTCCAATATAATTTTGTAAAATTCCCTTTAGTAGCATCAGAGTGCTATGTTCTACAGGCAGCGTCATTTTGTAGAGGTTGGGTTAAAGATTCGTGGACTAAGAGAATGCATATTCGAATTGTTTCCAAATAATACCAAACATATGAGCTTTAGTTTATGCCTTCGATAATGGAACAAGATGGTATTTTGCATTCATTAAATTACTTTATAAAAATCCATATGCTGAACTTTGTAGGTGTTAGTGTTAAAAAGGCTGCAAAATGTGAACTGAAAGTGAAACATCAGAGGTACTGTAATAAGTACCGATTTTATTCGGTAAACTGTGCACTTAAAAAATATTCGTCTTCTTTCTTTTCTAACTTGTCAAGAGAAATCCAAAATAACTCCAAATAATTTTTTCATATATCACAATTCAGTACTTTACTGAAAAAAAGAGGTCATTTTACAATAAAACCGTGCATCGTATCCAAAGGACTGGCCTGTCTAGTCGCGATGCTGCTTCTTCTTTCTCACTGCGGAGAAGCATTTCGTAGAGTTGTTGAAATGTTTAGAATGCAAAGTATATAATACCTACAATCATATTTGCTTATTTGCTTATTGATCATGCAAATTCTTGTCATAGTCACTGAACGTCTTCCTACATTGCAACGCTTCGAATTTCAGAATTCAAATGCATATCACATTTCCCTTTTCCCTTGGTGCTGTTCCTAATGTTTTTTGTTTTGTTTTTTTAATTTCGTTATTCCGTTGCATGGCGTAAATATATTTTGGCAGAGCTCAGTATTCATAATAGCTTCAGATTCCAAGAAAATTCCAAACTAATTAACCATCTTTCAGTAATTTATTCATAAAATTAAGTACATATAAATTTAATTTTCTAAAACAAAATATACCTTAATGTTACATGAATGTCATATGTTTAACGCTCTCTGCTCAGGAGGGTCCCGCTTGGGCTGCGCAGTATCAGACGCGGTTATTTTGAAACCACGCATGACGTAGGTGTGGACGCTGGACGCCCAGTCTTTCGACTTCTTGCATCCCTGTTCTCACTGAGTGTATTTACCTTCACAGAGGTAGTTTTGAATAATGAAAAATGAATGAATCCGTTTTGGGTAAGGAGTGTGTGACCGCATGTCTTAAACTTCCCTTTGAAGTTCGAACCTGGGGAATTTCGGAGAGCCGGACAGTAATGAAACACTGAATTTAATTTATAGACGAAGTTTATGTTACCAGATTACCAGCCTTCAGTGGGAGAGGGAACAAAAAAAGCCCAAATGGGCCATCAGGACACCCGTAGACAGTGTTTATTAGAACCACCACCCATAATACGTCTGTAGCTAATGACGAAGAAAGTGGAGTGAAAGGTATCTCTATCTAAATGTCAACATAGCAGTTTCAGTGCTATATCTAACTTCCACTCAAGATACTTTCCTTGACATGTTATCTAACTTATGTCACAAATCACAGAAGCAGCAACTGTCTATCTGTAGTCGCTGCTCAATGCAGCCAGTCGTTCCTTGTGTTTAAATACGTAGTTAGTTTATCAATAATCGTAATAAGTTCATTTATCAATAAGCGTAATCACTTTATTTATTAATAAAAATGTATGTGGATATGTATTTTGTTTCCTTTCAAATAAAAATTAAGTGTGCACCCCTGATAATGTATTCTAGTTTCGCCTATGGATCTCTATAGTCACAGAAATGTATTTACAATAAATATTAGCTGTTTTAATTAAATATCGCCACCAAGAAAACTTGAAATTGTGGAAGCTATTTGTTAGTCATGTAACTAACCTCTGTGTACGCAGCCCAATCATGGAGCAGCCACAAGTGCAATGTTTATACGACCCACTCTCCCCTTCCAAATATTTTTATGGACAGGTTAGACGTAAAACAGTTTATTAATGCAAAAAACGTCCGATACTAATTCGAATACTCCACTAGCCATATCATTTTAAGAACCTTACTGATCGTGTAAATAATTGCATTCCTCGGGTATATTTTTCTGAATTCCTTAGGTTACTTGAAGTTATAAGGTGGGGAATTTATGTACACAAAATCAAAACTGTGTAATGCAATATAGTGAAAAATTCCTACATCGTTCTAATTTAAAAATAAAAAACATTCCTCGGTAATTCGCTCATATATGAAAGAGCAACAGTAGAAAAGCTATGTCCGTAGTATTTTCGTATATATAATGGAGTCTCGTTCAATATCACAACGATTTGCAGATCCCTATTCAGAATTGCTCGTAGGTTTTAATTTGACTGATCTAATATCACTGATCCACATGGGCATTCGGTATAGGATAGACCAATGTATAACTAAAGCCACGTCCTATCACAAAAACAGTAATCGTTTTCAAAATAATGTAAAAATAATCTCGTAGTAATGCAGTAATAAAAATCTTGGTGCAGTTTCAAGGTTTCGTGCATTTCCATGGCCCTCTGATTCGAAACAAACTGATCTTTGAAATAAAAAGCAAGATGATCAAGTTTTCTTTCATTGAAAAAGACAACGGTAGAGGTCACTCTTACCTCTCAGGGGCTTTGGTACTCTGTCGTTTGTTTTCGAGTGAGACTTTGAAAATTCTATTATGACATGACTGTACATTATTCGAGGTAATAACCAGATCTTCATGTCGGATATTCCAGACACAGGTAAATTATTTACCCTACTCAAGTTACATTGCCATATTGAAAGTGATATTTGGAGATATATAGCATAAAATGATTGTATATTTGAAGACTTATTACTATCATAGAGGAAAAGAAGAAAAAGGAATAACAATTAGCTGGAATTCAACTGTGATGTGTGCTGCCTTCTGATGATGATTTCGGAAAGCACAGACTACTGAATTAGGTTGGTGTTCTTAACATCTATGGCATTTCATAAAGTCAAATAGGGAAAAAAACAATGCTACAAATAAGGTTGATGCCCGATACATCATTGGGCATCAAGCCCAATGAGATATCGGCAGTCTTAACATTGAAGTGATTATGCAACTCTTAGGCGATATTACTCAAAAAATTCAAATTACAAATCTAGAGGTAAAACAGGAACTTCAACAGTCTAGTTCAGATTAATAAGAACCATAGTTCAGATTAATAAGAACCTTGAACTCATAATGGACTTTAATCTGGAATTTGCCGAATGCAAAGAACAAGTGCCATCTGATGAACTTTGCAAATTTGCAGAACAAATATGAAAAATAACCAAAGAAAATTCAGAACTGAAGAAAACACATAATTCTTTGCTGCTGCAACTAAAAAAGAAAGATTCACAGACTATTAAACAACAAGCAGAACTAAATGAATATAACCTACACACAATAAATAGGAATTTAGAAATTTATGGATTAGGCTTAACCAAAATAAACAATGAACAAGATCTAGGGGCTATCTGGAAAAAATGGCAAATAAACTTGGAATAACTACTATTCAATTAAGTGATACTGATGTCATACATCCACTCAGACCTGATTCATACCAAAAGGTGAATGCAATCATCATTAAACAATTTAAAACAATGACTTTAAGAGATAGTTGGCTATCCAAAAAAAGAACCACTCTGTTAAATAGTGATCTTGATATCTCAATGTCAAACACTAGGGTTTATGTTAATCAGAACCTCATTCCGACTTCATCATCATCATTGTCAACTATTATCAATCCACTGCTGGACGAAGGTCTCCCCAAGTTTCCTCCACAACGGTCTGTCTTGTGCCAGTCTCCTCCATGTCACTCCCGCATACTTTCGAATTTCATCCACCCATCTTCCATGTGGTCTTCTTCTGGGTCTTTTCCTGTCCCTTGGAATCCAATCTAAAATTTCGGCTGTCCATCGATGGTCTGTTCTTCTGGCAGTATGTCCAGCCCATTGCCATTTCAGGGATTTAACTCTGATCATGATGTCTTCCACTCTTGTCATTTTTCGGATCCACGTGTTCCTCTTCTTCTCTCTCCTGGTTACACCAAGCCTGCACCTCTCCATGCTTCTTTGAGTTGTCTGCAGCCTTTGTATGTCTCTTTTAGTTAAGGTCCACGTCTCTGCACCATACGTAAGCACTGGAAGGATGCATTGATCAAACACTTTTCTTTTAAGACATAATGGCATATTGCTCTTGAAAATTATGCTGTTTCTTTCAAAAGCTCTCCAGGCAAGTTTTGTACGCCGATTAATTTCTTCACCAATGTGACCCTCACTTGATATCTGCTGTCCAAGATAAACGTACGTGTCTGTTATCTTAAGCTTTTCTCCATCAATCGATAAATCTTCATTTCTTGTAAAAGCATTGTACATCACTTTTGTCTTCTGAAAGTTCATTTTTAATCCCACTTCTTTACTCTTGTCAGCAAGTTCCTGGATCATACTCCGTAGCTCTGATGGGGTAGTTGCAAAAATGACTATGTCATCAGCAAAACGAAGGTGGGTTAGATAATCTCCATTAATCTTTATCCCTTTGTTTTCCCAGTTCAGTGATTGAAAGACATTTTCCAGTGTGGCATTAAAGAGCTTCGGAGATATGGTGTCACCTTGTCTCACTCCTTTTTAAATTTTTATGTGTGTTGTATTTTCAAACAGCCGAATCTTTGCACTTGCATTTTCATAGATGTTATTAATAATATTAATGTATGCATCTTCAATACCGCAGGATTTCAGAGCCATTGCAACTGCTGATGGTTTCACCGAATCAAAGGCTTTTTCATAATCGATAAAAGCCATGCACAATGGAAGTTCATATTCCCTCGCTCTTTCAATTAGTTCTCTTAGTACGTGGATATGATCTATTGTGCTGTAGCCACTCCTGAATCCAGCTTGTTCTCTCGGTTGAGCCATGTCCAGTGTCACCTTCAAGCGGTGTGAAAGAACTTTAGTGAAGATTTTATAAACCACTGATAGGAGGCTGATAGGTCTGTAGTTCCTGAGATCCTCAATGCCACCTTTTTTATGTAGCAAGATCATTGTAGCGTTGTTCCAATCCTCAGGAATTTTCCCTTCATTAAGGCATCGAGTGAAAATTTGGGCGAGTACTGTTTCGATTTCTCCACCTGCTTCTTATATGATGTCTACAGTAATTCCATCTTCTCCTGGAGCTTTTCCCCGCTTCATGTTCTTGATTGCACGTGCAAATTCTGCTGGAAGGACTGGAAGAACTCTGGTACTTGTACCTTTCATGATGTCTGGAGTACATGTATCATCCCTTTCATATAATTTGGAGTAGAAATCTTTCACTCTTGTCAAAATTTCGCCTTTATTTCTTGTTACAGAACCATCTTCTTTTCTCAGTGCCATAATCTGTTTTTTCCCCTTACTGAGATGTCCCTTTGCTATCTTTAGGCTTTGGTTGTTTTCAATTGCTTTCCTTACTAGTTCACAGTTGAATTTCCTTACGTCTTCAGTGATACTTTTTCGTACTGTCTTGCATAGCTCTATATATTCCACTTTGGAAGTCACATCTTCTTTAGTTGTCCTCATCACTCTTCTTTTTTGCATCAACATTTTGGTTTTTCCTGATAATTTGTTCACATGCAATATGTTCTTAGACCCAGCTAATGTTGTTGCTGTTTCCATAAGAGCTTTGGTTACTTTTCTGTTAACTTCAGAAATATCCACTTCTTCCGATGTTAGGCCTTCTAAAGCAGAGAATCTGTTCTTCAGTTCCAATTTGAAGGTATATGGTGTTTTTTAAGGTTGGTTATGTCAATACATTTTGTTTGTCTTATGAGCTTGCTACGTTCGAGTTTAGTGTTGAGGTGCATCTTACATCTCACCAATCTATGGTCACTGCCTGTGTTGAACTTGTTTAGCACACTGCAGTCTTCTATGACGAATTTTTTGTTACACATAATAAAATCAATTTCACTTGTCGTCCCATTTGGATGTCTCCATGTCCATTTCCTGTGTGGCTTTTTCTTGAAGAAGGAGTTCAAGATGAAAAACCCTTCTGCCTCTGCAAACTCTACGAGCGTATTTCCACGCTGGTTTCTGTTGCCGTGACCGAATTTACCTACTGAAGTTTCATTCTGTTGCCGTAGCCCTATTTTTGCATTGAAATCTCCCATAATTATCTTCAAGTGCTGCTTACCTTTATTATTTAGATCACGAATTTCCTCATAAAATTCTTCAATTTCTTCTTCAGGATGACTTGTGGTGGGTGCATAAGTTTGAATAATCTGAGCCTGGTATCTTCTCGAGAGTTGGATAACAAGTCGTGCAGCTCTGTCAGAGTAACTTTCAACTTCTACAACTTTATCCTTCAGTTTCTTGTTTATTATAAATCCAACACCACTAGTTCTGCCAGTATCTGTCCCACGATAGTAGAAGAGATGTCCACTTTTCAGTTCAATGAGATCTTCTCCTTTTCTCCTTATAGGGAACTATATTTTGTACTCAAGAAGGCTGTTACCGAAGCGACTTGTCAAGTTTGTCTAAGTATGCAATGGAAATGTTTTTATTAAAAAAAGTAGAACTGACCCAAATAAAAAAAAGTAGAACTGACCCAAATAAAAAAAGTCCTCATGCTGGAAGATTTAATAGAATTTGGATTATATCAAAGGCAAGCTGACTCATTTAGAGACTATTCATGAGGAGACTGTTCTACAGCTCAGTTTAAATGCTGATATTAACTTGATATTGACACCTTTGATATTAACTTTCAAACTGCTCACTTGAATTATTGATATTAACTACATCCCATATCTAAATCGGGTATATCTAGATGATTTGTTCTAGTTCAGATTGTTCATGTTGGCTTTACCATGACTTGTGTGTTAGTGAATTACTAATTTATTTAACTTTGTATTCATTAGTACTATAAAGCATGCTGTATACATTACACCAGGCAATTTGGAATCTACCCTTGTTTGGTACACTACACAATTGAAAGGAACTACTATATGTTAAAACAAAATGAGTTACTATAGTTTGGGTTATTAAGACTGTTTGTTGTGTTAGTGTACTAATAGATAATTTCATATTGGTTCATTCCTGGTTCTTTCATGTTTGCTCTACCGCATTGGGCTTTTTGAGATTATTATGATTTGGTACACCATTTAATTAAATGATGCATTTACTTACTAAAATCAAGGGAGTTTATACAGATATAACTTTTTTAATATTTCCTTGATCTCACTAATTTAGGGGAATTTCACTTCCCAAGGTGCTATCATTTATTAGGGATCAAGAGGAAGTATACAGCAGATAGAATTCAGTGTTAAGAAGTGCAGGAGGTTGCTTTAAGCTCCACTGGTTTTTAGAGGATGTGATTGAGAGGGGATTAGGCAGTTTACTTGAGAGAACTATTCAAATATTGGGAGGGGAATAGATTGATAACTTGACAGAACTTCTAAAATATGAATAATAATTATTATACATCTCAACAATTAAATAATATTATATCCAATAGTAGTACTAAGTCACTAAAATTAATGCATGTGAATGCTAGATGACTTGTGAATAAAATTACAGGTCTAGAAGCACTCATACAACTAACAAAACTGTAAACAGATGTCATATATGTTACGGAGACCTGGTTCTCTGAGGGGATTTCAGTCTGGTTTTAACTAAATGCCACACCTTTTTCAAAGCAGAACTCAAACTCGGGGCGGGGGGGGGGGTTGTATTATATGTGAAAATAAATAATGTAATTTTCACCAAATTAGAAGAATTAACATTTCTTAATGCCAACATTGAAATCTTGACAATAGAAAATTAACACTATACGTATAATCTCGCTTTGTTACAGACCTCCTTCTTTGATCCCTAATTGCTTTTTTTGAATTATACAAACTTAAATGGAAAAAAAGAGATTTCTGTTAGGTGTTTTAAGCATTGGTATTTCGCAAAGTACTACGCACTCTAAGGCATTAATAAATACAACAGAGGCAGCAGGATTTCATATTATTATTACTGGGACCACGAGAATTTCATCACAAACTGCTACAACTTTAAACCTTTCAATTGCAAATGCGGTCCCGAATCGACTTTATCTGGTATTGTCGACTATGGTATTAGTGACCACCTCCCAATTTTCACAATATAAACACACTTTATAACAACACAAAATCCATTAACAAATACTACTACTAGAATAATTAATTCTAATAATATTACATACTTTGCAAAGCTTATTCGGGAATTAAATTGGGATAATGTCTCACAAACTACTAATTTAACATGTGCATATTCAAACTTTGTTACAAGTTTTAAAAATGTATATAACCGGGCATTCCCAGTTAAAGTTAAAAAAAAAATTAAGAGGAATCATGTATAAAATTAAGAGGAAACAATGCCTGGTAAACCATGGCTTACCAGGCACTATTTAAACCAAATTAAGAAAAAAATATTCTCTAAATTCTTAAATTCTAGACTACAAACAGATTTTCTGGTTTTTAAACAGTTCAGGAATAACTTAACCTTAAGATTACGAAACTAAGGAGAAACTACTACATGAAAATATTCTCCCAAAATAATCCGAGATTAACACAGAGACATCTAAATCTCCTTATTGGTCGTACATTTAACACACAAATCCCTCCATATTTATTTGTTAAAAATAAACAAATAATAAGGAAATTGGATACAGTCAACGAATTCAATGATAATTTTATATCTAGTGCACAGTTAATTATTAATCAATTACCACAACATTATACAAATTATTTACCCAAATATTCTACTACCAATAGACAAAATACATTTCACTTATCGATCACCAGACAAGAATTATTATATATCACCAGACAAGAATTATTAAATCAAATAAATAACATTAATATTAATTCAGGCCTAGGCCACGATGTTATTTTACCGAAAATTTTAATATCTGCAAAATTCTCTTTTATAGACCCTTTAATACATCTTTATAATGACATATTAAATACCAGTATCTTCCCTGAAGCTTTGAAGATTGCAAAGGTTATTCCAGAATTTAAAGCTGGTAAACTAACTGATATTAATAACTACCGGCCGCCGCCCCGGTGGCGCAGTGGTCTAAGGCGCTGGCCTCTGATCATTCGTCCGTAAGGGTCCGGGTTCGAATCCCGGTCAGGTATGGATGTTGTGTTTGTCTTACGGTACTGTCTCTCTCCCCTCCCTGGAACCAGTGACCCTAAATTAGGGACGGGCGACTGCTTATAGCCCATTGAGTTGCTCACGGTGGTCGTTAAACCTCCAATCAAAAAAAAAAAAAAAAAAAAAAACTACCGGCCCGTTGTCAACCAATCAATATTTGCAAAAATTATTGAAAAACTGCTCCGTGACAGATTGGGCTCTTTTATCTCTAAATATAATATTTTAAATTATAACCAATTTCCGTTGAGTATTTGGTTTTACATCCAATTACTCAACGGAAATTGCCATACTTCATTTGACAAATAAAATTCAAACACATTTGACGGGGAATAACTATACTTTGACATTATTCATTGGTATATCTAAAGCTTTACACACGATAAATCACGTAACTTTGCTTAACACATTATATAAAATTGGGATAAGGCGGACAGCAGTTGATCTTTTTAAACGCTATCTTACTGGCCGGCAACAATATACACAACTTAATAACGTCGATTCAATCTTCAGAAGGATAAAGGCTGGGGTCCCACAGAGCTCGACCTTTGGTCCATTGTTTTCCAATATCTATATTAATGACATATTTAATTTATTACAAAATGCAGATTTAATACTATATGCAGATGATGCTACTATTTTAATACATGAAAATGATTTAAACACCATTATTGATCAACTTGAAAGAGATTTTGCGACAATTACAAATTGGCTTTCCTCGAATCAACTAGCCATTAATCCTAACAAATCGAAACTTATGATTTTTTCTACAAAATGGATATCAAACCTACATTTCAGGGAGTTGTTTCAAATGGAAAATATTTTGAAATTTTTAAGCATCATAAATATTTAGGTACTATAATACAAAGTGATTTAAAGTGTAATACACATACTGTATACATACTTTATCTAATAAATTCTCAAGGAATGCAGGGATTATCAGTAGTAATTTGAAATATTAAACCCCTAAAATAATTTTGCTGTTATAATCATCTTTAATAGAAAAATATTTGCTTTCTGCCTACTAACATGGGGTAAAGTTCTTGACCTCAGCCCAGAAAGAAACTGTGTTCTCAAAATTATGGCAAGTAACAATTGTTAAATTTCGCCACTGACCCTCAATTTTGTGTATATCACATGGCGAAATTTGAAAATGTTCTAGCACCGGAACTAGGGAAGGTTTCACAACTTTCAAAGTCCAGACACTGAAAACAGTGATATATTTTCCAAAATTCTTGCATTTTCTGGTATTCTTTAACGTATCTGTCCGACTAGTGAAAGAATGTAGTCTCTGCATCTCTGTCGAATCTGTTTTTCTTCGCAACTGAAAAACTTACTCTCTCTCAAATGTGTCTCAAACCCAGATATGCATGCTTATTAACATGGCCGTTTAAACTTTGTTGAAGTGGGTCCACTTTGACACTTGGCAAAATGATCATTTTTACAAGCGATTTCTGAAGAACTGTTAAACTACTAAGCAATTTTGTTGGGGCACTTGCATTTGATTCAAAAGCTTTGTTAACTCTTTGTATATCCGATAAAGTTGGGCTTACAAAGTAGATATATATATCTTGTTTTTTTTTGGAGGTTTAACAACCACCGTGAACAACTCAATGGGCTATAAACAGTTGCCCGTCCCTAATTTAGGGTTACAGGTTCAAGGGAAGGAGAGAGCCAGTGCCGTACGACAAACACAACATCCATGCTTCAGCCGAAATATGAACCCGGACCCCTTTCGGACGAATGGTCTGAAGCCATCGCTTAGACCACTGCGCCACCGGGACGGCCAAGTAAAAATATGCCAAGTTTTGTTTATGTTGAAACATTTCAAACAGCAGTTCAACTGTGTAACATTTCTCACTTGACCGCACCATTTCAAAATGCAATTTCGATTCACTCCACTGCGAAAGAATTCTATCTACTGCAACAGAGATAGATAGCTACCTTGTTTTACAAGCATTTACAATTTTAAAAGGTTTACATCGTCTATCATTCAGCAGCCGGTATTGCTATATGCTTCTTGCCGTGTTAATGATTTCGAAAACAACCCATACGTTTTGCTAATGAGGAACTCCAAATTACGTGGTAAAGAAACTTTGACTGCTGCAGAAACTGCAAGTTCAAGGGAGTGCCATGCACAAGGGATCAATATAAAGGAAGGAACCACTTGTCTGAAGTGAACGTATACACCGTTGTTTACACCCACAACACTAGCATTGTCGGTTCCAATGCCCATCAATATTTTAATTTGTAATCTGTTCTGTGCGAAGCAATTCTTTATGGCTGAAACCATAGTAGCGGCATTGCAGGACTCCATTGGCACTAATTCCAAGAATGTGGACACGACTCTGGAATGTTTCGCGCTATAATAAATTATAGCAATACCTAATATTTTTGTGACGCTTATATCATTTAAATCATTTAGCAGAAGACTGTACTTTCCATCACCAATATCTTCTACCAATTTCATCTTAAAATGGGCATACAGCACATTCAAAATTAGTGCACTACATTTGGTTCTATGCATACGCAAAGACCGCGCTGCCTGGCTTTCCGCAAAATTACTTGTGCAAACTTCAGACAAATGATCTATTGGCATGATTGCTGAATGCGCAGCAATACGTAAGGCAAGTTGTGCTTCTGCGTCAGCTTTACAAGGTTAACATTTTCTTTAGGCTTTAAATCCAATGTTTTCTGCTTGGATGAAGAAACCTGATCACGTAAATTGGCATGCTTTTTCGATTTTGCAATAGCTTGCAAATCATAAAATGTGGCTTTCAGTTCACATTTACACTACTTACAAATAGCTTTAGTGCAGTCTCCATGCTTCGGAATACCAATTGCCTGTATTCAGGCATACTCACCCATTCTTCCCGGACCTTCAGTGCGTACCATTTAGGGGTCATCATAACAAATAAATTGCACATATTGTCGACAGTATATTCTGGTCTAAACATACACTGAAAAGAACAAAGTGACAACTGACTTCTATCTCGTTGGTTACAACACTTTGTGTTACAAACTGATAAATTATAATGTCCCTCTTTAAAATCCGATGTCACTCTTGCTTTTACTTTAAAAGTTAGGAAACGGTAAAGTAAGGCAAAAATGGCTAGATGTGGCTAACTTGCGGATTCCATAGGCTAAATTAATGGCTAAACACTATTTTCGTATGGCTAAACGTAGTTAACAATGGATACATCTAGCCACAAAATGGATAAATTGACAGCACTGGCCCAACCAGACAACTTCCACGCAGCCACTGCTTTCAACGCTACTAAGCCTGTTTGGCACGGTAATCAAACATCACCGCTATCGTTCTAAAGTAACACTCAATCACGTTTTAGTGAATAAAAATGACATCTACAACTAATACACGTACTGCCCACTCAAAGAGCAAGAAGCTAGTTCAAGATTTCAGCTTGAAAATGTTAGGCGAAAATTTGAATCTGCCACACACCACCATCTCCTACCTTAGGTTTAGTTCCTGAACCCACAACGCGCTGCGCCTTTTGGCAGGAGAAAATAGAAGTGCACAGAGAAGCGGGAACGAAATGCCATTATAGAATAGTAAGAAAGAACAGTGCGGAAAAATTAGAATGCAAGAAGAATACGGTTTCCCTTTAAGTAATGAAGATGTAAGCTATCCTACATACTTACCTGCAGCAACATCACACTCAAAGCGAAGTGCCATCCTCCAGCGACCAACTGCAACAAAAATAGAAAGGGAGGAAGGAACCTGTAAGAAAAATAGTGCACACAAGAAAAGATTCGCAGAGGAACGTCCAGTTATTAACACAATTCACAATCGTCATTGCTTAATGACAGGCACCTGGTAAAACCAATCTTGCCTTTTGCTCTGTCTTCAAACTGGAGTCAGCTATTTGTCTCTATTCTTAAGGGCCAATCATAGAAAAGATTTTTCCTTATTGGTTGAGCATTTGTTACTTTTCCGCTGCAATTTTGACTTTTGCTGAAACTGTTGTTAAAATGTTAGTTTTCCACAATAAGAAATACTATCAAGAAGTGCATTAATATGGCACAAAAAAATACATTGTTTTATGTATAATGATAAAATTACATCAAAAGGCAGTTAGTTCCAGTTGTTATCTCTCCTGCAATTCAGTTCGAGTTGTCTTTTGCTTTTAACTCTGGCTTTCATAAATTAAATTGAAATAACCGCAAAGGCAGTTACTCCCAGTTACTATTTTTACTGCGTTAATAACTATGAATTGGGTTCTTTTCTGGAACCTTGCTCAAAATAGTTTTGGGCCTTTTTTATTTGTCGGTATCAATGACAGTGTAATTAAGGGCCTCTCTATCAAGTGGATTGGGGTGATCCTTCGCTTTATCATAGTAACTCTTTGCTAAGTCATACATCGTGTAATGAATAGAATTAGTATTTAGCATGCTTCTGATAGCATTATTTGAGGATACCATCATTCTTAGGGTTTTATTTAAATGAGGTGACATTGTGTTTTAGCTGCTTATTGCAGTTACCCCATATTGGACAGCCATAAATAATTATAGGACTGAAACAGGCTTTCCAGAGCAAAGTTTAATTTTTATTACTAAACTTTTTATTTTTAATTAAAGGTTGGAGACATCCTCTGAGTTTTAACGCTTTCGATAGGTTTTTTTTTATGTGCTTGTTCCAGTGTAGGTTGTGATCCATAGTAAGACATAAATATTTAACATCTTTTAAACATGCTATTTTTTTACCATATAGCTCAATTTCAAAGTCAGGGTTATAGTTTAGCGTTTCATAAGAGAACATTGTTGCTTGCGTTTTATAAGTGTCGATTTTTATTTTCCAATCGAGAAAGCATTTTTCTAATTTTCTCACATAGTTCGGCAGCATAAAAACAGCCTGATTTTTATTTTTTGACAAACAGGAAAGTGCCGTGTCATCAGCATATAGTGCTGTAGTCAGATTTCTGTTTTTAAAGTTGGGAAAGTCTGATGTAAATATATTATACACTGCTGGCCATCCAAAATGCAACACCACGAAGGAAGGGTCCGATCGGTTTGAAATTCGCAGCATGCGTCGCCCGCTAGAGGACATGCAAACGATTAGCATTGCAAGGCATATGCAAATCATGTGCGCTCTGCACGCCACCGAGAAGCACTATAAGAAGGGTGCACAAAAGGCGGGGTGTAAGTAGTGGAAGTGTGTTATGCTGTCGGACCTGTGCGTGGGAAGCTTCCTGATGCCTCGTCGTAGAATCCGGCAGTCATTCCAGCACGTTTCGGAGTTCGACAGAGGAGGAATAGTGGCTTATCGCGACAGCTATTTATCGTACCGAGACATTGGCGCCCGTGTGGGAGGACACTCAGCCACAGTGAGGCGAGTATGGATTCGGTGGGTGCAGGAGAGACGGACCGACCGACGTGACCGATTGCCGCTGACGCGGCACACCACCGGACTAGAGGACCGGCATGTTGTGCGGCGGCCATTGACGGCTCGACCCGCTACATCACGAACGTTAGTGCAGGGATTAGGGTGTGTTGCGCAACAACATGTGTCAGCACGTACCGTTCTATGTCGTCTGCAGGAGCTGGTACTTTTCGCACGGCGCCCATTGCTCCGATTACCATTGACGTTACACCACCGGCGAGTGTGGCGCAAATGGGCCGTTGAACGCCGCACCTGTACTAGGAAATGGCACGACATTGTCTTCTCCGACGAATCCCGCTTCTGCCTGCAACACCATTATAGTCGGATACGCGTGTAGCGGCACCGCGACGAGAGACTGTATGACGCCTGCACTATGCATCGCCATACCGGTCCGTCGCCTGACGTTATGGTTTGGGGCGCAATTGGATATGACACCCGAACCAGTCTGGTACGCATCGCCGGTGCACTCAACAGCCACCGCTACATCTCTGACGCTTTGGAGCCTGTAGTCCTCCCTTACCTGCAGGACCTGCCAGCCACCACGCTTCAACAGGACAATGCGCGCCCGCACGTGGCACGCATCGTGCAACAATTCTTCACGGCCCACTAGGTGTCACTGCCGCCTTGGCCCACCTGTTCTCCGATATGTCGCCCATCGGACACGTCTGGTTGCTGATCGGCTAACGAGTGGCCCGGCAAGCACCACCCGCGGCTACGCCTGATGAACTGTGGCAGCGTGTGGAAGCAGACTGGAACGACATACCCCAAGCCCACATCCAAAGCCTCTTTCGTTCGATGCCGCGGCGTGCAGCGTCCGTAATTGCCAGCCATGGGGGCCACACGAACTAATGATGTCTGCGTGTTCCGCAAGTCACGGGCCTGTAAGCTCAATCGTTTCATCTTTGTATCTGTTCTTATGTGTCCAATAAATCTGGCTTTGCTATCTCGTGTCCTTCTTGGTGTTGTATTTTGGGTGGCCAGCAGTAATATAATTTAGGAGGGAGAACACTGCCATGTGGAACACCAGCTTCATTTTTTTTTTTTGTGTGGTGGATTTTTTCCTTTGATTTTAACACAGAATGTTCTGTTTTCAAGATATGACTTAATCATATTTATTATCCAAGGGGGAAATCATGTGCTATAATTTTGTAAATACACTGCTGGCCACCCAAAATGCAACACCAAGAAGGACGCGAGACAGCAAAGCCAGATTTACTGGACACATAACAACAGATACAAAGATGAAGCGATTGAGCTTACAGGCCCGTGCGACTTGCGGAACACGCAGACATCAATAGTTCGTTTGGCCACCATGGATGGCAATAACGGCAGCTACACGCCACGGCATCGAACAAAAGATGCTTTGGATGTGGGCTTGGAGTATGTCGGTCCAGGCCGCTTCCACACCTTGCCACAGTTCATCAGGCGTAGCCGCGGGTGGTGCTTTCCGGGCCACTCGGTTGCCGATCAGTGACCAGATGTGTTCGATGGGCAATATATCGGGAGAACAGGCGGGCCACGGCAGCAGTGACACCTGGTGGGCCGTGAAGAATTGTTGCACGATACGTGCCACGTGCGGGCGCGCATTGTCCTGTTGAAAAGTGGCCGCTGGCAGGTCCTGCAGGTAAGGGAGGGATACAGGCTCCAAAATGTCGGAGATGTATCAGTGGCTGTTGAGTGTACCGGCGATGCGTACCAGAGGTGTACGGGTGTCATATCCAATTGCGCCCTAAGCCATAACGCCAGGCGACGGATCGGTATGGCGATGCATAATGCAGGCGTCATACAGTCTCTCGCCGCGGTGCCACCACATGCAGATCCGACCATCGTGGTGTTTCAGGCAGAAGCGGGATTCGTCGGAGGAGACAATGTCGTGCCACTCCGTAGCCAAGGTGCAGCGTTCAACGGCGTACTGCCGCCGCACTCGCCGGTGGTGTAACGTCAATGGTAATCGGAGCAATGGGCGCCATGCGACAATTCCCAGCTCCTGCAGACGACGTCCAACGGTACGTGCTGAAATAGGTTGTTGCGCAACACACCCTATTTTTTGCGCTAATGTTCGACACGACGTGTGGAATTTTACATCGCCCTCCATGGTGGCCATATCCCGTATTGACATCTTACGCCGGAACGCCTGCGGACGGTAATTGCAATTTTTTCACGTTTACGTATTCTGCACAAAATGGCCTGTTTGTCCCTTGAACACGTTCCAAAGCCTTCTGGATTTCAGAGCACAATAAATTGTCTTTCTTGTAATGTCCTGGCATTCTGACCTTATTTTATTTCACTTGGCATCCAACCACACTTACTTTTTTATGCGCTATATAGCCGTTTATGATCCGTCCTTAGCAATTGTCCAGCAGTGTACATCCAAAAATATAGTAGCTGTGTTCTCTTTTCTTATTATCCCTTCAGCTCATCTTTCAGTTACTCTAGAGAGCTGGTGTACGGTGGAGTGCTTATCTCGAAAACCTCCTGGAATTTCAAGATGTGTTTGGGTATTCTTCCCAGAATATTTGCATTCTTATAAGAATTATTTTTTCAAAACTTTTCCCCATAGTTGGGAGCAACGATATAGGTCTGTGATTTTCCTGATTAGTATGGTTTTTGCCAGGCGTGGGAAATAATATTACCTCAGCAGACTTCCAAACATCAGGTAAGTATTTTATCTCTATTGCTTTATTTTAAATATTTGTAAGGGTTTGCACATACTCCGTCGTGATTTTTTTCATATTTTTTTAATTAATTCCATCTTTACCAGGTGCCTTTTGGTTCTAAGTTTGCTTATATGAAGCCCAACATCTTAATTTAAGTCTGCGAAATGTATCATAGAGATACTTACAGTTTTTCAAACTCAATACTGGCTTCAAATGAGAATCTGTAACTAGGATTTGTCCCTGCATGTCTGCAACAAAATGGGCCTTTTGTGAAGGCAAAATAAATAAATAATAATAATAATAATAAAGGGAAAATTAAAGAGCGGAAACAGCATGCCCTGGTTTGAAAGAATAAACGAAAACTATGGGAAATATAGAGTTGCAGGAACACACGGTCTCCGTTAACAAAGATGTTATACGCTCTCCTAACTTACAAGTAATAACATTTTCACCGTTGCATCTCTGCAACTTTGGAAATCAGTATTCTCTAAATAAGGAGAAAACAAAAAAGGAACCTTAACGATGGAACTTGAACAGAAGTGGGAAGTAGAATAGATCGCAAATAACTACGTAGTAGACAAAAAATACCGCAACCAGCCTTCAAGAGAGCAGTTTATTTATTTATTTGCATACTTATTTATTTATTTATTCACCAGCAGAGAGTGAAATTCAAGTCTATAACTACAACACGATGGAGATTGGGGGCGGGTATGAAATAAACATTAAAGTCAAGTATGTTGTAGAGTAAGTGTTGAGCTTCCCCCGGCTCCGTATTTATATCACGAAAAGGATATACGTCCAAATATTATTACTAATATGTGGTGTTAGATTTCTTGTTGCACATTGATTTGCAGATTGAATTAATAGCATCATTCGAAGGGCTGAATTAAACTTCAAAACTACGGTTGTATCGAGGTACTTCATATGTGCGAAATATTCAGTCTTTGGAGTCCTTTTGCCGATTCAATCTAAGAAACAGGTACTCTATGCTAGTGTAATAACTATTCTTTACCTTGGATTGTGGTACGTGAGATAATTTTTGTCTACATGTTCATATCTATTTAATTTATTGTGACTGAACCTGAAGAAATAGTAGAATATCAAATCCTAAATAAGGCGCCAGTGTGCTGTCCTCTGGTGTGACATCCACAAGCTAATATAATTGGCTGATATATATATATATATATATATATATATATATATTTCTCTTCTCGGATGTGACATTATGACCACAAGAACTAAGCAAAATGTAACCATCCAATTAACATGGAACTAATTTTGAAATAATTACAAGATATAATGAAAAAATTGACTCCACAAGCCTAAAAGTTAGAAAGATCTAAGAAAGGCCTTGGATGATATAAATAAAAAATTGGAACCTTTTTTGGAATTGAAGAGTGAACTGACGGAATGTAAGGCATCTATAGAACATATGTCGACAAACTATGATTTAATTTTAGAACAACTGGAGTCATTTAGGAAAGAAAATGAAAAGTTAAGGATTACACAAGATAATCTCTTGCAGCAGATGGAGTTCAAACAACTTGAATTAATTAATTACAATGTGACTTTAATGAATCGGCGCAATATTTACGTAAAAAAATCTTGAATTTCATGGTATTGATCTGACTTATATACAAGATGAAAAAGAACATAAGAATTATATGAGTACATTGGCTGAAGTGTTACCGCGGAATTTTCTATATCCCCGTAACATTTAAATTTCATCCGTATAATTTTGATCATTTAGTATTTTTTTTTCATTTTTACTCTAAGGCGGTAGGAAATAAATATTTAAATTGCCAAAATAGAATATCAATGATAAAAATTACTTTCCGGTGAAGCTGAGCCAGGTTACCCGAAAGTTTAGGTTGATAATTAGGTCTGTCCTAATTGCACTCAAGCCAAACGAAAAGGGGAAAATTATATTTTTTTCTCACGGAAACCTGATGAAAATCCCAGATGGGAAGGAAGAGAAAGAAATACATTCCCAGTTCTTTTTCTCACGAAACTCAAAGAAACGAAGAGAATAGCAGGAGCGCAATAAATCCTCTTGGGGGCGTCACCCCTTTTCTCCAGCTACTATTGCTAGCGTCTCTGCATTGTCCAAAGTAGCGACAAAATTTGAGATAAGTCACGTCGCCGGAAATACCTACGTGAGAATCTTCGCTTCTAAGTAGCTAGGCGAGGTCAATTAACCAAAAAGGTGCGAAGACAAGTTGACAGCTGAAAGAAGACATAATTTTTGGGAAAGTGACCCGAACTGAACGGATAGCCAGCGAATCGCATAGCAGGGCTATCTGTGAGGGCCAATGACATAACCCGACGCGATTCGGACGGCCGGGCCGTCACGCCCCAAGATGGACACCGGACACGGGAAAAAAGAAAAAAACGGAATGAAGACTGAGAGGAGAGTCGACTACAGAGAGATTCAAAAATAACTTAACAGAGGGAACACTAGAGAATTGCAGTCTGAGCTGAAGAGAGGTCTCAGCGGTTTCGGAGGAGAGATGTTTCCAAGATAGAGAAATGAAGTAACAAATATTTTAGAGCATAGTCGATGTAGGTTCACCGCCAACCAAGAAGAGAACGGACTCTACGACCAGCCGGCAACCCAGATTTGCGATCGGATCTTCTCAAGGAAAAGAGGGTATGATGACATTTGTCTTACGCATTTCTGATTCATGCCTCATAGCTTTGCATGTGCTATGCAGGACCAGTTACCCGAAAGTCTCTCACAAAGTGCATTAACAATGTTTTTCCTCTGGCGTACCGCGCCGAGTTTAAACCAGTAACTAAAGTTTAAAGTCAGTTATGTAATATTAAGTGCATTATATCCGTTCGAAATTAAAACTAAATTGTTTAGCTAAAGCAAGCAACCTCACCGGTACATTGTACCTAGCTTTAAGACCATATTTTAAAAAGAAATAAACAGTTAAATTTTTTATTTACGTGTCACTCAGATCATTTCTACAAATCTCATTAGAGTTAAATTTGTGATAGAGTTAAATTTGTGATTTCATTATTTTTATTCATGCGACTTTTTATTTTAACTTCTTTGCGGCATATGAATGGGCATGGAAACCCAATGCTGATTCATATGAAACACAACGCGATGAATTTGTCGACCCTGAGCTTGGAGACCCTTAGTTAGGGAATCCAAATTCATTGTTGACACCACTAGGCGAAATTTAGAAAGTGAATTGATTAGTATGGAATTTTGACCTTTTTAACTTTTACCCACTACGGCGAATAAGACGTAGTAGTGGTTCGCTGATACCCGACAGGGAGCGGTAATAGAAGCATTTGATGTACTCGATTTTAATTTACAGAATATTGACATTATACATCCCTTAAAATCAGATTCTTTCAAAAAAACCTAATGCTAATGTGCTTGTTCAATTTTAGTCCAGAACTTCAAGAGATAACTGGCTTGATAGGAAAAGATCCATTATATACAAATGTGATTTTAATAGTATTTTGCCCCAAACTCGTGTATTCATAAATGAAAATCTTATTCTTCCATATAAGGAATTATTCTGGCATGCTAGATGACTGTTACACCAAGGATGAGTGGGATCCGTTTGGGTTAATAATGGACATATCTATGTCAGGAAAAATGACTCATCACCAAGAAAAAAGATAATTTTTATGCATGATCTGATTGAGTTTGGTTTACCATCTATTTCCACAGATTCTACTGGTGTATGACTTTGATATGCGAACTGACAAATGTAAATTGTATATGGTTTGTTATTATTATTCAACTCTATTTTATTTTATTCCCTTCATCTTTTGATTTGCTGCATTGGACTATTGCACAGAATTGCTGATCACAAGGGGGAGGTATGTACCTTGTACTGTGTGTAGAGATAATCAACTTATATAATATTTAAGTAATTTCTGCAGGTCATTGGAGATGTTTGATGACCTATTTTCACCTAGCCATTACTTGTGCATATTTGCTGGAATTTTGATGTGAGAACAAAGAAATCTTACTTATACTTGTTTGGATGCTATTGGTTTATAGTATCATTTCCTTATCATTTCTTGGTTTATTATATTAGACCATCATACTTAATTATTTTTTTATTGGAAGAAAAGAAGACATTATAAAGTGTATAGAGGTTATTCACTTGAACCTAACTTTTATCTTATATTGGCATGTTATTGAAGTTGATTGATGGCGGATTTCATCATGGTCATTAGCTCTGTTTAATTACTGTAATTTGGGCATGGGAACACATTTCAGAATTTCAGTATGGGAATTGGAAATTTGAACTGAATTTGACTGGTCATTATTGTTCTATATTTTTGGATTCCCTCCTTTTCTTAGTTTATTATATTTGACTGCTCTATAGGGCTGGTGAATATTGGGAGGTATCAGGGAATGTGTACTGTGTAGAGGTTATTGATACATATAGTTTTGTCGGTCATTGGAGTTCCTAATGCCATATTCCTTCTCTGTTATGAGAGCATACCTATTGTAATTTTGGTATGGGAACTGAGAAATTTGAATTGTATTTGGTTTGTTATTATTATCATATACTATTATATTCCGTTCATTAATTTACAGAATTGTTGATCACTAGGAAGAGATATGGAATTTGTATTACGTATAGGGACTATTCATATAAATACAATCTTTATTTCATTCCTCGATGTCATAAGAGTTGCTCAATGACATTCTTCTATCCAGTCACTAAATATGTTTAGCTACTAGAACTATGGCATGGTAACTGATAAAAATGAATTGTACATGGTCTTTTATTATTACTACCCTATTTTACTATATTCCCTTCATTGCTTGGTTTACTATTTGATTATACTACAGAATTGTTAATTATTGAGGGAAATATAGAATTTGTACTATGTAATAAGGTTATTAATATGTATACAATTTTTTATTGAGTTCTTGTATATCACTGATTACAACTATTGGAACATGGTACTTGAAAGATGTTATGCAGCAATAAATAACTGTTAGATTACTTTTTATTCTATTTTACTGTTCTTTTTTTGTTCTTTTTTCTTTTTTTCTCTTTTTCTTTTTTTTTTCATTTTTTATTTTTGACAAAATAATATATAAATATACTGAGATAAGGTCAATTATTTATTAATTGGTGCAGGGGTGGCCACCATATTGTGGGATTCTCAAGTAGTGCTTAGGGGAGGTGACTTAATCTTACAAAACTGTTTGGGGTACATTGATATATGACTAATATTTATTATTCAGTACAGCACTTTAATGATACAATATCTAAAAACCTAAAAATTATTTAAATATTATTCATCTTAATGCCAGATTATTAGTCAATGAGATATCTGATCTAGAGACATTGGTTAAACTACTTAATTATCAAATAGATATAATTTGCATTTCGGAACCATGGTTTCCCTCTGAAGACTATTTTGTAAAAACAAATAATGTGGACTACACCCAAATTGAAGAATTGACATTTGTTAATTCTGATATTGAAATTATTACAATTGAAAATCAATATAATAAAAAAATATCAGCTCGCTATCGACCACCAACAGTGAACCCTTCTTTATTTATTGAAAAAATTACTGATATATTTAATTATATAAATTTTACAAAGAAAAAAGGAATGTTACTAGGAGACTTTAATATTGATTAGTCACAAAACCTTTCATACCCACGAGAATTCGTTTCTGCAGTTGCTACTGCAGGATGTTATAACACTATTCTTTCAGCTACAAGAATAACTCAATATACGGCCTCAATTTTGGATCTATGCATAACAAATATACTTTCGGACTCGATTTTATCGGGTATTCTCAATTTTCATTTCAGTGATCATCTACCAGTTTTCTTAATTTACACATATAGTGATGTACAAGCCTCTAGAACAACAAATACTTTCACTAGAATTATTAATGAGAATAATACGAATTTATTCGTAAAACTAGTGCACGATACGAACTGGGATGAAATAATGCAAATTCGTAATCCTGATGTGGCTTATAATTTATTTGAAATAACTTTGAAGAGATTGTACAATAAGGCTTTTCGATTTAAAAGAACCACGTCTAAATCCAAAGAAGAGCGGAAACCTTGGCTAACAAGGCACTGTCTTAATCAGATAAATAAAATAATAAACTGTTCACAAAATTCTTAAAATCAAGGTCACAAATTGATTATAATATTTTTTAAAAATTTGGAAATAATCTCAATTCCTACATTAGAAAATTAAAAAGAGATTATTATTTTCATATTTTTTCTAAAAATAATCCTAAAGTAACCTGGAAGCACCTAAACATTATGCGGTAGGAATGTACCAAAAACTTCGATTCACCTCACTCGCGGTAACATCGAAATTACTGATCAAACTGAAATTGCTAATCAATTTTATAATCATTTTATTGTATCACCACAACGTATAATACAACACGTTTCTAAGCTAAAAGATCAACAATTACCTGATTACTCCAACTCATGCACTTTAAATTCAATGCATACTCTGGAAATTACTAGAACCGAATTAATCTACCAACAGCAGAATATTAACATAAATACAGGACCAGGTCCAGATGATATTCTTCCCAAAACTTTAAAAACTATAGCTTTTTACATTGTTACTCCCCTTTTATATATTTTTAATTCCATTCTAGCTACAGGTATTTTCCCAAATTCGTTAAAAATTGCAAAAATTACCCCTGTCTTTAAAAAGGGTTCTTTGGCAGATATTAATAATTATCGACCAATAGCTAAATTATCCATATGCGCTAAAAGTTTGAAATATTACTATTTGTTAGATTATTTGCCTATATTGAAAAGTATAAAATTATGTACAAAAATCAATTTGGCTTTTTACCAAATTCCTCAACGGAAATCACCCTTCTACACTGAAAAAATAAAATTCAATCTAATTCTATTAATAATAAATTTACATTGGGACTTTTCTTTGTTTTACCAAAATCATTTGATACTTTAAATCATAACCTATTATTATCAAAATTGTACGCACTTGGTATTCGGGGTACATTACATAATCTATTTATAAATTATCTCACTGGTCGCCAGCAATATACAGAAATTGAACATACCAGATCTAACTTACAATCAGTAATTTCAGGTGTCCCTCAGGGCTCGGTACTTGCTCCATTATTATTCAATATTTATATTAATGACTTATGTACCTGTTTAAACAATTCAGATATCATTTTATATGCAGATGATGCAACCACATTAACACATGGAAATGATGTTGAGACATTGGTGCGACAACTACAAGTCCATTTTACATCTATCACTAATTGGTTAAGTAAAAATGATCTGGCTATTAATATTAACAAAACAAAAGTAATGACTTTTTTAAGTACGTCACCCCCCACCTCCTTAATTCAGAATATTAATTTACTTGGATCATCTATAGAAGTGGTTCAAAGTCATAACTATCTTGGTATCATTATTCAGCACGATTTGAAATCGAATTCACATGTTGACTACGTTTCTAATAACATCTCAAGAAATATAGGGGTTATTACTAGTGCAGTGGCCAATTTAACCCCAAAATTAATGATTTTATTATACTACACTTTAATTCAATCTCATCTAATCTATTGTATATCTGTTTGGAGATGGACTACTTTATGCAATATGAAAAAACTTCAGTCGTTACAAAATAGATTCATAAGACTATTACAATTTAAACTACAAAATACTCAATTTTCAAATTCAGTCTTTCAGGCTAGACTCAGTCCAAATGATTTTAGTATACTAACTATTCAACAATTGCATATCTATAGTATAGGTAAACTAATGTTTTTGAGAATTAAAAATGGTTATAACCAAGATTTAATTGAAATAAGTACTCACAGTCATGATTATTCCACAAGACAAAAAACAACACTAATCCCCATGTTTCCACTAACAGAACGATTTAGATCATTTATTAAATATATTGGTCCTGCATTATGGAATACATTTCCTACTGATAGTACATCACTTAATAATATAAATACGTTTAAAGAAAAAGTCAGGCATTTCTTACTGACCAAAAAACTCATAATGTACTATTACCTTTATTAATTTATAGTACCACCCTAGTTGTGTTTGATATTATGTGGATTTGACTTGTTTATTTTGTTTTTATGTTCATGAAAATTTTGATGTTGTGGGAGAAGAGGGCACGTCAGCACTACCAGGGCTTTTCCCTCCTCATTCCCTGTTGTTACAAAAATATATTATTTGTGTTACATATTTATGATTATGTAATACCATGTCTGTAACAACTAAAATGCAATAAAATGAAATGAAGTAAGAGCGGAGTACTGTGACAGGTAAGAATAACAGAAAAGTGCTGAAAACCTAATTTTTTTGGATCGTTAAGCAGCGAATTTCCGTGTTTGGTATTTACTTTATTTGAGGCATGGTTAATTCTGTTAACCTGTATATTCCACTATTATTTGAAATTCAACAAAACGTACATAATCTGCACTTGAAATGCAAAATGATCAGGCGAATAGGGTAACTCTTTGCTGCCAACACAAAACGATGTACGATGTCTCTGCTAATATAGGCACCTTGGTGTTTCTCTTCATTTTTTTTCATCGACCTTTAGCGTATATAAGAGTTGTTCTATATAAGAATTGTTTACATAGAAAGTGTTGCACATTGTTGCTTCTATAAATGTTTAGTAACGTTACTCACAATACATGTAACCGAAATACGAAAGCGTCAGACTCGTGACTAGAACTGCTGTATTCTTTGAAAAGTTTTTCTGAAAAATTGCGAGTTTTGTATTTCTGCTGTTTAATTTTTTTTTTTTTTTTTTTTTTTTGCGTTTTCCGAAAAAAAAATAAAAAAATTCCCGCAGTGGAACAGAATTTCCGGAAAAACTTAAACTTTGGGAAGTTACAATTTTAGGTAAAGTACATTTAAAAAACGTAATAAAGAAATGTGTACTGATGGAAATTAATTTAATTTTGAATTTTCGTTCGATGTCGACCTACAGAAATTTTATCCTACTGAATAAAAAATGGGGACACAGCAAAAGATTCACCGTAAACCTCCTTCATTAGCATAGGCATCTTAATAGGCTTTCAGAAACCTTTAAATTAATTATGATGTCCGACCTATTTGTCGCCCACATTAGGGTACTAACACCACTGCGGTACGTATTCCTTTCTGAAGTTCAGATCACATCTATCTTCTTACCATAGGGTAGGATAAGAGACTCCGAATGAAAGCAGCCAATATTTACACTTTAAAAACGCAATCTCCTCTCCTCCAGCCTTAGCCAATACACCCTGATATCCATAAAAATGTTCAACATGCACGATACCGCACGTCAGGCCAGAGAAAATTAAAAACCAAAAATTATCTCACACCATCTGGCAACAGGATGTGAATAAGCAGCGCGAACGATGGAAGGAAACACTTGTTCCACGGAAAAGGGGATTAGCAGAGCTGATTCCAAGAATTGGCACTCCATTACAAACACTGAAGGAAGAAGCAGAAAAACAACCATTCGAAAGTACAAACTGTTATTACAGTGTCCGAAAGCTAAATAAAAATATATTTGTAGGAAAATATTTTTTAATACCACTTGTCGACAAGAGCCGACCAGACGACACCGCAAAAGAGATTTAAAAAAAGCACAAGAGAACTTGACTATATCTGGAAATTTGAAAAAGAAAATATGTCAATAAAATTGAAGATCCACAGAACCAAGGAACTCTAAATAAATTAGGACTGCAAATTAAAAAAAAAACATCTTATTACACCGTTTGCCACATATACCACAAACCAACGATGAAATTAATCAAAACAATGTAATTGGCGAATTATACAATAGAATGGCTTTTTGGAGAGCTCTCCTCAGATGTTGGAACATTATTTCGACAAAGGGAATCGCCATTTTCACTGCGCAGTAGAAATCGCTGTATTCTGATTTGCGCATGACGTAAACAGAAAGCAATGAAAGAACTTGTCCGGCGCAAGAATGTTCCAAGATATTTGCGTTTTCGAATGTCTTTCAATAATCAAAGACATACTTCACATCCATGGTGAATACGAACAGTGTAGATATATATTTTCTAGTTACTGAGTTTTCACAAGTTCTTCAACGGTGATCATTCTTCCATATTTTCTTGGATTGTTGCAGTGAAACTGACTGCGCCTGGATGCCCAGTAGCATGTTGTTTATCATATAGTCAGATGACCAAAGGATTGAAAATTATTTGCCATATTTTCCCACACAGTTTCGAGTTTTTAAAAATTTGTGAACTGAAACACAAACTATAATTGTGAAGAAAAGATTGTAACAATTTGCCCTAAACATTTTTCTGATGTTAATTTTATTCGTGATTCCAAATCATAATTGCTTCGATTGTCTTTTAAAAGATGTTATATAATAAGTAGGAAATGTCCTGACATTCGAGTTGAGTTAACCGAATTTCCTGTAACAAGCATATTTTTTCATTTACGGCTCCTGAACAGGAAGATGAGCTAATGATCAGCTCTAAATATTTCAAAAAACTATGATGAAATCTTGTTTTGTTTTTGTTGTTGTTTTTCACTATCAGCTTAAGTTGTACCTACCATTACATTGCTATCGTGTAATTTCAGGCATCTTGTTTATTCGTATTGTTTCAGTGTCTTTCCTGTTTTCTTTTTTTTTATTTGATTTGGAATTTAACAACCACCGGGAGCAACTCAACGGGCTGTAAACAGTCGCCTGTCCCTAATTTAGAGCCACTGGTTCCAGGGAAGGGAGAGAGTTAGTGCCGTAAGACAAACACAACATCCATGCCTCACTCGGATTCAAACCAGGACCGATCTCGAGCGAATGGTCAGAAGCCATTGCTTAGAGCACTGCGTCACCGTGACGGCTCAGTGTCTTTAATTAAGGTTATTAAAACACCAAACACTTATGCATAACAATTTTATTAAGGACAGTTTTCCGAAAGTAATAATGCTAAAAATGAAGTTTCAAAAACACTTTTTTCACGTATCAGTAGTTATTTATATAGAATAATTTCGCACCAGAGTTTCACATATATTTAGTGCATTTTAAGATTATGTCGAACCATACTCAAAAATGTGGTTTCCACAGCTTCAGTACAGTTAATTTTTGTTCTAAACAGGGTCATTTGGGTTTAATCATTGGGTTAAATTCTAAACAGGGTCAGCTGGGTGCAACTATAATTTCCTCTTAACTACTGAGGCCAGCAGTAAGCTAAAAGCACAGATTTCTTCATTGAAGAGCTGTTCACTTACTTTTGCTTTCAAGATTAATTAATATTTAATTGAAGAAACAAGAAGTAATAGATCTCTGATGAGCATAATAATTTTTGAAATTTGTAATTAATAGGATTTTCAAACTTCTTTCATTGCACTGGTCGTTTATACTTCTTATTTAACGTACGATTCATGCGATAAATGTCTGTCACATGTGCTATCTTGATTCCATTGGGACGTCACCGTCAGCCAATAGTAGCAGGTATCCAAAATGGCTTAAACTTATTATTTAGGAGCCTTGATAGGGCCACCAAGGAACCCACACCATCCTGTTTCAGACAACCACACAAAATTAAAACGCAAAAATTGGCGTATAACGTAGGCAATGATGGCCATCAGCTTGCACCGCCAATACGCTAACTTTGCGAGGCTTGCTAGAACTCATTTGGCACACAGTAATACTCCCGTTAACAGGATCCACAGGCACTGACCCGTGTACGGTTGGTGTGAACTGGGAGTCTAACAGGCTCAAATTCCCCTTAAATGGAGAGACCTAAGCACACCTAAATTTATCATTCTTCCAATGAAAACTGCAACAATGGCAATTATCAAAAACTGTCACACTGAATTTTCATGACATAAAATCATTAGTTTTTCCATTGTATTATCTTCCCGGGCTTCCAAGTTAACTTAAATAATCCATTTTTCAAAACACCACTAAACGGCTTAAAAGAAGTGCAGCACAAATTTACACTTAAAGTTCCTAAAATAAGAACATCCCATAACAGTGCTCTTTATCACACCACGCTAACTGATACACCAGAAATTCAGAATTCTCAGATTATCTCATGCAAAATTGAATGAGAAAATTGTTTCAGTCAATATCAGAAATAGACATTTTCATCAGTCTTGTGCGGCGTAAGCTCTAATTTCTATGTATTTTACCGCTACTTAGAACAGGATATTTCCTTACCGGGAAACGGACTTTGTGCAAGTAACAGAACGTGATATAAATTACAACCCTCCGTTTCATGATACAGAGGCGACTGCGGTAATAAGGGTAGACGTTTATTAGTCGTTACACCGACATTTGTCTAAGCGTAGCAATACACTGAAGTGCCAAAGAAAAGAAACAAATAAACCGGGATACTTCTCTAATACCGCGTTCGTCCTCCTCGCGATCTGGTAACGGCAGTAACGCGATGGGGCTAGGACTCCACGAGCTCTCTGCAGTTCTTTGGAGGCAATGCACACACCATATGCTTCCTGAACAGCGTCCTACCATTCCGTAATATTCACCGGAGGAAGGTTCCTGGCATTGACGGCACATTGAACAGCATCCCTTATGTGCCCGATGGCGTTTAAATCCGACGAAGGAGGAGCAGAAGTCAGAAGGCCAAACTCCGTGGAATGTTCCTCCAGCCATAATGCTGTGACTGTGGAAGTGTGCGGTAGCTCATTGTGGTGCGAAAGAGGTGTTACCCCTGCTGAGTGGTTATGTGACATGAATGGGTGCAAATGAACCCCAAGGAGCCTCCACCAGTCAGAACAGTCTGAAGACGAATGACGGGTCCTAATGCGTGCCAGATGAAAACACCGTACACCATAAAAAAGCCGCCGCCTGCCATGGTTGACTCTTGCAAGCATGCGGAATCTATTACCTCGTAGGGTTGCCGCCACATCCGGAGTCGGTTATCGGCTAGAAACAATTGGTATACCGATTCGACGGACAAGGCTACACGTTTTAAGTCATCTCGCGTCCAATGGCGGTGTTCCAGAGCCCAGGCGAAGCGAAAAGCCTTGTGTCGTTGGGTCAGCAATGACACCCTGGTGGGCCGTTGGCTCCGGAACCCCATAGAACACAGGGAACGTTGCACTTTGATTTGCAGCAATCTTGCACGCCGGGCTGATGTCGCAATGCCTGTCTGACGACGCTGTCCATGATTGTCCAGGGATTTTCTACGCCAACTCCAGTATCGCACTTTGGATGCTTTACCTGAGGTATTGTCCAAACACATCCTTGAAATTGTTGACCGTGTAAATCCAAATTTCGTGGTAATTTCCAGGATGATATGACCTATCTTCCGGGTACCGACTATCATACCTTGTTCGAAATCTTTTAATCCTGATTAGCTGCAATTTGAACTGCAATGTATACTACTTGTGTTAGCAGACTATGCAATTTACTGCATTGCAGTGTCGGCATGTAATGAAAACGGCAGCTTGCTCCCTAGTTTTTTTTATACCAGAGTGTATGCTGTGAATCAATGCCGAGCTGAATCAAGAAGCATCTACTACGGGGACTTGCAACGGAAACGCCGCACCGTTCGCAATATTTTGGGCGGGTCAATGCACATGTACAACCAACCTGTTCGATTTATACTGTAGATCATTTAGCACTCATCGTTTCAGATGAGTACCGTGTGTAATTATTAACCTTAAAAAATCATGAAATTTGAAAGACATCAGAGTGTATGTTATATATAAATACATTTTTCAATCCAAGAAACGGTGAAAAAAAACCTTCTTGGTTTCTATTATTCATTCGTTTTTATGACGAACTTTAAGGAGCGAAGACACACGAAACACAATATATATTTCCCATACTTACTTTTATTACATCAGAACTAATAAATAAAGATTTGTAGTAGATCAGTGCTTTCGAAATATCAGATATTTTTTAGCAGATTTGTAGTTCATGTCAGCTACATAGGATCAGTTAACTATTTCACACTTTATATCTTTTAAAGATATGGTACACTGCTCCAATTCAAGGAAGGAGTAGCACCACCTTTCTTTTTCTCTTCAGAGAATGCAGCTCATACGTTTCAAAAGCAGTGACAACATTACGTTATATCACTTTTTCTCTGGCTGTCTTACACATGAAGGGAAACTGATTGACATTACAAGAGGCAGGCATTCAGAGCTGCCCAAAAGGAAGTCTTAAAATAAGCACACCGAACAAAAAATTTGACCCCTCTGTCAGAACTTACCTCAAAAGGGGTGACGGCCCCTCTGGAATCCCTTTACCTTGATAACAGCATGAATCCGGTGTGGTAGAGAATCTGTGAGTTTGTGAATTGAACATCTATTTGCAACCACTCGTGCGTCGGTTGGTTCCGATGTTCCTCCAGTGTACGTGGGTGTCCATTCCGGCGTTTCACCTTCAGTTCCAAATGATCCCAGGTATTTTCAATAGAATTTAAATATGAGGATTTAGCGGGCTAGTCAAAGTGAGACAGGGCTGCTAATGGTTCGTCGTGCCACTGAGATACAGTTTTAGCCCTGTGCACACGGCAGATGCATCTTGGAAGACAGGAATGGCAATGTGATGCTGCGTCTGGAGATGTAAGATAAAGGGCAATACTTTGCCATTCAGAATGCGGAGGTACGCATGTGTGTTCAAATTCATCTCACTGCAACGAGAGGGCACATTTCGAGATACGAAAAACACCCCCAAAACATCACCGAGCCCCATCCAGCTTAAACACCTTCGACACAATCAGGATTAAAGGCTTCATTGGGCTTGTGCTGCACTCGTCGTCACCTGTCATTAGAGTACAAAGGAAAACGAGACTCATCAGACAAAATTACTCGTTTCCAATTCTCCACAGTCAAATTTTGGTGCCTCTGAGCTCATAGATAACGTGCAACTCTGTGACTTGCTCTTAAAAGAGGGCTCATCCGTGGTACTCAGTTCTCGTCCCAATGTCCTTTCAAAAATTGGCTGGAGTGGACTTTCATTGACTGTTTGGAGCAATTGTTGTCTGGTTTGAAACGGATTTGCAATTACTAGGCGTAAAACAACGCGGCATTCCATGTTGGTGAGAATCGTTTTCCGGCCAGTTACGTCGCCGATTTTCAGTTGCTTGCTAACTGCAATACTGTTTGAACACCAGCTGGATAGTACGCTTCGTCAAACCAAAATATTGGGAGTCAAGGTCTGGAGAACGCATCGTGGGCTAGCCTCCCGATTGTCAGCTCATCAACAGTTCCGTACATTTCATGCGAAGTTTTGTTTTAATTGGAACACTAATATGTAGAATTATGTAAACAATAATAATATTTTTTATCTCAAAGACTAGTCTTGAGACGATTATATATAGATAAAAGATGATACAATGTAGTTTTCACAAATGTTCATTTTTCCAAGCCGACGATGGTTTTGCTGGGTATTGACCTAGCTTCATCAGGACGAATGGCACGTAAATTTTCAAATTGTATATGACATCATAAATAGTGTTTACAGTCACGTGTTTTGGTTAGATGCTTCCACGCGTTTGATAGAAATGGCATGGATGCCATGTCATTAACAAGTTGCGAAGACTTCTGATATATATGGAAAGCTATGGGTGGATGAAATTCGTAAATATGCGGGAGTGACATGGAGGAGACTGGCACAAGACAGACAATTGTGGAGGAAACTTGGGGAGACCTTCGTCCAGCAGTGGATTGATAATGGTTGACAATGATGATGATGATGATATATTTCCATATATATCAGAAGTATATATATACTTCTGATATATATCTGATATATGCACTGGCGGAAAGTGAAAAAAGAACACCAAGAAGGAGACGTCTGATACCAACGAAATTTATACAGCATAATAACGGAATACAAAGGATAACGTGATCAAAACTTAATGGCAAAATACAGCTGTATTTGCTGGTAAACTGAAAAATAACATTTCCATGTAACATGGTTAGTACGAGGTTGAACCACCATGAACTGCGTCACACTGTGCAATTCTGGCATGGAGTCTGTCGCACAGATGTTGGATGTAAGTTTGGGGTATTGAGTTCCAAACATCCTCAACTTGGACGCGTAAATCGGGGATGGTCGTGGCTGGCCGTGGAGACCGGATAAGTCGTTGTCCCATAAAATCCCACACGTGTTCAATGGGGGACAAATCCGGTGAACGTACAGGACATGGAAGTTGTCTCACACCCTAAAGTGCATGTTGCGTTGCACGTGCCGTGTTTGGGTGTGCGTTATCTTGCAGGAAAGCACCACGATGAACCGACTTTACAAATGGCACAACAACGGGCTGAATGATGTTGTTCATGTAGGAGCTGCTGTTTAACGTATCCGGTAAAAACACTAGTTGTGTACAGCAGTGATAGCCGACCGCTCCCCACACCAGGAGACCAGGTGTAGAACCTGTGTATCGCTGGCGGATGCAAGAAGGGTGGAGACGCTCCCCTGTGCGTCTGTGAACACGCATACGGCCATCGGAGGCTCCCAAGCAGAATCTGCTTTCATCGCTGAACACGACAGATCGACATTGCGTTCTCCAGTGCACACGTTGGCGACACTACTGCAGCCGTTCCTGACGGTGGGCTGGAGACAGAGGTACACATGTCAGAGGCTCACGTGCACGAAGTCCTGCATCCAGTTGACGGTTGCAGATTGTTCGCACAGTCACCTCGGGTACAACGGCAGCTCGGATTTGCGTTGCAGTGGATGTTCTGCTTGACAACGCCGCTCTTCTTATGCGTCGATCGGTCCGCTCATCAGTCCGTCTTTGACTCCCGGTTCCACGTCTTCTCGTGTGGGAATGTTCCTCGGACCATCTACGCCATAATCGTACCACCACCGATACTTCCCGTCCAATTCGCTCCGCAATACGACGATACGACCACGCGTCCTCGCGGAGTCCGACTAGATGACCTCTCTCAAAGTCCGATAACTGCTGAAATCGTACACGTCTTCCATGTCCAGGCATTGCAGCTTCTTCAGGGTCTTCGCACGTGCCCGTACGCCGACGACTGATTACATTCACTTCTCCGTATTTCTTAAATACCACCGACGATAATTTGCATATTATGCCGTGCTGTGGCGTAAGTGCTCACCGATGGGTCCCGAAATTAACTTCCCATCTACGTAAACTCTACCCCATTAACATAAATTTTATGATCGTCCGCCAATTCCTTCTTGGTGTTCTTTTTTCAATTTCCGGCAGTGTATATATGGAAATATATATCAGATATATATCTGATATATCTTATATATATTTCCATGTATATCAGATATATTAGGACAGACCCGAAGAGCCTTGCGTTTTCGATTGAAGGAGCACAAGACCTACATTCGGAATTGTGACCTAAAGAAGTCATCGATGGCAAAACACTGTTACGAAAAGGACCACAAATTTCTCTTTGAAGAAGCAAAACTTATTGACAAGCCAGATTCAACCACCAAACTTAATATTTTGGAAGCTTTCCATATATATCAGAAGTCTTCGCAACTTGTTAATGACATGGCATCCACGCCATTTCTATCAAACGCGTGAAAGCATCTAACCAAAACACGTGACTGTAAGCACCATTTATGATGTCATATGCAATTTGAAAATTTACGTGCCATTCGTCCTAATGAAGCTAGATCAATACCCAGCGAAACCATGGTCGGCTTGAAAAAATAAACATTTGTGACAACTACGTTGCATTATCTTAATCTATAAATAATAATATTTGTTTGATAAAAAAGGAATGCTGAATAAAAAGTAAAATATTGATTTCTAATTTCGTTGCCCCATCAGTGTACCTACTTCATGCGCTGATAGTTTCCGCACAGTTCCTGCGAGTTTCAGAGCCCTAATAAGTAGAGTTGTGTGAAGAATAATACCATTCTTTTTGTAGTAACGAAATGTTGATAAATAAATAACAAATTATTTATTTATAGTTTCTTAGCAAAGTTATAATGGTACTACTTGATGATCTAAAAACGATAAGGCTGGCCATATTGCACACTATTTATTCCGAGCGAACTCTCGTATTTCCACAGAACACTCCTTTCAGGTGTTATTTATCACCATTAGACAGTTTTTCCATGGCCGAAAATCGATTTTCTGGATTTTTCTATTAAAGAGACATTTTTTACATTCATGAGAAAACAAGTTAGTAATATCATGCAATGCATTGATTACGATACGATTTCCAACATACCAGAAATCATTACTCAAGTTATGAAGATTATGACTGTGGGATTAATTTTGCTGCTGTGCCCTGACCTTTGACCCCATTTCGATGATATTAAACAGAATTGATTCAGTATACCTGCGGAACAACATACTAAAGTTTTGTCGCAATAAGCTCCTTTTTAGTCAAGTTATGAGGATAATGGCTGTATAAATAAATCTCGCTCCTGTGTCCTGACATTTGACTCCATTTCGATGATATTCAACAGAACCGGTTCAGTGAACCTCCGGAACAACATATTAAACTTTTGTCGCAATCGAAGCATTTTTGTATAAGTTACGACGCATAAGGACAATGAAATAGATCCCACTCCTATGTCCTGATCTTTGACCCCATATGGTCCATTTTCAATAGGCTTCGTCCCAAGGTAGTCCCCTAACACATACTAAAATTTCATCGAAATCGAACCATTTCTACGCAAGTTACGACGCATGAGGTCAATGTAATGGATCCCGCTCCTATGGCCTAACCTTGGACCCCATTTCGTCCATTTTCAACAGGCTTCGTTCCCAGGTAGTCCCCTACCACATACTAAAAGTTTATCGAAATCAAATCATTTTTACGGAAGTTATGACGCATAACGGCAGTGGAATGGATCCCGCTCTTATGCCCTAACCTTTGACCCCATTTCGTTTATTTTAATAGGCGTTGTCCACAGGTAGTCCCCTACCACATACTAAAGTTTCATCGAAATCGAACTATTCTTACGCAAGTTGTGATGCATAAGGGCAATGGAATGGAACCCGCTCCTATGTCCTAAGCTTTGACCCCATTTTGTCCATTTTCAATAGGCTTTGTCCCCAATTATTACCCTACCACATACTAAATTTTCATCGAAATCGAACTATTTTTACGCAAGTTGTGACTCATAAGATCAATGGAATGGATCCCGCTCCTATGTCCTAACCTTTGACTCCATTTCCAATAGGCTTCGTCCGCAGGTGGTTCCCTACTACATAGTGAAATTTCATTAAAATCGAACTATTTTTACGCGAGAGATCGGGCTGACGGACAGGCAGACAGGCAGACAGACGGACAAAGCTGAAACTTATACGCTTCTTCAACCTACGCTTTGAAAGCGTGAAAAACGAACAATTTTAACGTCGGAACAAATGTTTCGGTTTTACACCGATGAGCCATTTCATTGTGACCGCCTACCTAATAAGCTATAGGACCGCGTTTAGCCCGCAAAACAGCGGCCACTAGGCGAGTCATCGATTGGATGAGGTGGCGATAGGTATTCTGCGGTATCTGGTACCATAATGTCAACAGCAGGTCTTCCAGTTCCCGTACATTTCGGGGTGAAGGGGATTTACCACGAACCCGCATTTCCCAGTCAAACCACAAATGTTCGATTGGGTGCATGTCAAGTGAATTTAGAGGCCAGGACATTAACAGAAAGGCACCAGCGTGTTCCTCAAACCAATCCTTGACGATTCTGGCAGTGTTGCATGACGCATTATCCTGTTAGTAATGACCATCACCAGCAAGGAACACAGTTGCCATGAATGGGTGAACTTGGTCCGCAAGGTTGTCCAGATAACTGACAGCTGTCAGAGATTGTGCTGTTGGGATAATGGGGCCTATAGTGTCCCAAAAATATATCGCCCACAGCATAACACCATTTCCGCGTGCCTGTTTCCGCCCAACACTGCATCCAGGTACCATAGCATCCGCTGGTAATCGGCGTATCGGCGCTCGGCCGTCAACGTGATGCCCCAGAAATCTTGATTCGTCAGACCAGGCCACTTTCTTCCAATCATCCATGGCCCAATCTCGATTATCATGGGCCCATTTCATGCGTTTTTGGCGATGACGTGCAGTCAGCATGGGAACCCGGCTGGGTTTTCGGCTACGCAGGTCTAGGGGAAGAAGGCTGTTCTGAACTGTGTGTTGTGACACATTGCCCTGATCACCACCGTTGTAACTGCGGGTGATTTTTCGCACTGTAGCCCTGCGGTCGGTGTGAATAATGTGCGATAGTGTCCGCACCCCTCTGGCATCAACGAGCTGCAGATGACGGTTCGTCGTATGGCCATATGTGCACCACTTTTACGCCAATAAAATTTGCGGCTTTTTTTAACGTAGTACCAATTTGTATCTTGGTGTATTTACGAATTCCTTCTTCCTCATCACCTATTAAAGGGTCTTCAGTATTTTGGACCACCCCAATAAAGAAATGCTCTGTACGTCCCTGCTTTCTAAACGTGTTTATGTTTAGAAGGAGACATACGGTTAGGCAGTAGCATTTCCCGTTGGATAAGATGGCTTTTTTGTTGGATTGGACTGGTTGGTTCTGGGGTTCAAATATTCATTTTGTCGGCAAACAGCGGTGTTACGTCCCATGCAGTAGGAGGAGGGACTTCACATCTGAAGATAAAACTCCTCTCGAACTTAACAACCCCTTGTTCAAATCGCAAATTTTCCGGTCTCAAACCAAAACAAACGCATCGACAAAGCCGCGGAGAGTTACGCGTAGCACTACTCAAGATTTTTTCAAAATGGCGAAAAAATAGTTGAGCATCGCGATTTTACACATTCCAGTACTGTATCTTAAGTACTGCATGTTGGTTGCCTTCTCTTGGCTCCAAATTTCATTCAAACTCTGGTACATGACGCGTTTCTCCTGATCTATCGAGAGGAGGAAGCTCGCAAACCGCAGCCAATCGGGTTCTGTCCGTCTTTGTGTCATATTTAAAACCTCTATCTGTACCTAAGGAGCCAAAACGGATTTAAGCAGAAACCCGTTCGCTAGAATTGTGTGTATGCAACAAAATGCTAATATATGGTGCAACGCGAGCAACAGGGCAGATTCGCTATCGAAACCTATAACAAATGCTTCTGCCTGCACCAATATTTGACATCGTGGCCCCCTCCTCCAGAGAACGTATCCCGTTCCCTGATGTGGCTTTCCTCTAAGAGGTTTCTTTAGCCTAGCCCTAGAAGAAAGACAAAATACTTTTGCTTAGAAGTACTGAAACGGAAAATACACTGTTCGAAAAAAATAATATGATTGTAAGCAGATAAGTTCTGTGTAAATGATGCCAAAGAATAAATAATTCCTGATACGGGAGATCTCTCCATTCCTTTTCGCCTCTCAACGACCGCAGAGAAGAAAATCAAGTGTTCTTTAACTGAGCAGATGACGGAAAATTACATAGGTGAGCAGCCTTTAACCAAAACGTTTAGCTCTTTAAAATAATCCGGGAAAAATATGTAGAACCGAGCACAATCCCTGTATATTGTATGTGACTTGGTAAGCTTGTGGAACTTCATTTATCTGAAACAAAGATTAAATTATTATGTATAGTGTCTAAGAAACCAGAAATAATTTTGTTGGGACAGTCTCAGCCTATGTTTCGTTGGAATGGCAAATGTTATATATCGTGTAAAGTTGTTCTGCCGTACGGGTGGCAAAGTGGTCTAAGCGTTGGCTTCTGACCATTCGTCAAAGATGAGTCAAGTTTCGAATTCCCGTAAGGCATGGATATTATGTTTGTCTTAGGGCACTACCTTTCACCCTTCTCTGGAACGAGTGACCCTAAATTAGAAACGGGCGACTGTTTATAGCTCAGTGTGTTGCTCACTGTGGTCGCTAAACCCGAAATCAAAAATAAATAAATAAATTGTTGTTATTTGCAACTAAATCTGATGGTGCGAACTGTCGAAAAACAATTGTTAGAGCTAGTGTCATTATCCCAACTGCTTTTGAGGAAGCTTCAATACCTCATGTTCTCAGGTAATACATGTAATTGTAACGTTTCTCCATTCATTCTTGTTAAAGTGTTTTCGTATCGTTAATACTGCCCCCCCCCCAAAAAAAAAGAAAACAACGCTCTATACAAACTAGAATATTTCGCAAAAGCGAGCACACGATATCAGCATAAAAAATCGGTTCTTCCATGAATGGCTGTCACCAGACATCCTTCGCTAATTACACTGAATGCCCACCAGTACACTCCTGATGCTGCTAATACGTAAGCAACACCCACGTAAATCTGATAGTTGAGTGTGGAACTCCTAAAACGATTTGAATTTCCTCCGTAACCAAAGACTAGCGCATGGTATCAGATGCGTAAAAATCGGCGTTTCTATCGTTCGCCGTTCATCCCCTTACACACACACACACACACAAACACACACTTCCACTAATTTACTCTTCAAGCGGACTACACCACCAATTAGACCAATATGTGAGAAAATACCATGAATCAGTCTTCGGTGTGGGTGGAACTCCAAAAATTATTTATTTTTCTTCCGTTGGCAAAGACCAGTGCATTATATCAGTTAATCAAAAATCGCCGGTTCTATAGTTCGTCGCCACTTGGCATTTCAACTAATTTATACTGCACGAGTACTACATTCCTAATCTGAACGATATATGAGAAACTACCATGAAACGCTCTTCGATGTGGGTGGAATTCCTGACACATCTGGAATCTTCTCCGTTAGCAAAGAACTGCGCATGGTATCCTCTATATTAAAATCGGCTGTTCCATTGTTCGTCACCACCTTACATCTTCTTTTTTTTTTTTTTTTTTAATTGGAGGTTTAACGACCGCCGTGAGCAACTCAATGGGCTATAAGCTGTCGCCCGTCCCTAATTTAGGGTCACTGGTTCCAGGGAAGGGAGAGAGCTAGTGCCGTAAGACAAACACAACATCCATGCCTCACGGGATTCGAACCCGGACCCCTTTCGGACGAATGATCAAAGGCCATCGCTTAGACCACTGCGCCACCGGGGCGGCCCTTACATCTTCAACTGATTTGTATTGTGTGCAAAGTACACACATGATCGGACTAGTCTCTAAAATTTAATGAAACTGTCTTAGATGTGAATGGAATTCCTGAAATAGTCTGAATATCATCTGTTAGCAAAGAAGGATTTCATGTATATTAAATCCCTCTGGCAGATCTTTTATTTTGACCCTAGTTAGACCATCCGTTAAAATACGCAATGTTTGCTTTTTAGGCTGAATCTATCTCCTTCCCCAAAACAAGTAATCCCAAATAACTCATTATTAAATCCTCATTATTATGAGATAGTCCATGCGGCGGCGTTTTGCTGCTGTTATGAAGCTCACATGTTATAAGGTAGTAGTGAAATAAACTGTTGATCTGATTTGAGATGAAAGAAAAGCTGGCATTCTGAATCTGATGCATTGCGTACTTCCGTGTATCAATCCGCACTGTTAAAATTGTACTGGGAATAAATCTTCTGCGGAATATTTTTATGAAGAAATAATTGTGAAGCTGCAACGAAGAAGATTTTTTATGCACAATAGTGCGAATTGTTTTGCAGAAAGGAAAAACAGAATAATAATAAATCAGAAGTTCCTTTTCTTTGACTGAACTGTAACCATCAGTTGCTTGTTCCTTCTTTGCGCTGTAAAAACTGAATACATATAAAAGAACAGGCACGAAACTGAAATTCCTTTCTGGAGAGGTTATGACATCGATAAAAGAAAGTTATACGAACAGTACGCCAATAAGATGCGTGCGGTATCGTTACATTAGTGATATCTTCGGAGGAAAGGAATTTTTGCCCTTATCGGTATCTCTAAATATTTAATTGATATCCTTAATATAAATATCCTTATTGAGCTAATTAATGATCAAAATTAACAAATTAATTTACAATAAAAAATGAAATAATAAATTTTATTCAAAATGAACAGTTTAAGGTTAAATGGATGGCAATTACCCTCCACGTCATGACGATACGAAAAGCGGTATGAGGAGCATGGAACAACGTTCCAATTGTACGCGAACACATATCTGAAAAAAGCTGGAAACGTGCGTCGTTCGGCAACTTAATTGCCCAAAAGAGTAAGACAAATCCACTCGAGGCATGGATGTTGTGTTTGTCTTATGGCACTGGCTCTCTCCCTTCCCTGGAACCAGTGACCCTAAATTAGGGACGGGCGACTGCTTATAGCCCATTGAGTTGCTCACGGTGGTCGTTAAACCTCCAATAAAAAATCCACTCGAATAATCATTTGGTGATCCTCAGAACATGTTGGCTACGGTAGCAACCCCTGCCATTCACACTGTGAAATGCACGTGTCCTCGTCTCTAGCAAATTCATGAAAACACCTTCCACTTTCATATCTAACGACAAAAGAACAACTGAAAACTGAAAAAAAGGCCGTCGGAACAACTTAGCACAAGCACTACAAACACACCGGAGATAACAGATAATAGTGAGGCCTGATGTGCAGCCATCTATCGGCCGATCTGTAATTACTTTACCGTACGAAGCAGCCCGGATTGGAAGTCAGAAAAAAAAGCAAGAACTTTTACATAACCCTCGCTATAATGTAAAAGCAATACACTGAAGAACTGTTTCTCTTCCGTCTGGGGTATCTCCTGTCTAAATGGCCAATGCCAGGTGCACTTTATTTTATGTGATAAATCATCATCATCATCATCATTGTCAACCATTATCGATCCACTGCTGGACGAAGGTCTCCCCAAGTTTCCTCCACAACGGTCTGTCTTGTGCCAGTCTCCTCCATGTCACCCCTGCATACTTTCGAATTTCATCCACCCATCTCCCATGTGGTCTTCTTCTGGGTCTTTTCCTGTCCCTTGGAATCCAATCTAAAATTTCGGCTGTCCATCGATGATCTGTCCTTCTGGCAGTATGTCCAGCCCATTGCCATTTCAGGGATTTAACTCTGATCATGATGTCTTCCACTCTTGTCATTTTTCGGATCCACGAGTTCCTCTTCTTATCTCTCCTGGTTACACCAAGCATGCACCTCTCCATGCTGCTTTGAGTTGTCTGCAGCCTTTGTATGTCTCTTCTAGTTAAGGTCCACGTCTCTGCACCATACGTAAGCACTGGAAGGATGCATTGATCAAACACTTTTCTTTTAAGACATAATGGCATATTGCTCTTGAAAATTATGCTGTTTCTTCCAAAAGCTCTCCAGGCAAGTTTTGTACGCCGATTAATTTCTTCATCAATGTGACCCTCACTTGATATCTGCTGTCCAAGATAAACGTACGTGTCTGTTATCTCCAGCTTTTCTCCATCAATCGATAAATCTTCATTTCTTGTAAAAGCATTGAACATCACTTTTGTCTTCTGAAAGTTCATTTTTAATCCCACTTCTTTACTCTTGTCAGCAAGTTCCTGGATCATACTCTGCAGCTCTGATGGGGTAGTTGCAAAAATGACTACGTCATCAGCAAAATGAAGGTGGGTTAGATAATCTCCATTAATCTTTATCCCCTTGTTTTCCCAGCTCAGTGACTGAAAAACACCCTCCATTGTGGCATTAAAGAGCTTCGGAGATATGGTGTCACCTTGTCTCACTCCCTTCCCAATTTTTATGTGTGTTGTATTTTCAAACAGCCGAATCTTTGCACTTGCATTTTCATAGATGTTATTAATAATATAAATGTATGCATCTTCAATACCGCAGGTTTTCAGAGCCATTGTAACTGCTGATGGTTTCACCGAATCAAAGGCTTTTTCATAATCGATAAAAGCCATGCACAATGGAAGTTCATATTCCCTCGCTCTTTCAATTAGTTCTCTCAGCACATGGATATGATCTATTGTGCTGTAGCCACTCCTGAATCCAGCTTGTTCTCTCGGTTGAGCCATGTCCAGTGTTACCTTCAAGCGGTGTGAAAGAACTTTAGTGAAGATTTTATAAACTACTGATAGGAGGCTGATAGGTCTGTAGTTTCCGAGATCCTCAATGTCACCTTTCTTATGTAGCAGGATCATTGTAGCTGTGTTCCAATCCTCAGGAATCTTTCCTTCATTAAGGCATCGAGTGAAAATTTGGGCGAGTACTGTTTCGATTTCTCCACTTGCTTCTTGTATGATGTCTACAGTAATTCCATCTTCTCCTGGTGCTTTTCCCCGCTTCATGTTCTTGATTGCATGTGCAACTTCTGCTGGAAGGACTGGAGGAACTCTGGTACTGGTATCTTTCATGATGTCTGGAGTGCATGTATCGTCCCTTTCATATAATTTGGAGTAGAAATCTTTCACTCTTGTCAAAATTTCGCCTCTATTTCTTGTTACAGAACCATCTTCTTTTCTCAGTGCCATAATCTGTTTTCTTCCCTTACTGAGATGTCCCTTTGCTATCTTTAGGCTTTGGTTGTTTTCAATTGCTTTCCTCACTAGTTCACAGTTCAATTTCCTTACGTCTTCAGTGATACTTTTTCGTACTGTCTTGCATAGCTCTATATATTCCACTTTGGAAGTCACATCTTCTTTAGTTGTCCTCATCTCTCTTCTTTTTTGCATCAACATTTTCGTTTTTCCTGATAATTTATTTACATGCAACTTGTTCTGAGACCCAGCTAATTTTGTTGCTGTTTCCATAAGAGATTTGGTTACTTTTCTGTTAACTTCAGAGATGTCCACTTCTTCCGATGTTATGCCTTCTAAAGCAGAGAACCTGTTCTTCAGTTCCAACTTGAAGGTATTATGGTGTTTTTTAAGGTTGGTTATGTCAATAGATTTTGTTTGTCTTATGAGCTTGCCACGTTCAAGTTTAGTGTTGAGGTGCATCTTACATCTCACCAATCTATGGTCACTACCTGTGTTGAACTTGTTTAGCACACTGCAGTCTTCTATGACGAATTTTTTGTTACACATAATAAAATCAATTTCACTTGTCGTCCCATTTGGATGTCTCCATGTCCATTTCCTGTGTGGCTTTTTCTTGAAGAAGGAGTTCAAGATGAAAAACCCTTCTGCCTCTGCAAACTCAACGAGAGTATTTCCGCGCTGGTTTCTGTTGCCGTGACCGAATTTACCTACTGAAGTTTCATTCTGTTGCCGTTGCCCTATTTTTGCATTGAAATCTCCCATAATTATTTTCAAGTGCTGCTTACCTTTATTATTTAGATGACAAATTTCCTCATAAAATTCTTCAATTTCTTTTTCAGGATGACTTGTGGTGGGTGCATAAGTTTGAATAATCTGAGCCTGGTATCTTCTCGATAGTTGGATAACGAGTCGTGCAGCTCTGTCAGAGGAACTTTCAACTTCTACCACTTTATCCTTCAGTTTCTTGTTTATTATAAATCCAACACCACTAGTTCTGCCAGTATCTGTCCCACGATAGTAGAAGAGATGTCCACTTTTCAGTTCGATGAGATCTTCTCCTTTTCTCCTTACCTCACTTAGCCCCACGATGTCCCACTTGATCCTTTGTAGTTCCTCTTCCAATTCAAGAAGCCTTGAATCAGAAGATAGGGAGCGTCCATTGTACGTTGCCAAGGTCAGCATCAGATGGCAGCCTAGTCCGGTCCGCCGGGGATTCTTAGCACCCTCTGCCTTCATGTCGCACTGGCCGCTGCCTTGGCCAGGTACATTCCAGCTGCCGGAGACTGAGGGCCAAGATTTAAGTTGTGGAGTCATTTTGGAGGGGTTTGGCCATAACTCACCACGCTGGCCAGCGGGTTGGTGAGTGTGAGGATAGAATTTCCTCTAATCCCGATGGTATAGTTATACCGCTATGGGCGGTCGTCAGAGCCCCTTTAGTGGGAACAGGATGCACCACGAGAAAGCGGGGTTGACATTTGTCAAGGAGAGGCTGTGATGTTACGCATCACATGTGATAAATACACAACTGTAATTATCAACTTTGAAATGCTTACTATTGAAACGCAACGTTGTATTATAAGTACGGTATATCGTCCTCCTAATGGTAACCAGGGTGCTTTCGTTGGCTTTTTCTCGGGTTATTTTGAACGAGATGAATCTTGCGGGAAAGACGCTATATTGTCTCGGTGATTTCAATATTGACGTGACTGTCTCAAACGATACTTCGCAATCATTTTGGGATATTATTACCTCGTCTGGGTTCGTTAATGCAATAACTATTCCTACAAGAATTACAAGTACCACCTGCTCTATATTGGATTTATGTATTACAAACGATTATGATTATTGTTCTGGTGTACTGTCATTCCATTAAAGTGATCATTTACTTTTATTTTGTTTGTCTGGACGTAATGTGAGATTAAATTCCTCGAATTGTTCAGCTATTCGATTGCGATCCTATAGACAGGAGAGTTTGAGGTCTTTTGATATCGCCCTATCTGGCGTTGATTGGTCCCCTGTTCTATGACTTACTGACCCATTCGTGCTTTTGATGTTTTTTGGGGAACTTTCTGCAGCTTTTATGATTCAGTATTTCTTCTTGGGACCTTAAGGCGCTCGACTCGTTGCAGAAGGCCTTGGTTTACTCGGAATGTATTGAGATGTTTACATAGGAAAAATAGATTATTTCAAATATTCTTGCGTTCAAGAAATTCTTCAGATTTATTAAATTTTCGTAGATATAGGAACTGGTTTAACTCTACGTTAAAACGTGCAAAGAACATTTATTTTAAAGTCAGTTTTCAAATAGCAGCAACTGCAGTAAAGTTTGGCAATCAATTAATGAGTTGTTGTCCAGGTCTCGGGTTCAGGGGGATCCCATACAGATTGATCACATGGGCACTAGAGTTACTGACTTGGACCGGATTGTAAATTTGTTTATTACGTATTTTATTGAACTACCTCCAAAGTTATTGGCTGATATCTCACCTTCAACTGGGCATTATTCTGAATTCTTGTCGCACCAGAGATTATCTTCTTCTTTGTATTTTCATCCTGTTTCAAATGATCTTATGTCGGTTCGGACTAATCTGGATTCATAAAAGGGAGCGAGTCCGGATGACGTTCATCCAAAAGTAATTAAGTATGCTTCTCAAAGTTTGGTAATACTCTTGAGTCATATTTTCAATTGTATCTTTTTAACTGGGAGAATTCCTTTATCTTTTACAATAAGTAGGGTTTCAATTTTCCATAAAAAGGGCAGTAGAACTGATGCTGCTAATTATCGTCAAGTTGCAAATATCTTGATATTTGCTAAAATATTGGTGAGGCTGGTTTTGAATAGCTTGTCAGGATTTTTGGATTTGAATAAAACTTTACATTGGAATCAGTACGGCTTCCGAAAGGGTCACTCAACAGCGACAGCGTTATTGGATGCTTTGAATTTTTTACAGTCAAATGTAGATTGTGGAAGGTGTGTTTTGGGTGTATTTTGCGACTTCTCAAGAGCATTTGACTGTGTTCGCCATGATATTCTCTTGTCTAAATTTCAACATATCGGGATTAGGGGAGTTGCACTTACATTTTTCGAGAATTATTGGTCTAGCAGGACACAATATGTACAAATACAGGGTATTTGTTCTTTAGTTCAAAGAATTCATTTTGGAGCTCCTCAGGGCTCCTTGTTGGGCCCTATGCTTTTTTAAATATATGTTAACCATATATTTAATGTTGTTTCTACTTCTCACCGAGTTTTATTTGCTGATGACACCAGTTTTTTTTCCCTGGGGATTCGTTGTCCGAGATATTGCCTCGTGCAAATCGTGACCTCCAGGAGATTTCTTGCTGGTATGGTTGTAACGCTCTTACAGTTAATACTAATAAAATTACTTGTGTCTTTATTTCTGGCCGTGGTCCTCGGCTGTCGTCGCCTACTGGTATTTTCCTGAACGGGGATCCTGTTGCATTCGGGTCTTCGGTGAAATTTCTGGGTGTTGTTCTACACGAGACTTTGCGTTGGGGTGTCCATATAAGTTATTTAACAAATATTCGTAAGTCTCGTATTAGTGCTATATCCAAGATTTCTGGTTTTTTGACAATCTGACTCAGATTAATGCTATATTATTCTTTTATCTATCCTATGTTGTCTTATTGTATTTTGGCCTGGGGTCAGATAACGGATGGTAATGTAAACATAATGCTTGTTCTTCAGAGAAAACATATTCGGCTTCTAAATTCATCTTTAAATACTGGTAGTATTTATTGTCTTTATAACATACTTCCCTTTGATAAAATATTTATTTTCAGGTTATTACTACTTATACATGTACAGGTTTCTTGAATTATTGCAATTACAGCATTTCTCCCATTCACATGATACTTGAGGTCATACGAGTTTCGTGGTTCCTAGGGCACGCACATGGCTGCTGCATAACAGTAATATTTGCAGCTGAACCCCGTGAGTGGAACTGACTGCCATTATACATCGAAGAAATTGTGGACTCTAGGGTATTTAAAAAACTGTTACGAGAGTTTTTTTATTTGTTTGAGTTCTTGTATTTTTTCTTTTACGGTATGCTCACTATCGGTCGTATTTTTAATGTTGATATCTTTATCGTTTGGACCTGACACATTTACCTTTGGAGATCGGGGGCTTGTCAAGCTTAAATTTAAGCCTTTTTTCCTGGCTCCATGCTACGGTTCCATAGTACATTATGTTTTTTTATTTTTTAATGAATTACATTGTATCGATTTCTTTAGTCAATTGTAAACGGAATTAGTGCTTGTATGTTTATGATTATTATACTAGATATATTTGAGGTGGTTGAGCTTTCGGATTAAATAATTATTACTAAATGCTATTAATTTATATTGAACTTTGTGATATTACTGCGACTTCATGTTTTATTCCATTGTGTTGATAACTAAATTTAGTTTAGTGCATATGACAATTTTTTATGTACGTCTTTTGGTAGGGAATTAAAGTTCAAAATTAATAAAACTTAGTTTCAACACCCTGTTGGTGGAAAAAAGTATCAATGCAATTGCTATAAATAAACAAAGACATCGCGCTTTTCACGTTTTAGCAACACACAGCAACCGAAATTTTTTTATTTGGCCACTGCTCAGGAAACGAATCCCAGATCTCTCGATATCCAGCGGAGAGATTTCGGATTCGTTTCCCCAGCAGTGGCCAAATAATACTTTTTCGGTTGCTGTGTGTTGCTAAAACATGGAAAGAGCGATGTCTTTGTTTTTCACTGACGCCACTTATTTGGAGGATTTTTACCAATTGCTCTAGATTTTTCATGTATGTCTTTCGAAAAATGCAACATTAACCGTTAGAAAACTAATTCGTGCCAAAAAGTTTCTTTTTAATGTTAGAAAAGGATTTTTGATTTGACTAAGCGAACTTTAAGGTAAATTCCATGAACTGAAAACATTTCATAGTTTTCACATCTTTTATTCCTTTTTGAAGGAATAAAAAAAAATTGTGCACCAAAATAATGTACAGAAACTAGAGTTTTTAACATATTTTAAGGAATGCATCATTTTGAAATTGTGCAGTTCTGGTGTATAGAAAAATGTACAGCCCTAGAATTAACAGAAACATAATTAACTTTACTAACAGTACATTACAACCTAGTTTACAGATTGGTAATCATTTTATACTACGCGATTTATTGCCGGTTCAAGCCTCTTCAGATAAACATTTTATTGCTGTACATTACAAAGGTTAAAGATCGTTCTCTCAACTAGACTATATTTCACACTAAATATAAAACGTCAAAGAAACTGTATTATAAAAGAGCTTAGAAAACATACATACTCTTGAAGCTCTTGTAAGCTGGGAATACTCGAGGAATTGCACGAATCTATTTGGAGCACAATTCCTCATTCCCGGGAAATTTAAACACTGACGCTTTAGGACCTATGTCGTAATTGCTACGGCAATTTGGTACACAACAATGTGAAGGCATATTAGAACTAAAAATACATTTTTAACATCGTGAAATAAATAACAAAGAGTGGAATAATATGAATCAGCAGCTGCAAGAAAAACGAACAACCTCATGGAGCAACGCTACAATAATCACACAAGATCACAGACGATAACTATGGTTCCGGGGGTTGGTCAAATTTAACAGGTTTTCCTGTAATGACGTCGGAGAGCAGGAGGTGTTTGTGCCTTGTTTTAGAGGGCGTTGGCCCATCTCGTACGAATGATCAGAAGCCGTCGCTTAGACCACTGCGCAACTGGGGCGGGTCCAAAAATTATTACTCAAGTTATAAATCAAGTTATGGACACAATGGCTCTGGAATAAATCTCGCTCTTGTGCTCTGAGCTTTGACCCCATTTCGATGATATTCAACAGAACCGGTTCAGTATACCTCCTTAACAACATGATAAAATTTTGTCGGAATCGAAGCATTTTTACTTAAGTTATAACGCATATGAGCGATAGACTATGTTCTGCCCTTTGACCCCATTTCGTTCGTTTTCTACAGAGTTCGTCCCCAGGTAATCCCCTACCACATATTAAATTTTCTTTGAAATCGAATCAATTTTACGGGAGTTATTGTGCGGTCAGCCAGATAGGCGCACAAAGCTGGAGCCTATACGCTTCTTCAACCTACAGTTGGAAAGCGTAACAAATCGCATTTCTTGGTTCTGCTTCAATTTTCTATTATGAGACAACGTTACAGTGATACGCGAATGCTCAGTGCCTCGAGAAAGTGTAAGGATCGGAAACAAGAAAATTCAAAACAAATTTCAGCTTGCACAGATTCGGATTTTCTGTAATTAGAAAAATACATACTCTTTATTCTAATATTAATTCAAGTCATTAACACGAATAAATGAAGTTGTTGTAAAGGAAACGGCAAGAGTAAATGAACTGCGTTCCTGAATGGCCCAAGTTACCGTACAAATCACTGTCAGGGTCTTTGTTCTGTACTCTGAATTCAGCTTGTCTGAGGTTCGGGCAAGACGCCAACTTTCCAGCATTATTACTCTCCGCGCAGGGAAAAAAAATTCCAGGTGTGTTTCCCAGATGTAAATATATGGATGTCCCCGCTAACTTTATTTGCAAATATCTTCACTATTAATCATCCGATTTGGACGATATTCAAAATGTAAGGGTTTTTCCATGTGCTAAATGGAATGCGCATAAAATAACATACCCCTTATATGGCAAAATGTGGAGATAGTGAGCTAATTAACATGTTAATTAGCTTAATTAGCATTTTTCTTCGCGTCACGTAATAATTCCCTTCGAGTGCTTTTCAACGGTACCTTATTTGTCTATCTGCGGCAAATGGATGTAAAGTTAAGGGGGGTGGCTCGTTTTTTTTTGTTTTTTTTTTGCGGTCTGTACATCCAGTATAACCTCGAAAATCTCGCATTCAGAAAACCGGCAACTTCATAAATCCGGCACGTTTCTTATTTCGTTTTCGTGAGAACATTGGGAGAACATCCGATGTTTCAGCAATAACCATGGAGATCTCCATACGTACCGTCTCAACAACACATCGCGCGATCATACGATCTCAGCGTGCGAATTGCAGATAGCCGCCTTCATGTAACTTCGGGAGGTTTCTCAAATTCGTCATATCATTGGACCGCGATCAAGTGACGCGTACCAGTGAGGCGACGTATCGGGGTGCACGTTTGAAATGCGTGTCGAGCGTGTGATTACGAAGAATGCAATCGGCAGCGCGACCCCTGCATATTTCTAAGGCTTAGACGCGCAAATTTTCGTTAAAGTTACCTGTTACGTGTAAGTACGTGCTTTATGTAACGCCCATTACGCAAGTTTTGGATAGCTTCAGAAATCCGGAATTTTCGTAAATCCGGCACTCGTCCGGTCCCGTCGATGCTGGAATTTTCTAGGTTTCACTGTTGTATTACTTCCTATATTTCTCAAGCTGCATGTAACTAATAAATACGTGCCGCAGAAAGTAGTTTCTTACTGAGGATTCAACAGGAAATATGTTTTTATTTGCGGCAAACCTCAATTTTGATACAAATCATTTCTGTTGATGGTTAGCACATTTCTAAAATATATCTTTGTCGGAGAGCGCAGGTGTGTTTAGAACATTGAATTCTGAAAAAAGGGAGAGAGCATTATGAAGTATATTTTGGCTTCATGCTCTTATGGTTAATAAAAAAACTACGGTTAACCTTGTTCCACTATCATTCGGAAGGCTCTGTCTTCGATAAGCTTTGCATCTAATTTTTGAAGAATATTAAAAACCTCATTGCATTGTATATCGAAGAAAAATTCTCAAAGTGAAACATGAACTCTGCAAACAAAAATTTCCAAGTTCTCATTACACTCACTGAGTAAATTATTCGTTACAGGGATTTCGTGTTAACGACCAAAGCCCTTTCAAGGCCACAACTCTTCTTGGTAAAATGTCCAAAACAGAGCTAATCTCTTTACCATTTTCCAATCACTGTGAAAGATCGGGTTTGGTTTTCGTATTCGGCCAACAAAGAGTATAGATGGATGCACTTCATCGCTGCATCGACAGTGTTTCGTTAGGTTCTGGAAAGGATCTTCATCAATTTGAATTGCCTCCCGTTTAATGAATATTTTTTCTGGGGGAAAAGCTTCGTTTCCTAATGAATATTTTTTTCTGGGGGAAACGCTTCGTTTCCTAATGAATATTTTTTCTGGGGGAAAAGCTGCGTTTCCTAATGAATGTGAAACTGTCTGTCTCGCAATATAAATGAAATAAACTGATTACCTGGCAGAGAAAAATTGCCGAATGACGGGAATGAAGACCAAAGCGAAAATTTTGTCCGAATAAATATTCTAGGATGTGGTCTGCCAAATGAATTTTTAGGAAGCGCTCTGTTTATATAATATGAATCCTAAGATAAACAGCTGATAATATATAAAATGTATAAATATATAGATATATAATATACGTGCATATAATATAATTATGATATAAATCATAATATAAATATATCAGAATTTATATTTAAGTCTGCTGTATTCGTTAGGGAACTTGATTACCTATTCTTCCGACAGGAAGCTCACATATCACTACCAACTTTTTGAAAAAAAACACTTCGAATTTTACGTCTTACAACAAAAGTTACGGGAAAACGTTTGCGCGAAAGATATGTCCAAATGAACTATATGTTTTATATACAAAATACACCGGAGCAAACAGGTATTGAGCGAACGTGGTGCCATCTATCGTCCGTTTGACATTCTACCTCGTAAACCGATTACCCATATACTGTAAAGTTCCCGAATTCACAATGAAGTATTCAAACATCTTTTTAATTTACGCTTTCCAACCGTAGGTTGATCATCCTTCCACTACTCCATCTTGCATTTTCCATTGCTCAACGTTCAGCCACAACTGATCTTCTATTCGATGCCTATAAGACACTCCTCCTGCAGGTCTCTCCGCCAGTCAAGCTTCCACCCATCTGCTCATATATTTTCATCCTGGTGAAACACGTCATCTAAGTATTTCATCAGCGCTGCCGAGATATCTCATCTTCTTATACCATCCACCAAGCTTCTGTGGAACTGTAGAACTACTGTACCACTTTCGGGAGCGTCTCCTCTCAAGACTTCGTCTAGAGAACCTTGTGGCCGTTGCCCAACAGAGAGAGAACAACATTTTCGTTCCACCTGGTCTCCGGCCGCTTCCTGGTTCGCCGGCATGCCAGCGATGTTGCAACTGACTGTCGGCAGTTTATAACCTCGTTGCTCCTAGCTCTGTTGAACTTCAGTTCAACGTGCATGCTCACCATTGGTTTTCGGAATCAAACTTCAACATAAAGCTTATATCTTCTAACAAATGTGAATATAATATGCACCATACTGTACAAATGTATATAGTCTTACTTGTTTTCTCTATGATTATCATTTTTTCTACCAGTACTAAGACATCGTTATTCTGTTTGCCTTAGGTTTCACATTGTCTACTTTGTCATCTACAGTTCTCCTTTTGCACAGTGCTTCATTATAATATTTTCGTTCTGTTATTTGTCAGCACTATAATATACTTATGCTTCGAGACGAAATGTTTCGACAATCTCTTTTATTGTTCTTGTGCAAAATGCCTGCACCTCTTACCACGAGGCTCCTTTGTGAATCAATACATCGTGCTGTATATAATGTACATAGAGTTTTAGAGTTTGTATATTTTACCGTACAATATATGTATCAGGACGACCATGTTCGCCTCCTGAACCCTGCCTTGTTAATAAAATGGTGTTGAACTGAAGAAGCGTATATGCTCCAGCTTTTTCCGTCCGTCTGTCCATCTGTCCGCACGATAACTTGCGCAAAAATGGTTTGATTTCGATGAAAGTTTAGTATGTGGTAGGGGACCACTGGGGACGAACCCTATTGAAAATAGGACAAATGGAGTCAAACGTCACGACATAGCAGAGGGATCCATTCTATTGCCCTTATGCCTCATAACTTGCGTAAATACGGCTCGATTTCAATGAAATTTTAGTATGTGCTAGGGGACCGCCTGGGGACAAACCCTATTGAAAATTGGTGAAGTGGGGTCAAAGGTCACGACAAAAGAGCGGCATGCATTCCATTGCCCTTATGCGTCATAACGTGCGTTAAAATAGTTCGATTTCGATGAAATTTTAGTATGTGGTAAGGGACCACCTGGGGAGGAACCCTATTGGAAATGGGACAAATGTGCTCAAAGGTCAGTACATAGGATCGGGATCCATTCCATCGCCCTTATAACATACTATTAAGGTGGACGTCAAGTAATTTTGCTTCCTATATTTCCAATGGAAAAACTTTTGTACACATTTCCTTCACAATTAGTATGTTCCCAAGTATGGATTTTATATTAAAAAAACAATAACATTTCCTTTGGTGGTGTTGAAACCAGAAAAATGATGGCGCGACCTGTACTTTGATAACGTCAGTAGACAATTAAATGATGAATTGCATAATTATGGCTATGTTTTAGAAAATATTAAGTATTCCAGGTTATAAAATGAAGCCATTTTAATCGATGTTCAAATTTTCATCCTTGGGAACGCATTAATTGTGAAGAAAATGTGTACAGAAGTTTTTCCATTGGAAGTATAGGAAGCAAAATAACTTGACGTCCACCTTAAAGGAGCAATTGTTGTATCTATGTAAATTTTATTTTAAAAACGGTTCTAAGGATTTTGATGAAAGTCGTTAACTTACCGTTTTGTGGTACTAGAAATCGATTTAGCTTGATCTGGACTTTGGGAAAATTCGTTTAGTGGGTTAAATAACCACCCTGAGTTACCATGTTTTCAGTGTCATGGCGACGTCCTATTAATGCTTCCCATGCTTATAAATCTTATGACGTCACACTCTTGCGATTCAGATGTTGGCGCGCGGTCACGCCATCTGCAGCATTACGTCACGCGTTGTGTGTGGATCCTATTAAAGTTTTATGACGTCACACTATCACGACCATCTGCCTCATTACATCATGCGTTGTGTGCGTGTTACGCTTTACTTCTATTTTCTTCTAGAACAAAAAGTGAATGAATGATCATTGAATGATCATATGTAGAGGATTTTAGGAAGGGAGTGTCTGACCCCAGGTCTTAAACAACCCTTTGAAATAGGAAACTAGGAGATTTGGGCTAGAGCACCCGATAGGAAAGTGACACGGAAGCGAGGTAGAAAGGGGGAGGAAGACGCCCTTATTTATTACCGGGGGCCAGTAGTCGGGGTCCGACGGCTTAACGTGCCCATCCGATTCACGTCGGATATTTAGTGGATCGAGCGTTCGTACCTGCCTGGGATTGAACCTGAAGCCCTTCCCGTGGCAGTCACGAACGTTGCCCACTAGGCCACCCGTTGTGTCAAGGCCATTTACACCTCACCAGGCCTGCAACAAGGTCACATGACTTGCCCGTGACGTCACAGTCGTAGGGCTACTCTTTTTCAGTAGACCTACGGATTTGATTCGTTTCGTAGTTTGTTTACGCTTTCCAACCGTAGGTTGAAGAAGCGTATATGCTCCAGCTTTGTCCGCCTGTCCGCACGATAACTCGCGTAAAAATGACTGGATGTCGATGAAATTTTAGTATGTGGTAGGGGACCACCTGGGGACGAACACTATTGAAAATGGACGAAATGGGGTCTAAGGTCACGACATAGGAGCGGGATCCATTCCATTGCCCTTATGCCTCATAACTTGCATAAATACAGTTTGCTTTTAATGAAATTTTAGTCTGTGGTAGGGGACAACCTGGGAACGTACCCTGTTGAAAATGGGTTAAGTGGGGTCAAAGGTCTGGACATAAGACCGAGATGCATTCCATTGCCCTTATGCGTCATAACTTGCGTAAATATAGTTTAATTTCGATAAAATTTTAGTATGTCGTAGGGGACCACACCTTGGGACGTACCCTATTGAAAATGGGTTAAGTGGGGTCAAAGGTCAGGACATAGGATCGGGATCCATTACATCGCCCTTATGCGTTATATCTTACGTAAAAAAGTTTTGATTGAGACAAGACTTTATCATGTGGTTCCGGAAGCATACTTTACCGGTTCTGCTGAATATCATCGAAATGAGGTCAAAGTTCTGGACACAGGAGCGAGATTTGTTCTACAGTTATTATCATCATAACTTGATTAATAATTTTCGGTATGATGCAAAGCGTATGATAATCAATGCATTGCATGATTTTTCTAACTTGTTACTATATGTTACTGTGAATTTTTAATCGTTGGGAATGCACAATTCCGGCATAATGTAATTGATGAATTCAAAGAATACTGCTAAAGTAACGGTTCGTTACTTTAGCAACATTCTTAATGTGCATTCAAGTGACTCACTTAAAGATTCATCATATTGTGTTTAAAATCAGGAGTCAATTGGATTATGGTTGTGTATAATGTTGGAAACACATGGAAACATAAAGTGCGTTTCGCAGTAATAGCAAAGCAACGTCCGAGCGCGCGAGGGAGAAAAGAGTTGTTTAGAAATTCTCCTTGCGTTGAGCAATTGACACATCACGTGAACTCACACAAGTTAAATGGCGCCGTGCTGAGAAGGTGTCATTTTTATCAGCTGCAATGTTAAGCAAGCTGTGAGTGAACATCTAAAAGGAATGTGAATCTTCGTTTTTTTTTCAACATTTCTGTGTGTAGTGATCATTTTAATTAAATAGCTTCTTATTCATAGATATCCTAATTCAAGGTGAGTTTATTCGCATGCATGCAATAATTCTTCTTTTCCGAAGTTTTGAATACGCCATTGGAGCATTGCGCTAGTAGCTTCCGAAGGCATCAACGACAAATTGCAGATAGATGAGCATTCTGTTTTACATATCACACATAATAAACATACAACCAGTAACTGTATTACGAGACTGAACTGTTCCATGGATGAGACAAAAACGAACTAGGAATAAAATGTTAAATGGAATGCAATAATGATAAGCGCTAACAAAGGGTTTCTGAAACTGAAAGTAAAAAGTTACGCTTTTCATTGCATAAGCCACGTTGCATGCGTAGTTGATAAAAAAGTGAAGGAGGGTAAACTGTTTCTCCTAAAAAATAAAAATGGTGTTTTTTTGTCCAATAAATGAGACGAAAGTTTCTATCGCAAAATTGAATAATGAAAATTATACAGTTTGGAAACTTAAAATACAAATGCTTCTCATCAAAGAAGATAGTTGGAATGTTATTTCCCAAGAGGAACCCACAGTTAAAAGTGAGGACTAGATTAAGATAAACGCACGAGCGATGTCAACAATAAGTCTACTTTTGACCAATGAACAAATTACAAACGTCATAAATAACACTACTGCACGAAATATGTGGTTATCTCTGCAGAGAATTCATGAAAGAACAAATTTAAGCAATAAGCTCTATTTGCTTATAAACTGTACAGTAAAAGGTACAATGGCTGCGAAAATAAGTAGGAACACATCAACTAGATACTAGAAATCGCAAATAAACTAAAATGAATAATTGAAGAAATTAAAGATTCACACCTAGCAGCCATCATGTTGTGTGGGTGGCAGACCACAACATGATTGCTGCAACAGCTCTTAAAGCAAAACATGAGGATGAACTAACATTAGAATGTGTTAAAAGTAAACTCATCGACGAATATAATAGTCGAAGAGAGAGCACAAACAAACACAAATTCTGCAACAGATTTTCAAACAAGTTCCACAACAGCATTTCAAACAAATCTAACAGAAATGCAAAAGAAGCAAAATATTGCAGATATTGTAATAAGACAACTCACAATAAAAATGAAGCTGGCATTGGGGAAAAGTAAAAGGGAATAAAAATACACAGAAATCCCACAAACGATACAAACACACTGCCACGAAAGGGCTACTCTTTTTCAGTAGTGTTATTTATGCCACGAAATCAGGCTAAAACTGCCAGAAATAAATTAGAATCAAGCAAAAATGATAATTCAAACATGAAACAGGACAGTTCACATTCAAAACAACGCTAGGTCGCTAGCCAAGGTTGAAAATAGAAAAGTGTCAACAGATTCAGGCGTCACTAGCCATATGACAAATAATGAACTTTTTTTCACAGAAGTTCACCCAGATGCTAAAGAGGATATTACAACCGGCAACAGAGTAAAAATTCAATCCGCTGAAAAGGTAACTGGATGTTTGCATTGCATGAATGATAAAGGTAAAGTAAAATATATTAAAGTGGAAGAAGTACTTTACGTCCCAGAGTTAGAAACTAGCCTCCTATTAGTGCGAAAAATTGTTGAAAAGGGTTATAGTGTTACTTTCAGTGGAGACCAATGCATAATAAAGCTCGGTAAAATCACTGCAGCCATAGTCACCACTGGTAACACAAATCTCTATAAGCGGACTACAGCAGGAGAAAATGAAAAAGCTAATTTTGCTGAATACCATGAAAAAAAATTGCATAAACTTGTGGCATTGGCGTTCGTAGCACAGAGATCCCAAAATTATCCCAGAGATGAAAAGAAAGGAAATGGTAAAAGTAATAAAATTTTCTGAACGCAAAATAAATACAAATTGTGAAAGTTGCATAAAGGGCAAGCTAACACAAAAACCATACCTCAAAGCGAGTGTACATAAAGCACGAAAACCTCTAGAGCGAATTCATAGCGACATGTGTGGTCCTATGGAATCTATAACTCCTGGAGGGAAAATATACTTCATAACTTTCATTGATGACTTCAGCAGATTTACATATATTTATCTAACGAGCAATAAAATGAAGCTACAAAAAAGTTGAAGCAACACATTGCAGTCACAAGCAACAAATTCAAAACCAAACCTGGTACAATCAGAACTGACAACGGAGGAGAATACATTGGTTCAGAATTCGAAAACTATTTTGCCGAAAATGTAATTGAACGCCAAACGAGTGTACCATATTCACCACATCAAAATGGCCTGGCAGAAAGGAAAAATCCCTATCTCGTTGAAATGGCAAAGACAGTGCTGCTGGATTCGCAAATGGAAAACACATTTTGGGGAGAAGCCCTCATCACTGCAAAAAGAGAGCTGGAATTCACTCAAAGAAAAATAACTCACTTGCTTTTAGTTTGCTAAGTTAATAACCGATTTTTTTACTCTTCCCGGGACTGATTTGTTTTTACTTTTCCCCCTAAAACATTACACAAATTTCACGCCAATAGCAATGTCGTTTCCTGAACCACACAGAATAACACAAAATGAACTGAATGACTTTTTTGGAGATCTTGACTTGCCGAAAAATACATCTGAAATACTTGGATCTAGACTATAACACTGGAATTTACTGCAACAAGGTGTGTCAGTATCTCTTTAGTTCATGTCATGAATATGTACTGCTATTCTTTAAAACAACTGGTATTGTTGTGTGTAATTATGTAAATGCACTGTTAAAATCCTGAACATCCGATACAACCCCAGTGATTGGAGAACTTTTTATCGATTCATCAAAGGCTAGTCTCAAAGTTGTATTGGTGAAAATCTTTCAAATATATGGAAACAATGTAAATAGACAAAGCCATCGCTCTTTCCACATTTTTCTTTAATTAACACACACCAACCGAAAAATACAAGTTTTCGGTTGCTGTGTGTTAAATAAAGAAAAACCTGAACGATGGCTTTGCATATTATTTTCAAGCTGTATTGCTTTATAACGGCAATGATTTGCCTTCCATTCCTGTTGCACACTCAGTGCACCTGGCGGGGGGGGGGATCATAGGAAACTATGAAACATCTGCTACAGAGCATCAACTATGAAGATCAACAGTGGCAGGTATGCGATAATTTAAAAATAGTTGTTTATCTGCTTGAATTTCAGCAAGGTTTTACAAAATTTTGAATGCTTCCTCTTTCTCAAGGAGTAAATGGGCAACGTGGAAATTTTGAGAGACAGGTCCCTCCCCCTTCTCCAAAAAGTTACACATTAATCTTTAATTCAACTAAACAATGGTTTTGTTACCTTCTTTGCACATTAAATTAGGTATCATGAAGAACTTCATAAAATCTACGGACAGAAATGGAGCTGCATTTCGTTATCTCAAAAAAATTTGCAAAGTGATGCAAAAATAACAGCAGGGATTTTTATATGTCTGCAGATTCGTAACCAGTTCAAAGACCCACTTTTTGATGAAATACTGCGTGGAGAAGAACAAACAGCCTGGAATGCTTTTCGCTTGGTGGCCACCCAATTTGTTGGAAACAAAAGAGCTAAGGCTTAACAACAGTTAACCAAAGAAATGCTTTCATGTTTTAAGAAAATGGGATGTACAATGTCTATAAAAATGCACTTCGTGCACTCACAAAGATATTTTTTTCCAAACAGCTGAAGAGCAGCACGACGAACATGGTGAATGATTACATCAGCAAATTTCCAACTTGGAAAACCGATAACCGATACCGAGGTCACTGGAGCCTTGTTCTGCTTGCTGATTATTGTTGGTTCGTTGCAAAGGAAACATCTGAACATTCATATAAAAGGAAATCTGAAAGGTGTCATTTCACAAGATAAAATCAAGATACATATGCGTTTATTAGCAAAACTAAGGGTATATCACTATAAAAATGCACTTCGTGCACTCACAAAAATATTTTTTTCCAGACAGCTGTGGAGCAGCACGACGAACATGGCGAATGATTACATCAGCAAATTTCCAACTTGGAAAACCGATAACCGATACCGAGGTCACTGTAGCCTTGTTCTGCTTGCTGATTACTGTTGGTTCGTTGCAAAGGAAACATCTGAACATTCATATAAAAAGAAATCAGAAGGGTGTCATTTCACAAGATAAAATCAAGATACATATGCGTTTATTAGCAAAACTAAGAATATATTACTAATTCTTCTAGTGATATTTTTCAGTAGTAATATTTTACGTCATGTTTGTGACAATAATTGTCTCAGCATTTATTTCCATTGACAATATTATACCTTTCATCTGTAAGGCGCACATAGTATATATACCTCATAAAATGATCTTGACATCCATAGCTAACTCAACAATTTTATGTCTATTTCCAAATTCCGCACAGCATTATAAATAATAAATAAATAAAAACGTCATTTTGTCTCCAATGTTGCAGATGTTTAAAACAATTCTTGAAACTCTTTACTCGTTCATTGCAAATGAACAAATTCCCCAACGTATCTAACATTGAAAGTTTCCCGGCCCTTATTTGGGGCCGAAACATATGGTCACTGCCTTTATTGAGTCTCGAACCAGGGCCCAAATCAAATCAATAGCAAGAAATTTGTGCCCCAGGCCATGTAAGGTGGTCAATCAAGTCTTCCCCAGTAATGTCTGAAACACCAGTACATTCAAGTACCACACCAAAAAATATAAGTGATTTTCGAATCCGATAACGTGCAAAGAAAATAACCCTACGATCAAGCAATAGGCGGAAAAAGAATACATCAATGCATTGTTAAGAACTAAGGAAATATGAAATTCTACCAGCCGCTCAGCTGAAAGAGTGGCTAATTGCTCACGGGTCTGGATAGTGGTTCAAGCTGGTCCAGAATAAAGAATGGGTCGGGTACTAACACTATGTCGCTGGTGGTGTCTTTACTCTAAGTTAATGACAGGTGACTGCGTATAGCTTCCGAAGGCTCACTGTGGTTGTCAAACCCGGAATAAAAGAAAAGTTTCATATTCCTACAATCCTGGAATCTAATTAATCGTCATATCATCAGTGTCATATCCGTCAGTGCACTCCACGAACATATCATTCAAGAATTAAGAGAAAGCAATGTCTTTAATCTGGTCCAATACAAGGTAATACCGACCAGAGAAGCTTTTAAAATTACGGCTGATGAAAAATCATATTTATTGCACGATACCAGTTTTGCCGGGTAACACTGGGTTTCTGGAAGCATCTTCGGTTGATGATATGGTGACCTCATTTGCCATTCGTGATGAATCCGGCTTCATCGATTTACTTAATCATCTCTAGCTACGTGTCGTTTCATTATCCCGATCAAGGATCTCTGGGGAAAACTATTTTTTCTCCAGTGGGATAGACGCTTTGTTACAGTACAGCATGCACAGTTCAAGATTGTTTAGAACTAATGTAATATTGTAAAGTTTCGGCGAGTACGAAGATTATATAGCGGCGTACAAATGGAGAAGATGGCCTATTTCACACAGATATACTGCACCAATTACAATCATCGGCTGAAAAAGAACACAGCAAAGTGCAAGTGACTGCGGAAAATGCAGTTTCTAGGCATCGGTAAATTTCAAACACGTCAAAATAAGAACTGCTTAAAATAGATTAAGAATACGGGACATAGCAAAGTTTGCTAGGTGTACTCCTAGGACAAATCCTTCTGACCACCCCCTCCCTATAGGTCGGCGCGTTTCACATCGCGTAGAACTGACGTCGCCGATCGGCGCGGAATATATGCAAATGGCGCGAGTAGGGCGTATCAGTTCTCCGCTATGAATCTTGTGCAATGTGGAAAGGTAAGGACTTGTTGCTCGGAAATGGCATCGCTGAGAGAAATCTCGATCTGACGTAGACGGGTTATTATGAAGTTATATATGATCAGCAGGTGTGATGAGTGAGACCATATGCAATGTAGTCATGGAAAACTCTCGAAGAACGAAAACGAACCAGCTTTTACTTAACGATTTACAAAATAACAATAAAGCGTTTCAAAGTATGTTCAGGAACAACTTTGTTAATGAAAGTCCTTATACAGCATCTCCGTTGTGAATTTACGAAGAACTTATCTCATTTTTGGAAGTATTGATTCACTGGCGTTAAATCCTGTTTTGGTACACTATTATTTCCGTTGTGTCTAACGCAACCCTTGTACAGTTTAAATCAGCGATTTCAACAGCGCTGTGCTTTACTAGCAATGCTAGTTTTACCGGGTTGCAATTGCACTTAATCGTGAATTTGAAAAGGCGCTTGATGCATTAGGGAAATTGTGTTTTGTTGGCCTTTTTTAATATTATTCCTTTGATTTTAAGTCTCCTTCAAGAAATCATGGCCAAACAATAGAATCTTGAACATATTGTTTGCAGTATTTTAACTTTAAAATCGATTTTATATAAAAAACAAGGGCATAATTTTTCCAAGAGTTGGTTGCTGCTTGAGGTGATCATGAGATGGGAAGGCTCTTTGTCTTAAGGCACTTTGCTTTCCCTCAATAATGAAAACAAGTGATTTGACTGAGGACTTCGCTGAGGATCGTCGACTATGGCACTGCTAAGAGGCCCGTCTGCGAATTACGTTTGTAAAAATAACAAAGGAAACGCAGCCAGAGTTAACAAGGTGCTCTATAAAATTGAAATCTGAACTACTACATTCACAGAAAATATCTGCACACTAGTATAGTGCGATGACGTGTTTCGTTCCTGTTCTTGTGAATTTAAACTTTGGTAAATGTGTGTAGTTTAGCGTGCTAATTATTTCGTCGGAAATGTTGAACGATTTCGAAGAAGTGAAACGTACAAATTTTACAGTGTGTAATTTCATGGCAAATGGTGAAAAAATGTCATCTGTGAAATGCTTTTTTAAGTTTTTTACCGTTAAGCTGACCTCCAAGTACGACAACGTGAACACCACTGCGGCAAGCCTAAATAAGCGCCGAAGCGACCACGTGTAGCTTGGTTCCGCTGAAACGAACGTCTCGTTCCGGCGGCCATTTTGTTGACGGGAGAGTACAAGAGGAACGGTGAACATTCTTGCGAGCAAAACATTCCAACTTGTAGTGCTACGCTACAGAAAATCGTTCATTTCTGTCGCAATTTTTCAAAACACATGGTGACAAATGCTTCTTTCTTACGCATATCATTCCCTGATTCGAAATAGAAGGCATGTAAATCCCTTCTTTCTTTTAGAAAAGCGTTAAAGTAGATGTCGCATTCTCTCTGCAACGGAAGTTACATGCATAGGAAATCGAAGTTTACTGTTATTGACAGCGTGGTTCGCAGTTCATTCAAATTGGATTACAAAAAAAAACTCGGAGAAGGGAGATCATACATTGCGCATTAAAGAATCATATGCGAAAAAACCTAGAAATTATCGAAGTGTAGTGTGAAAAACTGAGACAGAAAGGATGAGATATTTTCTGTAGCGCAGCACTACAAAATGGAGTGCTTTCCTGGTAAGAACGCTCTCCTTTCCTATTGTACTCTTCCGCCAGCAAAATGTGCGCCAGAACGAAATAATCGTTTCCGCGCAGCCAAGCTTCATGTGGACGCCGCAACGTTGTGTTAGGCCTGCAGCAGCAGTGTTCAAGTCGTCGTACTTGGAGGTCAGTTTGACGGAAAAAAACTTTAAAATGCATTTCACAGATGAAATTGTTTTACCATTTGCCATGAAATCACATACTTTAAAATTTGTACATCTCACTTTTCCGAAATCGTTCAACATTTGCGGCGAAATAATTTAGGACGCCGAACTATACATTTACTTAAACTTGAACTGCGTGGGGCCAGTCGGCCCCAAGTAGTTCAAGCACTGTCGATGTGCGTCGACAGTACTTCAGATCATGACTTTTACGACTTAAATCCCACACAAGATTATTAATTTTGAGGTGAGGATAAAAAAAGCTGCCGACAATATCATACGACTGTACTTAGTTATGTAGTTGCTCAATAACATCTTCCAATTCAATCCAACGAAAAATACTTCTGCTCACGCGCTGCCACCGATCGGCCGTTTCAGAACTATTTGGATGCTGTGTGCGGAAGAATAGCCAGGCACTTTTCCTTTTTTTGATCTGAGTTTTACATTTCGAGTTGGGTGAGTTTGTCACGTGTTCATTCTTAAAAATTTTAGTTCAGTATTGAATTACATCAGAAATTAATCTTTTTCTTTTTGCTACTGAAATACAAAATTGTCATTTTGAAAATTAATTCTCATGAAATAACTGGTTCTTGATGCGTATTCAAGTTATATTTCTTCGTTGTTTGCGAAATTATTTCATTAATTCCAGTTATTCCTCTTCTCTTTGCCAAATTAGGTTCACGAGATTAGAGAATAAAAGAAAAACAAAACGGATTACATTCCATTATTTAAATTAATGCAGCAAACGGATCAAAAATGTAAACTCATAAAATTTTGATTGAAATAAAAGCTAACTGAGTTGAAAAGTTATTTAGATATTAAAAAATATTAAGTTATTTTGAAATTATCCTTACAGTAAGGAAAGACTGTTTAGGTGAAGTCCAAATCAAAATACTACCGAGTACATAGTTTTTTCTTCGGTTTTGGTTCACCTCCTCTGTAGAGTCTGCGACCATAAATTAGGGATTAGCGACCCGACCTCGCCTACGATGCTCGTGGTGGTGGCTAAAGATTACTTAAAAACTTCACGGAATTTTAGTTCTTTGAAGTTGCAATCTTACGCTGCTAGTGTCCAAACAAACCGTATAATCATCTGTGTCCTCAAAGCAAAATTTTGACGACCACCCTAAATTGTTTTATTACTGGAAATAACCGCTTGCTGTTCTTGTCGGTCATTCTTTTTATTTGTGCATGTACTTAAACATTAACACTCTGTACTCTTTATCTTGAAATATTCTTTTAAAATAGCTACATTTCAGAACAGCCGTTTTCTGGTATATATTTTAAGAATGCATTCTGAATATTTCTAAACCTGATTCCCTTGCACCGTTGCAATTTCGTCCTGTATGTCACCATTTCTACTTCTCCATTTCAAGAGAATGTGCAGCAGATTTTCTTTACCTCATTAAAATAAGAATTACATAAGAATTACACCAGAAATTAATCTTTTTCTTTTTGCTTCAAAAATACAAAATTGTCGTTTTGAAAATTAATTCTGATGAAAAAACTGGTTCTTGATGCGCATTCAAGTTATATTTCTTCGTTGTTTGCGAAATTATTTCATAAATTCCAGTTATTCCTCTTCTCTTTGCCAAATAAGGTTCATCAGATTAGAGAATAAAAGAAAAACAAAACGGATTACATTCCATTATTTAAATTAATGCAGCAAACGGATGAAAAATGTAAACTCATAAAATTTTGATTGAAATAAAAGCTAACTGAATTGAAAAGTTATTTCGATATTAGAAAATATTAAGTTATTGCGATATTATCCTTAAAGTCAGGAAAGACTGTTTAGGTGAAGTCCAAAACAAAATACTACCGAGTACTCAGTTTTTTCTTCGGTTTTGGTTCACCTCCTCTGTAGAGTCTGCGACCATATACACTGCTGGACAATTGCTAAGGACGGATCATAAACGGCTATATAGCACATAAAAAAGGAAGTGTGGTTGGATGCCAAGTGAAATAAAATAATGTCAGAATGCCAGGACATTACAAGAAAGACAATTTATTGTGCTCTGAAATCCAGAAGGCTTTGGAACGTGTTCAAGGGACAAACAGGCCATTTTGTGCAGAATACGTAAACGTGAAAAAACTGCAATTACCGTCCGCAGGCGTTCCGGCGTAAGATGTCAATACGGGATATGGCCACCATGGAGGGCGATGCAAGATTCCACACGTCGTGTCATGCTTTGCATAACATTATCAAGCAGCTGTTGGGGTAATTTATCCCATTCCTCTGTCAGTGCACGGATGAGGGTGTCCTTGTTTATTGGAGGGCATTGGCGATCAGCAAGACTCTTCCCCAAAGCATCTCACACATTTTCAATGGGATTCAGATCTGGAGAACGTGCTGGCCATACAAGGCGTTGAATATCCTCGCTCTCAAGACACTCATGGACAGCGACTGCTCGATGACATGTTGCGTTGTCGTCCATGAAAATGAATCTATCACCGACAGCACCACGGAACATGCAAACATGAGGTATCAGAACATCATTAATGTATCGTTGGCCAGTCATAGTCCCAGTTGGAAGCACATAGAAGGACGTACCACCATTGATCATGATGCCAGCCCATACCATGACACTACATGTCGGATATCGGTCTCTTTCCTGTATGTTTGCTGGACAATATGCAGTACCACTATCACGCCAGATCAGTTGTCGTCGACAATCAGACAATAGACTGTATCTACTCTCATCTGAGAAGAGGACAGCAGACCAGTCGTTATCAGTTCAATTGCGATGTTGATGGCACCATTGCAAACGAGCTGTACGGTGACGTCTGGACAATGGGATGCAAACAACAGGACGGCGGGCGTATAGTCCTCCTTCATGCAAACGTCTGGCGACAGTTTTTCGGGAGAGCCGCTTGCCAGTAGCAGCCATAAACTGATTTTCTACCTCACTAGCTGTGCTGCGCCGGTGTCTTTTCGTTGATAGCACTATGTACCGATCTTCTGCAGGTGTCGTACTGCGAACACGACCTCCCCGTGACGTTTGCTACACTCTCCACTTGTTTGAAATGATTTCCAAGCCTTGAAACAACACTGTGGCCGACGTCGAATACCCTGGCAACATCTGTTATTTTTCTCCCTTCTTCAACCTTGCCAATAATACGGCCACGCGTAAAATCATCTAGGTGATGTCGGGAAGACATACTGAAACTTGCAAGTTCGTCAACTGATTCTTTCCCTTTCAACTTTGCATTTGAACAACAGCGGTCAATACGCGTCAAATCCTTTATATCTCTTATCAGCGCTATGACGTCACGAACAAGTTCGGCAATCCAAAATTTGCATACGCACAACACGTCTTACTGTATCCCGCACTTATGCTAATTTCCACATTTTCCTACCTTCCATTTTATGGTTGCTATCGTTGCTATTGTCATCCGTCCTTAGCAATTGTCCGGCAGTGTATTAGGGACTAGCGAATCGACCTCGCCTACGATGCTCGTGGTGGTGGCTAAAGATTACTTACAAACTTCACGGAATTTTAGTTCTTTGAAGTTGCAATCTTACGCTGCTACTGTCCAAACAAACCGTGTAATCATCTGTGTCCTCAAGGCAAAATTTTGACGACCACACTAAATTGTTTTATTACTGGAAATAACCGCTTGCTGTTCTTGTCGGTCATTCTTTTTATTTGTGCATGTTCTTGAACATTAACACTCTGTACTCTTTATCTTGAATTTTTTAAAAATAGCTGAATTTCAGAACAGCCGTTTTCTGGTATGTGTTTTAAGAATGCATTCTGAATATTTCTAAACCTGATTCCCTTGCACCGTTGCAATTTCGTCCTGTATGTCACCATTTCTACCCCTCCATTTCAAGAGAATGTGCAGCAGATTTTCTTTACCTCATTAAATATGGAATTTTATTAGACTGTGTTACGTCGCTTGTTAAAAGTGATTATGCATCTTAGCTGCTCTCTCCCTCCCTCGTTAAACCGTGGGGTTTGTTTAATTTAGTTCATTAAACATGATCAAATTAGCGTTGAATTAACATTATGTAAAATAAGTTCCTGTTTTGCCCATTAAATCAAGGATCTCGCTAAGTACGGGCTCATGAGCAGGTTTTACTATATTTGTTTTCTTGCCGTACTTCACATACAATATGTTTTGTCGGCATAATGTTTATGAACATGGATTTTTGATGAAACGAAATATTATTAATTTAGTTGCTCCGCACAGTCTTCTGTTAGCTGGGCTAAGAGAAATGCTGCACTTATGGAGTTCTGCTTTCAGTCCAGCAGTAATTTTCTGCTAGGAGCTTCACGAGATTGCTTAACGACGTTTTGCTCCATACCCCTCTGCAGGACAAATTAAAGTGCATACCCAAAAGTACGCACCATTATGCTTGGCACATGGATAGCCGGTTGAATTAATCCAGTGTTGCTCGCTGAAATCGCCTTGTGTGACCAAGACCCGTAACTAGCAGGAGGCTTAGTCCCTGCAAGGCAAGCAGCCCCCCTGTAAGTGCGTTGAACCTTTATTACGGCAGGTTTGTAAAAGATTACTTTGCATTTTTAATAAGCATAACTATCTTATTCGTATTTTTAAAGCAAAATTTAAATATACCACGAACGACGGATAACTAAAAAAAGAAAAAAATTGGGTTTGAATCAGTAGGAACAGCTGCGCCAACGATTCTTTACCACAATGAAAACAGAGTTAATTAGTGCTACCTGGTCAACAGAGAGAGAAGTGCATTTTCTTTTCTTCGGGGAAACGTCATATTTGGAACAAACTTACCGAAAAAGAGGTGCAAGTAGAAGCGAAGTTGCGCCGAAGACTAAAATATTGGTGACTATGGAATGCTAAGGTGTCAGTTGCTTTCAAAGAAGTGACATGGTGGAGACGTTTTAGCTAAATGTATCTCTCTATGCATTGCAAAATAATGCTTGAGGGAAATATGTTCAAGAGCGAGAGAGAAGCGTTCTTCGTCTTCCGTTCCATTGCTTTGCTGTTATTAGGAGTGGTTTTATGCTTTGTGTGGGAAAAAACTGGTTTGTTGGTGGAAATCTGAGGGCGCTCAGTTTTTGAATGGTGAGGTGAGGGGTTTTTCCTAGTGACCACAGGAAGAGGCGCTTAATTCTGAGCATCTGCGAATGCGCAATAAGAGCCGGAAAAGTGGAACCTAAAAAGTGTAATCGAAAGAGTCAAAATACGACACGAACTAGTCCTAGATGCTGTTGCGTGGAGCTACGGAAAGGGAGCAGGTTAGTAAACTAAAAATATAATTTTTTAAATGCCAGCTGGGAGGTTACTTTTCATATAGCGATAAGGAACCTGCAACTCAATTTATTAGATTTCAGTTTCCATCGCCCCCTCCCCCATGTTTTCATATTTTGTATTGTTACGACTTTTGGCGTAGGGTAATTAATTCAATTAGCAGGTTTTGCAAGAGGCAGGAACAGCGTTTAATTGTTGGTTGGAAATTAACAGCTAGTGGTTTCCCCCATTGCGAAAGAAGAAACGAGATAAGAGCCCCTTTTTCTTGGAAGGGTGAAATCTGAAGCCTGGGTTGTCTGGTGTGGGGAATGCAATGCGCCACCCCCCCTCCTACGCGCGTTGGTCAAGTTGGATGGCCGTGTAAGTGTGAGATGGTGGGATGTTTGGAGAAACCGTTAGAGTGTCACCAGATCGGAAAACGTATGCCGTTGGCTAATCCGAAACTTGGCAGGACAAAGAACTGTCAGTTAAGGTGGACCTCAAGTAATTTTGCTTCCTATACTTCCAATGGGAAAACTTGTGTACATATTTTCTTCACAATTAATGCGTTCCCAAGGATGAAAATTTTAACATCGATTAAAATAGCTGCATTTTATAACTTGGAATACTTAATATTTTCTAAAACATAGCCATAATTATGCAATCCAACATTTGTTTGTCTACTGACGTCACCAAAGTACAGGTGGCGCCATCGTTTTTCTGGTTTCAACACCACAAAAGGAAAAGTTATTAATTTTTAATATAAAAATGGTTATGTTTTAGAAAATATTAAGTATTCCAAGTTATAGTATGAAGTTATTTTAATCGATGTTCAAATTTTCATCATTGGGAACGTATTAATTGTGAAGAAAATGTGTACAGAAGTTTTCCCATTGGAAGTATAGGAAGCAAAACTACTTGGGGTCCACCTTAAGTTATGTGTTTGCCCACATATTCCGAATGCAGAGGCATGCATCTCTTAACCTATTCATCGTACCAAATGCTTTCAGGAAGCAATAAGACTGACAAAATAGTTAAAACAGACCCCTAACGACAGAACATGGAATTTGTTGACGAAATGTGAACAAGCGAAAAAGATTTGTCTGGTTGAAAGCCGTGAAGGAAGCTAGACTCAGGGGGCCGGATCTAGATTGATCCAGCTCGGTGTTAGCGGAGAAAGAAAAGCTTCTTTCCGAAGAAGTCGGCCAGCTAAGCAAAGAGCGGCCGGGCGGTTGACGTTACCGCGAGGAAAGAGGAGAGTGGAAGATGCCTCTTTTCCTGGTGCTAGTTTGCACGTAGTTTCTACACAGGAAGCCATCAGCATCCCTGAGAGTGATGGAATTACAGCCCCGAGTGCTGAGGTGCATGAACGGTAATGAAAAGCGAATGACCTTGGGACAGACGGACGGATCAGCTGGGAATAACGGACGGACGGATCCTGCTATCAAGTCAGCGGCCTCGTTCGACCTCGACGTTAGTGCGCATTGATGCCTACTTGGCTTCATACAGGTGAATGCTGTGCACGAGAATAAGTTAGAGACGGGGTTCGACTTCCCTCTCCATTGGTCATAGTGCGCGCTCTGAAATGGGCGTGTCATCACACAGCTGCGCTTCCAAAGCCAAAATAACCGAGTACATCAAGTATTAGTGAGGGCATCAAACATAAGTGAGTGCACCAAACACGGATACCCGAGGAAAAGCTGTATATCCGTAAGTACTATTTATTTATGCATGCCAGTTGTGAATGAATTGACCCCGGTCAGCTAATAGACTTTTGAACTGTTTAAAGCCGGGCAGTGAATAATCATGCCAACAAATAATCATTGAACTTTAATGATAAATTGAGCCTCAGTGCTATCCCGAAAGGGCGATTCGGTTTGACGCCCCTCCTTCACCATCCTCTGTATATACATGCCTTAATCATTATCTTTGTTTTATTTTTAATTGATTAAATGTCTGTGGTCTTGTGACAGTCCTGAAGTTGCATGCCTAATTTATGAGTGTTAGAATTTCTTGGTTTTAATTGGCTAAATTGCAGGCTAAATTCTTTTCGCCAGTACATAAGGCCGCCCCGGTGGCGCAGTGGTCTAAGGCGTTGGCCTATGATCATTCGTCCGAAGGGGTCCTGGTTCGAATCCCGGTGAGGCATGGATGTTGTGTTTGTCTTACGGCACTGGCTCTCTCCCTTCCCTGGAACCAGTGACCCTAAATTAGGGACGGGCGACTGCTTATAGCCCATTGAGTTGCTCACGGTGGTCGTTAAACCTCCAATAAAAAAAAAAAAAAAAAAAAAAAGTACATAAGATTTCGGCGATAAAAGGGCTCACAAATATTTATTCGAAATTCTAATGTCTACCTCCGGGTCGTCAGCCATTGCCTGACATCGTGACATCTAAATTGTTAAAGCTATTTTTATTCGATAGTCTGGCGCCCAGGGGCATAGGAATATTTTACTTTTACTGTGGAGAAATTATTTGTAAGTAAATTAACAAAGATACATGTACTTGGAGTGCCACTTTTCCAAAATAAGAAATCAACGCTGCCAAAGTTTTGTACTAGTTTTTTACAGTTTTGTACACCCAAAAGAAAATTTTGTACACCACCGGAAGTGGTACTGTTCGGCTCTCTGAAAGTGACACTCCAAGTATATGCTGGAGTGCCACTTTTTCAAAATCGAAAATAATTACTCCCAAAGCTTTGTACACCCAAAAGAAAATTTTGTACACCACCGGAAGTGGTACTGTTCGGCCCTCTGAAAGTGACACTCCAAGTACATGCTGGAGTGCCACTTTTTCAAAATCGAAAATAATTACTACCAAAGCTTTGTACTAGTTTTATACACCCAAAAGAAAATTTTGTATACCACCAGAAGTGGTACTTTTCGGCTCTCTAAAAGTGGCACTCCAAGTACATGCTGGAGTGCCACTTTTTCAAAATCGAAAATAAATACTGCCAAAGTTGTGTACTAGTTTTGTACTAGTTTTGTACACCCAAAAGAAAATTTTGTACACCACCGGAAGTGGTACTTTTTGACTCTCCTTTGTGGCTTTCGAGCATGTACTTGGTGTGCCACTTTTCCAAAATTGAAAAAAAACCACTGCCAGAGTCTTGTCCTAGTTTTGCACAGTTTTTTACACCCAAAAGAAAATTTTGTACACCAACGGAAGTGGTACTTTTTGACTCTCCTTTGTGGCTCTTGAGCATGTACTTGTAGTGCCACTTTTACAAAATCGAAAAAACACACTGCCAGAGTGTTGTCCTAGTTTTGTACAGTTTTGTACACCCAAAAGAAAATTGTGTACACCACCTGAAGTGGTACTTTTTGACTCTCCTTCTGTGGCTCTCGAGCATGTACTTGGAGCGCCATATTTCCAAAGTCGAAAATAAACACTGCCAGAATGGTGTACTAGTTTTGTACAGACAAAAGAGAGTTATGTGCCCCTCCGGCGAATGGTTCTCTTTGGTTGTCCAGCATGCTCTTAGAGTGTCATCTTTCGAAATTCGGAAGTAAACACAGTGCTATCTTTTTCCAGTTCATTACATACTTTTACTCCTGTTCATTATATACAACCAGCTGTTTTCGTGTTCATTATACGCAACTTTCACTTGTTTAAGGTCGCAAATTTCCGTGCGGTTGTCTTGTATAAACTAAGAAATTGCCGGAGCCTTCATTTTTATAGTAAAGGGAGAAAATAAGCAGTTTTTTGTTGCTTTGTTAAGCAATGCTTTCAGCAAAAGCATTTCGAAAACGCCAGGAAGAGGAATTCAAATCAGCGGGTATCATCGCTTCCAGTCTAGCAGCCATGCCGAGCTAGGTTGGGGGAGGGGAAAGTAGCAAAACACCTCGGCGCATTCGCAGTGGCGTAACTAGCACAACTTCTGCCACCAAAGAAAATTTATTTCAGCACCCCTAAGCATAATAATTTTTCCAGAATTTCGGACACTAAGGAGAATGTGTTCTACGCGGTGTTTGTTTTGGGAAAATGGGGGTGTCAGGAAGTTAGGGAGACTGTATGGAAAAGTAAAGGAACTACTTATTGAGCCCTGTAGTTTTAACTTTTAAAATAAATTTTGGAACAGAAGTACATAATGCAAGGTTATCAATCAGCCAGTCAGATTAAACACTGTGAGCTGGCAGATGCATAATCATGAATATACGTTTATTGCATTGAAACGAATTCGGTAAAATATATTTAAATGGTTAAGGTTAACAACTATGAGACTTTAGTGAACGTTATTGAATATGGTTGTATCATCATCATCATCATTGTCAACCATTATCAATCCACTGCTGGACGAAGGTCTCCCAAAGTTTCCTCCACAACGGTCTGTCTTGTGCCAGTCTCTTCCATGTCACTCCCGCATATTTCGAATTTCATCCACCCATCTTCCATGTGGTCTTCTTCTGGGTCTTTTCCTGTCCCTTGGAATCCAATCTAAAATTTCGGCTGTCCATCGATGGTCTGTTCTTCTGGCAGTATGTCCAGCCCATTGCCATTTCAGGGATTTAACTCTGATCATGATGTCCTCCACTCTTGTCATTTTTCGGATCCACGTGTTCCTCTTCTTATCTCTCCTGGTTACACCAAGCATGCACCTATCCATGCATCTTTGAGTTGTCTGCAGCCTTTGTATGTCTCTTTTAGCTGAGGTCCACGTCTCTACACCATACGTAAGCACTGGAAGGATGCGTTGATCAAACACTTTTCTTTTAAGACATAATGGCATATTGCTCTTTAAAATTATGCTGTTTCTTCCAAAAACTCTCCAGGCAAGTTTTGTACGCCGATTAATTTCTTCACCAATGTGACCCTCACTTGATATCTGCTGTTCAAGATAAACGTACGTGTCTGTTATTTCCAGCTTTTCTCCATCAGTCGATAAATCTTCATTTCTTGTAAAAGCATTGTACATCACTTTTGTCTTCTGAAAGTTCATTTTTAATCCCACTTCTTTACTCTTGTCAGCAAGTTCCTGGATCATACTCTGTAGCTCTGATGGGGTAGTTGCAAAAATGAGTATGTCATCAGCAAAACGAAGGTGGGTTAGATAATCTCCATTAATCTTTATCCCTTTGTTTTCCCAGTTCAGTGATTGAAAGACATTTTCCAATGTGGCATTAAAGAGCTTCGGAGATATGGTGTCACCTTGTCTCACTCCTTTTCCAATTTTTATGTGTGTTGTATTTTCAAACAGCCGAATCTTTGCACTTGCATTTTCATAGATGTTATTAATAATATTAATGTATGCATCTTCAATACCGCAGGATTTCAGAGCCATTGCAACTGCTGATGGTTTCACTGAATCAAAGGCTTTTTCATAATCGATAAAAGCCATGCACAATGGAAGTTCATATTCCCTCGCTCTTTCAATTATTTCTCTCAGTACGTGGATATGATCTATTGTGCTGTAGCCACTCCTGAATCCAGCTTGTTCTCTCGGTTGAGCCATGTCCAGTGTCACCTTCAAGCGGTGTGAAAGAACTTTAGTGAAGATTTTATAAACCACTGATAGGAGGCTGATAGGTCTGTAGTTCCTGAGATCCTCAATGTCACCTTTTTTATGTAGCAAGATCATTGTAGCGTTGTTCCAATCCTCAGGAATCTTCCCTTCATTAAGGCATCGAGTGAAAATTTGGGCGAGTACTGTTTCGATTTCTCCACTTGCTTCTTGTATGATGTCTACAGTAATTCCATCTTCTCCTGGAGCTTTTCCTCGCTTCATGTTCTTGATTGCATGTGCAACTTCTGCTGGAAGGACTGGAAGAACTCTGGTACTGGTACCTTTCATGATGTCTGGAGTACATGTATCATCCCTTTCATATAATTTGGAGTAGAAATCTTTCACTCTTGTCAAAATTTCGCCTCTATTTCTTGTTACAGGACCATCTTCTTTTCTCAGTGCCATAATCTGTTTTTTTCCCTTACTGAGATGTCCCTTTGCTATCTTTAGGCTTTGGTTGTTTTCAATTGCTTTCCTTACTAGTTCACAGTTGAATTTCCTTACACAAACAGGGAATTCAGTATTCTACACTGCAATAATGCAATATGGATTTCGTAGCTGCAGATATTAATTTGCATGTACAACAAAATTTCAATGCAGGACAGGAAAAAAAGAGTGCGTGTGGAAATACAATGTGCAGGTATGTGATGTTTAGAAATATACGAGTACTATACCCAGTGTTTGAAGTTTGCCGGTATGGCATACCGGTAGTTAACAAAAATGGAAGTGAGCATACCGGCAGTTAAAAAAAACATTATTTACCATTCCGGTATGTAATAAATTATAAACTCTTCACAAACTACGTAAAGAAATTAGGATGAAAGCACAAATTTTAACGCAAAAATCGGCAAATGAAATTTTTAACGGATAAAATTGATAATTAGCAGAGACCACAAACCCTTCAGTGAAGGTATTTTAATTTTTACATTAATTGTTTTAACATTATATACAATAATTTTTCAATACCAAAAAGAACAAAAAAAAAACGTTTATACGGAATGGTATGTATTTCTCTCGAAACCTCCTATTTATACTATGTGGATCTATGGTATACACCATACCGGCAGTAGCTCTGTGCCACTTCGAGCACTGAGGGTACCATATAACTACATAATATAGATATGATATAAATTACAATTCTATGATTAAAATACAAGTGGTAAACATTTTTTTATGCGATAAGTGGAAATTTTCATGTTTTAAGGCCAAAGTCTTTCTTTCTAGCCTTCATTTTGGCGAAATTATTAAGCATTGAGGTCCAACCTTTTGGAAAACTGCCTTTCTATGCAGTGACAATTCCTGCAGCCTATTTTGTGACATGATGCTTCTCAAATAATTTTTACAAATTTTAATTTGGTAAACGATCTCTGTACAGAAGCTACTGTGACGGGTAGCCGTGAGTGTTAAGAAAAGCATCAAGGCTATAATTACATAGTTTAGTACAACCACCGACAATTGTAGGATCCACATTCTACACGAAGAATCTGCATGTTGTCTCGCACTTTCCTTCACAGTGCACCGATAAGGCGTTTGCAGAGCGATCGTATTACAACCCGGATCCAAAGGGTCGAATAGCTTCAGTGTGTAGGACATCCAGCAACTGAAAAATTGTTATGCTGTGTGTTGGTAAAACGTGGAAAGAGCAATGTATTTGTTTATTCAACTGACGCCACATATTTGGGGGATTTTCACTTAGGATATCAGTGCTTCCAAAGTGAACTTAAAACTCCTTGCAGCTGCTTTAACTTCTATATTATCTGCCTCCCCCTCCCGCAGCTGCAGCAGTAGTATTGCGTACTCAGAATGCGGTTGCTCAGAAGAGACCTGCAACATTTTCTGGCGTCACACTTAGTTCCGTGTAATGACACTAGGTTCGTATCATCACTTCCTTGTTGCACGCTACGTACTGTATTACTAGTAGGCGAGCTTTATCTCGATGTACTTTGATAATTTTATGAAGAAGCGTCGTGAAAGGTTTACGTATTCTCAAGCTTTCGTTGTAGGGTGCGTTCATCTCTTGGTTTCCGCTTGATTGCAAAAAAAAACCTTGTTAATGTTACTGTGATTTTCGAGCAACTACGATGCCGAGGCCTGCGTCGATCCCAATAGAAAAACTCAAGCATTTGTTTCTTTCGGAAGAATCTGCTATTAACAAGGGCAATGGAAGAATAGCTCCCAGAAATGACATTGTATGGAAGCGTCTCTGTGATGCCATGAAAGATGAATACAGAACAACACGCAAGCCTTGTTCCTAAATGTGTGCACGAATAGGCATGGTTTACATTCTTTACTGGGCATTTGTGTTACACAACTCCCGTTAGAGAGTGACACAAGGCCAAATGAAAGGAACAGTTCTTCCACATCTTCAGAAGTTGAAGAAGTCAGCAGTTTAGAATGGGAGGATGACGATTCTGTTCATCGAGAAGTACATTTTCCTGTCAACGAAGCAGAACCAGCTGGTGATCTAACAGAATATCAGGAGGAATTCACAATATCATTCAGTGCTAAGGAGTGGTCCGAAATGGGACCAGAGAGAGTAACGTACACTGGGAAGTGTTTACAGCACACGAAACCGATGAGAAGGACTTATGCAGTGTTGAAGCGAAATGTATGGACACATATTATCCATGCTCATTTCTTCGAACACACACGAAGACCCTGTAAAATGATTTACAAATGTGGCAAGATTAACACAAAGGAAAATGTTCCCTATGTGTCCATTCGCGGTGTGTGTAGGCACTGTGGCTCTATTTTGACAGGGATTATTGAAAATGAACCGAAAGAGAGAGATTTTGTACATGTGAAATGCAAATTCAAAGGAAAATTTCGTCAAGACCATCCAAAAAATTGCAAAATAAACTTGTCGGGATCCCTCAGAGAGAGAGAGAGAGCAGTACGCAGATTAACCCGGCAATCCACGTCAGCTAGTGCACTGAGCGCATCATGGTGTTTGGTGACCGTGAGCCCACTCATGTGCCAGCACTAAACGCTCTTCGACTAGCAAAGTCCTGTGAGATGCAACGAGGAAGGATGTACGAAGATCCAGTGTTGGCCATAGCTAAGTGTAAATATATAAGCCCATATAACTCTTACCTCAAAGATGTAACATATGATAAGTTAGTGATTCATTACTGGTCCACGGAGCAGGTACACATTACTGAGGCGATTTTCAGAGCTTCAAAGGTATCAAGAATATGCATAGATGCTACTGGTGGTTTGGTGAAGAAGATCAAAAGAACGGAATACAGCAAATTGTGACACATTTTCCTATATGGGGCTAGTGTAGCGCACTCAGAAGAAAAGGAACAGTATTTTGTGTTCAACATGCTAAGTGAAAGACATGATACGGAAACAATTCGGCATTGGTTAAGTAGATTTCTTCAGGAATGTAAGATCATGCCAATGGAGGTTGTAATAGACATGTCAGCAGCCCTCATGTCAGCTTGTGTACAATCGTTTACACATCTGCCCTCTCTTGCGTCATACCTAGAAAAGTGTGCAAATGTTCTTGACATCGAAGAAGGAGACAGGTTCGATCTTCCAAATTGTTTCATTAGTTCAGATGTTGCTCATGTGGTCAACTTATTTGCTGAATTTCCGAGCTTGAAAGGGAAATTACGAAGGACACGGCAATTTTATTTAAGATCTTTGTACGCAGTTGTTCAGTCAACAGACATGAATGACGTAAGGACTTTGTTAACTCACATTTTTATTGTAGCGCTGAATAAAACCGAAGGTAACGACGAATTTTCCAGCGAAGATACATCTTGCGAGAACAGTAAATGCTATCTACAGCGCCGTATATCAGGTTTCGCAACGGATGACACAGTTATTGAAGAGTCTTTTCTCGATGACACTATGGAAATTCTGAAAGAGAAATGGCAGAGAAATGCCTTTCGTACATGGACCATTAGCGTGGAACAGAATGCTAGGAAATGTATTAATCCACATGGTGATCGTGGAAATCAGCAGTATGCTCCAGGAATAGTAGATGACATTCTAAAGGTGTGTCACCTAATTCCTTTATGGACAGCTGTAATGGTCCCTCATTTTGGATATGGAGCCAGAACTGCTTCGAGTGCCTCTGTTGAGAGCATATTTAATGACTTAAAGAAGAGAGTATGTCAAAACCTGAAATTACCTGCCCAAATTGATGATTTTTTGCTTACGCATATAAAAAATCTCAGTAGAATGATGAAATTTGCTTCCGCTTCCGTACCTCCAGGCGCAGACAATAATTCCAGCTGCCTTCCCGCTGCGAGTGAAAGTGCTAGCGGAGAACACGAAGAAAAACAAGAAATTGGTTTGGACAAAATTCATAATTTTTATCAAAGGGAACGCGGTAAGTCAGAAGTAGAGATACTGACATTTTCTCCCAGAAGAAATGTAGTAGCAACAGGATTAACCAATACAGAAGTAAGTGATGGCAAACTTACTGGAATACTATTTGAACCCAGTGGGCCGCCCCGGTGGCGCAGCGGTCTAAGCGATGGCCTCTGATCGTTCGTCCGAAAGGGGTCTGGGTTCGAATCCCGGTGAGGCATGGATGTTGTGTTTGTCTTACGGCACTGGCTCTTTCCCTTCCCTGGAGCCAGTGGCCCAAATTTAGGTACGGGCGACTGCTTATAGCCCATTGAGTTGCTCACGGTGGTCGTTAAATCTGCAATTAAAAAAACAAATAAAAAACCCAGTGGAGAAGTGGGTGCACTAAAAAAAGAACCCACAGAAAGAAATTCGGATTAGCTTCAGAAGATAACTGCATGAAGAAGACAATGCATTTGAATAAAGACAAACAGAAGGAGGAAAACCCATCAAACATAAGAACATATTTTGTTAGGCGCAGAGAGATCATCGAATTAGAAAGGAATTCAGAAAGCAAAGCTTTCGAGAACTGGAGAGGGCTTGCGGAATAAAGTGAACATAAACGACCAAAGAAATCGTATCTTGAACCAAGTGCAGAAATGCTTGTTATAGACTTCAGGTCACCAAATAAATGTTTTCCAATTAGTCTTCTGAAAAATGGAAATTGTATTGGTCTACGGATAGGTGAAGAGCAAATTACAGTAAAAAACACTTGCGCATACGACTCACTCGTTCAGTTAGCTTGCGTTGGTTATTGCGATAGTGAGAAATACAGGGTGGCGATAGACCAACATGCCCAAAACAATGCAATGGCTGACATGGTATCGAAAATGATAACGACTGGTCCGACAGCTAAAGTTTACAGATTGCGGGGTGTAGCGCTTCAATGCTTTATTAAAAACGCGAAGAAATTATTCTGTGGTTTGGTGTCTTTAGACGCTGCACTACCAATAGCGCAGATGATACTAAGATCATGGGAAGATATGTGTACGGCACAGGAGTTTCAAAAATGCACTTCTTCTGTATGTTCTAGGAGGAATGTTATTCTTCCTGTTGCCGTAGTGACAGTGGGAACTACCAACGGAATTCTCAGTATTATTCCAGAAATGGTTACCAAGAACTTGACAGCAGAACGGAGTGGTATTTGTCGATCAGCGTTGGAAAACATGGATCGCACAGATGAGGACGCATGCATTGGTTGGGAAAACTCAAAGAAATATCCCCTGTGTAATGGAATTAAAACGATACGGGTGAAACCGTCATTGTATCACATTTTTGTAGAAGTAATTGACAAAAATGATGAAAACGTGATAAGTCTGAAAACGGAACCAGCGCAACTACCTCGAATGCTTGCCTTTGGTGAGCGGCAGTACTATTTGAGAGGGGCAGTTAGCTACACTGGAGGATGTAATGTTGCCAGTGTATATCACTATAGGGCGTATTGCTTACGTCAAAACAATGAATGGGAGGTGTATGGTGACCTTCATTAAAAAATGTACAAGGCCAATCCCCTGAAGGAAGAGGCCTTCCACATGCTCTTCTATACGATATAGAAATTTATTCACGTTGCAAATTTTCCCGTTGACTCCCACATTTTTTGACCGATTCGTAGCAAGCAAAAGATACTCTCCAACTTTGTATTTGACATTTTGGCTCTATCATATAGTCTGAGTTCGGTGAGCTGAGTATGCGAATTCGCCGCTAGGGGTGCTGAAGTCGAGCTGATAGGATCAGTTTTTTGTCACTTACATCAATACCAATGGTTCCACTTCATTACGAGCCTCCGTTCGGCCGTCAAGCTGCTGTTGAGCAATTTATCACATCCACCTTGTATATCTCTGTGAGACCAATCGATACACAAGAATCGAAAGTTCAAACATTGAGTCAACCTTATCGTCCAAACAGTGACTTCAGATTTCTTGCCCTTAACAAGGTTTAGTCGCCTGAACGATCGCTCATTACAGCCCTGTTAGACGGTAAAGACGTGATGCCGTAGGTCCAACCGTCTTTAAAATTAGGAAGAAACAGGTGTTCCATAGGAAAGATTACAATGATAGAATATTAGCATCGCCTCAAGGGCATGATGCTCAGTAATAAAGGAAACTGAGTCATTTCATAAGATGTTTATAAAGTCATTTAAATTACAATATATTTAATGTCCCATGGCATAGATTAAAGTGAAGTGTTCTGCAGTTTTATTTCATTTGATTTGCTTTTGCGGAGGATTTAGTTAGGTTTTGTTGTTATTGTTTCAACCAGGGTATCTGTAATTATTTTTTTCATTGATTTATATTATTAATTAATTTATTATGGTCTTGCTTTAGTTATAAAATAGTCATTATGTTTCAGCTGTCAGGTTATATATTAAATTTTCAGTCTTTGTCTTATTTTTTATTTATTGGAGGTTCATAACACCTTTAAGGGCCATTCAATTTAATTGGTGTTTTGCACTGTTTGTGTATTAGGTTTGTTAACAGTAATGTTATTGTATAGTGTAATGTTTGCATATTGTTCTTGCATTATGCTGTTTATTTATATTCAGAGTGTGAAGAACTAATTTTTGCACAGTGAGTAATTTCTTTTTATTCATACTTGGAATTGGTGAAATGTCATGATTGTAATGCTGTAATATGTTTGGTGTAATACTTATGTTGCTCATGAACACCAGTTGCAAACTTAGTTAATAAATAATTGTATAATATATGCTAGTGTATAATTATTTCTTACTGAGCATAAGTTGATTATTTCGTATAGAATCTTATGGTGTTTAGCAGTGATGTTATTGTTTGCTGAAATGTTTACATGTTGTTGTTCCTGCATAATGCTGCTTATTTATATTCACAGTATGAAAAGTTGTTTTTTACGCAGTGAATAATTTATTTTATTAACACTTGTAATACAATCTGTAATATCATTTCACTGATATAATTGTTGATAATTTGATTGAGTTGTTGACGAAAAAGATGGTAAGCTGATTATTATTGTTATGTTATTCTTCACATGTGTGAGTAACTTCAATTTGTTATCTGAGTGACTAGCGTATTCTTCACACTTGTGAATAGTTGTAAGGTTACAATGTTATTGTGATTTTCGAAATTGAATGTGAAAGCGTTGTTTTACTTTATTTGCTAATGTTGCTGTGTATGTATTGTTTTAAAATATTGTGTGGTATATGTGCTTAAAAATTTGGTTGTAAAGATGTTCGTTGTGTTCTTCACAGTGTGAATAACTAGTGTTTTACACAGAGAATATTTTCTTTTATTCACTCTTGTAAATGGATCTGCAAAATCATTTAAAGTAATTAATGTTAAATTTGGATATGTTAAATAAAGTTAAAAGAATGTTGGGTCAACTGGTGCTATGTTTGGTAAGATTGGTATCCCTTTTTGAACAAATGAAATGAGCCCTAAAAAGGGCCTTTAATGTTTTCTGATTTTTTCACATGTAGCTGCTCTTATTTTCCTCATGTCATGCTGGAATAGACTGAATAGGTATTGCTATTGCTTGGGTATCTTTCGCATAATATAACAACCCTTTACAATACAATAGGAAGTGCTTGATGTGGTATCGTACACTTAAAAGCAGCCCTTACAAGCAGAAAAGAAATGTAGAATTTTAGGAAAATGCAGAAGAGAATAGTAAAATAACTACTTGGTTGGTCTCTTACTCTCTAGAAGGCAGCCATACGCAAGTAGTATAGATAATGAATTTATAATTACCTTTAGATCATGAAGACGACCAATTCACGAAATGCGCACACCTTTTTGCGTAGATCCAAGGCGGTGCGAAGACCAGCTAACCACAGGGTGTCACAGACACAAAACAGAAATTCGAGAGGATTTGGCTCGTTCTCCAAGGATGGCGAAAAGAATTTCCACCAGCAACGAAAACATTACACGGGGTAACGCAGTAAAGAATTACTTGCTTCATGAAAATAATCTACCACTCATCCGTGAAGGAGTTATCTGTATTTCGCAGCGGGGCCCCCACACCACGTCAAATTATCAGACCTCATGGGCATGGGCGTCCGCTGGGGGAACTGGGCAAACGGGTCACTTGACCTCCTCCCCGGATCAGACAACTGTAACAGGGTGAAAAAAGTTACGAATTTCGTTCAAAGGTCAAAATGTGTGTTTCCGGGGGTGGTGTCAGCTCTGGAGAATTTAGGTTTTTTCGTGAGAGTTCAACGAGAAGACGTCTTATTCCAAGTGTGCCATTTGCTGCCACTGATTCATCCCTTGTGGATGACTGCAGTATTGAGAGGTATGACAACAGGAGTAGTAAGAAATGGGGGTTTTCATGACAAAGGAGGACCCCCAAGGACCCCCACGGCTCACCCCGGCCCCGCCCACTGCTGCCCACGTACGGACGGATGTGGTCAATCATGACGTCAGTCGCCGCCATTTTATTCCACGTGTTCTTTCCGGCCATCTTTTGTACGCCATGTGTTTTGAGAAGAGTCATCGTTTTCTTCGACCATGCCATTTTGTGTGCCACGTGTTTTGAGATGAGTCATCGTTTTCTCCGAGAATACCATTTTGTGTGCCACGTGTTTTGGGATGAGTCACTGTGTTGGGTGACATCGCCGTGCTAGCAAGCAATACAATGACATCACCGATACAGTCATGATGGCGTTCGTACAGACGCTGGAGGAATTTTTCATACAAAGCAAATTAAAAAAATGCTACATTGGTCTTAACAGGATTCGAACTAACATTCAGTCATATAGAAAGCTAGCACTCTAACCACAAGACCACCTGGCTATTGAAGGAAAAAAGTGCTTGCTAGAATGAATTTTTTTCTATTTCGACTGTTTTCGCTATAGGAAGATATTTAAAATGGCGTGGGAGGAGAAATTGACGTCATTTGAGTTGTGTAAGGGATGGTAACAACATGAATTTTTCTGTCACTGTCGAACAACTCTCAGTGAATTGTTGTAATGGAGGATGTAATGAGACAAGTATATCTGGCAACACCAAAAGAAGGAAGTTTTAGTGGTGTCAATGCATTATTCCATGCTGTCAAGAAAGAAGGAATCAAGAAAAAGACGTCGAAAACGTCGTTTTCCGAGAAATAGAGTGTTGGTGAATAAAATAGACCAACAGTTTCAAGCAGACTCGGTTGACCTTCCCAGTTTGAGCCGTCATAACGATGGATTTCGTTACTTACTCACATGTATCGATATATTTTCCAAATATGCGTGGGTGATTCCCCTAAAGCAAAAGTCGGGGTCCCTCATCGTCCAAACCTTTTCCAAGATTTTTGAACGTAGAAAACCATTGAAACTGCAGACAGATAAAGGAACAGAATTTAAGAACAAAGAGTTTCAAAAGTTTTTAAAACAACAAGAAGAGCATTTCTTTACGACGAACAACGAGACGAAAGCAAGTGTTGTGGAAAGATTCAATCGTACGCTCAAAACTAGAATGTGGCGCTACTTTACAAGTCAAAACACCTTCAGATGCATAGATGTGCTCGATGATTTAGTGCATGGATACAATCATTCCACACATCGTAGTATAAAAATGAAACCTGTGGATGTGAATGAAAGCAATGAAAAGCAAGTGTTCCAAAATCTGTATAGTGACCTCAAGAGGGAAAAACCCTCCTATATATTTCAAATCGGTGATTAAGTAAGGATTAGTAAAATCAAATTAATGTTTGAAAAAGGATACGAATCAAATTGGACGGAAGAAATATTTGTTGTGAGCGACCTCATTCCAAGATCCTCCAGTGTACAAAGTAAAAGATTTATTGAATGAAGAGCTGAAAGGAACATTTTATACCGAAGAGCTTCAAAAAGTGACACTTTCCGAGACATTTTCTGTGGAACGTGTTCTAAAGAAACGCAAAAGAAAAGGAAAAAGGGAATACTTTGTCAAGTTTAAAGGCTACCCCGATAAATTCAATCCATGGATCCCCGCGGATGACTTACCATCGCTATAAAAACCACATGTTTTTTCGGTGAAGCATCATTCATCAAGATGAGTTTCTATCTAACACTACCTAGCGACAGCTCTCTCGGCTACTTTTTGGACAACAAAATATCCCATTTCATAACGCGTCTTCCTTCCCCAATCGAACTGAATGGAGACTGGGAAGTGGGACTCGTCGAACTCATCTACCCCCATTCGTGGTATAATATCAAGAAAAATTCCAACCATTTCGAATACGATTTAGGAACTGGTCAGTTTAAGACGGGAAGAATCTCTCCTGGCCATTACGAGTCTATAGCGGACATTGTTAAATTCATGAGCAATCACTTTGCCAATAAAATATTTTTGAATTATAATAAAGCGACTCAAAAGGTCAAGTCAACTCTTCTTAAAGGTACTCGCTTGGTTTTCACCCCAGGGATCACGGAAATCTTAGGTTACCAACCCATGCAACTTTCGGCTGTGAGTGGAGCCCACTCGGTAAATGGTGAATTTATCGTAGATCTAAATGGTCGGTTTTCTTTGTTGTATGTGTACAGCGATATTGTGGATCCGCAACCGGTAGGAGACATGGTTGCTCCTCTCCTGCGCATCGTTAAAGTGAGCGGTGTGGATGGAGAGATGGTGAGCGCCTTGTTCAATTGACCTCATTATTTGCCTCTTGCAAGAAAAAATTTCCAAACCATCGAACTCGTTATAAGGAATCACATAGGCCAATTAGTACCATTTGAGCGTGGGACAGCGATCGTGAAACTTCATTTTCGTCTTAAGAATCTGTAATCATGTTCGAACCATACCGCTGCTGTACGAAATCCTTTGAGGATTATTATGTCAGTCAGAGTGGAAAAGGAATAGTTTACTATCAGGGAGTGCCACTGCAAAAAGGGTATGGACTTGGAGGTCTCTTTCGTTCGTTATTTAGAGCGGCAGTGCCATTATTCAAACAAGGTGCTAAAACGCTCGGAAAACAAGTCCTACGAACGGCGATGGATCTCGCCACGGATGTTATTCAAGGAAAACATGTGAAAACGGCAGCCAAACAACAAGCTAAAGAAGCAGGACAAATACTCACCGACAAAGCAGGCAATAAAGTGAAGAAGATGCTAGGAGGAAGCGTTAAAATTAAGAAGAAATCGAAGACATGCATCATTCGTTCAAAGAAAGTCAAGAGGACAGCACGCGATATTTTTGATCCGTAAACAATGGCTCTGATTCACAGTCATTCTCCCGTATGTCTCAAGTCGGAACTGGATTTATATGCTTTACCACCTACTCAAACAAGCATAGAAAAAGGACAATGGATTGAGTGCCACCCTTTAGCCAACATTCGAGATGGAGGACCCCTGGAATTTAATATTTCCGGAAGTGGAGAAGAATACATGGATTTATCTTCCAGTCAACTCTACGTGAAATCAAAATTGTGAAAGCTGACAATTCTGACCTGCCTGACAAAGAGCCTGTGGGTTCCATTAACTGTTTTTTTCATTCTCTGTTTTCTCAAGTCGACATCAGTTTAAACGAAAGAGTCATTTTGTCATCAAGCAACACATATCCCTATAGAGCTTATATTGAAACTCTACTGAATTATGGAGAAGAAGCAAAGAAAACCTATTTAGCATGTGAGGGTTTTTACAAGGATATAGCTGGACATCTACATGAAATTAATCCCACGATTGCTACAACGAACAAAGGATTACATCAACGCTATGAACTCGTAAAAGAGAGCAAGACGCTGGATATGATTGGAACCTTGCACTGTGATTTATTTTTCAAAACAGACTGATGCTCAATTTAGTGGATGTGAAAATCAAACTGAATCGAAGCAAACCAGATTTCTGCCTTGTTTCGTCCTCCGGAACCCCCAATTACAGAGTTCTCATCGAGCATGCATCAATATTTGTGAGAAAAGTTAAAGTCAATCCAGGAGTTGCCATCGGTCATGCAAAAGCTTTAGAAAAATCTCCTGCCAAGTATCCCATTGATCGTGTTTTATGCAAAGTATATTCCATTTCTCAAGGAAGTATGTTTTTCGTGCAAGACAACGTATTCCTCTGACAAATGCCCAAAAGACTGGTTATTGGATGTGTGGATAACGATGTTTTTATTGGTACATATAAATCAAACCCATTTGAATTCAAACATTATGATGTTTACTTTATTGCTGTGTACGTCAACGAACAGCCAGTTCCTCATAAACTATTAGAACCCAATTTTGAAAAGGGAAACACCATTCGTTCCTACCACAGCTTATTTCAAGGAACCGAGAAACTGGGTCAAGATGAGGAATTTTCACCAACCGAGAAGAATTTTCCAAGGGATACACTCTCTACGCATTCGATCTCAGTCCCGATCTATGCGATGGAGGACATATGAATCTGGTCCAGCAAGGAAATTTAAGAGTGGAGATCAAATTTGGAAAACCTTTGTCAAAAACCATTTCGGTGCTAATCTACGCAGAGTTCCAGAACATTATTGAAATTTCCAAGTCCAGAAATATTCTTTGTGATTTTCTCCAACTGAAGAAATGAACAGTGTGCAAATAACCAAGTCCCTTAAACAAGATCACGTGACGCGTCGTTACTTCATCGGAGTGTTTGCATGCCATCAACTTCCAAAGAGAATTCACAAGTTCCCATCCTGTCTCGTTGTGAATACGGATCGACAGGGAAATCCTGGGAAACACTGGTTGGCTATGTATATGCCAAACCCAAGAACAATTGAATTTTTTGATTCCTTTGGACATTCTCCAGCATATTTTCAAGGACCTATTGAACGATTTGCCTCCAAGGTTGATACAGTAAATTTTAACGACGTACCCATTCAAAGCTCATATACAGCCATATGTGGTCAATTTTGTATTTTTTTTCCTTTATTCTAGATGTCGTGGAAAAAGCTTGTTCTCCATTGTAAGAAATTTTCGATGGAAATCTGAAACAAACGATGTGCGTGTCTATCATTTTGTTCGAAAGAAATTTGGAATTGTAACAAAATTTAGAATTTAAAATAAAAATTGATTGCATTTTATTTCATGCGTCTTCTCTTTAAATTGTTATGCATCTTTTCTAATGACATCAGTTGACAATATGGAAGTACCCAGACTACAACATCCTTTCACAGCTCTGATAGCAGGTCCTACGGGATGTGGGAAAACTCAGTTTGTAAAACGCTTACTTCAGTATCAAGGTGAAGTCATCTCTCCCCCTCCCAAACACGTGGTATAGTTCTACGGGATTCATCAAACATTGTATGACGAAATAGAAAACGTAACATTTGTGGAAGGTCTCCCCTCCAATTTCCGTGACTATGTGAAAGGTAGAAAGCTGTTTGTCATTGACGATCTCATGACTGAATGTGGAAGCGATAAAAAATTAACTCACTTGTTCACTAGAGGGAGCCATCATTTCAATGTGTCTGTGATATTCATTACTCAAAATATTTTTCATAAAGGCAAAAAAATGCAAGAAATTAAACTGAATGCCCATTACATGTTTCTGTTTAAATCCCGAAGAGATGTGAATCAAATCACTCATTTAGGGAGGCAGCTGTACCCTAGCAAACTTAAATTTTTTCAAGAAGCTTATATGGATGCCACAAAATCCCCTTATGGCTATTTATTGATTGATCTTAAACCTGAGACAAAGGAAGAATTAAGATTACGCTCCCAGATACTGCCGGGAGACATTCAAGTAATATATCAACCTCGATAAAATGAAATAAGTCTCAGTTTTCATCATGACGCTGTCTAAGCAACAGGCCCAAATTTTATGTATTATTCAACACTGTCCAAAATAAGTATTAAAAGACCTAATATCGAAGTGTAGAAAAAAATGGAATTAAAGCTATATGTGAAGTTTGTATGAATACGTTAAAAGGAAATGTTCCGCTTACTCCCGCCCAGAAACATTCATTGCAGCGGTTTAAGCACACCTTGCGAGCACTCTCTCGAAAAAAGACACCTCTGTATAAAAAGAGGAAACTCCTCATTCAAAAAGCGGGATTTTTAGGTGTGTTGATTCCTGCTGCTCTCAGTGTATTAACGACTCTGCTTGCGAAATAATGGAATTCGCAAAGAAAATGGTTCTGATTCCCGAAGAACTGATTTCCCGTCATATGCCAACAGACGAAACGCTAGCGGACTTAGACAAAGAAATGAAAGAAATTCTACTAAGCAAAGAGTCTGACGAAGTAAAAGTGAAATTATATTTTCCAGTCTTGAATAAACGCATTCATGTTTCCCGTTTCAATCCTCCAATAACATCTCACGAAACACCATCGAGAACTGAAGAACCAGCGAAAGAAGAACATGTCAAAGACGAGAAAGTAAAAGATGTTGTGGAAGACCTTATCGTTCAGTCCGTTCCTACTAACTTGAAACGAAATGCAAGAAATTTGTTGGACGTCTTTAAAACAAACTCTGATATTATTGGATGGACCCCGAGGGCTGAACTTCAGGTCCGAGGACGCATTGTGAAAAACACAAATATTATCGACCTCATAGACTCTATATTTCGAAGAAAGGGATCTAAGCTGCACATACCTCCTGAATTTGTAAAAGTGTTAAAAGACATTAATTTGCCCAAAAAATACATAAAAAATAAACAAATGTTAAAAGATCCTGTACAAGAAGGAAATTCTGTTGTAACTTCTAAACCAAAAATTAAGAAAAAGAATGTAAACAAACTAAACTCTGTATCAATTCGTTGGATTCCCTATTAAAAAGTTAAATGAAAAATAAAGTCTTTTCTTTTGAGTTGAAATATATATACAAATATTTTTTTCAAAGATTTTTTGTTAAAGTCATTTTTAGAAACAGTCGTTCTTTTTGCGGGTTAAAAATGTTTCACTTCATTTTACTTAGAGGATGGATTTGGGAAAACACAGATTTGAAAAACAGGTGAAAATCCCATAGAATAACATGGGGAAATCATTTGCTTTAAAGGAGCGTTTTCCGACATAATAGAAATCTTAAAAGAGCGAAATATTTTCACTTGAAAAGTGACAGCGTGCGTTTTCTAAAAAGTTCGTAATTGACAAGGACTGTTTTTTATTTTTATTAACTTCATTTTAGGTACGGTTAGTTTCGAGAAAGTTAAATTTCGTCTAGTGTTAATCGAACAAGAGAAATATACATCAAGGAAAGAAAACTGAAATTACACACATGCAAGGAATTTGCTACGGCTGAAGGTCCCCCGACCGAGTTATTCAACCAATGCTCGTATTAGCCTTTCAAAGATGGGGGTATCAGGACGACCAAATCCCTCGTTGTTGCCTTCTTGTAGCAAAAGAGGTGGTGAACTTCACCAAATATGGTTCCATAGTATTGGAAAAAACACATTAAGGTTTACAGAGCAGTTAAGCCCATGCCAGTGACCTTCTTCGTTCACATACACTCACATTCAAACAGAAAAAAAATATAAATGAACGAAGAAATATTGAAATAAAGTAGTCCTAAAAAGGACTGTTTTGTAGTCCAAAAAGGACTCTTTTGTAGTTTTGAAGAAGACTGTTTTGTAGTCCTAAAAAGGACTCTTTTTTCTTTAAACCTCGAAATCATCATCACACTCCATATTTTGAACAGTCTTTAGAATTTCGCAAACATCAAGATGTTCAAGAAGAAATCTGGGAACTGAAACTTTTGCAACTGAGCAGGCGTTGGCGTAAGCAATCCCAAGTATTTTGGGTTCGATTAGTGCAAATGCCTTGTCAAAACATATATACCACAGATCGCTTGCTGTGGAATTCATACAGTCATGACCTAGATGATTATTTGGCATAAGAAGCACTGGAAGATGACACTCCTTAGAGTAGAAAACTTTTTCTACGTTTTCCTTAATGGTAGCTCTTACCACTTCCACGAGAACGTCTTTCAGTTTTTGAATGTCTACAGAAAAAGTACTCAAAGTTCCTTGATGTTGTAGCACGGCATTTTGGAAGGTGGATCCAAACTGTAATTTCTTTTCACTGTTCCAAAGCTTTTTGCATGCATCTTTCAGAGTTTCAAATTGGTCACATGTTAATGACACTGATGCTCGATTCAACATAAACGAATCATCAGTCAGAACGTGAAGTTGTTGAAAACGTGAAGCAATTTCACGAGGAGAAGGGAAACAGTTCATCATCAATTCATTGTTGAAAACCGCGATTTCATTACCTCCATCATACATACAGCAGTTTTCCATAAATTCCTTAAATGTTTTAGCTGACATGGTGACTCCGTACTTGGAAGGAAACAGTTTTTCTTCTTTCACAGCATAACTTCGAATGTGTACTCTCACAGTGCCTGTGAAATCAGACACTTTTGCTAACTTATTTCCACCCAAGGAAACATGATGTGGAGGAATGCTTTCTAATGAGATACCTGATTCAGCATGAGACTCAGGCTTTGTAGGAACACACACCTTCTTTGTAGCAGTAGCAGAGGAAACTTCGGCAGATCGCTTCATGTTCACAGCAGTTCGATGAGTAACACAGTTCACGGTAGATTGTAGCGATGATATTCCGTACGATGAAGAGGCAGGTAACACAACGTGTGAGCAGTTTGATGACTGAGAACAGAATGACAGGGAGTGAGCTGATTTGTCCTCAGGCAAAACTGATAAGAGATTTGCGCATGTGCGTCTGCTCGATGACGTCAGTCCTCCACGTGGAAAATCATGACGTCAGATACACCCAACGTCTTCCTGATCGACGCCATCTTGGATCGCCACGTGCTCCAACATATATCAGCTCGCGCGAAACGCTTGGGGTGACGTCACGGATTATCTAAAGGTTAGATTTAGGCGAATATTGGGAGCATTCTTGCAACGTGGTGACTCATTCGTGGAAGGGTTGCATTTGTAGAAGCGATCCACATTCCAAAGCTATGAGGACTCTTTTTAAAAAACCTAGAGATACTGAAGCCTAGAGATACTGAAGCAATGCCTAGAGATACTGAAGCAATGCATGCATCTTTCACTTTCATCATTTTTTTTCTCAACTAAACAGACAGTAACAGTCTTTCACATTAAGTGATGAAGTAGGAATGAGTCATACAGACTTGTGATAACGGACGACTGGTTTGTGCAGAGCTTTTGGGGGAAATTTTTTATTAGTTCTGAAAATAACTTTTTTCCTAAAAAAAGGGGATTTTTTATTAGTTCTGAAAAGAACTTTTTTCATAAAAAGGGGATTTTTTTTATTAGTTATGAAAAGAATTTTTTTTTTCCTAAAAATAACTTTTTTTTTTTTACATTTTCCTTTGCTTTTTTGCTGGAGGAGATTCCGCTGCTTGGTTCAATATATAATGACCATAGGGAAGAGTGTGAATCCTGCCATCGCTGATCACGCGTTTGTTATCATGTGGGCTAAGAGATATTTTATTTGTGGTGATGCTGAACACTGTATGCTTCATGCTTCTTATGGAGTTATTCTTATGCCACATTTCCTTTTTTTCCATGAGAGAAATTTTGTAGTCAATAAATTTTAATTGTCTTGCTACCACAGCTTTGTTTACCCCTTTTGCCTTTTTCACCTCATGATTTTTTTCCATCGTGAATGAGTACATTTTGGGTCTAAGACCGACAAATTCGTTCATAATTTTTTCATTTAATTCGTCTTTGAATTTTCCTAGAACTTTTTTATTTTTTTGACAATGGAGATGATGATTTGGAGGATAATCACTCGTGTCGAGTAGTTCCTTAAATTCAACCACATCCTCATAAAGATTTTTAGTCTTCGTTTCATAAATGAAACTGTCAGTATCCACGTATAATAATTTCAGATTTTCCTGGTACTTTGGTTTCATGACACTATAATGGAAAGTGTACATTTTCACCTTGAAAATATCAAGGATGGCTGTTCCTAAGTAAATAGGCTTATTGAAGGTAAGCTGGGTAACATTCAAATGGATAGATACTAAATAGTTTCGATCATCTTCGCTTTTCAATAGTGTGCGGTCTTTGAAATTTGATTTTGCAAGCAGTTTTTCAAGTGTTCTGTCCTCACTCACCAGCTCAACTTTTGTTCTGTTTCTTATGTTCTCCATTGTTTTTCCGAAAACCGAATTTTCATATGTTTGTAAAAGTCTTTTTCGAAATCATTTTTCGCCTTTTTTCTCATTTCTGTGTTCAGATGGATATAGGGTTGCAGCCATTGAGATTGAGCAAAACGAAGACCTCTATGGATATGAGTGACGACTAGACCTGCCTGTATTGCCTGCTTCAGAAGGCGATAGTGAGCCACATAATGCTTCTTCTCTTCCAGCGTTGTTAATAATTTTGATTGTGAAGTTCCAGGAATGGTTTGTAGTATGGGGCGAAAACGCAAATCGGAATGTTCATCATGTAGTTTTTCCGGGTAGGAAATATCAACTTCTAAGATGTAACCAATTGAAGCATCGTCGGAGATGGAATTAATGCTCATTTGATCTAGCTTCTCCCTAGATACCCATTTGAATTCACCTTTAGGAAGATTATTTTCAGCCATCGCCCACCCGTATAGGTTGTTGCAATCGAGGTAACTTATGTAAGTGGAGGCTCTTGATGGGTCATGGTTATCCTGATGCTTGTTGTTGGCTTCAGCATGCCTCTTTACACATTGACACAATCCGCCTCTTGTTCCTTGTTCTACCATTAAGAGCATGTCGTAATCGTGTAGGAGTTAAAGGGAAATTTTCGTGCATTTCAACATGGCTGACCAGCTTAGTCCAGGACATGAATAGAACCAAGCAGCATCTGTTTTTTATGTTTCTTGACATAAATTTCGAAAGTTTTCGAATATGTCAGCAAAAATTAGTACATCAGTTTGTAGATATATGTCAGTGTATTCACCCAAATTTTGTATTTTCAACACACTCCATACTTTCTCGGCATGTTTATATTCATCCTCAGATATATGAGTGTTTGTTAGCTTATTAAAAATCTCATTTTTGGGAGGTAAAGCTGTTTCTTCCAGCTTGTCATACGATGTGATATATTCATATGGGAAGATTCCTTTTTGGGTGAGTAGGTCAAATTCATCATCATTTGGAAAGTGTTGTTTGGTGATTTGAAATTGGGTTCTAGGAAGAATACCTGCCAGTTTAGATAAACCGGCAGGCATAAACCTAAAACTATCCAGAAATCGCGCCTCCAATCCTCCCATCTTCTTCGAAAAAGAAATACATTTTTCTGATGACTCTGGAATAACAGAAATTTCACCTGGAATGCAACCCAGCTCTTTGACAATACAGCGCGAATCATAGCCTGATAGATTATGCATGAATACTGGAATGAAACGAGGATTTTTAAAATTAATATTGCACGAAGCGTGCGATGGACTCTATAATTCCCGCTGCGATGATCGTGATCTGCCACCTTCATTTTTTATTTATTGGTGAGATCAAATCCTCCTTCATTGCAGATGTAGCAGTCTGTAGAACTATCATACATCATCTTTTGCTGGGGTGACAACTTTTTCATTGGAACATTTAATTTATAAATGTTTTCTATCAACTCCACGTCAGTTTTCAGCGAGTTCAGGAAATGCTGGATGACTCCATGCTCTGCCCTATGTGATATGTAGACGCTGATTTCATCCGCTGCATCTTTAATATAATAGCTGTATGCCATTGTTTCATGCAACTGTGTCGTTTTCGCGAAGGACTTCTCTGGATTTTGATCAGGTCCCTGGATGGGCTTTAAAACACTTTCGAAATCAGCATAAATGGGAAATGGTACTCGCTGGGTGAATTTATGATTTCTGAAAGAAAGCTCTGTTTCTTCCGGCATCTTGATTAAAACAGGTTTGTTCTTATAACATAAAAGTTTATGTTCTTTCAGTTTTTGCTCATCATTGCACCTCCTATCGTAAGTGATGAAGCACTTTTTAAAGATGTGTACTTTTTCTTTGTCTTGACAACTGACTTGAAATCAGACACTCGAAGTTTGTGATGCATGCATAGTGAGTGCTGTTGCCATCTTCCATACAAAGGAGGTCTCGATGATTAGACAGCTCTTCGTCACATACTTTGATAGGGTATACCAACCCTTTGTCATCCAGACCATACAAGTTGATGGATATGGAGTTCGTCTTCTCGAACTTGGGAATGTCTGATATCCTGGCAGGATACTCGATGCATCCCCAGTTATATCCAGTTGGGAACCGAGGGTCATTGATGTTAGAGGAGGCTCTGTTCCTGTGTTGTTACTGCAAACGAGGAGTCCATATTGTATACTTAAAGCAGAATTGGTCAGTGTTTTGAACATTCACCACGGCCCTTTTCCGCTGGATGGTGATGAGCTGCTGAATGAAGGAGCCTCCTCTCAATGGCCTGAAGCGGTTGATGCGAAGCTCCAGCCATGAGACGTGGGAGAATGACCATGACGACCCTTTGAGTTCAGCCTCTGATTTTTCTCTTTGTAGCTTCTCCACAATGTTATCAAAAAACTCATCTACATCGCTGGCTCTGTGGAGTGGCTTGTTCATCGTCTTCAGATTGTAACGGCAGTATTCAAATTGTTCAGGATCTTCCTGTTTCGGTTTTTTGAATACTGCCTCCAAGAAGATATTGCACTTGAGGGAGGGATGAGCTGTCAACGAATGTTGTATAATTCTCATGGCTGGGGATTTATTGGACTGCATGAAAGTTTGGAGGTAATTGGCAGCCCCCTCCTCAGGTATGGTCCTGTAGGTGGAGAGCCGCAGCCTCGCGGCGGATTCTACTTCGGCAAAGTTTCCAATGTCTAGGGTAGCAGGAGCTTCCACATCCACAGGGGCGGGGACAGGAATATTCCTAGCATCAGGAGTTTGCACTGGAGCAGGAACATGGCTTGGGCCAGCAACAACAGGATCCGAACACCCACTCTGTTTATGAACTCTCTGTACATGACGCCTTAGGTGTTCCTTACGCACAAATCCGGCAGGACATTGAGTGCATGAAAATGGTTTTTCACCTGTGTGAACTAATAAGTGCCTGTCTAGCTTGGATTTTTTACCAAAGATTTTCGAACAGATCGAACATGTGTGTGAGGAAGCAGGGACGGGGGGATCTGGGGTGAAATCTGTAGTGAGATCCTGACTCACAGGAATTTCCTCTAGAGCTTCAAAAACATTGGAATTTTGAAGGAACATCTGTTCTTCCTGCAGCCACCACTGACTGAATAACTGGGGAAAAATTCGGAATTAACCCTTCATCCCCTAACGTTTTTTCTACATTATATATAACTCTGAAAAAAAAATTACATATCATAAGAGTAGAAATTTATGTATTTGAATATGTCTTTTCGAAACAACCTGTTTTGAATCAATGTCAAATGAAAATGGATTGAAATATCGATAACATGAAAAAATTATGTGGTGTGGATCACTAATGTCTTTTGAAACGTGTGAAGTTTTTCTGATCAAAGGGTATAGCAATGACTCATTGAAAATACATGCAAGCACGTGTAAATAAATACGGGATTTTGAAAGAAAATGTTTAAATGAAAAATGAATCGAAAGAGAAAATATCATGAAACAGCAATAACATGAAAACAAATTATGTGAAATGCAAATGTTTTCTGAAACACGTGTTCCTGAACAAACATGACAGCTAAATCTGTGACTCATTGAATATGCATGCCAGAACACGTGCGGTGTAAAATGTCATAGTTGGAAACAAAGAAAAATGACGTCTCGGCCAAAACATGTGCAAAATAAAAACGATACTTTGAAAGAAAACTTTTGTATCGAGTGAAAATGGAATAAAAAAAAGAATGTATATATATTCAATATTCTTAAATCTTAGAACTGAAGTAGGAGAAATTTAGTTGTTTGAAACACTAATGTATTCTGAAACAGGTGCGGTTTACTGAACAATGTGTATAGCAATGACTCATCGAAACACGTAAAAACATGTTGATGAATGAGCACATGTAAATAAATACTGAGTTTTTGAAAGAACTCTTTTAAATGAAAAATGAATCGAAAGAGAAAATCTCATGAAACAGCAATAACATGAAAAAAATTATGCGTAATGCAAATGTTTTCTGAACAATGTGTATAGCAATGACTCATTGAAACACGTAAAAACATGTTGATGAATGGGCACGTGTAAATAAATACTGAGTTTTTGAAAGAACTCTTTTAAATGAAAAATGAATCGAAAGAGAAAATATCATGAAACAGCAATAACATGAAAAAAAATTAAGTGAAATGCAAATGTTTTCTGAAACACGTGCGGTTTTCTGAACAATGGGTATAGCAAAGACTCATTGATAATACATGCAAGCACGTGTAAATAAATACGGGATTTTGAAAGAACATTTTTAAATGAAAAAATGAATCGAAAGAGAAAATATCATTTTAAATGAGATTCATCTTGAAATTATAATATATTCGAAATGCCGAATTTCAACCGAAACACATGTCCCTACAGTAACCGAGCTGTGTGTCATCAGTGGTTTATGCTGTGAATACGATACGAACTAAACATACAATGAACATGTGAAAAAGAATATGGAACAATTTGAAAACCAATATCGAGAGAGAATAGAATGAATGAAGAAAAAAATAATCTTGAATGAATATAACAGTGAAATTAAACTACATTCTTAAAAACTGTGGCGGGAAAAATTAAGTTGTGCGAAACACTAATGTGTTCTGAAACAAACACTCAGCCAGAAGGAATCAATGACTCATAGAAAAAACATATTTATGAACACATGCAAATAAATACTGAGCTTTGAAGGAAAACTTTTAAAATCTACATCAAATGAAAATGGTGTGAAAGAGAAAATATCGTGAAACATCAATAACATGGAAAAAATTAAGTTGTGTGAAACATGATGGAAATTAAAAATGTCTTCAAAAAACAAACACTCCGCGAGAGGGAATCAATGACTCACCAATAACACGCATACAAACATTACGATGTCTCGTCAGTGAACACATTAAAAAAAATATGCAGCTCTAATGGAAAAACTTTTTAAATCAATGTGGAATGAAAGAGAAAATATCGTGAAACATCAATAACATGGAAAAAATTAAATTGTATGAAACACTAATATCTTCAAAAACAAACAGTCAGCGAGAGGGAATCAATGACTTATCGGCGAAGCACGTATGAACACGTTATGAGCACGTACAAATAAAAACGGAGCTTTGAAAGAAAACTTAAAATCAGTGTTCAGTGAAAGATAAGAAACACACTTTTAACCCCTAAAGAAATAAATATACTGAAAAAATAAAGTACGGAACTTTAGAAATTTCGTTGGGGAAACATACTGAAAAAAATATCGAATGTTTAAATGAATCTCAGATTTTTCTTTCACAGTTTTTTGGAAGTAACTCTCTGTAATGTATATCACACCTAGAAAGCTCATAACAGAAATGGAATCCCCAGTTGAAGTGATCTTGTAGTAAATATAAAGCGCGCTTTTTTCGAAGATTGTTACACTAACGATTGTACATAAACCCAAACCATCTGGTTTTACTTCTAATGTAACCCGCCTAAAAATAATTGAAACTTGTGTGTAATTATAGAACATTAACAATACACTCATGCATAAAGAATAAAGCATGCAAAATCAACTTACATCGTCACTGGAAGCGCTGGGTTGACTCCTTGCAGAATAAGAATCCATTGCACTATCACTACAAAATGACTTGAAAAGTCGATGAACAGACTCAGCAAAATAAAGCTCGGAAATGTCGAAGAAAAAGACTTTCAGATTGGCAGAACCTAGAACTGAATGGAGAGTAGCGTTCGCGTCGGCCCTTTTATATCCCGCTCAAGCGATAATGTCATCCCAAGCGTCTGTACGAACCCCATCAGGACTGTATCGGTGATTGCATAGTAGTGCTTGCTAGCACGGCGATGTCACCCAATACAGTGACTCATCCCAAAACACGTTGCACACAAAATGGTATTCTCGGAGAAAACGATGACTCATCTCAAAACTCGTGGCACACAAAATGGCATGGTCGGAGAAAACGATGACTCTTCTCAAAACACGTGGCGTACAAAAGATGGCCGGAATGAACACGTGGAAAAAATGGCGGCGACTGACGTCATGATTGACCACATCCGTCCGTACGTGGGCAGCAGTGGGCGGGGTCGGGGTGAGCACGTGGGCAGCAGTGGGAGCACGTTGGCCGCAGTGGGCGGGGCCGGGGTGAGCCGTGGGGGTCCGTGGGGTCCTCCTTTGTCATGAAAACCCCCATTTCTTACTACTAACAGGGGCCTAAATCGAAGCTTTTTTTCATGCCCACCTGCACGTTGAGGGGATCTGCCAACCCGAATGCTTTCACCGCTGTGCGCATCATATAAAATTGAACGACTGAGACATGGAGAAGGAAAAACAGCTTCCAAAGGTACGTTTTGAATCCGAGATAACTGGAGTCGTCATCATGGTCGTCTTGTCTGGTCCACCATCACCAGCAGGGAAGTACAAAGTACTGTTCAGCTTCCTGGGGTTTAGCCAAGCACACTGTGTCAGCAGGAATAAGGATGATATCCCATACACCCGCTCCAGGTCAGAAGGTCCACAGCGAAAAAAAAAACAACAGGGAAAAGACAGGGACATGCAGAGAATTTGGTTGTCGCTGGGCAGTGAACTCTGGATGTTTGTGTTTTAAAAAGGACACTAGCTCAAAGGTAATGTTTTAGTTCATATCTTTTTTGTGTTAATAGATAAGCTCCCAAGCAAATACTTGTTCTTTGAGCTGAGCATAAGAAAAAGATGTTCGTCTCTGGTTGTGGCTGTGTTGTCGGCCTGGTTCAAAATTTTATTAGTCTCTCACGTATGAGTTCATTAGGAAAAAAGTTCTTCCCGGGAGCCCAAATCAGGAAGGGCTCAAATTTTTGTCTCTGACAGTAGTATTTTGTGAAAGCTCAACTTTGTGCAATTCTGTGCTAAAGTAAATAGTTTTGCTTGGCATTTTTTTTAATATTATGTGCGGTTACTTTAAAATTGTTTTTGCAGTGGAGCAGTACATGTTAAACGTACATATATTTCTATGATTTTTCGAGGCTAGCTGGGTATGAGAAAGTAGTCAATATCTTTATGTCAGGTCTTGTATTTGTGGTCAAGTAATGGTGAGCATGGGGAACTCCTGTCATTATTTTTTTTATTTCTTGAGCTAAGCTATAAAAGGATGTAATGTTGTTGTTTTTGTTGTGTAAAGAGAATATCTAATAGCATAATGGTGTTATCAGCTATTTTGAAGAAAAACCTCTCAAACCAGGAAAATTGTATTAAGGAAATTTCACTTTCTTTGTGCTTGGTAGCATTTACTAATATATAAATTGCATTTGTATTTATACACATACAGGGCCATGTATAGTGAAATTTTTGTCCTTTGAGGCAGGTTATGGTGATTTTGAATTCGGCAAATAATGGGTGAAAATATGTAACATTTTGTAGTAATTGTGGCTCGAGACCATATCAGCAAATGGCTTTGAGAATTTGATTTGCATAAGGGGGAGGATGTCAAAGAGGGTATGCAAGCAGACTAGGGTTGTCTGAAAGTGATGCCTGTTCATTACCTGTGTACAGTGAGATTTCTTCGCAAGAGGTTTGATTTCTGGAAATAGAGAGTGCTTTGGGAGGTGATAACAATTTCTGGAAATATATAGTGCTTCGAAAGATGATAATGCTTTCTGGAAATAGAGAAAGCTTCGGGAGGTGATAATGATTTCTGGAAATAGAGAGTGCTTCGAGAGCTGATAATGATTTCTGGAAAAAGGGATGTGATGTGTTTTCTGGAAAGTGAGATTTATGTGGATATTTTCTAGAGATAATGAGAGTTTTCAGATAGTTTTTTTCTGGGAGCTGTGTGCTTAGGGAATATTGAATTTTTAGATAGTTTTTCTCTGGGAGCTGTGTGCCTGGAGTAAGAAAATTTGGGGGCAAGAGAGCTCTTGCAGGAGGTTTTTCCTTACGCGGACATACTTCAGGTATTGAAAGGGTGCTTATGAGAAGGAATTGGTGGATTCGTCTTCGACCCTGAGTAAAATCGTCGGCCAGTAAGGACCAGCCCCTGTCAAGTGTCATGCGTTCGAGTGTAGTCCCAAAGACAGTGAGCGATTAAAGAAATTACGAGGGTAATGAGTCACACATATTGACTCACCATTTCGTTGCATAAGCTTGAATTGGCTTCACTACCCAATTTCTCGCCTTTAGCCAGATTGATATTTTCTTCGGGATGTAAATTTTGTTTTCGAAGAAAGTGAGTTTGATGAAATGAGATGTTTTGCCTAGCCTTTACCTCAGTGGTTTACTATATGGGTTGTTAAAATTAGTAAAAGCTTGCATGGTGTAATTTTGAGAATTTGAAGTAATTTGTTTATAAATTGCTTGCCAGAATTAGTTGTGTAATTTTAAATTGTGATGAACAATAGGAGTGCAGATAAGTATGAATTTAAGTCCAGTAGTGTTGAGAGTTAGTGTTTGCCGTTTATTTACATGGTAGGGTATTGAGTACTCAGAGCAAGTTAGTGTTAGTGAAGTATTTTGATTTTTTCAGATGATGGTGTGAATTTTAAGTTTATTTGTCAGCATTGTGGTGTAATGATAACTTTTGAGATAATTGAGTAAGGTATTTAGTGCAGTATGTTTAGTAGAGTGTTTAGAGTGATTTTGTATCAAGTAATGATAGAACGTTGAGTATATTTAATTGTAAGGCAAATATTCCTGGGGAGTGTAGAACCATTTTTTAATATAACTTTTATTTGTGAATTTTGGTCAGTGGTTGTAATGTCTCAAATTAACATGTGTTAGGTCAACTGGTTTGAGGGTGTTGTTTGAAAGAAGCTAATCAAAACTATAGTACATATTCTTGTATTATAACACTGAGGGGAGAGGAAGAAGACACTTCACTTCAGCAACATATGATACAAGCTAAAGAGTGTTATATAATTTGTGAATTTCAAATATGTGCTGCATTAGGCCTGCTACGGTAATCTAAAATTTGGGTGTAACTTCTTGTTAAGCAATATCATTTTGTAAAGTAAAATCTCACACGTATTTGGTAAACATTCTATTTTTATTTGTGGATGAAGTTATGTTTCTTGTGAAGCGATTAATCTAAAGGTGTCATCTGAATGTTTCTTTAGGCCAGGGGCCAAAGTTAGCAATTTTGGAGATCTGCTAAATTGTAGCAGTAAACTTTTGCAGACATTGTGTTGCCCTCGTGAGTCTCCGGCTCCTTAAAACATTTTGTTGTGTTTTTCGTCATTGTGGTTAAGTTTGTACAATAAATGCAGGCAAGTGGCCTTTCAAAAACCCAAACCTTTCGCAGTGAAAACACCTTAGCTTGCCTAAGGTACGAGACGTCTCTGGAGTTTTGTTTTTATTTAAAAATGCATTTTCTCCTAACCACTAAAATTGATCATCACCGCCTCCAAACGTTATTACACGTGTACATTGTATACCATCCATTTTTTAGTGTTCGCAAATTTGGTACACATATAAACAATAATTACTTATTTTACACTTGCAGGTGTCACAACTCATCGTAAATTCAAACAACGCAAACTTTCAATAATAACTTTTGGAATGTCCTAATATCAATGTTGCATTCCATTTTATTTTTATTTATCATGGCCTTAATTGATTGAATTTACTTTTTGTTTCGAAATGCATCCACCCGTCTCCCAAATTTTAATTTTCACCTAAAGTCAATATTTAGCTTAATTTTAACATTTGTTGAATTTAACTATTAATTACACACATGAAAAAAACCTACCCATAACAGTTTGAAATGTGGTCAGGAAGTAAGAAACAAGATGATGGATGTGAAGACGAACTTTGGCTTGCTCAAACACACTGATCTGTTTCCTTCTGTTCGACAGGCAATTCTTATTGCTCAAACATTACCAGTAACAACCTGCCCAGAGGAAAGGTCCTTCAGCACTATGAGAACGGTTAAAAACCTGGTTAAGGTCAAAAATGGCAGATGGACGTTTATCTGTACTGTGCATGATGAGTATTCATCGAGAAAAGGTTTGTGAGAATAAACATGAACTCATTCAAAATGTGATTGATAGATTTGGACAAACCCAAGACGTTTCCGGTTTTTATTTCACAGTATCTCTTCTGAAGTGCAAGAAACAGAAAATAGAAGGGGGTATAAAAATAAACAGATCAATGTCTATCAAAAAAAGGGGGGTTTTTACTCATTCTCAATAAAGGACGATGGAGCGGTGCAATTGTTTTATGTAATCCCAAGTTAATATTTTCAAACAAAAAGACTGTATTAAGTTGATTATTAAATTTAGCAAGAAGCCTACAGTAAGGTTAAACTTTTGACTCAGATATGAATAATCAGTGGCCAGTAATTGGTAAATGACATAATTATTATTATTGTCCGTTATTTCAATACTAAATATTCACTATAGAAAGAAAGATGTGCCCAAGTTCCCAAACTTTTCGGGAGGAGGGGGGCTAACAGTGCTCCGAACCCACCCCCTAGCTTTAGGGACTCGTTGCACTCGCTGACCCAACCCCCACTATGCCATACAAAGACGCAGGGGTACCTGAGGTCCTTTCCGTGGCAGTCACGAACGTTGCCCGCGGGTAGCCCAGTGGGCAACGTTCGTGACTGCCGCGTAAAGGACCTCAGGTTCGATCCACTAAATATCCGCCGTGCGTCGGATGGGCACGTTAAGCCGTCTGGCCCCGGGTACTTCTCTTCCCAGGTAATAAATAAGGGCGTCTTCCTCCCTTCCATGGCAATTTCCTATCGGGCACTCTAGCCCAAATCCCCTAGCTTCCAATTTTTAAGGGTTGTTTAAGACCTGGGGTCAGACACTCCCTTCCTAAAATTCTCTACATGTGAAAAAAAAATTAAGCAATAATTGTGATAGTGGGAGTATACCGGTTTGCCTCCTCACCCGGAAAAGTTGCAGCGGACGCCCATGCTCATGGGGGATATCGCTGCGGGAAAACGTTTCAGGCCCTTTATATGATTTTTTATCACCAAAATGGTGGTAAAACAAGTTCCCAAAGTTTGGCCAATTATTATATAAACTACATGACAAAATGATTTTGTACAATTTTGCATTTTCAGTACATGAAAAAAAATCTTTATTTTTTAAAAATTTGTAGTAAATCCGAATGTTATTTTGTTTTATATCCATACCCCGATTACTCCTTCTTTATTAGCATCACTCTTTTCAAAGCAAATTGTTTACAAGTTGATTTCTCAATAGTATTGAGTAAAATATTCTCTAATCTTTGCTTGTTTAAAATTTGTCAAAGTCAGAGAAAAAACAACTGTGAACGTTATTAAGTTTTGCATCATCTATTTCATGGCTGAAATACAACAACAAAAAAACGTCCGCATCATGCCAAAAGTTGTAGCTTGCTTAAGTGCACGTTTTATTCAGAGCAAAGATTGCAAAATAATTTTTTCATCCAAACTGAAACTAAACAACATATCTTTCTCTGATGAGATCAAGGTTCAATTTTGCACCAACAAGGAACACAACAACGCTGACCAAAAGTAAACAGCATACCCTTCTCTGATGGGATGAAGGTTCAACTTTGGCTGCTTCTTTGTAACGCTGTTTCGATTCTCTCAGACTTGTGATATGTATAACTTACATATACGTAAACGAATCAAATAACTGCGAGTTTGTGATAATCTTAAATTACAAAATTTATGTACATCGAAAAAAGCGTATAAATGAATTAATTAGCTATTATCGAATTGGAAAAGCTTAGAAACTACAGTAAAATATCGGTTCTAACGCAGAATTACATATAAATGTCAAAAAATATAACTGGAATACGCATAGCCGAAGTTTCACTGAATATCTTTTTATTTCTACAAAGCAATGCTTAAATTTAAAAATTTGGTTTAAACTGAAAACCACTAGATTGAAAAAAACATTGCGAAGAAATTCAAATTGCTTGAATTTCAGTCTGTGACGTATAAACTACATGACAAAATGTAGTTGACAAAATAACTACATGACAAACTTAACCCTCCTTTCGAGTTGCTTCTAAGCTAAACATTTTCCCACTGAAGAGTTCGTTACTTCTCTAAACAGCTTGTACATTTCAGCAACACTGACAGTGAGTCACAGCAAAATTTATAGAGACAACCTCGATTGTAAATAATGAGGGGAGTGGTGTAGAGAAAGAAAGATTGCAAGTAATTGTGGGGAACTGATATAAAGAAAGAGATTTAAACGAATACGTATTGTTGCTATATGTTGATCTAAGAGCTATTTTGTGTCAAATATGAATCACAATGTGACGACTTTTTATATAGATGACCTTCTAACTTTCATTGAGTGGAAAATTAAGGGAAAGGAGATTTTAAGCATAAATTGTTTTGGTGATTCTTTCAACATGTCCGTTTGGCTTCTGGGTTATTACAAAAGTGTGTTTTATATGCAACAAACTAGGAATATTAATCAAATTAGTTAACCATTTAAGCTACTGCTTCAAAAATCAAAAATTCTACAAGTTAGTTATTAATGCAGTCATGCGGGTATCCAAAACTGAGGATAGCGTTATACAATCCCAAAATGTACAAATCTGTAATTCAAAGAAAAAATAAGTCAGGTGCAAATAACTTTATTAAGAGAAAAATTGGAAATTAAGAACTATAATCTGCTTACATACTCTCCGAGATCGTCAGATTTTACCATTGAGGAATCTAATAAAATGATTTCTTATATTTCAAAATAGAGCACGTTTCTTGCACTTACAAAACTAGTAGAAAACGTGTATGAATATTTCGGATTTGTGGAAAGGTACAAGAAATGTATGTCTATTACTGAACTAAGACGGAAGAAAAGTACCACATCCGGTAAAATACAAACAAAAATTTCGAGCTGAAAAAAACATAAAATACGACGACCTTTTTGTATTTTGGACTGCAAGTACATGTTTAGCGGTACACCAAGTAGAAAAATTCTACTACTGTTCTGTTCAGGAAAATAATTTTAAATTTCACGGTAGAACATAATAAAGAATGTTAGTGGTGTCTATTTTCATTTTTGGAGAAACTTTTCTACGATAGTTTTCTAGGAAAACAACGGCTAGTTTGCTTCGGCGTAGTAAGTAACTGGTTCCCTTTCGGTGGTGTACAAAACCTTGTGTACAAAACCGTACAAAACTCGTACAACACCCTGGCAGTGTTCATTTTCGATTTTAGAAAAAGGACAGTACAAGAGCGTATGCCGGAGGGCCACTAAGGTGAGGTGAAAAGAACCTCTTCCGGTAGAGTACAAATTTTCTTTAGGATGCTCACACCCTGGCAGTGCTTATTTCCGATTTAAAAAAAAGTGGAACTCTGAGAACGTGCTATTGAGCCAACAAAGACCACTTTCTGTGGTGTACAAAATTTTCTTTTGGGTGTTCAAAACTATACAACACTAGGGCAGCACTCTGGTAGTGTATATTTTCGTTTTTGGAAAAGTGGCACTCCAAGTACATGCTCGAGGGCCGCAAGGGAGAGTCAAAAAGTACCACTTTCTGTGGTGTACAAAATTTTCTTTTGGGTGTACAAAAATGTACAAAACTAGGACAGCACTCTGGCAGTGCTTATTATCATTTTTGGAAAAGTGGCACTCCAAGTACATGCTCGAGGGCCACAAATAAGAGTCAAAAAGTACCACTTCCGGTGGTGTAGAAAATTTTTCTTTGGGTGTACTAAACTGTACAAAATTAGGACAACAGTCTGGTAGTGTTTATTTTCGTTTTTGGAAAAGTGGCACTCCAAGTACATGCTCGAGAGCCACAAAAGAGGGTCAAAAAGTACCACTTCCGGTGGTGTACAAAATTTTCTGTTGGGTGTACAAAACTGTACAAAACTATTACAAAACTTTGGCAGTATTTATTTTCGATTTTTAAAAAGTGGCACTCCAGCATGTACTTGGAGTGCCACTTTTAGAGAGCCGATAAGTATCACTTCCGGTGGTGTACAAAATTTTCTTTTGGGTGTACAAAACTAGTACAAAACTTTGGCAGTTGTTATTTTCGATTTTGAAAAAGTGGCACTCAGCATGTACTTGGAGTGCCACTTTTAGAGAGCCGAAAAGCACTACTTCCGGTGGTGTGTCTGATGCGAAAATTTCGTGAAAGATGTGCCATTATATGACCAAATCAGATTTTGAGTAGGTGTGATTTTTATCCTAGCGTGGGAAACTAGGCAGGGAAAAGCAATAACCACACGTGAAAGGAAAATACCAACTGTATGTTCTTTTGTCTGGGGGAAATAGTCCAGTCATTTTAGTCTAAGCGACTACAGGACGACGAAATGAGTATAAGGTTATAGAACTAGTGGGTAGTAAGACTTGACGCGATTTGCTCTATGCAGCTGGAATACCGTAAGATGTCCAACAATCCCCCTCCACCACCACACACACAATTCTCACTATACACACTGTAATTATTTTATCGCCAACTGAAGCCTTAAAACTTATTTTAAATCATACAAATCATTTTTACAATCTTTCGGAAAGTTCGCAAGGTTCGGACGGTCCCTGGAATCCTGGAAAAGTCCTGGAATTTGATTTTAATTTTTTCCAGTCCTGGAAAGTTCTTAAGTTCATAATTTTTTTTTGATTGGAGGTTTGACGACCACCGTGAGCAACTCAATGGGCTATAAGCAGTCGCCCGTCCCTAATTTAGGGCTAACGGTTCCAGGAAAGGGAGAGAGCTAATGCCGTAAGAAAAACACAACATCCATGCCTCACCGGGATTCGAACCTGGACCCCTTTCGGACGAATGATCAGAAGCCATCGCTTAGACCACTGCGCCACCTCCTAATTTTTCATGCTTTTGTGAAAGGGCGGGAAATAATCACTGGAAATTATTTTTGCTATGAAAGAGATTCATAGAAATGTTTGAATACCTCACTTTGTTCTGTACACATAGCCCACTGGAAACAAGAGGCCCTGAAACAAACGGCTGCCACTGAGGACAGGTGACCAACTTAGTCCCAGCTAATAAATAAATACATCGCTCTTTCCACGTTCAAGAAACACACAGCATCCGAAAAACTGTTTTTCAGCCGCCGCTGTGGAAATGTAACGCACTCGGCTAGATATCGAGAGTTCTGCTGGTTCAATTCCTTAGCGGCGGCTGAAAAACAATTTTTCGGATGCTGTGTGTTTCTGGAACGTGGAAAGAGCGATGTATTTATTTATTAACTGTCGCCACGTATTTGGAGTATTTTCACCTTAGTCCCAGCTCCCAGTTACCGTGTGTGCGTCGTCTCAGCTATCAGTAATGTTTTGATGGGCTGTCAGAGTAGCGGGAGAATTTCATAAAACGTGAGCTGATGGAAAATTCGAAGGTTGTGTTGCAATGTAAATAAAATGTGCTAATATTTAGTTCACAAATCACTTTGAAAGTTTTACACAAAATGAAAGAAATTTTAATGTTTTAACGAAACTGACAAAGTATATGCGAAGCTTTCGCTTAGAATTCCAGTTGATGAGAACTTTGAAATTTGCCGCACAAAATAAATGAAATGTGCTATTTTGTTGACAAATTACTTAAAAAGTTGTGGTACGAAATAAGAATATTTTAATGTTTTTGATGGCATATGTCTGCATCGATTTCATGATGGCGGTTTGTTTACAATTTTTGTTTCGCTCCTGGTGAACTCCCTGTTGGTAATTTTCGGAACCTTTTCAATTTCCTTCTATTTTTTATTTAAGATTTTGCTTCGTCGCCATTCCGGAGGTTCCGGAACGGTATTTTTGGTTCGGGCCTATACCCGTAATGTTACCATTACCGGTGTGCGGCGTCATATATTACTCAACAAAGAAGACTTGCAAGTACTTTTTGCATTTCTTTTGCTTGACTTGAACATATTTTTTTGAGTTTTTTCTACTGTTGTTAGTTTTTGGAAGGGCGGACTTTTGTCGTTTGAACTTATGGCACTAGGTAACGCTACCACTAAAAAACATTTCCGTAAGATGTATACATCTAGGTAACGCTACCACTAAAAAAACATTTCCGTAAGATGCATACATCTAGGTAACGCTACCACTAAAAAAACATTTCCGTAAGATGTATACATCTAGGTAACGCTACCACTAAAAAACATTTCCGTAAGATGTATACATCTTACGGAAATGCTAAACCGTTAAACAACTGAGATAGTTTTACCAACAAAACATATGCATAACAAATTCTTTTTTCAATGTACATACAGTATAAATAACTAAACTTTGCACGTTATATTACTTAAGACAGAAAAGAAACCTTACTGTACTGTATATCAGTAAAAGCAGAAACCAGCGGGTAGAAGTAAATCTTTTTTTTTTCAAAACGCTCTAACATTTTCTTCTGTTGCAGTGGTAAATGAACATTATATGTTATTACGAATGTTAATTCATTTCTCTTTGGAAAAGAAATCACAATAATGAAGAAAACTAATAAAATATGAACAACTTCACAGCAAGACACTAGAGGACTAATGGCGTTCACGACTTCACGTGCAGCGGTTCGGATCAGGGAAGCTAAGACTCTTTTGGTCACATAACTAAATAGTTTAAGGGCCTCTTCTTTCCAGTGGGTTATCAGTTTACGGACGTGATGTCATATCATGTGACGCTGCAGTGCAAGATTGAGTTCCATATTTCCTGAGACCTTGGTTTGTGATCTAGCAGCTGTACAACTGCTATATCACAAACCAGGAAATCTTGTGATTCCAAGATAGCCGTTTCTCCTAGCACGACATCTAGCCAGCATATGACACTCAAAAATCCGCGATTCCAAGATGGCCGTTCCATCTAGCACGCGCTTTCCTCACTGGAGATTGGTGTCTGGCTTTCCTGCCACCAATGTGCATGGCAATAGATGACTATGGAATAGGGAATCTTCAGTCCCACACAAAAATTGTTTTGTATTTTATTATTATGGTGCAAAGTTCTAGATAGCTTCATAAACGCTTCCACAGATAAGTTTTATACTGGGAAATCTTGCCACTTCGTTGAACAGGTAACTCGCACTGAAGAACACTAGAGCAGAGGAAGGCACAGGACTTCGTAAGAATTCTAAATGCATAACAAACTTTACCCTAATTTGCAAAATATTAAACCAAGGCCGAACTGGATTAAGAAAAGGCTATGACATTAACCTTAAAGATAAATAGACTTTTGGGGACTATCCAGGGGGCGTTAAGGACGATTTCTGCCATTAGATGGCACTGCGACCCAAAAGTATAAAGCAATGAGTTTCTGCGTTATATTTGAATGGGGGCCACGGATGGCCTAGTGGGCAACGTTCGTGACTGCCACGGAAAGGACATCAGGTTCGATCCCAGCCAGGTACGAACGCTCGATCTACTAAATATCCGCCGTGCGTCGGATGGGCACGTTAAGCCGTCGGACACCGGGTACTGGTCCCCCGGTAATAAATAAGGGCGTCTTCCTCCCCCTTTCTACTTCGTTTCCGTGTCACTTTCCTATCGGGCACTCTAGCCCAAATCTCCTAGCTTCCTATTCCTAAGGGTTGTTTAAGACCTGGGGTCAGACACTCCCTTCCTAAAATCCTCTAGATATGATCATTTCATCATTTATATTTGAATGGCTGGATTGTGTTTGTTAAAAAGAAATTATTCTACAGTTTTAATAACAATCCGTTTTTTTTACTACAAAATCAATTTTCATTACGGTTGGTTTACCTCTGTTCGCCAATGTGCACGTCTTTAAAAAAACAAAAATCTGGGAATGTAATTTCATGAGCTCATAACAGATCAGAACCTCAAGCACCAAATGACAGGTAACCAAGTGTTTGTGGTAAGCATTTCCCTTCGGACCAATTACCTACTAATGTGTGGTCATGGGCGTCCATATAGGAGAGGGGAAAGAAGGGGCATATTTTCCCTCCCCTGGAAATCGGATAATGTTGTTCTTTCTGTCCTTGCAAGGCCCTACACAGATTTTTACGACAGCTCTAATCCTGGTTTCTAATTTTTATTTAGAACTTCTGGATGCGCGTTTATGTTGAAAAATAAAAGTGTAAAAACGGGAATTTCCAGTACAAAAGCGAAATTTTCCAGTAAAAAGTAATGAAATTTCCCACTGCATGTTGTAGAACAGCGTACAACAAATAGAATGGAAAAATATGTAAGGCGAAGAAATGAAAAATATACAGTATCATCCCATGCAGCATTTATTCAATACAAAACAAAGATCTCTTGAAATTTTCTCCAGAAATTTGTCTTGGACATTTTTTCATTCTTGATAACCAGTTTAGTCTATGGAGTTTCGTGGCGCATATGAAACAAGTGGCCAAACAAATCAAAAGAACGACAAAGAAATTTCCTTATTGTCCTAACATTTATCCACCTTGTTTTATGTAGTTTCTTGAGTCTTCTGGTTTCCAATTAAATTTGTGTTGAGAGTGGGGAAAACGGCGTGGTAACAAAGCACAGCGAAATTTTTATATTATGTTTGTATATGTGCTTGGTAGTTACAATTTCTGTTTGCCCTTCTTGAAAACTAAGCTATGAGTGCCTATGCGTGTGGTACAAGCAAGAAGGTTAGAACAAGACTTCTGGAGATGCCCTCAGTCTCTAAACCGTGAAGCCACAAACTGGGAATTTGATCTTTACACGATACCGTAAGTATTTTCATGCAGTTTCAGCTGTGTGTATATTTGAATTGCGTGGTTTTTGGTTGCAGAAACCATGTTGATATCAAACCGGAATGAATTATGCTTCATAGACGAGTCAAGATTTCAGTTTTAACGTTGTTTTGAATTCGCACTAATATTTCATGTATTTCTATTTAAAATAATGATGAGCCTCAAAATAATTAATACGTTCATAAACCCGGCATTTGCTTCGCACATCCGGTAGAAGCTATACCAAAATAGAAACGTTTCCAACGAAATAAAGCCTTTCGGCCAACACAAATTGCATTGCAATAGCCTTGGAAACCACCAGCTTTCCCACACTGTAATGGCCGCCGCTCGCGGTTAGGCGTTACGCAAAGTGGTATTGTTCCACTGTCGAGGGCATCTCCAGATATCTTATTCTAACCTCCTTTGGTACAAGCGACTGAAGGGAGATGCTGTACCATCTATAAATTTCCAGGTTATCCACATGATATAGGAAGTGCCTCCTACAATAAATTACAGACATACAGACATGTTGTTAAGGACTGATGCCGCAGATTACTGTAGTAACAAATAAAAACGTGTGTGACATAATTTGATAATACAAAATTGTTAGTTCATTTTGTAAATCCTGGCAGGTATGACTTTAATAACTGATTTTATCACGCATTTCATCAGTAGCCACGTTTGGCTTAGTTAGCTACGATAACGAGCGCGTTTTGTAGAAAAAGTAGCCAGTTCACTTGTCTTGCACTGCTAACTATAGTAGCTTTATGACCTATTAAACGATGGCTGAGATTTTTACATACTTTATACATTTCCTGTAGAAAATTTCCTTCGCTAAATGGTACGCAATCATAATGTAAATAAAGTACATCTGCTCGAATGATGTAAATAATGATACAGAAGCAACGTGCTTGTTTCTGGATCGCACGTTAATAGATGGCCCTGCGTCACTACTCCTAACTTTGTCCTCGCTATTTTCGCTTAATGTTATAGCCTGCTAAGTGATCTACAGTAGTTAAACCCTGTTAAAACAAAACACTGCGATTGTATAGCAAACTTAAACTCTTGGAGTTTATTTTCTGTAAATGTATATGAACCCTAAATACAGGAAAAGATAGTAAATCTGGTTAATGTCAAGCCAAAGAGCAATTGGAGTAGCATAGATTAGCAAACGTAACGCTAGCTGTTCCGAAATGACTGAGACCAATTGAACGTATAGCGCCATCTATGAATGGGAGTTGGCAGTGAACAGATGCCTGTTATGTTTAAAGCAAGAATTCTTGATTCAATTTATAATGTACTGTAGATATTACGTAAAATGAATACTTGCGTACGAACTAAGAACCTTCTAGATCAAACTGTTGTTAGCAATTTCTCCTATTCGAGGATAAACAAAGGTAGTAACTTAGAAAATATAAGGCCAAATTGGGCCAAATACATTGGAGTAGCGTAGACTGGCAAACATAATGCTAGCGGTTCTGAAACGATGGAGACCAACTGCACATGCAGCGCCATCTATGCATGGGGCGAGAAGGAAGTTAGCAAGGGATATATGCTAATTGGAAAGCCAGAATGTTTGATTCAATTCATAATGTATTGCATAAATTAAGTAGAAAAACTGTTCGGGTAAGACCCAAGAACAGTCTATTAGATCAAATTGTAATTAACAAGTGCTAGTAAGAAGGAAAATACGAGGCTGTATCGCGGCCGGCCATATACACAGCAGAAAAGTAAAAAAACAAAACTACAAAACAGGAATTTCTCGTCATGTACACGGTCCTATCAGAATAATATAACCACCCTTGGCCCGAATAGTAGCGGCGAGACGGCGTGGCATGGACGCAATGAGGCCCTGGAAGGTTGGCCGAAGCACAAGTGCCCATTCGGACTGCAGCAGAGCACGGAGGAACCGGAGATGACGTGGTTGTGGGTCGGAACGTCGAACCTGTAGATCCAAGTAGTTCCACTAGGGCTCTGTGAGATTGAGGTCAGGCGATTTCGCCGGTCAAGAAATGGGAGTCATCGCTGTCGTGTTCCTGGACCAGTCACGCACCCTTTTACCGACATGGCAGGGCGCATTGCCCTGTTGGTAGACAGCATCACCACCAGGGTAAACGTCCAACATGAAAGGATGCATGTGGTCAGCGAGGATGGACACGTAACCATTTGCTTTCAGGGACCCATCCAGTGGTACCAGCGGTCCCAGGTTATACCGGGAAAATATCCCGCAGACATGCACACTATCACCGCCGGCCCGTACTTGACCGACAAGCGTGTCCGGGTGCTGGTTCTCGTATGTCTGACACCGTATCCGCTAGCACCGGTCACTTCTGGAGAGTAGAAACCTTGATTCCTCGAAGAAGGCATCATTTTCCCACTGTCTAAGGACGGTAGTCCCATACGAACTGCAGGTGTCGTTGCCAATGGACCTGGGTTAACATTGGCGCCTTAACGCAGCGTCGACTCCGGCGACCCATGCGTAACAGTGTTCGCTCTACTGTCATCAGGGACACGTATCTGGGTGCCGTAGCATTCATTTGCGTGGTCAATTGCTGCACTGTTGCGCGTCGATTGCCTTTTATCAGTCGACGGAGACGACGTTCTCATCTGGAGTCGATGGCCTTTGGGGCTCCACAGTTATGACGTTGGGAGATACTCAGCGTGCCAGCGATCTATTCTTGGAAAACCTTTACAACAGTTCCTCGCGAACAGCCCACGATGTCTGCTGTTTCTCAGATGCTTCCACCCTTGTCGCAGGAATCTGTCTTTCCTTTTTGAACGTCCGTCAAGTCACCTCTGCCCATTGTGTTCACGTAGCGAATTATGGCTCATCTGTCCTGGCCGGCCACTTGTATCTCCGTGTGGTCAACCACGTGCACTCTGTGACGTGCCTGTGCGGTCAGTGTGATTCCGGGGGTAGTCATATTAATTAATGATACAACTGTGTACACTTAAATCTTATATATATGAAAATCTTAAGGAATTACAACTGAAATACTCGCGCAAAATCGCCGACACACTAGTTTCTCCCTACAATAACGGCTCTCTATATATACCGGAAGTAGCATGCTCTTTGCCGGTCTATTCTTCAACGCCTTTGGGTCAAACAGCTTACTAAATTTCACTAGAATTCGATGTCTACATAATTAGAAAAAAAAATGGCAAGCAGAATCTTCTCTACTGGAACAGCAGAAATATACCGTAAAATATATACGTAAATTGTTTATTAAAGAACATATTTTAATAGCTTACAAACGCAAAACTACAATGTTGAGAACAGCTACATAAGTGTTTCAGAAGCTGTCCTAGGCTGCTGCCCTGATGTTTAGCAGCATTTTTGGTTTATGAATGAAATAGAATACGAACAAGACAGGAAAATGAAACTTACGCAGATCAGAATAACAATTTTCCTTTTCCTGTTTTTAATGGAATTATCAAATGAACGAAAGTACTTCTGATTCTTTAAATTTTGATTAAAGCAAAACAAAACGTTACAGACATCTTACAGTTGTTAAATGAGCCCTAGGATTTATACGAAATCCTCTTTATTTGTGCTTAATTTTTGAAAATACCACCCTCGCGCCTAACAGGGATAGCAAAACAGGATCTGAGTTATTTAAACTGTAAGAACTTTTCCTCGGATCTTTGTATGCACATATCTGTACAACCTTTGAGACAGTCGGCGAGAGGGTACAACAGACCAAGCTTTGTAACCGAATAAATGTTACCCACATTGTATACCAGGAAATATTCAACTTTTCTTTTTTAACTTGCTGTTGGGGGTGGCATTTTTTATTTGCTTACCACAGTTGTTTCGGCACGAAATAAAGACATGTATAAAAATGACAGTTGGGGACCGGGAACACTGTCTGAGCCACCCCTGTGGCGCTGTGGTCCTAGTGCTTGCTTCTGATCAGACGGTCACGTTCGCTTGTGCTCCTGAACTTTGAGTGATATTAGTTGTTTTTTGAAGTTCCTGGTTAGGTATTTTATGTTATTTCGTTCTGTGAATGATGTATGCTTTAGTTGAACGCGAAAATTTGTCGGGACAGCCATTATTTTTTTTTGTCTTATTTTTTTTTCTTTTTGGAGTTTTTTTACAACGACGTGGGTGACCAGGTCGATTACTTATTTGTGTGTTACAAGGTTACTCAAAGAACCTTCAAGAATACTGTTGAAAGTCGGTTCCTTTGTTTTTAGTGTTTCAGGTCGCAACAGTAGGTTTTATTTGAAGTTCTGTGTTAGTAGTCAAGATGACTACGACCTCAGCGTCTAAGTCAACGTCTGATGCTTCTGTGCCTATGCTATTCGAATTTTCTATATCAACGACGAGTGTGTATGCTTCAAAGGATATGTAAGTACTGGATACCTCCACTAAGATTAGTCATTCTTCGGAAAGTGTGTCAAGTGTTGAGAAACAGAATGTGAATGAAGGGATGGGAGTCGTGGGCCCACCCTTACCCTCTCTTAGCAACTATGCGACTGCTGTCTGTCCTGTGAATGTACCTTCTGCAGCTTCATCAGACTCTCAATATACGATTATCCGTGTGGATAAAGTTTTACAACTGAAAGTTCCGGACGACTCTGTTCTGGGTAAGCGTTTTTCAGAAAATTTATCTTTTACTGTTTATGTTCCTGCCCTAAAGGACACCCCAATGCCTCGGTACCTAAATGCAATTTCGGCTGTTGTTTCCAGGGAATCCATTAAATCGGCCATCCGTTTTGGGGGGGGGAATCGAAGTGCGCTTTACCCTAAAATATGCTGTTGAAAAAATTATTTAATTTGGTACAGACATTGGTACTGTGCATCTGTAACCGACACCGTCTACTCAGCGCCTTGTTACCGTGACCCTGACACCTATTCCATCCGGACTTCCTGATGAACAATTGGTAGATGCGCTTAGTTCCATCGGCAGTGTAGTAGGTACAACAAAATTTCTCACTGCTGTAGACGTAAACACCCCTATGCCTATGTGCAAACACCCCCTATGCCTATGTACCTAAACACCCCCTATGCCTATGTAAGGAGGTAGGCCCGTCCTTCAGAGCCTTTTCCCTGCGGAACAGGCTCTGAAGGACGGGCCTACCTCCGTTGATGGTATTACGGACTCAAGAAAATACTGTTTTGACTTATTTGCAGGACTGCAGTGCTTTTATTGCAAAGCGGAAGGACACCGGGTGACCTCGTGTCCTCACAGAAATGTGCAGAACAATTCTTCAAATCCTGGAGCCATTGAATCATCATTCTTTTTTGAGCCGTCGGTTGCCCAGACACCCAACCTGGCATCAGCAGATGGTACTATGTCGATTAGGAACAGCGCATTTCAGAGTCCTATAATTAATAACTCTTCAGCTCAGCAATCCCACACTGTGGCAGTACCTCATAGTGGTTCTCAATTAGATTACCCTGCCTTGCCACCGTCGTGGGGCACACGAGTTTCTATAGCAACGACTAAGATACCTTTGACCCCGAGCTCTTCTAAGAAAAAGAGAGGTCGACCACAAACCAGGTCGAGCTCGAGAGGGGCACGTTCCAGTGGACCCCTGAGTCGCCCAGTCTTGAACGAAGCAGCTCTTCCACTTTAACCCTAAAACAGGGTGAAACCAGTGTAAACTCTCAGGAGGTTAAAATGGAAATACCTGATAATCTGAGTGACACAACGTAGACACATTCTGATATTGAACCGTATCCAGAGTGTGCGGAAGACTTTGATAGGTATCTTAAAGATATAGAAGTGCCAGTTATGCCATTATCATATTTCGAACTGGTTTCTCTGTATGCGGTTCCTAAGAAGACTAGCATCATTAAAATTCCTTGCATCCAGAAAAATCTGTCTAGAGTGCCAGAATTGGTTGCACAGCTGTCTTTTTTACATGACCTGTTCCACAAGCACTCAATCACCACTCAAAAAGTGAACTTATTTTTTCGACGTATTCGTTATCTATTAACAGTGCTTGACAAACAGGTTGGGAGGGCTTTACAGTCATCAAAATGAACTCTAAGGTAATATTTGTTTATTTTAACTGCCGAGGTACAGCGGCGTCAGCAGCAAATGCATTGGTTTTTGAAGTTGTCCGACATTTAAAAGAGAATGTTCTAATGTTCCAACTGTCGTTCGCTGCGTGAGATCCCGTCCCCGGCAGTGCTTTAGGCCGCGAAGCTCAGCTGCATGTGCCGGTGGATTTCAAAGGTGTCTGTATTAAGAAATTACCATTCAACTTTTCCTGAATCGCGGCCACATGACAAAATTAAATAAGATTGCCTGGCTACATGACAAAATTAAATAAGATTGCCTGGCTACATGACAAAATTGAATAAGGCAAGCGATCACGTGACAAATTTGAATAGAATATTATCTCCTGGGTTTTTTATTATAAAATTATAGTGGGTACCTCGGCATAACTGATACATTCATTTATTGTATAAAGAAAGTACAAATTGATAGGTTAGTTTCTAATTTATGTACTAATAATAATACACAAAATATATTAAATAACATTAAATGAATGCAGCAGTTTTTCAAATTACATATAATTTTAAACTCTTAACTTCCCATGTAATTTGATGAAGGCGGTGTACATGAGTTTTTTTTTTTGTGTTGCGGGGGTGAGGACCAACTACCGTGAGCAACTCGATCGGCTTGGACATTGGCTCCAGGAAAGAGCGAGAACCAGTGCCATAAGGAAAACACAACATCAATGTCTCACCTTTATTCGAACCCGGACCACCTCGGACGAATAGTCTGCAGCGAGTGCTTAAACCACTGTGCCTCCGTGACTACACCTGTGGACGTAAGTGAAAAAATCCCGAATGTATAAATGCAATCGCTTCCTTTTCTGCACAACTTCCGATTTTGTGAACCATTTTTTTTGCATGCATATGATGTAAAGATGCCGTGCCTTGAGGGTTAATCAAGTGCTTCATGTAGGGTTATAATAAAGAGTTTAATACATTTTCTTTATTAATAACAAATTCTTGATAATCCAATAGCAAAAAATCTCAATTTAATAAACATTTCTTTTTGTTTAAGCACATCTGTTTTATATTCCGATGTGTGCGTCATCCAGGACGCCGAGGGCTTAGAAGTGTAGCTTCGTGGCTAGTCGTCCAAAATCGGATTCCTGGTGAAAAAGACCTGTGATTAACCGCAGTTGTGTTTTATTGGTCTTTACAATTTCTCCATTTGCATTCAATGATATTAAGCAACTGCTGCTTTACCGAAGAACACCTTCTTCAATGGCTGTGAACAGGCAGAGCAGCACTCTGCGAATCGTAAGGCAGTGATAAATCCAAATTTTGGGCGTCTCCATGATGAAATTGAGGTTAACGAAAACCTGGTTATTCCCTTAACAATATGCAAACGCAGGTACGCTGCCAACTGTCAGTACACAAATCTTAACACTACAGCGTAGTTGCAAGAGTAGTAGTATGAGTTTATATTAGAATTCATATTCATTTTGGCGCTTAACACGTATTATCATACACCGACGAGCCATTGCATTATGATCACACCCAGCCTACAGAAATTAGCGCGCCTGGAGACTGGACGATGGCGCAGGTGAAATTCACAGAGCCGACTTTCGATTAGTAGAGTGTTAGAGGTCAGAATGGGAAAAGCTGCCGATTTATCGGAGTTTGATAAAGGACAAATTGTGATGGCACAGGGCCTCGAAACTGCGATCTCGGAAATGGCGCGCCTTGTGGATTGCTCACGTGCCGCTGTAGTGAGTACGTATCAAAAGTGGCGCACAGATGGCCAAACGACGAACCGTTGACCAGCCGTGTGTCGTCAGCAGCTCATTGATGACAGAGGGGGAGAGGTTCATAGCGACCGCAGGGCCACAGTGCGATAAATCACCCGCAGCTACAACAGTGGTGATCAGGGCAATGTGTCACAGCACACAATTCATCTGAGCCTTCTGCGCATGGGCTTGCGTAGCAAAGACCCAGCCGGATCCCCATGCTCGCTGCACGTCATCGCCAACAACGCATGAAATGGGCCCAAGGTAATCGAGATTGGACAGTGGATGATTGGAAGGAAGTGGCTGGTCTGACGAATCAAGAATCTTGGTGCATCACGTAGACGACCGAGAGCGGATACGCCGATTACCAACAGAGGCTATGGCACCTGGACGCATTGTTGGACGGAAACAGGTCGGCGCGGCAACGGCGGTGTTATGCTGTGGGAGATGTTTACTTGGGACACTTTAGGCCCCATTATCCCAATAGCACAGTCTCCGACAGCTGTCGGGTATCTTAACATCGTTGCGGACCAAGTTCACCCATTCTTGGCAACTGTGTTCCCTGACGGTGATGGCCATTACCATCAGGATAAGGCGCCATGCCACACTGCCAAAATCGTCAAGGAGTTGTTCGAGGAACATGCTGGTGACTTTCCGTTGATGCCCTGGCCTGCAAATTCACATGACACGAATCCAATCGAACATCTGTGGTTCGACTTTGAAAAACCAGTTTCTCCTGAATCAGCACCAACCGGAAATGCACGGGAACTAGAGAACCTGCTTTTGACATTATGGTACCAAATACTCCAGGATACCTGTCGCCACCTCATCGAATCGTTGTCTCGCCGAGTGACCGCTCTTTTGTGGGCTAAAGGGGATCGTACAGATTATTAGGTAGGTGGTCATAACGTTATAGCTCATCGGTGTGCTATTAATAAACCACTGGGGAGGTACTTACATATATTAAAGTCCGTCGCTTCCGCACTGGTTGAAGTGTCAGTCTTAGCCTTATAAATGGGTGCGCAAAACTGGAGCATGGTGAGAATACTGTCGCCTCGCAGCAATCCTTGAACTCAAAACAATGAATGGTGTCCCCATGAGAAAAAGGGTACCACTGATAGCATACCATTTTCTTTTTATGTAGTCGCTACTATCAAAATACAGTTGCGTAACAATTACACGGTCGTATCAGAATAACATGACCACCTTCCTAATTACGGGAATAATCACCCTTGGCCCGGATGACAGCGGCTAGACGGCGTGGCATGGACGCAGTGAGGCCTTTAAGGATGCCCGAGGCACACGTGCCCATTCGAAATGCAGCAGATCACGGAGGTCGAACCTGTCCATACAAATAGTTCCACAAGTGCTCTATGGAATTGAGGTCGGGCAATTTCACCGGTCAAGGGAGAACGGAGACATGGCTGTCGTGTTCCTAGAATCAGCCACGCACCCCTTTAGCGACATGGCAGGTCGCATTGTCCTGTTGGTAGACACCATCACGACCAGGGTAAACGTCCAACATCAAAAGATGCATGTGGTCAGCGAGGATGGATAGGTAACCTTTGGCTTTAAGGGACCCATTCAGTGGTGCCAGCGGTCCCAGGGTATACCAGGAAAACATTCATCAGACATGCACACTGCCACCGCCGGGCTGTACCTGACCAACAAGCGTGTCCGGGTGTTGGTTCTCGTGTGTCTGACACTATATCCACCACCTCCAGTCGTTTCTGTGGAGTAGAAACTCCTATTCGCCGGAGAAGGCAACCTTTTCCCACTCTTCTACTGTCCAGTGACGGTAGTCCCATGCCAACTGCAGGCATCGTTTCCGATGGACCTGGATTAACATGTGCTCCTTGACGCAGCGTCGACTCTGGAGACCCATGGGTAACATGGTTCGCTCTACTGCTATGGGAGACATGTACCTTGGTGCCCAGCGTTCATTTGCGTGGTGAATTGCTGCACTGTTGCGAGTTGATTGCCCTTTACCTGTCGACGGATGGGAAGTTCTCCTCTGTGGTCGATGGCCTTTGAGGCTCCACAATTAGGACGTCGGGATGTACTTGGTGTGCCAGCGATCCATTCTTGACACACCCTTACTACAACACTTCGCAAACAGCCCTCGAAATCTGCTGTCTCTGATATGCTTCCACCCTTGGCGCGGTAGCCGATGATCATTCCTTTTTGAACGTCCGTCAAATCACTACCTCTACCTATTGTGCTCACGTCACGCACTATGGTTCATCAGTCCTGGCCGGCCGCTTATACAATGTATCTTCATGTGGTCGACCTTGTCACGTGCGCTCTGTGACGCGCCTGGGCGGGTACACTGTGATTCTGGGGGTGGTCATATTTTTTAATATGACAGTGTATTAGAAGTTATTGAAATACGTTGTCTAATTTCTCATCAGATATTCTGTACGTTGTCCGGCAGGTGGATATTTTTAATTTTTAGGGGTGAATCCTGAATTATTCTTTTGTACTGATCACTCACATGTAGTGCATTATACGTTTATTGAGGTGAAAAGTGATACTTAAACGCTAATTACAGCCACAGTGTAAAAGTCAGTTCACAATATATGGGTACGCGTAATATTATTTAACTTATGCTCTTCCTGACTCGATTCAGTGTTACTTCACATTATGTTCCTGCAGTTTTTATTGACGTCATAGGAACATAGAATTTCACATAGTTTAAATGGCTAAAAACGGAGGGCAAAGGAATTATAGATTTGCTCTTGTATTTCGTAGTGCTTGACTCGTACACCTCCATTGGGCAGTAAACCTGAGTGACTAAAAACAAAAAGTCCCGAACAACTGCGCTAATTGGACGAAAGAAAGTAGCGTAGAAAACCGTGAGTAAAATTAGAAGTGAATGGCTTTAATCATCGAAATGAATATTGTTCAGCCATTAAAAAGTTATGCAGTATTTCGAAAATGACCATCTTAATAGCTCATGACTAATTCGTTAATATACTTACCATAAGAAATTTTAATCGATCTTTTCTTTTTCAATTTCTGTCTACTTTCTTTTCGTTAGCAATGCAGATACTTTCTTGAACGATGTCATTTCACTGCTTTCACTATGAAAAGTGTAATCGAGCTTCGAATGAACAAATTTGGACGCAGATCAAGAAAAATCGCTTCTAGCAGTCAAACTGATAGATTCTGATGTGATATCGTTAACGTTTGTTTGACCACTCGGCAACATATCAATATTGAAAGGCATCTTGATAAACATTAGTGTTACTATCTCTCAGTTTCTCAATACGTTGCTGGATTAGTTAATTGCGTGTGAGAATCTAATATATAAAACACGAAATGTCTGCTTGTTTGTGTTAAGCAACAAAAATTCTCGAACGCCGAACTGTGGCATCGTGAAATTTGCATAGCTTATTAATACTGGAACTTCTAGGTCAACGCAACTATTTTAAAATCTGTAAGTTATTCCGTTTGCAAGTTATGAATTAACTAATAAGCTAATCAATAAAGTCAGCGTCCAATTCAAACAAAGGTCTTTGCTCTTTCCACGTTCATAAGTGAGTCACGGAAAAATTCTCATTGGCCGCCACAGGGAGTCGAACCCAGGGTCTTCCAGTTACGCGCCGGATATGCCGGATATGCTTCTGTGTAGCGGAAGCATATCCGGCGAGTAACTGGAAGACCCTGGGTTCGACTCCCTGTGGCGGCCAATGAGAATTTTTCCGTGACTCACTTATGAACGTGGAAAGTGCGAAGACCTTTGTTTGAATTTCCTGGTCCACGTTAAATGTCTGTATTAATTAGTCTGCATTAAAGTCAGCGTCGTTTGGTACGTCATCATTATATGTTCCAAATCTGAAAGCAAGTGACTGCATTCATCGCCGCGGCGCATCCATGCACATCTGCGAGTGTTTGTGTTCTTTGAGAACTAACTGTGCGTAAAAAATTGCAAAAACGAACTTTGCGAAATATTAACGAAACGGGCTGAAATTTTTATCAACACCATGAATTGGTAATAAGAAGAGCCCCTCAAAATTTTACCGGAATCCGGTCAAAACTTTTAAAATAGGCATGGAATTTTTATTTCATCGGTAAACAGAAATACTGTATATACGCAGAAACGGTTAATAAAATGTTGACGGCTAATTTAAAAACGTTATTTACCGATTCAGGCGAAATTTGGAGGTCATGTTCCTATAACGATTTATGGTGTTCATTAAAATTTCAGCCAGTTTCATAAAATATTCGCAAAGATACGTTTTTAACTTTTTTATCATAGAGCTCCTCAAAGACATCTGAAACTGAAAGCACGTGATGCATTTGATCGTCGATAACAAATTGTTAACGAATTTTGTTCAGTCAGTGTTCGAATGCTGTGTCGCCTGGACGCGTGTTAAATAATTCGTAACGCTTTTAGTCCGTTTGATTCTACGGATTCCATACATTCTGTACCGGGCAAAGCCGGGTAGTAAAGCTAGTAATGGATAAAGAACGTGTGCACGCCTGGAAAACTTGTAATTATAGTGAAGATGTTTATGGTATTGTTTGCAGCAACGGTATGTGAAGCATGAAAGGTAACGCTTGGTGGAAAAGTGAGATTATGAAGGCCGTAAAGAAAAATATAAGATACTATAAGGAGAGGGTAGAGGTGGAGTTACTGCAGTTGAAACCTGCAGTAACTCTACCTCTACCCAGCGTAGGCCAAAGACTTTAGGAACGAAATGATGGGTAGTAAAGAGCTGCTACTTTTGGGAAAATAAGAAACAATTCCAAAAGTACGTCCACGCGGATTTCAAAAGAAGTGATCATCACTGAAATTTCTAGCAAAGAAGTTTGTAAAGCTGTAAAATGCTTTCCGAGTGGTAGATCCCATGAATAGATGAGATAACAGCTGAGATATTGATATGTTGTTGCGTCGCGTACGAGGATCGTTAAAGAAGCCTGTTATTTTGGGTCAAATTTCCTGAGAAAAAAACGGAAGCGCTTTTGATTCTCTTCAACGCCACCAGAGGCCGCTTTTACCGAGGACAACATTGCCTTACCGTTAGTGCTTTTAGTATATTGCCGTAGTTTACGAAACAGCATACTTCTCGTTTTCTTTCCAATTATTTTTATATAAAAGAAATGAGGTATTGCTGTGTGCCTTTGGTACATTCTGACAAGCAAGTTTAGAGCAGGTAACTGGATATTTTGGTGTGTTTACATGATACTCATGCAGTTTCTGCTGTGTGAATTTTCGAATTGCGTGCTTTTTGGTAGCAGTACTCGTGTTAATATCAAATTGGAATGAATTATACTTTATAAAAGAGTGAAGATTTTAATTTTAGCGTTATATTTGTTTTGAACTTGCACCAATGTTTTATGAATTTGAGTTTGAAATAGAATCGGGTAGGTATAGAATGGGTAGGTGTGAGAAAACGCTGCTGAATTATAAAATTACGAATTTTATAAATTCAGCAGCGTTTTCTCACACATCGGCGACAAGTTACGATGAACAATTAGAAATATGTGCTACGAAAAAATGCGATTCAGCGAAAACAAAATGCATTGCAATAACCTTGGAAACCACCAACTTTCCCACACTTTAATAGCTGTCGCTCGCGGTAGTAGGCTACAAGCAAAATGGTGCTGCCCGATTTACGTTATATTTGTTTTGAACTTTCAAGAACGTTTCGTGGCGGCAGCCTCCAGATATGTCATTCTAACCTCCTTGGGTATAACTGACTAACACATATAATCATATTCATTTGTGTACAACATGCATTTTAATATGAGGAATTACCGTTCTGCCTCATTTTATAATGTAAAATGTTTAACCAAATTGTGGACAATTCCCTTGATTTAATTTAATTAAAAATTGAACAGTTAAGTCAGAGCCTTACGCTCCTCTTAAATAAATATTTTCACACGAGAAATTGCGCAGACAGCAAACAATGAGCATAATGAACCCTTTAAGGGTGGAAAGCGTTCAAATAAAGAAGAAAGTAGGTAATTATATAATCTTACCTTTTAAAAATTATTTGGGAATACTGAAGTACTAAAACGGTATGTATTAAAATTCTACATTGCAGGCCATCGATGTGTCTAACTAATGTGTCCCGAAATGCGTAACTTTATCATTGATGCAGAACATAACAGAATGCTAGATAATGGGAGAAAACTGATAAACTATACCATCTGTGCTATGTAATTTTACCTTTCAAAATGTATTAGTCGTATAATAATAGTATTAATCACTTTCTTAAGAACAAATAAAAAAATTCAAGAGATTATTGAGAAAATTTATGTGTTTTAATTCTATAAGAGCCGCCCCGGTGGCACAGTGGTCTAAGGCGCTGGCCTATGATCATTCGTCCGTAAGGGGTCCGGGTTCGAATCCCGGTCAGGCATGGATGTTGTGTTTGTCTTACGGCACTGGCTCTCTCCCTTCCCTGCAACCAGTGACCCTAAATTAGGAACGGGCGACTGCTAATAGCCCATTGAGTTGCTCACGGTGGTCGTTAAACCTCCAATCAAAAAAAAAAAAAAAAAAAAATTCTATTAGTGACCACCAGCAGCGGCTAATCGTTTTTGTCCTCGGTAACAGCGCCACCTGGAGAACTTTCTGGCGTAAATGCTTCCTCATTTTGAAGGCAGAAATAGCAGGCTTCTTTCACGATCCCCATAGGCTACGGTTGTTGTAACATTGATATTAATAAGTAATCCGAAAATTTCATTTCTGTTTGGAGTTCCAATTTATCCTAATACGTAAAGAAATATCCCAGAACGTGTGGGATTCACTGAGTGTTTTTCTGCCTTGTAAGACGTGCGCTAACCAATTTTTTTTTGTTAAATGCGTTCTTTGAACGTAAGTTTTAGGTTCATAAAAAAGTTCTCATTACATTTGTAAATTTTTATAAGGCTTAGACATAGAAACAGGGTACTTCTAGGAAATGTTTTGGAAATTTATGGAGCAGATGAGAATTTACCCTGTAAAAAAGGAAGCGGGTTGAATTCACCGAAAATTCCTGAAAACAACGTGTAGCAAAGTTGCTTGTAGGTGACCGTCTATTAACGGAATTTCCAATTTTGAAAGTTCCTATTTCTTCTAACTTCCGTATTTTGACAGATTTTACGTTGTCAGTAATTTCGTTTATTTCAAAAACACCCGTTTGGGATTTTACGGTATTTATACAGAAATTTCGCAAAACCTTCTACTTCGATATATTGAAATTACATCCCACTGCACCGATAGGGTTCGAACTAGCCTCGGTTGGCTTCGTCTTCAACTGAAGATGAGCGTGCTACCTGTTGAACCGAAAAGCTACGCAAAGCGGCGTTGCGTATCAGGTTAAACTCTCTCAATGATGAAATGTTTTGTTATTTTTAATGATGCCGCCACGGTGGCACAGTGGTCTAAGCTGTGGCTTATGACCATTCGTCCGAGGTGGGTCCGGGTTCAAATCCCGGAGAGGTATGGATGTTGTTTGTTTTACGGCACTCGCTCTCTCCCTTCCGTGGAATCAGTGACTCTAAATTAGGGACGGGTGACAGCCTATAGCCAATTGTGTTGCTTACGGTGGTCGTTAAGCCCCCAATAAAAAAATATTATTGACAACGTTGGTGCTTCGTTAAAAGGTAGTTTGTTGCTTGCACTATGAAAATTGTAGTTGGCATTTCAAATTGATAATTTTGGTCACGGATCAAGAACAAATGTTCCCAGCACTGAAATTTAAAGATCTAATTTGCCATCGTTAGCATTTATGGGCAAGTAAAGGAATTATATAATCAAAGCCCTGCATTTTACCGAATCTGGTGTAAGAATAATACAAACTTTGATTTGATATCTAAAGATGTTTCTCTGTAGTTACTTGTAAACAGATGGCCAACAGGTAGGAAGGAGTACGTTCATATTTGAGCCATACAAGAGATGGCCTGCTAATGCCAAATATTAAGCCACTTTAGCTTTCCTGTTAGTTTTGTCCTAAATTCTAATTTCTAATGATTTCCGATTACACATAACTAAGATCCAAATCTGGCTTTGTAGCAGCATGGCAAGGTATTTGGTAAGTATATTACGTATCTAAGTAAAATAACGATGCGTATTCTGCGAATGTTTTGACACCCGTTAGGGAATAAATGTAATTATTTCGCATTGACAAAAAATAGAGGCTGTAATCTTCCGACTTGCGTTTCTTAAATATCGTAACTGGTAACACTGCAACCGCGATAGTGTTGAAATACAAACGGATAATTTTCAATAACGTCTAGCATGTCTATGTGGGTTTTCGTTTTCAATTTTGCATGAATTTTCATAGTAAAAGGACAGTTGTACATTGCGTTAAAGGTATTTCATGGTTCAGATAAAATCAATTTCTGTATTTCGAAAAGTACATATTTGTATATTTAAATTTTTTTAAGTCTTTTTTTTTATAGGGGAGTTCAGAATCGTCAAAAAAGATCCCTGTCTGTTGATTAGGATGTACTCTTGGGTTTTCATTTTATGAAAACGTAGGTCGATGCGTTTGAACTTCTCTTGCTTGTCAATAATGCGTCCGTGATGTACGCCGTACCCTACATTTTAAAATTCTTGTCCCGGCCATCTGATAAGCATTCCTATTTTCAAAAATTGATCACAAGCAAAAGGCCTCAACGGTTTTATTTCGCGCAATCTGTCACTGATGTTTGAAAAACTGCTGAAAATAACACTACAAATCGCGGACAAACACTTTAGATAGCGTCGTAATTGCAAAATTCGATTTAATTCGTTCTTGGCGATCTGGCCCAGAACGACAGAATCGAGATTTTTCGCAAAGCTGACTGATGTTTTCGGTGATGAATATATACAATAATTTTTCGGTGATGAATATGTACAATAATATGGGTTTTGTCTAACTCAAATTAGCGTTGGAGACCCATTTACCCAAATAAGCCTTGACAGATTCTACTACCCAACTATTTACATATTGTAACATATCTAACTGCGTCTTCGTCTTCTCAGTGTCCAGAGAGGGCTCCACAATGCAGGCCCTGATGTGAAGAATTATAAATTCTGTGTGAGGTTTTCTTATGTTGGCCATTACGCAGTCTGGATTGGTGTCTGGGGAATTTGGAGGCTAGGGCAATACCTGGAAGTCTTCGTCACGTACCGCGAACCATTCTGGAACAAGCCGGGGAGTGTGGCATGGCTCATTTTCCTGCTGAGATAAGGCATTACTTGAATGAAGTAACATTGCTATGGACGGATGTATTTATTATGCAATGATGTTTTGGAAGGTGGTAGATGTCACAGTTTCGTGCACATGAATGAGTAGACCAAGGGTTTCTCAGCAGAACATTGCCCAAACAATCACCCTTTTTCCACCGGCTTGGTTTCATCCCATGTGCATCCTGGTGCCAACACTTCACCACATGAACAACGCACACGTACCCGAATTTTCACATGGTACGACAAGAAACGAGATTTATCGGACCAGACAACCTTCACTCAATCATTCAAGGCCCAGTTTTTATGCTCCCGTGTCCACTGTACGCGCTTTAGATGGTGAAACGATGTTAGCATGAGCACCTCTAGCGACCTACGGCGACGCAGCTCGATTTTCAGCAGTGCTCGATGTGCTGTATATTCTAGCACATTGCTCCTTACAACAGCATTCAAATTTCTGGCGAGTGCGCAGCAATATTACTTCTCTTGGCTCGCACGGTACGGTACACTTTTTGCTTACCTCTAGAATCTATGAGTTGAGGTCGGCTCACACCTTTCTGGCGGTTGGTGGTTTTTAGCCCTTCAGACCTCTTTTTGAAGGTACTTAATACGGCTGACCGTGTGCACTCTAGAAATCATGCCGTCTGGAAAATTTTCTGCCCCAGTCGTATGGCCATTACAGTTTGCCCTTTGTTAAATTCGCTTAAGTCCGCTGCCTTTCAAATGAAAAACAATAATAACTTTGATTAACAGAGCTCAGCATCATATGTTATTAATAGCGTTTCATGGGATCCACACGCGCCGTCATTTAGCAGCAGTTGATTCGATTAGCATAAAGACGTGCTGATCATAATATTTTGGCTCTTCGGCGTATGCAAAGTGGTGTGCAAATGTATTACATCACCTGCAAAAACCCTGAATTTTTACGTTAAACTCTTTTTTTACTAACTAATTTCCATAGTTATTGCATCGTTTATGTGTCATCAGATGCGAAATTTAATGGAAATGTCAAAAATGTCTTAGTTTTTCTTTTAGCTACTTCTGTTCTTCGTATATGACATAAAATATGGGGAATGACAAACACATTGAAATTCACGTTAGCTGCGTATCAGTGGTTACACCAATCATAGAATCCTTTTATCTGATTGGCTGCAGCTAATGCTAGCGTATTCCTACTCCAACCTATATAAGGGTTGAAGCCGAGCGGCGAGATCATTGTAGTAGTCGGTTGTTGTTGTTGTTATTGAGGTATAATTTGTGTACATTCTCAGTAATGATCAAATCTGAGGAATTGTCCACAGCGGACTGAGTAAAAATAGTTGTTTTGCATGAAGAGGGATACTCTTCAAGGCAAAACACAGAAAGAGTAGACAGTCATCAACCTACAGTTATTATGCTACTGAATAAAGTAAAAGACATTGCTGCCGCCCCGGTGGCGCAGTGGTCTAAGGCGCTGGCCTCTGATCATTCCTTCGTAAGGGGTCCGGGTTCGAATCCCGGTCAGGCATAGATGTCGTGTTTGGCTTACGGCACTGGCTCTCTCCCTTCCCTGGAACCAGTGACCCTAAATTAGGGACGGGCGACTGCTTATAGCCCATTGAGTTGCTCACGGTGGTCGTTAAACCTCCAATCAAAAAAAAAAAAAAAAAAAAAGACATTGCTAATATGAAAAATATGAGTCTAATTGGAAAGCCCAGATTCATTACAACCAGGCAGGACAGAATGTTCGGAAAGCTAAGCTGGGCAGACAGGAAAACTTAAAGTTTATATGAACACAAATTAAAACTTTACTCCACCTAAAATGTTTTACTTTGTCACCCAATTACTAAAGAAAAAAAATGTTCAGTTAAGTATGAATTCTCAACTATTAAAAAAGATACTTTCACCGTTCGTCTTATGCGTTTTTGAAACAACATGGTGGAAAACCTCAGATTTTTACCAAAACAAGTAAGGAATTATATCGACCAAAAGTTCCCAGATATTTTCTAATTTGCACATTTTAAATATGTTGATTAATACCACTTTTGGGTTTTGTAGATATGTATGCGTAAAGGCATGACCATCGATATACAAAGCATTGGAATGTTTTGCATTCAGAAGCCATTGTCGCCGTGTTGCTGAAAGCATACTGTTCAAAATTTTATTTCGAAATTTTAATTTAGCACAAGAAGCTTTAAGTCTTTGATTTTCAGCTTGTAGTTGTTTCATGTTCAGTAATATCTGCTACCTTTGCAAAGACAGGTTGAATATTCAGGTTGTTTGAGTTTGTCCATTTTCTTCTTCGGTGATACACTAGAAATAGGTTCTAGAGCACGCTAACGAGCTTCACAGGCATCACTTCAGGTTTAGTCAGTTGGACTTATCACACAACACATTTCCTGCATGTGGACATAATATGTTACTGCTCGCATCATGTGAGGGAGTTTCCCCTAACATGTGTAGCTGCAGCAAGAGTGTCGTTTCTACAGAGGAAATTGATGGAAGAAATGGCATATGATTTTAGAATGTTCTGCTTACTCGATGGAAGCCCCAGTAATTCAGATTTCAAATCACGTCCATAGTCATCTTCAGTAAAATGTTTAAATCAAATTTTGGCATGTTGCAGATTGATAGCATCTTTTCATTTTCATTTCAGTAGCCACGATTTTTGCAACGTTTGAGCCTTAATGCCTGATAAATATTCCCAGTTTATTTCGTTTTCTTGTTCTGCGATGGGCACAGGGCAACAGCACAATTAGTCACAGTTGTTACGAAATAACAACAGAGAAGTGTGAGCTTATTGACTTTGCTAGCAAACACGCACAGCAACGAAACGATTTCTAAAGTTACCCGAACGATGTAAGTTTAGCATCACTTACCGTTTTTTCTAGGACAACTATTACCTTCTTGTTAACCCAATACTTATTTTTTTCCTAGCACAATAAAAATTCGAAACTCTCCATTACAAAAACTGATCAAATGCCACTAAATAAACGCAAGAGTTACCGTAAATGAATGTAAACAAATCATCGAAGCAAACAATTTCTATTCACAGTTACGTCATGCGCGAGTCGCCCAAAATATGCCGTCCCTAATAAGTATGTTTATTTTGTTCATCTTAAGATGTGCAATGCATTTTTCATCTTTCGGAGCTGTATTTTTTTCTGGGAGCGCTATACAAATTTCTCTGTTAAAATGCCATCGATTATAGAGGGAATTTTATCCATCTAACTTTTGCATGTGTCCTTATTCACATCATCAGACTCCCCACTCCAAGATTTGAATGAAATATTGTGTCTAATGCGGAATCTATCCAGCTACCTAGCTGAAGCATTTTATTCAGTGACTTCCATTGTCTGTACTACTTCTAGAGCCGTTTCCTGGATTAATGCACCACATATTGAAGTGCCCTTGTTCCTTGCCACTGAAAACCATTCTTAAGCGATTTTAGCAATTGACATCACTTCGTTTGGCGAAATTATTTTTGCGGTAACCATCGCTGCTTTTTGTCCACTGATTTCGTGACGTGTTTGTTTCGCATAATGTTATTTACTTAAGTTTTTTAACTAAAGTTTTCGGTATTGATGCGTACACGCCTAACCTCTTTTCCTCCATACGAAATAATAATGAAATGTTTCTATCTGTCATGAAATTTTAATAACCGTAAGCAATATTACTACAATATTGTTTTGTCATCACATGAAATAAATTTTGAGATAAATTGTTGCAAAGGTAATTTCTCCACATAAATGTTTAAAAAAGCATTGGGTTCCGTATGAAGAAAGCACTTGTAGTTTATAAATTAAAATCAGCAGTTTAGGACATACTGTTGTCTTAATTTGCATTCCAAGACCACGTGTCCAAGGATGTATAGGTTCAAAAAGGCTAAGATCCGAAAACAAAATATGTACAGGGCAAAACTGGTGCTATTCGCACGCTAATCCAACTTGAGAAGCGCAGATAAGGTAATTGGTAAGAACGCACCAGCGTTTACGAAATACTACGTAAATCCAGTTTATCACAAAAAGTCTTGACTTCTTTAGATTTGAATTTTTTTTCACAAATGAAATACTGAAAGCAGACTTTCATTTACAAGTAAATTCCCTCACAGTTGTTTAAAAATGCAATTCAAGCAGCTGAATGCAACTCCCAACAGAACTGGTACTATTCATACGTTAATCCAACTTGAGAACCTAAAGTAAGGTAATTGGTTGAAAGCGCACATCTGCGTTAACGAAATACTTCGTGAATCCAGTATATCACAAATGGTCTTGACTTCTTTGGATTTGATTTTTTTTACAAATGAAATAGTGAAAGCAGATTTTCATTTACGGGAAAATTCTCTCACAGTTTTTTGAAATACAATTCAGATAAATTTCAGCCATAGCTATTACAGTTTATTTAAGAACTTTGCTTTGACCTCTAACGTGTTTTTTATTAACGTTACTTTTAAGTAAAACGTTTCATCGACGTAGTGCCACACCCCAATATTTTGTTACTCCTTAGCCATTGATAGAAGAACTTCGATAAATAACATCGTCACACAACTTAACCTGTGCGATTTTGGAAAACGTCCTTTCAAATATACAGGTATCTGAACTACCTGTATATTTTGAAAGGCCTTTTTCCAAAATCATTTAAGTTATTTTCGATAATTTAATGCGCTATTATAAAAATTAAGTGGATGATGGCATTGAAAACTCCGAATGTTATTTTCTTTATTTCCTATTTATTTGCGGTTAATAGTCGAACGTTTTTTTTAATTTTAGGTTTAACGACCACAGTGAGCAACTCAATGGTCTATAAGCAGCCGTCCGTCCCTAATTTAGGATCACTGGCTCCAGGGAAGAGAGAGAGCCACTGCGGTAAGACAAACGCAACATCTATGCCTCACCGGGATTCGATCTCGGACTCCTTCCGGACGAATGGTCAAATGCCATCGCTTAGACCACTGCGCCACACGGGTGGCATAGTCGAACTTAGGGAACGATACTGATTACTAATTCCAGCATGTGAATGTTGTTTTCACGGAATGAATTACAGGGATTATATTTGGTTGAAAAGACTCACTTGTGCTATCAAAAATATCTGAACGAAACTAAAATGATAAATATTAAATAGCCACTTTTTATAAAGAGCGTTCACGAAAAATTATATATAAATTGATGAATGAAGCAGAACATGCTGGAAGGAAGAAATAAAAATCTATTCTGCTTTTAACTTCAAATAGTTTTACTACCCATGTTAAAACCGCGAATGGTACTTTTGGTAATATTTTTAACCCTATTTTCTGAAAAAACCCCAAATTTTCAGAAGACCTGCAGGTTTACATGACAGAAACGTAAAATCATTGCTTCTGATTCCTGGTAATTTTATTTGGCTCTTAAGTTGACAGAAATATTTCTCAACTTCCTCATGAATGGTAGTCACTGTCCTTTACTTTAACCTGCATAAGAGAATTGCTCCCCAACTGCATCATTAATGACATTCACTGTCCTTTTTCTTTAAGCTCCCAGCTAGGGAAGGGACAAGAGACAGAATCACCTGAGGGGTTGTAACGTCGTGTGTGATTGGACAATCAGCGAAAAAGTACCCGTAAAGGCAAAAAGAGAGAGCCAAATTTCGGCTGCCATTCTCAAATGGCAAAGGCAGACATGAAAAGAGGCGAACTCATAAAAACGGAAGTCATAGGCTGTTACGACTTTTGTAGATCCAATAGGTCTAAAATGTTGCAACAGCCCACCTATTGGGTTTACGTTACCGCGAGCTGCTATCGTTAAGTAGGAATATTAATATTATTTTAAATTAAATTCTTTTGTGGATAATAATTAAGGTACATAATTAATTGCATTATTGAAAAATGTGAATCCGTTCAGAGTCTGGTAATCTATTCATTTCACATTAATACTAAATGTAGTGATATAAAGCTGAAATTCCACATTTTTGACAGATTTCGGTTTGTTCTAAAGCGTTTTATCAATGCAGTTTTGTAAGAAAAGCGAAAAAACAAGTCATTGTGAAATTATAGCAGTGGCGGATTCTCATCTTGTTCTCAATAAGCTGGCAGGGATAAACTTACGGATCAAACCAGAGGGAAATTAATGTCTGTTTACTGTGACATCACACACAAACCTTCTTTTTTATTTTTGGAGATTTAACGACAACTTTAAGCAACTCATTGGATTATAAGCAATCGCCCGTCTCTAATTTAGGGTCACTGGTACCAGGGAAGGGAGAAGAGAGAACCGGTGCCGTATGACAAACACAACATACATGTTGTACATGTGTTACCGGGATTCGATCGGGGACCCATCTCGTACGAATGATCATAAGCCCGCGCTTAGACAACTGCGCCACCGAAACGGCCACACACAAACCTTCCATTATTGTTTGCTTAGCAGCTGTTGACAAAAAATATCAGGGATAAGCGCTGCTTCGATATAAGATCCACAGGGCGGGCAAACAACACTTTTCTACAATACCACAAGAGCCACTACCTTTAGCCGAACATTAAGGTATATTAAATTATATTGGTTTGGTTAATCGGATCGTAGAATTTTGATTTGCTATTTAAACTGTTCATTTTTACAAAATCAGTTTGACAGATTAGCCAATCGTCTTGTTCGCCTTTGTTTCATACCACCTTTTCTCTTTTGCCTGCAAATCTGCAAGTCGATGGAAGTTGATATATCAGTTGAAAAAGATATATCTTTTTTTTCGGAAGCACATCTGAAGTTTGATGTGTATTCCTCAGCGACATTTGCTAGCGTATTTGTTTAGCTTTGAGATCCTAGCTTTTGCAAGTTCTATCAAGGACTCTTAATTTTGAGATGTATTGTATCCTCAGCTTTGTCACCTCCATCCGCCCTCCCGAAACATCTGAGGACATAAACAGGGAGTTAAATAACAACATTAATACAATCCGATAATAAACTCTATCTAGATGAAATCATCCGATCGGATCCAACGAAACTCACCCAGTGCAACGAAGGACGCTAATTGGCCAACGCATCGTCTCCTAAACCTAAGCATATTTAGAAGTCAGTTCAGCTGCATATTAAACGCAATCGAAACAAACAAAGAATCCCATTGGACATTTTTAAAGTCTAATGTTATTCTACTTGGGCTCAGCATGCGTGGTTTTGCCTGTCGTTGCGGAACTATTTATATCGCGTAGTGGTACACGGAAAGTCTACTACGTAAACAAGCCCGACAACACGTCGCACTACTGCTGTGCAGCCGTTTTTCCTTAGAAGACACATTGGGAAAGTTTCTAATGCTCTTTTTTTCATTTCAAGCCCACGTAATTTATTTGCTACAAGATTGAGATTCATTACATTCATTGCGCTGGGAATTAATTATTTACGATTCATGAGGTTAGTAGGTGTAATATGCTTACCGTGAATGTCATCTGGATACAACACCCGTTTTCAGGTGCAGATACTCTGATGCTGTAAGTACAGCATCTGTTTTCAGTCCCTTTTTGCAGGGTAATCCAATCACGAATGTAACAAGTATCAGTAACTGATTTGATCTAATTCTTTGCTTTGAAATGATATCTTTGCTCGCATTTCATACGCCTTTTGTTTTCTTTTTCTTTTGCAAATCAGGATCTTCAGGAAAATAACGAAAAACAAAGACTTTCCATTGAAGGATAAACAACCTACTACATTTAGTTACATCGATATAAGATAGGGAAAATATCCACAATTGCTATGAAAGCGTATGAAGAAACATTATCTAGATATGAAGTGTGCTTCCGAAGTATGAAGAAAAGTAACGAGTTATGATGTATGTTTACAAATTACGATGAAACAGTGATTGCGAAATAAATGCTGACGCTGATCTGTTCACCGAATAAAAATGCCTTACTTAAAAATCATGTGAACAAAGGTGTATCTTCGTTGCGCACAACAGGATTCTGTGTCGGAGTCTGCTTTCTGTGTGACGTCATGGACAAATTGGGAAAACCGACATTTTAGCTGCGCCTACAAATGGCACACTCCCACGGGCAAAAACAACGACGAGGTTTTAACAGATACTTTCGATAGATCGTTCGTTTGGGAATGAGGGACCACCGATGTCAATCATCGATCTTTTTCACCGATTTGCCTATCACCTACTCCAAACTCTTGCGTTGTGTGGTAATTCCAACATTAATAAAAATATGAGTTAAAGTTAAACATTGCACCTAAGAAATACTTTAGACTTTCATATTAAATATTAAACCAACTAAAATGAACTTAATAAAGCAACTAAATTAAAACATAGCTTTCAGTTTATTGTTACAGAAATTTAATTTATATTTTAATTCAACTTTTGTATTATCATTCTTCGTACCAGAACGTGTGGATATCTCATGAGGACTATGGCTCGAACAGCCGGAGTCGTACTCGAAGTCGTAGAACAATATGCCCTGGGTGACTGCCATTAACATTACGGAATTGCAATATCGGTGTTTCAAATTTGCACCTAATGTCACGGTGGGAGCTCATAGCTAAAAAAGAACCTCTGCCAATGTGAAGTCATGACTGAACCTAAGATCCTCATTCCTTCACGTTCATGTGCTTTTCAAAATTCAAAGAGGTATTTCACTTTGGTTATGAGTGCTACCCGTGTTGACATTTATTTCCGAACTGTTTTTTCATAAGTTTAACAGCGATCGTTCTTCGAAAATTTCCAGTACTGCATACTTTGAAAAAAAACAACAATAGAAAACAAAAACAGCTAAGCACCCAGAAAGAAGAATTATCTAATTTAGATGAAAACTAGTATGTGCAATGTACATGAATCAAAAAGGAAATTATTGCAATTCGAGAGCAGTTGGGCCATTTATTCGGATAAAACAGCTACACGAGTGGAACTACTCAGTACGGTGTGGCGCCACCTCTGGCTCGGATACAAGCGGTTACCTGGCATGACATGGGCGCATACAGTTCGCAGATACTGTCCTGAAGTATAGCATGCTAGATGGTGTCTAAATTGCGGGCCAGTTCTGTGACATTCAGGGATGGGAGTAAGGTGGGGGTCCCATCATGTCCCAAACATGTTCAATCGATGAGAGGGCAGGGGATGGGGTTGGCCATGGAAGGGTGTCGACATTACGGTGAAAGGAATGGAAGAACCGTGCGGTGTGTGGACGGGCATTATCCTGTTAAAAATTGCTCGGTGATTGTGCGACAGGAATTGCAACACAACAGGTCATAGAATGTCGTTGACGTACCGTTGAACCGTGTAGTGGTACAGAGAAGGTGCTACCATAGAATATGGCTCACTAGACAGTCATGGTCCAGGAAGTGTGCCATTTAACGGTAATGGTAAAATCCGAGCTCTGGCCAGCTCGTCTCCGGACACGTATGCGCTGGTCATCGACGCCAAGTACAAATCGTAACCCTTAACTGAAGACAAAACGACGCCACTGGACTCCAACCCCCGACACCACTGCAACCGGAGCCGGCAATGCTCAGAGTGTATGGATGCGCAGTAGCAAGCTATTTAACATAAAATAGGAAGGTCAGAGTTCCGAAAATTGTTTACCGTGGTGTTGCTGAAGAACATAAGTTTCAAAAAATTTGGGCACCGAAATGCAAATGGAAATTATTAAATCAAATGCAAGAATTTACTTCTTTGCAATCAAAGTTTTGTAATGAAGCAATGCAATGTAGTAAGTAGGAAATTTCCCGGTGTTCTAGCAGAGTTAATCAAACTTCATGTGAGAACTTTACGTAGCGTCGATGCCAATCAACTGTTTGTGACCGTGACAAGGGATTTTCGCCATTAACGTGCTTCAACATCTTGTTAGTTTCTGTTGGATTTTTGCCCAAACGAACGCTAAACAATGTTAACACGCTGTTCAAAATACGCACGCCTTTTTTCATCAATAACCGAACAGTGCGTAAGGTGCTCACAATAGCCAGATATACCTCAGAGAGTGCGTGTTGTAGATGGACGATACCAAATCCCCTGTGAGGGGGAGGGAGGGAGTTATGTCGTAACGTAATCCAATAATCACCGTGAGTATGCGATACACGGACTTTGCCGTATAGGCGCAGTCCGGGAACTTTTGTACCCTACTCCCTATTACCTTTCTGTTGATCAGGGGCGCACTCAGAAATTCGGAATGGGGGAAGGGTCTGGCTCTTCAATTAAAAATACCATGTATGTGTACTTACGCAACGTGACTGTTATAAAAAATGCTTTGATCTGCGAAAGAATTTAATATACTGTATTCATGAATTATCCAGCTGCAAATGGTGTTTTCATTGTTTTTTTTACCAAATGAAAACACCACTGCTCCAGCCTTCCAAAACCATTATTATACTAGTGTATACGTCGCTACCCTCCCACCAGTTTGCACCTGTCCATGCCATGATTGGTTGCTCACCTGCTTGTTCATAATTGTGGTTCACCTTGTCATGTAGGAGACGCAACTGGTATGAGCGTAAAGAAATCGTCCCAACTCAAGCAAACGGGAAAACCGGTTTGAGACAGACACCAAACATTATTTTTCCATTTTTAACTGCTGGTAAAGCAGAACCCCCTTCCCCTTGGAGAAGATGGGCGTGGGGAAAGGAAAAGTACGTGTATATTTCAAAAGCAACAGTTGTAAATCTAGCTAGCGAAAACAATTACACTTGGTGAAAATTGAAGAACAGTTAGAGGGTTTGGAATCTCTCGTCAACACTTTTGAATCTGTGTGTTGATTTTGCTCCCTGTACTTCTAATGGGAAAATTTCGACTCTATTTCCTTAAATTTCCCATACATCAAAATTAGCCCACGGATAAAAAACGTTGTAGCTTAGAATGTACAATCCGTGCATTTCGCAAAAACGTTCATGAACTATATTAAAAATCAATAACTTTACTTCGATGTATTGGGTTGGTGCGAATGAAATGTCCGGCGCGAAAGAGCAGTAGAGTAAGGCCAGCGGAATGGAACCACCCACAGGTGTTGCAGGTATTACTTCACAGAGGCACTATAAATAGCTAGTCTGTGTGAGAAGAACAAGGTTTAGGCGTGGTATGTTTGGACGAAATGTGGCTTGCAAAGGAAACATGCAGGCGTCGAATTTCAGAGTCATCTTCCGGTATGTATTTAAACTGGGCCATTCTTCAGGAATTGCTACTCGAAACGTTAACAAAGCATTTGGGGAGAATACAGCCAGCGAACGAACCATTTGGCAATGGTTTGTGAAGTTTCGAAGGGGAGATACGAACCTGCAAAACGAAGCAAGTGGTCACCGTCCCGTTGCTGTTTCAGATAATGTTTTGTTACGTTTGATTGAAGCGGACTCCCGAAAAAAGTGTCGTGAGATAGCTGCCGAGGTAGGTGTCCACAGCATGACAGTTGTTAGGCGTCTGGCTGCACTGGATAAGGTCGTACAGGTAGCGCCACGGTTCCTTACCACATGTGACTGCCGCATAAGTTGACAACTGCTAACAAGACTAGGCGTTTGAAAAATCTGCACGTCGCTGCTTACCAGGAATAAACAGGAACATCTTCTGCATCGAATCGTCACCTGAGACTAGAAGTGGGTCCTTTATGATAGTCGGAAACGATCTGCACAATGGTTAGGCAAGGCACAGCCTGCTTGTCCACAAGCGGGATAATTCATCAGATTTTCTTGGCAAGGGGCCAAACCATCAGTGCAGAACATATTTGTGCTGAATTACACGAGTTACATCGGAAAGGGCTGCGGAAACAACCGGCTTTGGTCAACAGAATGGTGTTCTTCTGTTCCAGGACAACGCTCGCTCTCATGTCGCACAACGAGTGATGCTGACACCCAGTGCTTTGGGCTATGAAGCACTGCCTCGTCCTGCCTATTTTCCGGACATGTTTCCGACAGACTTACACCTGTTTCTGTTTCGTCGCCTGAATCAGTTCCTGTCCGGAAAACAGTTCATGCCAGACAGCGAGGTCCAACGTGCAGTTGGCCGCCCCGGTGGCTCAGTGGTCTAAGCGATGACCTCTGATCATTCGTCCTAAAGGGGTCCAGGTTCGAAATGTAGTGAGGCATTGATGCTGTTTTTGTCTTACGGCACTGGCTCTCTCCCTTCCCTGCAAACAGTGACGCTAAATTACGGACGGGTGACTGCTTATAGACCATTTAGTTGCTCACGGTGGTCATTAAACCTCAAATCAAAGAAACACAAAAAATCCCGTGCAGTTGATTACTTCTTCGGGTCCCAGCTACAAGCCTTTCTTCGTTTCTTGATCATGGCCTTGCCGGACAGATGGCAACTATGTGTCAATGCCGAAAGGCTTATTTTGCCTAATTAAGTTGTCCTACTTTTCCGTTCTCGCCGTCCACGTGCGCCAGTCTTTTGCCGGACATTTCATTCGCACCAACGCAATAGTTATGATACTTGCTTAAAGGTGGAGTCACTATTCCTTACCATTACATCGAAGTAAAGTTATTAATTTTTAATGTAGTTTAGGAAAGTTTTTTGCAAAAACACCAATTGTACAATCTAATGATAAAAAGGAAGTTCTTCGTACTGAATAACCACTAACAATATTCATAAAGCTGTCTACGTACGATATACTAAAACACGTTTTCAAAAGACGCATGATCTTTCAAGGCCTCATGGCCCCATTCTAAGGCTAAGTGCCAGGAGTCACAAAGAAGCAACCAGTTTATATTGAATACAAAACCCACAATGCACCCAGCCACAAGCACAAGTGATGCCATTTAGAGTAAACTAAGTTCAATAGGTAAAATATTATGCTAATTCTTTAATAAGAAAGTTATGCTAATTCTTATTTTACGTATTAAACCATAATTTACTCTAAATGGCATCACTTGTGCTTGTGGCGGGTGCATTGTGGGTTTTGTATTCAATATATGTTGGTTGCTACAAGTTATAGGTTTTTAAAGACCAATTGCAATGTGCGATCTGAAACCACATCAATGAACGTTACGTACTATGTTATATCAAAATCCATTGGGCTATCTTGCCCTAGTAAGAGCAGAGCAGAAATACTGAGAACAAATTGAATTAATCTTGAAAACGTACATATTTGTACCCTAAACTTACTGCTTTCTAGAAAACCATATTCTACTTAGAAAATCCTTCAATACACAAGCACATATTCGGTTAGCCGTCGGAGTGACGACTTCATCACGTCATGTAGACTCTAGGAAATTCCACAGTACACTCGTGAGAGAATAAGAGTCAAAAAAGCAAATAACGCTTTAGTGTTATTATGAAAATAGTATGACCTCACGTATTTCCCTAAGTGTCTCCGGGGATTTACTAAAAGATTGATATTAAGCGTTGGCATACAAACTTCACTAAAATTTCTTCCTCTCAAAGTGCCCACAGGCCACACACTTTGAAAGCCCCACTCCGGCCTAAAAATACAATCTTCGAAATATTCTACACTGCCGGACAATTGCTAAGGACGGATGACAAATGCAACGATAGCAACCATAAAATGGAAGGCAGGAAAATGTGGAAATTAGCATAAGTGCGGGATACAGTAAGACGTGTTGTGCGTATGCAAATTTTGGATTGCCGAACTTGTTCTTGACGTCATAGCGCTGATAAAAGATATAAAGGATTTGACGTGTATTGACCGTTGTTGTTAAAACGCAAAGTTGAAAGGGAAAGAATCAATTGACGAACTTGCAATTTTCAGTATGTCTTCCCGACATCACCTAGATGATTTTACGCGTGGCCGTATTATTGGCAAGATTGAAGAAGGGCGAAAAAAAACAGATGTTACCAGGGAGTTCGACGTCAGCCACAGTGTTGTTTCAAGGCTTTGGAAATCATTTCAAACAAATGGAGAGTGTAGCAAACGTCACGGTGGAGGTCGTGTTCGCAGTACGACACCTGCAGAAGATCGGTACATAGTGCTATCAACAAAAAGACACCGGCGCAGCACAGCTAGTGAGGTAGCAAATCAGTTTATGGCTGCTACTGGCAAGCGGATCTCCCGAAAAACTGTCGCCAGACGTTTGCATGAAGGAGGACTATACGCCCGCCGTCCTGTTGTGTGCATCCCATTTTCCAGACGTCACCGTACCGCACGTTTTCAATGGTGCCATCAACATCGCAATTGGACTGATAACGACTGGTCTGCTGTCCTCTTCTCAGATGAGAGTAGATACAGTCTATCGTCTGATTGTCGACGACAACTGATCTGGCGTGATAGTGGTACTGCATATTGTTCAGCAAACATACAGGAAAGAGACCGATATCCGACATGTAGTGTCATGGTATGGGCTGGCATCATGATCAATGGCCGTACGTCCCTCTATGTGCTTCCAACTGGGACTATGACTGGCCAACGATACATTAATGATGTTCTGCTACCTCATGTTCGCATGTTCCGTGGTGCTGTCGGTGATAGATTCATTTTCATGGACGAGAACGCAACATGTCATCGAACAGTCGCTGTCCCGGAGTGCCTTGAGAGCAAGGATATTCAACGGTTCGTATGGCCAGCACGTTCTCCCGATCTGAATCCCATTGAAAATGTGTGGGATGCTTTGGGGAGGAGTCTTGCTGGTCACCAATGCCCACCAATAAACAAGGACACCATCATCGGTGCACTGACAGAGGAATTGGATAAATTACCACAACAGCTGCTTGATAATGTTGTGCAAAGCATGACACGACGTGTGGAATCGCCCTCCATGGTGGCCATATCCCGTATTGACATCTTACGCCGGAACGCCTGCGGACGGTAATTGCATTTTTTTCACGTTTACGTATTCTGCACAAAATGGCCTGTTTGTTCCGTGAACACGTTCCAAAGCCTTCTGGATTTCAGAGCACAATAAATTGTCTTTCTTGTAATGTCCTGGCATTCTGACATTATTTTATTTCACTTGGCATCCAACCACACTTACTTTTATATGCGCTATATACCCGTTTATGATCCGTCCTTAGCAATTGTCCAGCAGTGTATTACAACTAATTGAAACCATCACGATTCATCAAGTGCCTCTAATATTCCTGCTGGAAAATTTCTGTAATTTTTTTTTTTTTTGTAACGCTGGAGTATACTGGAAAGCAAAATACAATCACTGCAGTCGCTAATATTATAAATAGATACTCTTCTTTCCGAGCTCTTTAAACACAATTCCATTCCATAGTGACCTAACTTGTTCCAGGAGAATTTCGATTATTCATACGTTTCCAAGTTATACGTTTTTCACTTTTATACGTAATTCTGCGTTAGTCGCGCTATTTTATTGTAGTTTCTGTCGCTCTTTTTCAGCTCTGTTATACGCAATTTACTTATACGCTTTTTACGATTGTACCTTAAAATCGAAATTTCAGATTATCATAAATATACGCAGAAGTGAAAGTGGTTCGGAACAACATTTATCTAAATAAAATAAGTGAATAAAAGTACAAATAAATTTTAGTGTATTTGAAAAAAATTACGTAGCAAAGGGATCTGAAAAATATATTCGTACCGTCCAGTATGTTATCCCTATGGGCGTAATCTTGAACTAGTTACAATGCTGCAGGCGAGTTTTAGGGTACCAAAATCAATTTTTATTCGCAGCGATAATTTGGTATATAGCAGCTGAACAAGGTCACACTGACTTGCGTGGAAGACGGCATCCTCTAGTGGTAGTGGTGTCAAACAGCAGTGGTTTCTGTGAATCTCTGCGACGTAAGATTTCTTAAATCTCTGCGACGTAACTTTGTGGCTCCTCTATTTTGTGGCGTAGTAGAATAAAGTTCTAAATGTATCATCAATATTCCATATTCTAGTTTCAAATGGATGCACTCAGGATCCACACACAAAAAAAAAAACTGTTAATTCATGAGTTCCATACTGAAGCACTAGTCTCAGATTCTTAATTGTGAGGATTTCACTTAAACTAGAATCAAGATTTTCATAGGCAGATACAGTCGTCAAAAGAGAAGTTTGATTTTCATAGGTTTTATGATTTTTACAATGCGATAAAGTATATTATACACAGTCCAGTCACATTATTTTGACCACCTCCTACTTTTGACGTCAACAGTGCGTGGCCAATGAAAGAAAGCACGGGACGTGAGCTGGCTTGCAGGGTATATACGGTGTGCTGCAGGCATTCTTAAAACATATCACTCGTTGCTTTCATGGATAAAAGGAGCGATTTATCAGATTTGCAAAATGGGATGATTATCGGTTTTCAGGCCAAAGGTGGAGTTATTTCTGAAACAGCGCAGTTTGTGAACTGTTCGCGTGCTGCTGTGATTAAAGTGTATCGTGATTGCAGAAATGGCGGGGAAACTGCCTTTCTCCAATCAAGATAAAGTGTATCGTGATTGATAAGGGACGTGCAAACTGCGGAGCACCACGTGCCATTGATGTGAGAGGTCGATAGGCACGCTACAGTGGAGCAACTCACTGGTCGAATGAACCAGGGAGCTGCCGGAACTGTGTCTAAAACGACAGTTCAGCGTACCCTGCTGCGTATGGGGCTCCGTTGCAGACGGCTGGTCACTGCACATATGCTTCCTAAGGCGCATCAGCAGAATAGTTTACATTTGCACGGCAGTATCGGTATTGGACCTCCGCTGATTGGAAAGGATTGCCTTCTCCGATGCTTTACGTTTTCTGCTTCATCGAACGGATGGATGTTGGCGCGTAAGGCGAGAAACATCGGAGAACAAACATTATTCAACTGTTGCTGGAAAAACACAAGCAAGTGGGGGCAGCCTTATGTTATGGGAAATGTTTTCGTGGCATTCCCTGGTTCCACTCATACCTGTGGAAGGCAATATGATCCGAATTAATTATGAATCCGTCCTTGCAGACCACTTACACATATACATGCTGATTGTCTTCACTGGTGCAGATAGGAACTTCCATCACGACAATATGGTGTGTCCAACAGCTAGAAATGTCCGAGAGTGGTCGAAAGAACACGATGAAGACTTCAAACTACTTCCACGGCCGCCAAATTACGCAGACTTAAACCCAAGTAAGCAACTGTGGGACCACCTCGACCGTGTTGTTCGCTCTATGGATCCTCCACCATGCACCCTTCAGCAGGTGTCATATGCACTGCAGTCAGCATGTTTCCACGTACATGTGACTACTTTCCAGCACCTTATTGAGCCACTTCCAGCTCGTCTAGTTGCTGCCTGCGCTGCACACGGCGGTTACTATGGATATTAACTGGTGGTCACAATAATGTGACTCGACCGTGTACTTTGTAATGCTTTTCTTTTCCCTTTCGCTGCCATTTCGACTTTAAATAAATAATTATGGAGGAACATCTTATACTCCTTTAAAACATAAATTTTACCATTGTTTTTAACATTTTGAAATTTCGTTTCTGCGTTGTTCTACATTTATATGTTTTTAAGGCCATCCCCAATAAATATATGTAACCCAAATTTCACTGTATTGTGATCAGTAATATGCTTCCATCGGATCTTTAATTGAAGGTAAGATGAAATTAATTAGGCAAAAAGCTGGTACAATTCCGTACTGGTTCTAATATTTTATTATTTCATTTTTTAAGGGTATATGCCCATCACAAGCAACTCGATAGGCGCCAGTCCCTAATTTAGTGCTACTGTTTATAGGAAAGGAAAGGGGCCTGTGCGTAAGAGAAACACAACATCCATGCCTTACCATAATTTCAGTTCGGACCCATCACGGACGAATGATCAGAAGCAAGCGAGCTATGACCACACTGCACCACCGCGTCATCTCCTATATTTTACCAAAAAAAAAAAAAAAAGAAGCTCCTCCACATACAAATCAAATAATATCATGTTTTCGGCAGTGGTGTAGTGCTAATTGAAAAAGTACGGGAACGCGCGGCTTTACATTTTCAATACCTTTCCATTCTTACCTCCATTTTCGTCTTTCCCCTTTTTACTTTCTTATATTTATAGTATAGGAAAGTATAAAACAATTAATCACCAGTGTGAGAGGTAGTGAGGACCAAAAGTACTTGCTTTGGTTGCCGCTTATCTATCAGGCGTTTTTTGTTTCTCAGTTCTAGCAATAAAAACCGCCCTGTGTGAAAGCTCTACCGAAATTGCACCGCGAAGCGGTTTTATTGCCTCCACGGATTTTTTTTCGTCTGTGTGAAATGGGCCCCAGAGCGAAAAATAATTTCCTCTGCTTCCATCGTAATTAAAGGGACTTGTAACTGGACTAAATTCACTGAGAGCTCACAACTAGACATCTTAATAATGACCAGATTAATTAAATTCCCAATAACAATCATTTCCCCGCTAGAATATCTTCACCTCAACGTTCTTAGAAAAAGGAGTTTCAAAGGACTGCCAAAGTGAGAATGTGTTTAGAGACTAATTCTACTTTCAAACAAACATGAAACGTTAATTCCACGAACAGTGCAGGGTTTTTGTTGCAGTTTTATTGGAAAATAATTAAAGGACATTCGCATTTTAAAAAGAAAGCAAGTTATTCTGTATGGGTTTACCCGAACGCGTGCCGGCTAGAAACAAAAGTACAGGAACGCCGTTTCAACCCCACTTCACCACGGGTTTTAGTGCTCGGAATCATGCAGTATGAATTCATAGTGCTTCAGGGTATGAACGAATTGTCTTCCTCACCGACAATCAAACGACACACGTACGTCATTACATTCACCATGGAAACTTCCATCCGAGCAGCATGTTGCATTCTGCAGCTGTTAGGTATGGTTTAGGACCACATTTCTGTTCGACTGACATTGCAGTATCTTTGGTACTTGTTGCGAGGGACGCGCTGACAAACATGAGTATGCTTCAAATAAGGCATTCCTCCAGGGGCGGGACTTAAGGGTCTGGACCGCCTACCTCTTTAAATATCCAATCTTATAGAAAAATAGTTTTTTGTAGTAGCAATAATCGCAAAACCAATACATTTAAACATGAGATTTTGAAAATCATTTGCGGCATGTCTGACTGTGTTTCCTCCTCTCATCTTCAAGATAGAGCGCCACAAAACAGGATGAAGAAACAAAACAAAAAAAAAAGAAAAAAAGAAAGAAAGAAGAGAAAAGACGAAAAAAAAAGAAAAAATTAAATGGGTACAGTAGCAACTGTGCCGCAACCTACAACGTAGAACTAGGTCAACTGTCACTGTTTCATGGCACTATCTCACTAGTTCTACGTCCTTAAAGTATGCAGGGAAGGACAGTTGACGTAGCCCTACGCTGTAGGTTGCAGCACAGTTGCTACTGTATACCTTTGATTTTGTTCAGATATAAAATTTTAAAGAATAAAACGAAAGAAATGTTTTACTTTACTTATTTAAAAACAACTTATACTACGTATATACAATTTATAGTAACTTATGCTGATTCCAAATTAATGTTAGTAGAAGTAGAAGGTGTAGTATCATAGTTGTCAGTAGTCATTGCTAAAATTGTTTCTGAAGAAATCGCTGTTCAGAAATATTTTTTAAAACTCCCTAGTTGCCTTGTTATAAATTTGACGATACGGTTCGGGCCTAATGTACTCTTCTTGTTGTTGCTCTTGTGCTTGTCTAGATTATTTGTTTTTGATTGGAGGTTTAACGACCACTATGAGCAGCTCAATGGGCTACAAGCAGTCGCCCGTCTCTAATTTAGGGTAACTGGTTCCAGGGAAAGGAGAGCGCCAGTGCCGTAAGAAAAACACAACATCCATGCCTCAACGGGATTCGAATCTGGACTCCTTTCGGAAGTATGATCAGAGGCCATAGCTTAGACCACTGCGCCAGATTCAGATTCAGAATGCATCGGCGTTGTCAAGGTTTGAGGCGAATACATTCATTATCCAGAGAAGTAGTGAAGACTATTGATGTACATTGGCATTCCATGCTCGGTGTGAAAATTTAAAAATCTGGATCGACGGCATCAATCTCCATCTGTTCTTGCCGTTCAGGCTCAATTTGTGCAGCTGATGTGGAAGGTTGTGGCTCTAGAGTCGAACTCGGGTGATACGCATCCTGGTGAGCAGGCTTTTCAGACTCCTTACATCCCCATGACCTTTCGGTTGATGAATTAGTGGGTTTTCTTAGATTCCTCTCTTTCTCTTCTAGCTGTTTCTTCAACTTTCGTTGGTTCTTATAGTAAATTTCCCTGGATTTTTGCGGTATTTAAAAATTTTGTTCACCAATTTTTATTATTACAAAAATAAATGCATTTTAAATGCACTTTATTTCGGTATATCGCATCCGTCCGTTAGCTCTGACCATCAGCTATAGAATGAGGAGCTGAGGTCATCGCTGGCAATATCTATTCACTAGTTATCAACCTTTAAACGGCGAGAGTTGAAACAAAATCACAAAAAAAATTAGCTTAATTTATAACGCTATTGCTTCAAAGGGTTAAGGAGTGGAGCGTTGAAACTTCTTGTGTTATAAATCAGACTCTATAAATTTTCTGACGATGTATTATCTATTTCTCTACGATTATTAATTTCAAATATATAAGCGTTCAAAGTTTGACGTGTTTTCGTTGCATCCGTGCTCCCCATGTTACCCCCTGTTCAGCGTGGAGAATGACTCAATTCCACGTCAAAAAATAGATCCATTCTCTCGCTCTCGTCTCACTGTCGTCGGCGATTAAGTAGCTCGATGAAATATCTTATATATTTTTTGGTGCGTGTGATGTAACAGATGCTCCTTCGGGATTATGGTGTTGTTGATAAGTCACTAAGACCGTCATTCTGATAGTGGATGAATGTTGCCCTCGAACATCATTTCCACATATAAAATTGATACAAATATTTGTAGCCGCGGTGGCGCAGTGGTCTAAGCGATGGCCTCTGATCATTGATCATTCGTCCGAAAGGTGTCCGGGTTCGAAACCCGGTGAGGCATGTATGCTGTGTTTGTCTTATAGCACTGGCTCTCTCCCTTCCCTGGAACCAGTGACCTTACATTAGGGACGGCCGACTCATTACGTTGCTGACGGTGTTCGTTAAACCTCCAATAAAAAAAATATTTATAGTTTGATGTAGGGGTCTGCACTGATCGTGCTGACTTCGAATACGAAGAAAACGAGGCATACTGAGACGGGTGGAAAATGAAAAGTAATTTGACGGGTCAGCTTTTCAACTACTGAATGTTATGCTAAAAATCGTGCTTTAACAGTTATTTTTTTAAATCTCACTGAGGTTCTTAGTGGTTGTTTTCTTTCAGTGTCCAAGTATATTTTCAGGATTCCCACCCGCGCGATTTTGGAGAGGAATTAATCATTTGTGTGAGCAATCAGCGTTGCATTTCTGGTCACGTGTTCTGCGTTTAATGACAGGGGAAATCATCCAGGACGATGGAGACTTCGTAAAATCTCTATGGAGAGGCAATACTTGGTTGGTGACGGGCTACTATTAAAAACATCTGTTTTAGTGTCGAAGGAACCAATGTGCAAGAAATAGTTTTGTAAAATTTTAAGCTAAGGCGTGCAGTTATTTTTCTTTCAACGTGTTCATGGAATTAGAAAAAAATGTATTGCGCACACATACATACATATATGCAGTTTTTCTAGATCTCTCACAAACAAAAATCCTGGACATATGCCGGCTTCGAATTCCGCTTTCGCAAGCGTCTTAGATACCATACGAAGAACCTGTTTTAGTGTCCAAGGGCAAAAAATAATTTTGTGAAATTTTAAGCAAAGGAGTGAAGAAATAGTTATAATATTCTCAATGTGTTCATGGAATTAGAAAAACAATGCATTTCACACACATGCGTATATGCAGTTTCTCTAGATCTTTCCCAAACAGAAATCCTGGACACTTGCCGGCTTCAAATTCCGCCTTCGCAAGCGTCTGAGATATATTAAACTTCTGACTTTTACGGTTTGACAAAAGTAGGTGTCTTCTGTAAACATAATTACTTTTTCTCACAAAAAGCTAAAGGTAATTAATAACATACTTACGTACGTCTCAGATGAAGGATTTGTTTGGAGAGGTATTGGCTGCAGATTTTTGAATTTCACTGTGGTGAATACAATAATTGGTTTGCATCGTGTTACTGCAGGTGAAGAAGTTGAGAACTCATCTGCTGGCATTTTAATTTGTCATCCGATCTTTCAGTTTTGCTAACGAACATAGAAGTCGAAGCCTATACGGCAGATCTGTCTATAGTCGTACCCGGCATTTTCTCTTTCAGTATAAAAATATCAGACTTTTTGTTTGTTTCTTTTAAATAACTGCTTTTGCTGTTGGTTAATAAAAAGTTTATGACGGGGTCAGATGGAGAAGAAAATCGGCAACCTTGCTGATTTATCGTACTTTCAGAAGTGAACTCTAATGGGCCCATAAATAGATGAATGCCTTAACACAAACGCTGCCAGTGAGTTTTACTATATGCTGTGGGCTTTCTTCTCCCTCTTACCCCTAAGGTGTAGGACTATACCCCGAATCAACCTATTGATATCGATATCGATACAAAAGAACACGAACCGATGGTTCAAACATTGCGGCAACCGCAATCGTTCAGAACCTAGCACACGGCTGACGTATCTTGCTTCTAGCCATAGATTAGTCGACTGCACCCAGGCTGGCAACAGCACTTTCAGTCTGGAAAAAGACGTGACGCCATAGATCCAGCAGCCTTTGGAAAAGAGGAAGGAGCAGGAGCTCCACAGGAAAGATCAGAATGAAAAGGAGGTGAATAGAAGAACGAGAGTGTATGCATCGCTAAAGCTGAATGCTAAGTGATGAAGCAAACTAAGTCATTTCAAAGAGCACAATAGTAATACTGAAATTACTGAAATTAATGAAGTCTGGTACCGCAATGATAAATTTTCTTAGTAGGGGGAAGGTGACTTGAAGTGTTCAATACTTTTCAAAAGAAGAGGAGATAAATATATTTTTGCATTAAGCGCCAAATTATAATCTATAAATAAGGAACCCAGGGAATAATTGTCGTTAGAAAAAATAGTAAAATATACGAGGTGAATGCATTATATGAATTTTATGAGTTTTATGAATTTTGTGAGCATTTTATGAGCAGGGGAGCTTAAAACTACTTAAATTATTTACTCTGGAATATACAAACTCACTTAACATAATGCTACGATGTTTTACACATAGCAAAAAAAAATCTTTTGAATCTGTTACAAAAAAAAAAAATGCCACATGTCTGATTTTTTGCTCACGCGAAAAACACTTTTTTGTTCATTATATTTGGATCTACCGGTTATCAGTTTTTGAGGCTTTTATAAAAATAATTTTTCATAAATCCATTGATTAACTGATGTGATGCTGGTATAGCAAGTTATAACAAGTGTAAGTCTAATCAGAGCAGTGTTTTTACCTGATTGGTCAAAACTTTTATTCTAGCTTTGTGATTGGTCCAGAGACATTGTCACTTTTTAATTTTTTATTTTCACCATGGGTACTGAAAAGATGCACTTAGATCTATTTTTTGATTTCCCAAAAAGGAATTTTAATTTTCTTATGTTTATATGCCTATTATTTGCTTGGAGGAAAGTTTCTGATAATTTGTAAAGAACGAGTTACGCCCTCAAAAGTGCCGTTTTTTATTTTGGCCTTTCAAAAATAAAAAGTATAATGTCATTGTTTTACTGTAATGTTAACTGATATAGTTTATTATATGTGTTATTGCATGTTAAAAGAATATCCATTGATATCAACGTTTAGATTCACACGTGTGAAGAATACTCCTTTTACTTGACTTATCAGTTATAACCAGTAAATGATGTTGAGTAAGGATATCAAGTGTTATGTCAAATGTTGTTTTATTGTAATGTTAACTGATATAGTTTAGATTCACACGTGGGAAGAATACTTCTTTTACTTGTCTTTTCAGTTATAACCAATGAGTGATGTTGCATAAGGATAACAAGTGTAATGTCATTGTTTTACTGTGATGCCAACTGACATAGTTTACGTAAGGATCATAAGTGTAATGTCAACTGATATAGTTTACGTAAGGATCATAAGTGTAATGTCAACTGATATAGTTTACGTAAGGATCATAAGTGTAATGTCAACTGATATAGTTTACGTAAGGATCATAAGTGTAATGTCAACTGATATAGTTTACGTAAGGATCATAAGTGTAATGTCAACTGACATAGTTTATTTTTCACACATATGAGAAAACACTTGTTATCAAGTTAAATGATGAAATGTTAACAAAACAAGTGTAAAGTTATTGTTTTAATACATATCAACAGTATGTCCATTGGTATCAGTGTTTAGATTCACACGTGTGAATAATACGCCTTTAACTTGACTTTTCAGTTTTATCCAGTAAATGATGTTATGAAGGATAAATAAGTGTAATGTCATAGTTCTACTGTAATGAGTAGTAATTGACTTATATTTTCTATTATAACCTGGTGTTTGCTAAGAACACAAGAATTTTGTTATTAAGTAAAATGATGATATGTTAACAGAACAAGTGTAAAGTTATAGTTTTACGGCATGCCAACAAAGATTAGCTTTTATATCCACACGTATGAAGAATACTCCTTTTACTTGGCTTTTCAGTTAGAACCAGTAATTCATATTTTGTAAGGAAAAAGTGTAATGTCATTGTTTTACTGTAATGTTAACTGATATAGTTTATTATTTATTTCGTTTAGGTATCTACTGTATAGTAATGAGTTTTGCTTTTCGCACAAAATTCTTTGAAAAAAGATTTTTTTGAATAATTAACACAAAAGAACTAGATTTTAGTTTTTAGCATAAGCGTATGACTGGTATCCTTTTTAAAAACTTTTCTAGGGCACCCAGCCCTGAGAAGGGCCCTTTTTTGTTTAATATTTTTTCACAATGGAGTCTTTAGATAAGTACGATAAATTCCTTTATATGCTCCAAAATAGCTAGGGACTAGAATCCTTTTAGAAACTTCTTTCCTGAAAACTGAATTGGAATACTGAGTCCTGAGGTCGGCCCTGAAAAGGGCCCTTTTTCATTTAAAAAAATATAACAACGTAGTCTCTAGATAAGTATATACTTCCTTTTTTTTATACTCCAAAAAACTGATGACAGTGTCTGCCCACTAAAATACATAAATAAAATAGCTGCGGACAGTGTCTGCACAGCTAACAAGAAGAATGAGACAAGAAAAAAGAGAAGCTGAGAGGAAAGTTACTGGAATTGTCACATCCAGTTTTTGTTAGTGTGAATACTAACTGCGGACAGTGCCTGCACAGCTAGCAGCTGAAAGGAAGGAGTAAAGAGATTAGGAAAGTTTGTAAGCTTTTGAAAAGCAACCACTTGCTAAGGTACTTACGCTCTAAAAGGCAGCCCTGCGCAAGTGATATAGCCAGTTCAAACATACTTACCTATCCGAAGCTTGTAAGGAATCACGAAGAGCACACAACTTATTGCGTAGCTCTAAAGCAGTGTGAAGACCAGCTGACCAAAGGGTGTAACCGACACAGAACAAAAACAACGAGGCGCATCCTCGGATGCCAGGGTCGGTGGCAAGAAATTCCACCAGCAACGAAAAACATCACACGGAAGTTATGTAATATTACTTGCTTCAAGCAAATAATCTACCTCTCACCCGCAGGAAACGACCTGGATTTCGCGACTGCGGCGCAGCCGAGCCCACACACCGCGACAAGGTACCAGACCTCGTGGAGGCCGAGGCAACCTAAGAGTGTGTGGAGCTCTTTACAGTCACTGATTAAGGTACGGAACAGTTACTTCCGCTACGAAAAACAGTCCCTGGAGTTTAGAGGGATAAGCAACACAAGTATTGATCAGAATCCATTTTTGCTTGCTCAACAGTTTTTTGACAAAATTGCTACCTAAAGCAAATTTTTCAAAAGTCAGAGATACTTTAAGATAGAGCTGTTTTAGGTTTGATATGAGAAGTTATTCAACAGCCTCGCACTTTCAGCTGATTCTGTCTATTTGGGAACAGTGGTATGCCCAGATATTTTTTCGGTCTGTGGGGGAAGTGAGGGGTGCGAATTTTTTTCTACACAACTAAATGTGTTATAACAGCATTTTTTAGATTTATGCAACATCCGCTTAAAAATGTTCAAATAAATATTGCCGAAAATTATTATCGATATTCCTATTGCCTGTATTTTTATCACCAAATAATGGTTAACCACTTGTATGTTGATATTTATCTGTGAAGAAAACAAGAATATTGGGTAAATATGTACTTCCTAAATTATTTCGTCGGAAAAATGTAGCCTTGCTGGGAAAGTGCGACGTGCAATTTTATAATGGGGAAAGTTGCAGAAATACAGTAATTTAAGAGAACGTGAAATAATTTTACCGCAGTATTTACATGCAAGTACGATGGTGTGCAGCAGTTGGTGCGGGAAGCTTAACCGATGCTAACGGCGACGACGTGAAGCTTCCGTTCGCCAGAAAAGAGCAGGAATTTGTAGTGAATGCGCGGAAGAATAAAATAGAAGGGAAGTTTATTCTTCAGAAAAGGGTAATGCGCTCTGTAATCCTGCGCAAGTGGAAGTAGTTCCAAACTGTTTTCTTAATTTTTGAGAAAGAAATGTGCGGAATGTCATTATTATTAGTTTCACAATGTCCCCGAACGGAAAGAAATAAAGGAATGTGAATGTATTCATGTATGACCGAAGTGTTGAGTAAGAAGCTTTGGTTCCGGTTGAACCCTACGATTTGGTTATGGTTTCCAAGATGTACAGGTGTAGGATATGTCTTCAACCACTTCATTTGTATTTCTGCTGTTATTCCGTACATCGTAGCACAAATTTTTCCGTCTTCAAACGGATATTTTTGAAAATAGGAGTTTCTTCAATTCAGAAATCGTAGTATGGCAGAGAGGCCAAGAGCTTCCTGTCGTATTATGTCGGATAATGAAATTTTAAACCCTGACGAATTCCGAAATGGTGTGTGGAGACTCACGACTTTGGAAATAACCACTAACACTGTTGAAACGGCGACGGCTCCTTAGAAATTCATGTATCTATCCACGGTGTGGTTAACAATGTAGGTTGGTCCGTTATTCGCAAGGAATACACGAGAAGCTCTGGAAATGCAGTTGGTGTCAGTTCCCTAAAACGCTTTCTCAAAATTACCCTTTAAAAAAACTGACAATGCTGCGTAAAGCTGACTTCTTTTCTTCAGCGTATTCCTACAAGGTGCTTCGATGACTACGTACTGCTCAACCGCTTCCTCTTTTATTCTTCCGCCCGTTACTTGCCTTTCTCAACGAAACTGCCATTCACCGGACTACACCTGCATGCCGTCGCCGCTCCGTCGTCCTAGGCCTACGGCACGTACTCTTCCAAACCATCGTATTCCCAGGTAAATACTTCGATAACATTATTTCCTGTCCTGTAAAAATACTATATTTTTGCACCTTTCACCATTATTTTGCATGCTTCAAAAATTGTGCGTCGCACTTTTCCCATACAGTGAAATTTTTCCGACGAAGTAATTTGGAACGCTAAAGTACACATTTACCGAATATTGCACTACTTATGTACTGTTAAATGGTTAAAAGATACACGTAATTCTAGAAAGAAATAAAAATTTACTTTCTAGTGAAACATTCTTCATTTGTATAATGGCGCTTTTTTCAATGTACAATAAGACTAACAATCCCTGACGCTGATGACATTCATTTCGACAAATACAAGTATTTTTTTATTTGATTATACTCTTATGTTACTTTTACTTACTATTACTTGAGTGGTATATTTAGCCTCGTGTTTCTCTTTTCTTCCTTTTTTTTTGCTCGTTCATCTGGAACTTCATCAGCTTTCGGTGTGTATTCTCTATGAATGTTGTGAAGTAATACTAACCCACTGAGTCGCAGTTCTGATATGGTATTACGTAGATATGATTTTAAGAGAAGCAGGGTTGAAAGCGAAAGCTCACTTTCTGCAGTTGTGTCTCGTAGAGTATCTAGTATGTGAAACAGTTTTTTTATATTGTGTAACACCTCACTGTAGCACAGTAGAACAGTTTGAAAGCTCTTAATGCATATTTCGGCCATTGCTCCTTTTCCTTACGGGCGATCCTACGGTACCACAGTTTCAATTCTGCCATCAGTTCTTCTTGCGAGCCATTGAAGCCACCTATAAAAAATTCAATTAAAAGTTTTAAAATCATCATTATTTTGAGGAGATTGTGGCACATTGGGATATGTTGGGAAAAGTGACTGGAATGCGTCCAGGGACAACTTCACATGGAATCATCTACGTATTCGCGTCCCCTACCACCACAGGGAGCCTACAGAAAACCCCGGAGAAACCGCAGATTAGATGGCCGGCAGAACCGGGAGTCGAACACCAATCAGAAATGTGAGCAATATCTGCGGGTTTAAAATCCCAAATGGAAATACTCGTTTTCGGTCAGACACTAGTATGTACGAAAACATATTTTCACATTTTATCTTCATTTCCATCCCAAATGAGCATAAACTTGATCCGCTGGGGCGCAAGAATACTGGTACAAATATTTGGCCTGTTTTTTTTTATATCAGTGTTTCCGAAAGTGCGATATAAAAGTTTTTTTGAGCACCGCGTACCATTCGCATTATGCAGCATTTTGCGTTTACTCATTAATCGTTACTTCAAAGTTCTGGCGCTGTATGGTGTTAGTCTCTATTTATATTTGTAAATGTATTTCCGCTTCTAAGAATACATTTGCAGAATTTATTTTTTTAATGCATGTGATTCGCTGCAGTGAACAGTGGGAACATTATTCTTTTTACATAATGCATAGTTTTCTCGACGTTTTCCTAAATATCGAAACTGTATTCCCGCTGGCTCTGCTCCGAGAACAAGTATAATTGTTAAAAAATTTCTACTTTTCTTTTATTGAAAATTTTCCGTCGAGGGAGATAAGCGTATATTTCTGGGCAAAGGACTGTTCGATTCTAAAAATTCCTTAAAAACAACTTTTTTGGAGGATACTCGGCTATACTTCTGTTCTGTCGCTGATTTTCCTGAGTTTGGGAGGAACTGGCCACTTCTCTTAGACGACTGGAAAACCAACGCGACAGATCCACACATTCCCTTCGGGTATGATGAATGGGTAATCCTGCGCAAATTATCCTATTATCATCCCAGAAATTCAACATCCTAAATTAATTCTATCTCTGAAATTAATTCAGTAAAGAAAAAATTGAAGGAGTTCTTCCTATTCATTCCACTCGTTTCAATTTATTCACTCCATTCATTTTCATGACGTAATTATTTTTTTCTCTGTGTTGAATAAATGACAGCACACTTGAAAAGCTCAGAAAAAAAAGAAAGATAATGCACAATTTTCGGAAGAAATGCTAAGAAAATGCAACGTGAATAATTAATGATTTGTAAATTTTATATAATTGTGTGTTTACGAAAGCAGCTTCATAATTAATCAATGGATAGCCAGGAAAATAAAGTATACCTATTTTAAAATAACAAATTCAAATAACGTAGAAACCTAAGATTCAGAATTAATAGCTAAATTTAACATTCACGTCAGCTAGCTGATTTGCTCTCAATCTGGTCCAACATTACATCATCATGTAACAATGTTAGAAATTTGTGAAACACATTCCCGTGTGGAAAAATGTTGAAATTTTGTAAATGTATGTCATATTTATAAATTATGTACAAGCGTTAGATGAAATGCGGAATGAAATAATCAAAATTACAGTCTTCAAAAATTGTGAAAGCACGGGTTTCCTTAAGAAAACCCCTAGTAAGTGTTCACCCAGAAACAAGCTTTTATTTGCTGCAGGCGATCAAAATTCTTAAGCGAGTCGTACTGTAGGTCACTCTCTGTTCATGTGAACCCAGGCAGCCTACGGACCAATCAGAGTTCAATGCCCAGAGGGTTAACCTGAGTACCTTAAAAGGAGGGTAACCCATTTTCTCTCTCTCTCTCTCTCTCTGTCTTGTTTTTCTCTTCGCGCTGTTGAGACGTCTCTCTCTCTCTCTCCCTCTACCTCGCTGCTTCACTTTATAAAGAGTTGTGTTTGAGCTGATGTGTGTACGTGGCGTTCAATGTTACAGCCGTGAGCCCTGATCAAATCCAGCTCAAGAAAGACAAAAAAAGTAAGCCATATATTTCTCGTATCCTGCTGACGTGAATAGCCATGCCTTAAGAAGAATTTGCAGTGCGCCAAAATAGTCATGCCCGGTTGGAAAAATAGGTGTCCTGATATAGGTTAATAGGTGTCATGCAAGTGGCTGCTAAGTCTGTATTTCAACTTCAACTAAGTGAGCGGCAAATTCAGTCTGACTAATCGGACTGGTAAACACCACACCAAAGACGAGGTACGAGACTTTTTTCCTGATTGTTCTGAGCAGATGTTAACCTCAGAACACGTGACACTGGAACAGCAAAATGCAAAGGAAATAGGCTATAGAACTAAACTATACGACGGTAACAAAACATAATATTTCTAAGCAGCTAAGGAAAATTCAACTTATTTTTTTGCAATGTTAGAAATTTGTGAATTTCTAACATTGCAAAAAAATATTGAGAATATTTTGTTCATAAAAAAAAAATAGGTCTATTAGCAAAGCATTTCAACTATCGCCTGCACGTGGCTTAATGAAATTTCTGTAGTCACTGAATACACATCTATTCATAGTCGAAAGGTCAAATTGTCATCGTAACAATGCATGTCATTCAAACTAGGAAGTTAACATAGCCGTGTGGCTGGAAATAAACAAAAAGAGTTTCTTTATTTTGGTATAATCAAATTCATTGTGAAAATCAGAAAAGACATAATAATTAGCAATTGTTATAAATTGAAATTCACAGAAATTTCCATAAATGTTACCACAATTGTTATTGCTATGAATTAGCATAACTGATTTAAATTGTAACTTAATCATGACCTGCAAAAAAAAAGTAGTGAATGGTGTGTTCAGTTAATTTTTCTTTGTGATCAAATAAATATAGGCAAAGCTGCCTTTCACAAAATCTATTCATTTGTGTGTGCAGTGAATCTTGTAGAAGGTTGATCGTTTCTAATTGTTATCATTGGTATGTGTTCCACCTTAGCACTGACTAAGGCTGGATCAAACTTGGGGCAAAAATTGCGGATCTCACAACTTACACTTACGATCATGCCAAATCTAAATTTCTGGGAGAATTTATTTTAGTGTTTCCATTGTTTTATTCCAATTCACATGTGCCACAAGTACGAGATATGCAAAGAAAACCTTTTTCATTAGTGCATAACAGAAATAACACAATGAATGACAGTTATGACACTTAAGGATTTGCTTAACATGGTACCATTTGAAGTTGATACTAAATAATATTTTTTTCATATGTTCAAAGTGAATATATTCTCCCACTTCACATATACATGACTTCCATCCCTGACACACTATGCCGTGACCTTCATAGAAAGGCTTGCAGACACTCTTCCGTCTTGCCTCTGACGTCCTCACGCGGAGGTACGTCATGGAAGGCGTACTCTGACGTGATATTTTTGAAGCGAGGTGTCTCTTGTTTGGAGCTATGCGAACCATCAGCGTATGATGCACTTATTCGCAGTACCCTGCCCAAACGCAACAATAATGATTCATGCCACTATATCTGAGAAATGTCCGACCGTAAATTCAAAGAAAACAAGAAAAATGACACCGACTTTCGGGTGTAATAAGCACGTCTTTTGAATCCGTTCTGATGCAAATTAAAATTTTCAAAGCTATTCAAAGTCAATGGAACTAGTATGGAAAACAATAGTATCTGACGGAAGAAAGACGTTTTTCAATTGGGTTTTTAATCCCTCAGATATTGTTGTAAACGGAATCGCGAGCTTACACCCTCTGGTTGCTTACTTGTGCATTAAGAAAAATATGAATTTGTATGAGAAACATTTTTGCACCGGAAATGCTCTCCAACACAGAAAGAATTTTTCAAATCGGAGTCTTAGAAATAGATATATCGAAAAAAATAAGATGTGACTTTAGCCTCCTGGTGGGAAAACCATGCATTATTTTAGGAAGAAACTATTCTCAAAAGGTTTTTCACTATGAGCGGTATCGCTCCAAGAAAAATAAATTTTTTGCCGAGTTTTCAGGAGCCCAGATTCGGCTGCAAATACATCAGAACTAGACATTAACCCTTATGCCTTCTGGTGGCCAAACCATTCTTTACCAAACATTAGAAATTATATGAAGAATATTTTCCATCAGGTGTTGTAGGCGATACACGAAGAATTTCTCAAATCGGAACTTTAGAAGCGGAAATCACGCAGATAACGAAATTTACCTTTGCGCCCCCTATCGGAAAGTCTATGATTTATTTGAAAATTTCAAATTTATATGAAAAACATTTCGCAGCAGAAACACTATCCAACAAAGAAGGAATTTTTCAAACCGGATTCCTAGAAGTAGAGATATTGACAAAAATAAGATATACATCTACGCCCGCTGGCGTAGAAACCATGCATTATTTGAAGAAGAAAATGTTCCTAAAAGATTTGTCGACATGAGTAGTATCGGTCTACAAACGACTTTTTTTCAATCGAGATTTTAGAAGCTCATATTTTGCTGCAAATACAACAGAATCGGAAATTAAGACTTACGTCCCCTGGTGGCCAAACCATTTTTTATAAAAATTAGAAATTATGTTCAAAGGATTTCCCATCAGGAGCTGTATCCGGTGCAGAAAGATTTTTTCAAATCGGAGAGTTAGAAGCAGAGACATAGGTGGAAATGCAATTTACCTTTACGTCCCCTAGCGGAAAGTCTATGAATTACTTGAAAATTTTGAAAGTGTATGAAAGACGTGTCACACTGAAAACACTATCCAACAAAGAAGGGATTTTTCAAATCGGATTCCTAGAAGTAGATATTGACAAAAATAAGATATACATCTACGCCCCCTGCCGGAGAAACCATGGAATATTTTAAGAAGAAAACATTCGGAAAGGTTTATTGACGTAAGTGGCATCGGTTCACGAAGGAATTTTTTCAATCGAGATTTTAGAAGTCAGATTTTATGGCAAATACATCAGCAGCAGAAATTAACACTTACGCCTCTTGGCGGTAAAAGTGTTCTTTACCAAAAATGAGAAATTATATGCAAAAGATTTTCCATCATGAACTGTATCCGCTAAAGAAAACATTTTTTAAATCTGAGTTTTAGAATAAGAGATATCGGGACAAACGTAATTTTTTTACGCCCCTAGCGGAAAATCTATGCGCAATTTGAAAAAGTAACTATACCTAAAATACTCTTCGACATAAATAGAATAGAAAGACAAAAGAATTTTTCAATCGGATGTTTAGAAGCAAATGTGTGGAACACAACGTATTTTTGAATTCGACATCATCTGCATTTACGCCCTGTAGCGGCGAAATTACACATCGTAAAAAACCGAAATGAAGGATCATCATTCGGATATTTCGAGCTTCCCAATGCAAAAAGATGTTTTCAAATCGGACTAATAGTTGAAGAGATATCGTGTCTACAGACGGACGGACGGACACACCAATAACATAAGCACCATCTTTTTTTACAAAAGAAGTGCTAAAAATTACGCGCAACTGTCCTGTCCCCATTGTACAGTTTGACTGAAGCCTGTATGTACCGTTTTGGCTGAACTTTATCACGACATAAGGCATGCAATGCGTACATCAGACATGTACCACCCTTATTAGGTGTAATATATAACGTTGCTGGACGACGCCATTCTGCTGGAGGGTGTCGAACATGTCCTCCCGATGAAAGCAGATATTCATCTGTACTCATCTACTATATATGTTTAGGATGGTTCCGAAAGAGCTTTCTCGCAAAATAATACTTTCCAAAATTTCTTTCACAGAACTCCATTAACTTGTTCCTCTGATAGCAATCGGTTCTTCATAAAAACACGTAACATTACTGTAGTGCAGATAATCCCTAGTGGTTTTTAGCATACATGTTTTGTTCAGAATTGTACAGGGTGATTCATAAAGAAGTATACAGTTTCCAGATGCTGTAAAACAGTAGCAGTTGAAGAAACGGACCACAACTGCTAACCGTTAGGTAGATGTACGCATAAAGTTTGTGTCCCACTACTCAGGGAAGTGACGTAGGCGAGAGCGCGCGTGTTACGTGAATAGTCAGTCAATATGGCAGCATCTGCAGTGGAGAAGGCGGGTACCGGAAGAAGTCGTCTATGGTGTTTGCACCGCCGTTCGACGAAGCCCGGGAAAATCAACGTGGAGGGTGAGTCCTGAAGTGCAGATTTCACAGCCCACTCTCTGGAGAATTTTGAGAAAGAAGCGGAAAATGACTCCATACAATGTGCAGTATCACAGCACTATCACAGCACTTGATTCAGATATCTTACCTCGCGTTTGGGCAGAAATAGATTACCGGCTCGATGTGTGTCGTGTGACTAAGAGTGCACACATAGAACGTCTGTGACTGTCTCTAAAAAACCTTGAAACATTCCCCTACAATTCTGTTACAAGTAACATAAAATATCTTACATTGTTCTAGTTTTATAGTGCGTTGAAACTGTATACTTATTTATAAATCATCCTGTATATTATCTTTGATATTTAAAATTCAAATGTTTAGCATAATTATTGCTGTCGGCCTAGACTGAAACCGCACCAGTTAAAAATATATGCTTTCCAGCTTACAAATGCAATGTTCTAGCATATGTCTGCCTCATATTGTGCGCTGTTTTACCAAAACGTTCATTTCTTGGAATTTATCACGTTCAGTAAAAACTTAAAATAAACTGCAAAGCTTCACATTAAAAATAATGATAAAGTACATGTCTAATAGAATCCCTTCTGCTGTCGATTTTTTTAGAGTGGTGGTTTAACGACCACCGTGAGCAACTCAGTGAGCTATGAGCAGTCGTCCGTCCCTAATTTAGGGCCACTGGTTCCAGGGAATGGAGAAAGCCAGCGCCGAAACGCAAACACAACATCCATACCTCACCGGGATTCGAAACCGAATCCAAGTCGGACGAATGATCAGAAGCCATCGCTTAGACCACTGCGCCACCAATGCGGCGTCGAAAATTGCAGAAAAAGTATTTGGTAAAAAAGTGGAATCTTCTAAATTTTTTCATGGATTATAATAATAATGCAATACTTCAGTATATAATATATCCTCCATAACAAAATGCTTTCGTTATTGCACTTATTCGAAAGGAATTGATCTCGTATGATCAATAGAAATTATTATGTATATTTTTATTTTTAATATTCCCCACATAAATAATGGTTAGTTTCACCAATTTTTAACGGACATTGTTTCATTGTCTGTGTGAGAAACTCTTGCAAATTTACACTCGGCTGATAATTAAGATGTAAATAACTTCAAATAACATTTGATCTGTTTCATTTCTAAACAATTTACTCTCCTATGACATTCCATAAGTCTCAAGGCCGCAGTTAGAGCACTTGACTGGAACCAAATAGTCGCGTAATCGATCTCAGCAGCTGCTTAACTGCAAAATTTACAGGTCATGTCGTCATTTCCTGTTTATTTTCTTTGACCATTCCGTACTACTTGTTAGCCTGCAAAAGTCAGAAAACCTGCCAACGTACCTTTCGTTTGTATTGATATTTATTTTTGTGTTTCAGTCTGTGAGCCTTTGCTAAGATACTAAATCACACGCTGGTCTCGACGCACATATCAGATGTGCTGAGTGCGCATGAGTAGCTTTCGTCGTCGGGAGTGTGACTCTCTTCACTACATCCCTGCATGTCTTCTAATACATGAGATATTTGAATGCCCTCGAATAGTACACCTACGTTGGATGATGAAAAAGTCGAGGGATAACAACAAAAACCTCGAATATGTTGTGGCAAAATCGGATATCATAATTTATAAGACTGGGCGAAATAGCTATGGTAATTTAGCGTCCTAAATTATTTTGTCGGAAAAATAATAGTAGATGGAAAACGTGTATGGAAATTAATGTCAAATGGTGCAGACATTTCATATTTTAATTGTTTTTTAAAGATTTTTATCGAAATATTGACCTGTGAGTCCGACGCTGTGAAGAGAAGCTGCGGCAGGCCTAACGCATCGCTTCGGCGAAGATGTGATTTGGTTGGTTGGTTGGTTGATTGGAGGTTTAACGACCACCGTGAGCAACTCAATGGGCTATAAGCAGTCGCCCGTCCCTAATTTAGGGCCACTGGCTCCAGGGAAGGGAGAGAGCCAGTGCCGTAAAACGCAACAGCATTACATTATTTTACTAACAAAGCTACCCGAAAAACTGAATCATTAATTAACAACGCTAATTTAAAACATAAGTAAACAGATATCCATATCTATTAAAGTCCAAGAACATTTCAAAAACATTGCAAGAAAAAAGGAAACCGACATCAAGGAATACATCTGAAACATCTCTACACATCAAAGACACTATCGTCAACCACATTATGTCTCTTTATGTAAGCTTTAACATCCTCTATACGTTTATAGTATGTTTCGTAATAAGTGTCTAAAAGCTCAGGAACAGGATTTTTCGTAATTATCCAATTCAACACGGCATCCAAACGAAGTACAATAGCATTTAACTTATACATATTTAACTCGCAAAACTCCGGAGTGAGTGGACATATCTTTTTATTAGGCACAAAAAAATTTTCAATTCGAAAAGACTCAAAGTTTCGTCATAATCAGGGCAAGATGCAATAAGTTCCATGACAAGGCGATACCGTGATGTCTTACCTCTATCTTCGTCAAAATCAGGATCCAGAAGAAAAGAAAGATCTACACGAGGAATAAATTCCGGTTGTAGATAGTCTTTAGCTTTGCTCCGTTTTAACGGATCACCACTTTGATCAGTGCTGGGTCGTTTAAATGTCGAAGCCGTACTTGAGTTCTCTGCGAGATTCTGTAATGCTACTGAACAGTTCTGTAAGTTAGCAATGCCCAAAGTACCAATATTTGCTGTTGTCTGAATCCCAGGATCCAAAGAAGTCGGCATTTCAATCAATGTCTTCTCTATCGGCTCGACTGGATCCGTCACTCGGGTTTCACAAGTCTCAGCCACGGTAGGAACCAAGTCAACGACATGTGTAATACCATGTTCTAAGTCTGATCTATCTTCCGCTACAGCAATTCCTTCCTCATGGGAATCAGAGAGACTCTTCCTGAAGGGTGGCCTAGGTACATAAGTGCATTTAGCACGGATGTGCCCTCTTTCATTGCAAGCATAACAAAAAAATCCTGTATAAATATTAAACATGAAACTATGAGAATCCAATACAATTTCAACCTCTTTAGCACAAGTCTGAAGAGCTGATTCATTCGGGAAGTTAACCCGAAGGGTCCGCTTCAACCCACCAACATGACAATAAGTTGAAGATTGCGGGGCTTCTATAACTCTATGAACTGGTCCCACCACCCGGCCAAACTGAGAAAGCAGAACTACCAACGCAGAATCCGGTACCTCAAGTGGCACCGGAGACAAAGTTACAGTGATCGGTCGTTCACTTGCATAAGCAGGATACAAAATGTGATTATTTATAGAAATACCTTGCTTTAACACAAGTTTACAATCTGCACTATTTATAAACAACGCTGATATACCACGTTTACTACGACCGATTCCTTTAATTGCCTCTCTCGGCACTCGTTCTTCCAAAGTTTTCAAATATACAGGTAACGAAGTCTGTGGTAACGCATGGAAAATAATGGTTTTCTCAGAAAGATCATGACAGTCTTGACATACCTGGGAATCCTTTTCGAAAGTGAGACGAAAACGATTTCCTTGACACTCAATCTCTGACGCACAACGCTGATCATTCGTGTTATCAGAATTCGCCATGGCAACCACGGAAGCCCAACTGCTATTTCCCGTCTCCATAGCAACACTCTTCTGCATTCCTATTGCAGAAGAAACTCCTTCAGCAGCAACGCACGAAGACACGCTCTGTTGATTTCCAGGACCGGTTTGTCTTGTTGGATTCTTATCTCTTGAGAAGCTCGGGTCAATCACCATGGCAACCCTCTCACAGGTCACCGGAGAAACACTCGGCGAACTTAACGATGACTTCTTATCAGTAGATCTCGCTCCACGTCGATCAACATCCTTTCGATGGTCACGTGTAACATGGCTGGCAGACATCGCCATTTGCAGAACTTGTCAACGGCAAGCACAACCACAAAATAAAACTCTTCATATGAATAAACTATAGCACTTAACGCTCTCAAACTTTACCAAAAGAAGCATGGAACATTCATACATACGTCACGCTACTGCAAACCATCCTACGAACGATATTTTCACATAAACACAAGCAAAACTTAGGAGCTCGAAAACACGGCACACGACGAAATTAATAGCAATAGGAAAGCGAAGATGTGAAGCTTTGGTCCGTTAAAAGGAAGGTTCCTTGCTGTGCCGAAATGACGGGCGGAAGAGTACAAGAGAAAAATGCTATGTTGTTGGGAGGAGAGCTATAAATGTTGTAGTGATACGCTACAGAAAATAGGTGTACGTCATCCACCCTTTGTTGTATTTTGTACGTTGTTGCCAGGAAAAATCGGATAAAACCTCTTTGATTTGCAAAAGATACGTATAAGTAAGATAGAAACTGACCTGCGAACAAGCTATTAACAGGAGAACCAAAAGTACAGTGACACAGCAAATCAGCTACGAATGGAAGTATTTCAAACCAGAACCGAAAGTTATAGTTCCCCAGTTTTCTGTACAACACAGAAAAGCATATTAGCACTTTCTATTTCAAATCAGGGAATCATATGCGAAAGAACGAAATATTTCTCAATATCTGCTTTAAAAACAATGACAAAACATTAACGAACTATATTCTGTAGCGTATAAGTACAACATGGTTCGCTCTCCTAGCAAGAAGGTGCGCGCTTGGACTTGTTGTCGTCCGCGCTTAAACTACACGCCGTACTGAGTCTTCCTTTCAACGAAGCAACGCTTCACATCGTCGCCGTAGCGATGCGTTAGGACTACCGCAGCGTCTGTTCACAGCATCGCACTCACAGCTCAATACTACGATAAAAATCTTTAAAACACATTTAAAATATGAAATTTTTGCACCATTTGCAATTAATATCCATACTCTAAAATCCGTATGTCGCACTTTTTAAAGGTAATGACATTTTTCCGACGGAATAATTTAGGACGCTACTCTGCAATCAAAATCCTTTACCATAACTATAGCTACAACATATAGTATTTCTGCTTATTTGTTAATATGGAGAAAGTGCGTGTGCTTTCGATGACTTTCTTTTACGTTCGCCTTTATCTTCGATCAGTACATTAAATTTTCTTGTTGTTTCCAATTCTTTTTGTTAGCCTTGGACTGTTAACGAAGAACTGAAATCCCATATTTCCGATTCCATTTCATATTCTCGACCACACGGCAATCTTTTTTTTTTTTGCATTTGGCCGTGTTGCAGTACATGTAGTATCACATATGAGACGTAGTCCCACCGGGGCCTTTATTTTGATAGATACAGATAAATAGAGTGAAACATCCGAATAACGTTCGCTGCTTGTACAGAGAAAAAGTGACCATTGTTGGGATGTGCCGTTGTTCGGAGGTTAGACCTAGGTTAACGTTTCTAGTACGTTGCTTTGTACAGAAGGAGAATAAGTGTACAAAGCTTATGCACAAAGAAAACAGTATCAGAGCTTCCTCCAAAGGTTTAATGCTGATTAAATTCAACATAACAATTTAAAATAAAATCATGGTGTAAAAGATTTTAGGAAAATGGTGTGTGACACGTTGTCTTAAACGTCCCTTTACAAATATCAAGCTAGGACGTTAAGTGTTGGGTACGCTAAGGGAAAGAAAAATGAAAAGAAAAATGCTTGACAGTAAAGTGGAACTGCACAGGTAGCCAGCCGCGCTCCGAAAAATATGAATAGAACCTGCAAGGACTAATCAAAGATATACCTCGACAAATGGAAAACATTCTACACAACAGCAACGCCTCTTCCCCAGGTTGCGACGGAAACATACACAGGATCTGCAGTTCTCCTCACCTAGAATTATACTTAAACTCCTTTCTTTTCACTTAAGCACACTATTGTACCTGCCGTAATCTAATTTAATGAACTCGAGGCATAGTAAAATTCTTAATTCACAGTTGCATTCTTCCCCTATTTTATCACTTTTGCAGAAGTACCGAAGAAACTACGTAAAATTCGAAAGACACGGCATCCTTAGGTCTCTTTCGGGACTGACTGGGGTGTCCGTTGGCCCCTGTTACGGTCTTTCGCTGTTCGGAGATTATCGTAAAAGTTAATTGTACGGCAGCTGTTCTGTATCAATCAACACTTGCAGTTGCTCTGAGGTTGCTGTTATTCGGAGGTATCGCTTAATGTAGGTTTTAATACCACCTCGGAATAGTTTCTGTCTGCGGTTAGGTTAGCAGAGTACTTTCATGTCACACAGTGAACCACAGTTTTTTTTATTTTCTGGTGTCCATCACGTAACACATTTCCCGATAACATAGATCCCTACATTTTTCTAATTTATGCTAGTGATTTTGCCAGGTTTCGGCAAAATATACTGAAGGAAAAGCAGGTTTTTGAAATGTTTGAATTGAAAATCCTGTAGTTATGCAGTTCCATTTGAGATGCGAAAAATGATTTTCCGAACGTCTCTTACTTCCTGTAATAAAGTCATGTAAATGAAATTTCGTAATGACTGGAGAAGAAATACGTACTGCCAAACGTTGTCTGTACTGCAATCAATGATTATGTGAATTGTGCATAAAATGCGCTTCTGAAATAGTTTTGAATCCCGTTACTCTTAGCTAAAAATTCGAAATACTATGAAACGCGTTACACAAATGCTGAAATACTTACACTTACGGTTCTCATTACCCTAGTAAGGTGCACTTGAATTTGTAATCATTACCGTCTTCAGATGGTATCTTTATATGTGTATTTGTTGACTGTATAAGTGTCCAAAAAACTGTCTTCATATGTGTACTTGTTGACTGTAAAAGTGTCCGTAAATATGGACCATATTTCATTGATTTCGGTTTTCGTATTTTAATGCTTCCTCGATAGCATGATGTTTCGGTCATAATAATCGCCGAGTTAACATAGGAGAGAAAAGAAAATAATTTTTTTATTGAAGATTTAGTGACCACCTTGAGCAACTCGTTGGGCTATATGCTGTCACCCGGCCCTAATTTAGGGTCACTGGTCCAAGGGAAGGAAGGGAGCCAGTGCCGTAAGAAAAACACAACATCATGCTTCACCGTGATTTGAACTCGGACCCATCTCGGACGAATGGTCACAAGCCATCGGTTAGAACACTGCGCCAGCGGCGAAACCAATGAGAAATGCGGTTAATTCGGCAAAACAGGTATTGGATGCCCTTTGAAATGATTGGTTTCTTCAGAACTCTGAAGCTCAATGTACTATATACTGATTTCCAATATAATTTTGTAAAATTCCCTTTAGTAGCATCTGAGTGCTATGTTCTACAGGCACCGTCATTTTGTAGGGGTTGGGTTAAAGATTCGTGGGCTAAGAGAATGCATATTCGAATTGTTTCCAAATAATACCAAACATATGAGCTTTAGTTTATGCCTTCGATAATGGAACAAGTTGGTATTTTGCATTCATTAAATTACTTTATAAAAATCCATATGCTGAACTTTGTAGGTGTTAATGTTAAAAAGGCTGCAAAATGTGAACTGAAAGTGAAACATCAGAGGTACTGTAATAAGTACCGATTTTATTCGATAAACTGCGCACTTAAAAAATATTCGTCTTCTTTCTTTCTTTTCCAACTTGTGAAGCGAAATCCAAAATAACTCCGAATATTTTTTTTATATCACAATTCAGTACTTTACTGAAAAAAAGAGGTCATTTTACAATAAAACCGTGTATCATATCCAAAGGAATTGGCCTGTCTAGTCGTGATGCTGCTTCTTCTTTCTCACTGCGGAGAAGCATTTCGTAGAATTGTTGAAATGTTTAGAATGCAAAGTATATAATAACGAGCATACAATCATATTTTGTATTTGCTTGTTGATCATGCAAATTGTTGTCAAAGACACTGAATGTCTTTCTACATTACAACGCTTCGAATTTCAGAATTGAAATGCATATCACATTTCCCTTTTCTATTGGTGCTGTTCCTAATGTTTTTTTGTTTTTTTTTTTTATTTCGTTATTCCGTTACATGGAGTAAATATATTTTGGCAGAGCTCAGTATTCATAATAGCTTCACATTCCAAGAAAATCCCAAACTAATTAACTATCTTTTAGTAATTTATTTGCAAAATTAAGTACATATAAACTTAATTTTCTGAAAAAAAGTACCTTACTGTTACATGAATGTTATATGTTTATCGCTTTCTGCCGAATAGTCAAGGACTAGCGTCTGAGAACGGCAATAGAAATGTCGTAGGAAGATCCTCAGTGGTAGGAATAAAACGTAAGCAACCAATTGGCGTGCGTTATGTGTATCCCTAGTGCCAGGTAAGTATGAATTAATTAGCAAACTTTCCATATTTTATATAATTTTTCGAATTTTTTACTGGAAGCCATTGTATCAAATTACCTGGTAAATGTGTAAATTAGCGTCCTAAATTATTTCGCCGGAAAAATGTTAGTACTTGGAAAAAGTGCGACGTACGGATTCAGAGTATGGATATTATCGGCAAATGGTACAGAAATTTCATATTTTAAATATGTTTTGAAGATTTTAATAGGAATATTGACCTGTAAGTTCGATGCTGTGAAGTGACGCTGCGGTTGACCTAATGCATCGCTACTGCGATGATGTCAACTGTGCTCCGTTAAAAGGAAGGTTCGTTGCTGAACCGAAATGACGGGCGGAAGAGTACGAGAGAAAGCGGTTACTTTTTGGCAGAAGAGCAATAAATTTTGTAGTGTACTCTACAAAAAAAATAGGTCCAAATTATGCACACTTTATTGGTATCCCATACGTTGTTGGCAGGAAAACCCGGAAAAAAAGATCTTTGATTAGCAAACGATACGTATCAGTGAGATAGAAATTGACCTGCGACCAAAGTATCAATACGAGAACCAAAAGTACAGTGGTACAGCAAATCAGCTACGAATGGAAGCCGTTCAAAGTAGAACCGAAGTTATGCTTCCCCAGTTTTCTGCACAACATAGAAAGGAATATTTGCACTTTCTATTTGGAATTAGGGAATGATGTGTGAAAGAACGAAACATTTCTGAACATGTGCTTCAAAAGCAATGACAAAACATGAGCGAACTATATTCTGTAACGTATGAGTACATGGTGCTTCGCTCTCCTGGCAAGAGCATATGCAACTGCACTTGTAGTCATCCGCGCGTGAATTACTCGCCGCAGGGGATCTTTCTTTCAACGGATTAAAGCTTCACATCGTCGTGGTAACGATGCGTTCCGCCTACCGCAGCGTCTCTTCAAAAAATCACACTTACAGGTAAATATTACGATAAAAATCGTTAAAAGGCATTTAAAACATGAAATGGCTACACCATTTGCCATTAATTTTCATATTCTAAAATCTATACGGCGCCCTTTTTCCAGGTATTTTTCCGACGAAATAATTTAGGACGCTAATCTACAATTCCTTTCTATGTTGTGCAGAAAACTGCGGAAGCATAACTTCGGTTCTACTTTGAACGGCTTCCTTTCGTAGCTGATTTGCTGTACCACTGTACTTTTGTTTCTCGTGTTGATACTTTGTTCGCAGGTCAATTTCTCTCTCACTGATACGTATCGTTTGCTAATCAAAGATCTTATTTTCCGGGTTTTCCTGCCAACAACGTATGGGATACCAATAAAGTGTGCATAATTTGGACCTATTTTTTGTAGTGTACACTACAAAATTTATTGCTCTTCTGCCAAAAAGTAACCGCTTTCTCTCGTACTCCTCCGCCCGTCATTTCGGTTCAGCAACGAACCTTCCTTTTAACGGAGCACAGTTGACATCATCGCAGTAGAGATGCATTAGGCGAACCGCAGCTTCTCTTCACAGCATCGAACTTATAGGTCAATATTCCGATTAAAATTTTCAAAACACATTTAAAACATGAAATTTCTGTACCATTTGCCTTTAATATCCATACTCTGAATCCGTACGTCGCACTTTTTCCAGGTACTAACATTTTTCTCGCGAAATAATTTAGAACGATAATCTACACGTTTACCCGGTAATTTGATCAATGGCTTTCAGTAAAAAATTCGAAAAATTATATTAAATATAGAAAGTTTGCTAATTATTTCATACTTACCTGGCACTAGTAATACACATCACGCACGCCAATTGGTTGCTTGCGTTTTATTCCTACCAATGAGGATCTTCCTACGGCATTTCTACTGCCGTTCCCAGACGCTAGTAATAGCAAGGTAGGGAGTTGAAGAGAGAGAGATATTTCCTATCTGAGGTTGAGAGACCCGAACCCTCAGCGCTCTGCGCCTTTTGTCAGGTGAAAAAGAGAAATATTAGATGTTTGGGAACAGATTTCCCTGATAGAATAGTACGAAAGAAAAGTATGGAAATATTAGAGGAGAGGGAGTAGACGGTTACCCGTTAAGAAGTGAAGTTGTAAGCTGCCCTACATACTTACCTGTAACAACAAGCCATTTCAAGTGCTATTTCTCTCCGCAGAAAAATGCCCGGTACATCTGTGCCACAGAAGAGCACAGGGGGAAAGGAAGGAAAGGACACGGGAGAGGGGAACCTGGAAAAAAATCATCACACACAGAACATCTTTCCCAGAGAAGAATCGTCTTTGAACTCCGGGTAAGACAAAACTGGCCATTTGCTCAGTGTTGCTCGCCAGCCAATGAGAGAAAAGATTTTTCCCCATTGGTTTACAGAATTTTTTCACTGGTTTACTTTTGTTGATTCTTGACAGGCATGTCAGATTAACCATAGCTGAGGTGGTGTGATCAGAAAGTTACACCAATCGAGGTTTCAGATGCAACATTTTGCTCGGCTCTTAAAAGGGCCTTTTTTTTTTTTGTTTTGTTTTGTTTTTTTAATTAAGGAAAAACAACAACAAATTTTAACATAAAAGGCAAGACCAACAATACCTTGTTTTTTTGTTTTTTTTTAAGGGCAGAGATATTTAGTACAAAAAAGATAAATCTTTTATGCAACATTTTGCTCGGCCCTTAAAAAAGCCCTTTTTTTTTTTTTTTTTTTTTTCTCATTTTAATTTAACTAGGTTTCTTCACATGGGTGAAGTATGTTTTCAAAACAGAGTACGGCTCTTAGAGGATCCCACCCCCCTTTTTTTTTTTTTTTTATTTAACGAGATTAATTCACATGTGTGAAGTAAATTTGCAATCAGAGTAAGGCCCTTAAAAGAGCCTTTTTTTTTTTTTTATCAGAAATTCTTCATAGGTGAGAAATAAATTCTAAACCTAGTCCCAGTTATTGTTATTTTTTTTGCTAGGGTAGCTGTGAATTGGGTTAAAAAATTCTGTGAATTGGTTTACAGAATTTTTTCACAGGTTTACTTTTGTTGCTTCTTGACAGGCATGTCAGAGTAACCATAGGGAGTTGAAACGAAATGGAGGAGCAGCTTTTATAGATTGTGTCATCCGCGATTAGCACTTTGCTTTTCTTTGAGGTTCGCCCTGAGGGCGTTTTTAGAAATAGGATATGATTCGAGACCTGCCTACTGAAACTTCTGAGGCTTATTATTATGTATACTTTGTTCTTAAATAAAATACTGCCGTCAGGCATTTCTTCAGAAAAATACGTACTTATGTGAAAACAAAAGTCAATTTCGGAAGAAATCAATGTGAATCGAATTCCAGCCGTTTTGATAACAACTATTCATTAATATGCATTTTCTGATTGCATCAAATTATATTAAATATTCTCCTTCTTCTGCAAACATAACAAAATCCGATTTTCTTTATAGTGTGGTGAAAGTATACTTTGCATTCAATGGCCGTTCAGATGGTTAGCTCTCAGTAAATTTTTTCTTCTGATTTGTGGTTTAACGACCACCATGAGCAACTCAGTTGGCTACAAGCAGTCGCCCATCCACAATTTAGAGCAACTTAACCCAGAGAAGGGAGAAAGCCAGTGCCGTCATAAAAACACAACATTCATGCCCCACTGGGATTCGAACCCGGACCCATCTCGGGCGAACGATCAGAAGCTTTCGCTTAACTACTGCGCCACCGGAGCGGCCAGTAAAATTTTACTACAGCTGATCTGATAAAGTTACGGACGTTTAGTGGTTTGTAATTCGAGATACATTCGTTGTAATGAGGTTCCACTGGCAACAATATTAGTTTTGCTACTCTCCCTGAAGGCAGAATGAAGTGAATTCCGTATTTCACCAAAGAGTGAGTTGCAAATCTTTGGGTATACTGTGCAGGTATACTTATCATATACAATTGAGGTCTAAGAAATTGATTCAGCGTAGCAATAACGGGAACAGGCTGTTAATCGTCTGATTCGGAAGCTGGTGCATTAGAAAAAAACAGATTTCTTGAAAGGGAACGCACAGTTTAATAAAAATCATAATTAATAACATTCCATGTGGATGATACCATAGCTACAGTGCTTTATTCAAATATTTTGTGTCAGAATGCTTTTCTGGATCGTGGAGCAGGGTGTCACAAAATACTTATGAAGAGCTAACTAGAATAAAATACGTCCAAATAGTCCTTATGAGAAACGCCACATCTGTTCATGTTCAATACCACAACTAGTTCACGACGTTTTCAGTTCTAACGATTCTGATTGCATTGTTTAACCCAAGGTTAATATCTCTTTAGACTGAGTAATTTTGGAATGGGAGTTGCTATTATTTGGCGAAATAACATCACACAGGAAGCAAAGCAGAGACGGCGTGAGTCATCACTCGTGCGGTTTACAGGTTAACAAGGAATGTAAGCAACAAATGCGGTGGAAATGTTCTCAAATACTTGTAATTTGAAACTTCAAAGAATAGCATATTTATCAGCGATCTCTTATTTCCTGTTACATGAAATAATTAAAATATATTTTTTATTCAATGTTTCATTTCTAGCAAACAAATCCAAGTAATTATGTTTCTAAGTTACGAATACAACATCAACAGTAAAATGTTTAGAGCAAGCACTTGCATTTTTTTTAATTATCTTTTTTTCCAAATCAGGATCTGCAGGAAAATAATCGCAAAATATATCCAAATCTTTAGTCTTCCGGTTGCTGGATACACAGGCTACTACTGCACATCCAGGCATATTTAGTTGCACTGATATAATAAGACAATAATAAATTATTAAGAAAAGTAACGAGTTATGCAGAAACAGTTTTTGCAAAATAAATATCCATATAGGCCTATTCTCCGAAGCGAAATGCTTTCCTAAGCATGTGAACGAGCTTGCTGCTTCGCTATGCCCGCCATGTTTCAGTGTCAGCGTCGTGCATCCTGTGTGACGTCAAGCGCAAATCCATGAAAACGGAGATTGCAACTGCGCTTCGAAATGGCGCCCCCTGGTTTAACCAAACAAGCACATTAAACAATCAAAACAGAATTCTGAGTGATTGGCTACCGGAAAAGCGTAGGTAGATGAATGATGCTGTGGAGATTCACTAAAAAGCAATGTAGGTAGTGGAATCTGCGCGAGAAATTTATACTCTTGCTACGATTGGGTACCTTTTATTAATACAATTCACAGAAACTAAGGATTACGAAACACACTTTTCTCGTTTTACAGGAGAAATCATTTCGCATTCAATCCACGTACAAGGAACATATTTCACAATGTTATCCGTTTTTGCCGACCAATTCCGCTGTTGTGGAGTGAAGTACCTAGGTTTTAGAAAAGAATTTCGTTCTGAAGCTGATGAATATCGTTGCAAAAAAATAAAAAAATTGTTAAGGTATTGTTACAAAAGTTTAGCAACCTTTCTTTCTTTCTTTCTTTAGGAATTGTCTGTTCCTATTTATTACGTCAGTTTCACACTGATGAAAGTTGAAGAGGCTAATATAACATAAAGTGAAGTGCAAAGAACATTATTTAATTGTCATTTTGCTTACAATTTGTAGATTCAAACTCCCGTGGTGCCTGCATTTCGTGTTTAGTTGTTGCTGGTTTGGAAATCAAGGACCACCACGATGAACTTTGAGAGCTATAAGCAGTCTCCCTTCCCTAATTTTCGATCATTGTTCCGCGGATCGGAAATAGCCAGTGGCATACAGAAGAAGCACACCACCTATGCTTCATTTGGGACTACTGCTCAGCCTAGATCTCACGACTATTTAAAAATTACAACTCTGACCAATCAGCCACCGGCCCATCTGCACTGCATTCTTCATTCTGATTATTTGTTTGGGAGTTCAACGACCCTGATGGGCAGCTCGATTGGGTATAACCAATCGCCGGTCCCTAATTTAATATCACTGGTTTCACCCAGTGATGCTAAATTAGGGACTGAGCCAGTGCCGTCAGACAAACACAACGTCCATGCCTGAGCGGGATTCGAATCCCGACCCAACACAGACATTGTCAGAAGCCAGCGCTCAGGCCAAGCTGATTAATTTTCCTTGCACATCTGTGTACATAAAGGAGATATGTAAGCAAGTTCGATGAAAATCATCCGTTTTTTGTACGTTTTTGTTTATGAAACGAATCATTTAGGTCTCGTATCCCTCATTACTTATTGCTAAGCCAAATTACATCATATTCTGAGTATCTATGTTTGAGGCAAAGATAGAGGCACAGGAATTTTAGATTGAAACATCGAGTAATTCCTACATTCTATTAAACGGTTTGAAAGATGAACACCAATCAGATTTGTTAACTTCTTCTGGATGAGACCTGATTGTGTGACACTGAAAAAATGTTTTCCTTGGAAATATATCGAATAAAATTTACAAAATATTACAAACATGTTAGGTAAATTCTTTATGGATGTTTTGTGCAAGTGTAAACGCAAAGGACTGGTTAGACCCACACAACAGCAGACCGTAACCGATGTATCACTACCACAAGCAAAACATCGGAAATCCGCAGGTACGTATTGGGAAAAGGGAGACATTTTACTTGCTTCTCACTTATTTGGATTTTACAATACATGTCCTTTGACCCGTGTCAATATAGCAAATGGGGTAATATATTTGACACCCTCTGAGTGTATTTACCTTCACAGAGGTAGTTTTGAATAATGAAAAATGAATGAATCCCATTTCGGATAAGGAGTGTGTGACCACATGTCTTAAACTTCCCTTTGAAGTTCGAACCTGGGGAATTTTGGAGAGCCGGACAGTAATGAAACACTGAATTTAGTTTATAGACGAAGGCAATTGTCTATCTGTAGTTGCTGCGCGATGCAGCCAGCCATTCCTTGTGTTTAAATACGTAGTTAATTTATCAATAAACTTAATCAGTTTATTTATCAATAATCGTAATCAGTTTATTTATGAATGAAAATGTATGTGTGTATGTATTTTGTTTCCTTTCAAATAAAAATTAAGTGTGTATCCCCTAATAATTTATTCTAGTTCCGCCTATGGATCTCTATAGTCACAGAAATGTATTTTTAATAAATATTAGCTGTTTGAATTAAATATCGCCACCAAGAAAACATGAAATTGTGGAAGCTATTGGTAAGTCTGATAACTAACCTCTGTGTACCCAACACAGTCATGCAGCAGCCAAAAGTGCAATGTTTATACGACCCACTCTCCCCTTCCAAATATTTTTATGGACAAATTAGACGTAAAACAGTTTATTAATGAAAAAAATGGCCGATACTAATTCGAATACTCCACTAGCCATATTATTTTAAGAACCTTACTGATCATGCAAAGAATTGCATCATTCCTCGGGTGTATGTTTCTGAATTTCTTAGGTTACTTGAAGTTAGAAGGTGGGGAATTTATGTAGATAAAATCAAAACTGTGTAATGCAGTATAGTGAAAAATACTACATCGTTCTAATTTAAAAATAAAAAAGTATTCATCGGTAATTCACTCATCTATGAAAGAGCAAAAGTAGAAAAGCTATGTCCGTAGTATTTTCGTATATATAATAGAACCTCGTTCAATATCCCAACGATTTGCAAATCCATAATTCTGAATTGCACGTAGGGTTTAATTTGACTGATATAATACCACTGATTTACATGGGCATTCGTGTATAACATAGACCAATGTATAACTAAAGCCACGTCCTATCGCAAAAACAATATTCGTTCTCAAAATAATTGCAAAACTAATCTCGCAATATTAAAAATTTTGGTGCAGTTTCAGGGTTTCGTACGTTTCCATGGACCTCTGATTCGAAACAAACTGATCTTTGAAATAAAAAGCAAGATAATCAAGTTTTCTTTCATTGAAAAGGACACCGGTTGAGGTCACTCTTACCTCTCAGGGGATTCGGTACTATGTCGTTTGTTTTCGAGTGAGACTTATAAAATTCTATTATGACATGACTACATTATTCGAGGTAAAAACAAGATCTTCATGTCGGATAATCCAGACACAGGTAAATGATTTACCCTACTCAAGTTACGTTGTCATATTGAAAGTGATATTTGAAGATATATAGTACAAAATGATTGTATATTTGAAGACTTATAAGTATCAGTACAGGAAAAGATGAAAAAGGAATAAAAATGGGCTAAAATTCAACTGCGGTGTGTGCTGCCATCTGATGACGATTTCGGAAAGCACAGACTACTGAATTATGTTGGTGTTCTTAACAACTATGGCATTTCATAATGTACAATAGGAGAAAAAACAATGCTACAAATAACGTTGATGCCCGAGACATCATTGGGCATCAAGCCCATTGAGGTATCGGGCGGTGTTAACATGGAACTGATTATGCAATCCTTAGGGGATATTACTCAAAAAATCTAAATAACAAATCTAGAGGTGAAACAGGAACTTCTACATTATAGTTCAGATTAATAAAAACCTTGAACCCATTATGGACTTTAAACTGGAATTTGCCGAATGCAAAAGAACAATACAAGTACTATCTGATGAACTTTGCAAATTTGCAGAACAAATATGAAAAATAACCGAAGAAAATTCAGAACTAAAGAAAACATATGATTCTTTGGGGCTACAAGTAAAAAAGAAAGATTCACAGATTATTAAACTACAAACAGAACTAAATGATTTTAATCTACACACAAATAGGAATTTAGAAATTTATGGATTAGACGTAACTAAAATAAATAATGAACAAGAACTAGGGGTTGTCTGGAAAAAATGGCAAATAATTTGGAATAACTAATATTCAATTAAGTGATATTGATGTCATACATCCACTCAGACCTGATTCATACCAAAAGGCGAATGCAATCATCATGATTCAATTGAAAACAAGGACTTCAAGGGATAGTTGGCAATCCAAAACAAGAACCACTCTGGTAAATAGTGATCTTGATATCTCACTCTCAAACACTAGGGTTTATTTGAATCAGAACCTCCTTCCGTCTTATAGGGAACTACATCGGCACTCAAGAAGTCTATTACAGAAGCGACTTGTTAAGTTTGTCTACGTATGCAATGGAAATGTTTTTATTAAAAAAAGTGGAACAGACTCAAGTAAAAAGAGTTCTCATGCTGGAAGATGTAATAGAATTCGGATTAGATCAAAGGCAAGCTGACTCATTTAGAGACTATTCATGAGGAGTCTGTTCTTCAGCTCATTTTAAATGCTGATATTAACTTGATATTATCAATTTAGATGTTAACTTTCTTATGGATCACTTCAATTATTGATATTAACTTGATATTATCAATTTAGATGTTAACTTTCTTACGGATCACTTCAATTATTGATATTAACTTGATCCCATATCTAAATAGGGTATATCTAGATGTTTTGTTCTAGTTCAGATTGTTCATGTTGGCTTTACCATGATTTATATGTGTTAGTGAATTACTAATTTATTTAACTTTGTATTCATTAGTATTATAATACATGCTACGTACATTATTACACCAGGCAATTTGGAATCCATCCTTATTTGGTAGACTACACAATTGGAAGAAACTACTATATGTTGAAACAAAATAAGTTAGTATGGTTTGAGTTATTAAGACTGTTTGTTGTATTAGGGTACTAATAGATAATTTCATATTGATGTATTACTGGTTGCTTCATTTTGCAGTACAACATTGGGCTTTTTGAGATTATTATGGTTTAGTACAAAATTTAATTAAATGATACCTTTACTTACTAAAATCAAAGGAGTTCATACAGATATAACATTTTCAATATTTCTTTGATCTCCCTAATTTAAGGAGGTTTCACTTCCATCATTTATTAGGGATCAAGAGGAAGAATATAGCAGATAGAATTCAGTGTTGAAAGGTGCAGGGGGTTGCTATAAGCTCCAATGGTTTCTATAGGGTGTGATTGAGAGGGTTTTAGATTGTTTACTTGAGAGAACTATTCAAATATTGGGAGGGATTAGATGGATAACTTGACAGAACTTCAAAAATATCAATAATAATCATTATACAATTCAACAATTAAAGAATATTATATCCAATAGTAGTAATAAGTCTCTAAAATTAATGCATATGAATGCTAGATCTGACACAACTAACAAAACTGAAAACAGATGGTTATATATGTTACGGAGACCTGGTTCTCTGAGGTGGATTTTAGTCTGGATTTAACTAACTACCGAACCTTTTTTCAAAGCAGAAACCAAATTCGGGGTGGGGGGTGGGGGGTGGGGAGGGGGTTTGTACTATATATGAAAATAAATAATGGAATTTTCACCAAAACAGAAGAACTAACAATTCTTAATGCTAACATTGAAATCTTGACAATAGAAAATCAACACTATGTAATCTCAGTTTGTTACAGACCTTCTTCTTTGATTCCAAATTACTTTATTGATAAACTGGCTGAACTTTTGAATTATATAAACTTAACCGGAAAAAAAGGGATTTCTGTTAGGTGTTTTAAACATTGGTATATCTCAAAACACTACGCACTGTGAGACATTAATAAACACAATAGAGACAGCAGGATTTCATAATACTATTACTGGGACCACGAGAATTACGTCACAAACTGCTGCAACTTTAGATCTTTCAATTACAAATGCCGTTCCCGAATCGACTTTATCTGGTATTGTTGACTATGATATTAGTGACCTCCGCCCCATTTTCACAAAATATACACACTTTATTACAACAACAAATCAATTAACAAATACTACTACTAGAATAATTAATTCTAATAATATTACATACTTTGCAAAGCGTATTCAAGACTTAAATTGGGATAATGTTTTACAAACTGCTACTTCAACAAGCGCTAACTTTATTATAAGTTTTAAAATTTTATATGACCGGGCATTCCCAGTTAAAGTAAAAAAAAATTAATAGGAAACATGTATAAAATTAAGAGGAGACAGTGCCTGGTAAACCATGGATTACCAGGCACTGTTTGAACCAAATTAACAAAAAAATTAGTTATTCTCTAAATTCTTAAAATTCTAGAAAACAAACAGTTTTTCTGATTTTTAAACAGTCCAGGAATAACTTAAACTCTAAGATTAGGAAACTAAGGAGAAACTACTACATGAAAATATTCTCCCAAAATAATCCAAGATTAACACGGAGACATATAAATCTCCTATTGGTCGTACATTTAACACACAAATGACTCCATATTTATTTGTTAAAAATGAACAAATAATAAGTAAACTGGATATAGTTAACGAATTAAATGATCATTTTACATCCAGTGCGCAGTTAATTATTAATCAATTACCACAACATTATACATCTGATTTACCCATATATTCTACTACCAATAGACAAAATACATTTCACTTATCAAATATCACCAGACAAGAATTATTTAATCAAATAAATAACATTAATATTAATTCAGGCCTAGGCCACGATAACATTTTACAGAAAATTTTAATATCTGTAAAATTCTCCATTGTAGACCCTTAAGTACATCTCTCCGCCGCCCCGGTTGCGCAGTGGTCTAAGCGATGGCCTCTGATCATTCGTCGGTAAGGGGTCCGGGTTCGAATCCCGGTGAGGCATGGATGTTGTGTTTGTCTTACGGCACTGGCTCTCTCCCTTCCCTGGAAACAGTGACCCAAAATAAGGGACGGGCGACTGCTTATAGTCCATTGAGTTGCTCACGGTGGTCGTTAAACCTCCAATCAAAAAAAAAAAAAAGTACATCTCTATAATGACATATTAAATACCGGTATCTTCCCTGAAGCTTTAAAGATTGCAAATGTTACTCCACAGTTTAAAGCTTGTAAACTAGATTATATTTATAATTACCGGCCCATTGTCAACAATTCAATATTTGAAAAAATTATTGAAAAACTGCTCCGTGACAGATTGGTATCTTTTATCTCTATATATACTACTTTAAATTATAACCAATTTAGTTTTACACCCAATTACTCAACGGAAATTGCCATACTTCATTTGACAAATAAAATTCAAACAAATTTGAGGCGGAATAACTATATCTTGGCTTTACTCATTAATATATCTAAAGCTTTTGACAAAGATAAATCACGTAACTTTGCTTAACAAATTACATAAAATTGAGATAAAGGGGACAGCATTTGATCATTTTAAAAACTATCTTCCCTGCCGGCAACAATATACACAACTTAATGTTCATTCAATCTTAAGAAGGAGAAATACTGGGGTCCCACAGGGCTCGACCTTTGGGCCACTGTTTTTTAATATCTATATTAATGACATATTTAATTTATTACAAAATGCAGATTTAATACTATATGCAGATGATGCTACTATTTTATTACATGGAAATGATATAAACACCATTATTGATCAACTTCAAAGAGATTTTGCAACAATTACAAATTGGCTTTCCTCGAATCAACTAGCCATTAATCCTGACAAATCGAAACTTATGATTTTTTCTAAAAAATGGATATTCAACCTACATTTTAAGGAGTTGCTTTAAATGGAAATTATTTCGAAATTGTTAAGCATCATAAATATTTAGGTACTATCATGCAAAATGATTTAAAATATAATACACATATACATACTTTATCTAATAAAATCTCAAGGAATGCTGGGATTATCAATAGTAATTTGTATAATTTAACCCCTAAAATAATGTTGCTGTTACACTCATCTTTAATAGAAATATATTTTGCTTTCTGCGTACTAACATGGGGTAAAGTTCTTTACCTGAGCCCGGAAAGAAACTGTGTTCTCAAAATTATGCAAAGTAACAATTTTAAATTTCGACACTGACCCTCAATTTTGTCTATGCTACATGGCAAAATTTAAAGATTTTCTAACACCGGAACTAGGGAATGTTTCACAACTTTCAAAGCTTCAAACACTGAAAACAGTGATATATTTTCCAAAATTTTCACATTTTCTGGTAATCCTTAAAGTATCTGTCCGACTAGTGACGGAATGTAGTCTCTGCATCTCTATCGAATATGTTTTTCTTCGCAACTGGAAAACTTACTCTCTCGCATGTGACTTAAACATATAACCCAAATATGCATGCATATTAATATGTTCGTTTAAACTCTGTTAAATCGGGTTCACTTTGATACTTGGCAAAATGATCATTTTTACAAGCAATTTCTGAAGAACTTTTAAACTACAAAGCAATTTTTTTGGGGTCACTTATATTTGATTTCAAAGCTTTGTTAACTCTTTGTACATCCGACAAACTTGGGCTTAAAAGTAAAAATATATATATTGTTTTTGATTGGAGGATTAACGACCACCGTGAGCAACTCAATGGGCTAAAAGCAGTCGCCCGTCCCTAATTTAGGGTCACTGGTTCCAGGGAATGAGAGAGCCAGTGCTGTATGACAAACACAACATCCATGCCTCACCGGAATTTGAACCCGGGCCCCTTTCGAACTAATGATCTGTAGCCATCGCTTTGACCAATGCGCCATTGGGGCGGCAAAGTAAAAATATGCGAAGTTTTGTTTATCTGAAAACCTTTCAAACAGCAGTTCAGCTGTGTAACATTTCTCATTTGACCGCACCATTTCAAAATGCAATTTTGATTCACTCCACTGCGAGATAATTCTATCTACTGCAACAGAAATAGATAATCACCTTGTTTTACAAGCATTTACAATTTTCAAAGGGTTACATCGTCCATCATTCAGCAGCCGGTATTTCTATATGCTTCTTGCCGTGTTGATGATTTCAAAAACCACCTATAAGTTTTGCTAATGAGGAACTCCAAATTACGTGGTAAAGAAACTTTGATTGTTGCTGAAACTGCACGTTAAAGGGACTGGCATGCACAAGGGATCAATATAAAGATAGGAACCACTTATCTGAATTGAACGTACACACCGTTGTTTACACCCACCATAACACTAGCATTGTCGGTTCCAATGCCCATCAAGATTTTAATTTGTAATCCGTTCTGTGCCAAGCAATTCTTTATGGCGGAAACTATAGCATCGGCATTGGAAGACTCCATTGGCACAAATTCCAAGAATGTGAACACGACTCTGGAATGTTTTGCGCTATAATAAATTATAGCAATACCTACTATTTTTATGGCGCTTACATCATTTAATTCATTTAGCAGAAGACTGTACTTTCAATCACCGATATCTTCTACCAATGTCATCATAAAATGGTCATACAGCACATTCAAAATTAGTGCACTACATTTGGTTCTGTGCATACGCAAAGACCGCGCTATCTTGCTGTCCGCAAAATTATTTGTGCAAAATTTAGACAAATGATCGATCAGCATGATTGCTGACTGTACAGCAATACATAAGGCAAGTTGTGCTTCTGCGGCAGCTTTATCAAGGTTAACCTTTTCTTTATGCTTTAAATTCAATGTTTGCTGCTTGGATGAAGAAAACTGATCACGTAAATTGGCATGTTTTTTCGATTTTGCATGAGCTTGGAAATCATACAATGCGGCTTTCAGTTCACATTTACACCACCTACAAATAGCTTTATTGCAGTCTCCATGCTTCGGAATAACAGTTGCCTGAATTCAGTCTTACTCAGCCATTCTTCCCGGAACTTCTGTGAGTACAATTTAGGGGTCATCATAATAAATAAATTGTACATATTGTCGGCAGTATATTCTGGTCTAAGCATACACTGAAAAGAACAAAGTGACAACTTACTTCTATCTCGTTGGTGACAACACTTTGTGTTGCCAACTGATAAATTATAATGTCCCGCTTTAAAAACCGATTTCACTCTTGCTTTTACTTTAAAAGCTAGGAAACGGTAAAGTAAATCGAAAATGGCTAGATGTGGCTAACTTGCGGATTCCATAGGCTAAATTAATGGCTAAACACTGTTTTCTTATGGCTAAACGTTGTTAAAAATGGACAAATCTAGCCATGAAATGAATAAGTTGGCCACACTGGCCCAACCAGACAACTTCCACGCAGCCACTGCTTTCAACGCTACTAAGCCTGTTTGGCACGGCAATGAAACATCACCGCTATCGATATACAGTAACACTCAATCACGTTTTAGTGAATAAAAATGACGTCTACAAGTAATACACGTACTGCTCACTCAAAGAGCAAGAAGCTAATTCAAGATTTCAACTTGAAAAAGTTAGGCGAAAATTTGAGTCCGCCACACACCACCATCTCCTACCTTAGGTATAGTTCCTGAACCCGCAGCGCGTTGCGCTTTTTGGCAGAAGAAAATAGAAGTGCACAGAGAAGCGGGAACGAATGACCTAATAGAATAGTGAGAAAGAACAGTGCGTAAAAATTGGAATGCAAGAAGTATACGGTTTCCCTTTAAGTAATGAAGTTGTAAACTATCCTGCATACTTACCTGCAGCAACATCACACTGCAAGCGACGTGCCATCCTCCAGCGACCAACTGCAACAAAAATAGAAAGGACAAGGGAAGAGGGAACCTGTAAGAAAAATAGTATGCAGAAGAAAAGATTCGCAGAGGAACGTCCAGTTATTCACACAATTCACAATCGTCCTTGCTTAATGAAAAGCAGCTGGTAAAACCAAACTTGCCGTTTGCTCTGTTTTTAAACTGGAGTCGGCTGTTTGTCTCTATTGTTAAGGGCCAATCATAGAAAATAATTTTGCTTATTCGTTGAGCATTTGTTACTTTTCCGCTGCAATGTTGACTTTTGCTGAAATTGTTGCTAAAATTTGAGTTGTCCACAATAAGAAATACTATCAAGTAGTGCATTAATATAGCACAAATTAATGCATTGTTTTATGTATAATAATAAAATTACAGCAAAAGGCAGTTAGTTCCAGTTATTATCTCTTCTGCAATTCACTTCGAGTTGTTTTTTGCTTTTAACTTTGGCTTTCATAAATTAAATTGAAATAACCATAAAGGCATTTACTCACAGTAAACATTTTTACAGCGTGGGTAACTATGAAATGGGTTCTTTTCTGGAACCTTGTTCAAAATAGTCTTGGGCCTTTTATATTTGTCGGGATCAATGACAATGTAATGAAAGGCCTCTCTAACAAGTGGATTGGGGTGATCTTTCGCTTTATCATAGTACTTATTTGCTAAGTCATACATCGTGTAATGAATAGAATTAATATTTAGCATGCTTCTGATAGCATTTTTAGGGGCTCCGGGCTTAGACAGGACTCAATGAGGCCTTTTCCTGGAGCTTCCTTGCTGTTATTTTATAACTGTCAATAATTGTTATCATTATTCAATAACCTGTAACAGTAGAAATAATAAACTGAAATGAAAAAAATATTTGAGGGTCTTCCATGTAGTCCAACCATCATTCTTAGGGTTTTATTTTGAAATCAGGTGATATTGTTTTTTGTCTGCTTATTGCAGTCACCTCATATTGGACAGCCATGAATAATTACAGGAATGAAACAGGCATTCCAGAGCAAAGTTTTAATTTTATTACTAAGCTTTTTTTTTAATTAAGGGTTGGATATATCCTCTGGGTTTCAACGCCTTCCGATAGGGTTTCTTTGATGTGATTGTTCCAGTTTAGGTTGTGATCCATAGTAAGTCCTAAATATTTAACATCTTTTACCCATGCTATTTTTTTACCATACAGATCAATTTCAAAGTCAGGGTTATAGTTTACCGTTTTACGAGAGAACATTATTGCTTGCGTTTTCTCAGTGTTGATTTTTATTTTGGAATCGAGAATGTATTTTTCTAAATTTCTCACATAGCTGCAGCACAAAAGCAGCCTGATTTTTTCTCACATGCTGCAGCACAAAAGCAGCCTGATCTTTATTTTTTCATGAATGGGAAAGTGCCGTGTCATCAGCATATACACTGAAGAGCATTTGAATTAGAGATACCTGTCTAGTAACGTGTAGCACCACCTTTCAACCTGATGACGGCGGCGATTCGTCTCGGCATGGACTCGACAAGACACCGAAAGCGTTGGGAAGCCATACGGATCCACGACCCCTGAAGAAGCTCCCACAGTTCACGAAGTTTTGAGGGAGGGGAGTCAGAGCCTCGAACATCTCTCTCGATGACATCCCAGATGTGCTCGATGGGATTGAGGATAGGTGACCTAGCTGGACAAGGCAGCGAGGTCACGTCGGTGGAGTGTTCATCCAACCATTCGGATACAATTCGGGAGGGATGGCACGGTGCATTATCTTATTGCAGGATGAGGTCCCCAGGGGGATGTTGAAAACGCACAAACGGGAGAAAATGGTCGTCCAGGATATCCCGGTAACGTTGACCTGTGAGGGACGATGTCACACGTACCAGGGGTCCTATTACAGTCCACGTAAACAGTCCCCAGACGAGAACGCCACCCACACCAGCTTGAAGAGTGCCCTGCTGGCAAGAAGGATCCATCGCTTCATGTGGTTTGCGCCGTACTCGTATCCTGCCATCCGCATGTACCAACGTGAATCTCGACTCATTAGTCCAGGCAACATTTTTCCACATGTCTAGAGTCCAGTGACGATGTTCCCGCGCCCATGCTAGTCTTTGCACCCTGTGATGTGCACTCAGCAGCGGTACCCTCGTGGGACGCTGGCTTCTGTACCCCATAGCGAGGAAATGGTTTTGGATGGTGTGGCTGCTTACACGTTTTTGTGCACCAACGTTAAATTGCCGAGTGATTTCTTACACTGTGGCCCGTATATTTCCTGTTACAATGCGAGCTAACCGACGATGACCCCGCTCATCCACACGCTGTTGTCCACGGCAGTTGGCCCTTGCAGGGATGGTTTTACCGGATTCGAAGTACTCACCGTGAACCCGTGACACAGTGGCTCGGGAAAATCCCAGTTTCTGCATGACTTCCGAGATGGAGAGACCCATTCGTTGGGACCCGACAATTTGCCTACGATCAAATGCTCTTAGATCCTTCGTCTTAACCATGCTGCGTCCGACTCTTACTGATTCATGTCGCAACCCTCCTTATACTATCGGATCGCTGCATACGTCATGTCGTTTCCCTTTACAGGGCCGCCCATAGCGCCACATTTGCATAACGCCAGCTGTCTCTAATTCAATTGCTCTTCAGTGTAGTGCTGTAACCAGATTTCTGTTGTTAAATTTGGGAAAGTCTGATGTAAATATTTTATATAATTTAGGAGCGAGAACACTGCCTTGTGGAAGACCAGCTTCAATTTTTTTTTGTGGTGGATTTTTTTCCGTTGATTTTAACACGGAATGCTCTGTTTTAAAGATATGACTTAATCATATTTATTATCCAAGGGAGAAATTCATGTGCTATAATTTTACAAATAATTGCATCATGTGGGCACTTATCAAAGCTTTAGCTACATTCAAAAAATATAGCAGCTGTGTGCTATTTTCTTATTATCCCTTCAGCGCATCTTTCAGCTACTACTCTAGAGAGCTGGTGTACGGTGGAGTGCTTATCTCGAAAACCTCCTGGTATAAAGGGTATGATTGGGTATTCTTCACGGAATTGTTGCGTTCTTATAAGAATTATTTTTTCAAAATATTTTCCCATAGTTGGGAGCAACGAGATAGGTCTGTGATTTTCCGAATTAGCAAGGTTTTTGCCAGGCTTGGGAAATAATATTTCCTCAGCAGACTTCCAAACATCAGGGAAGTATATTAGCTCTATTACTTTATTGTACATTTTAGTGAGGGTTTGCACATACGCCGGCGGTTTTTTTTTCATGATTTTGTTCTTTTGGTTCTAAGTTTGCTTATATGAAACCCAACTTCTCAATATAAGTCTGCGGATTGTATCATAGAGATATTTATAGTTTTTCAAACTCAATGCTAGCTTCAAATAAGAATCTGTAACTAGGATTAGTCCCTGCATGCTGCAACAAAATGGGCATTTTATGAAGGCAAAAAAAAATGATAAAGGGAAATTAAAGAGCGGAAACAATATGCCCTGATATGAAAGAATAAACGAAAACTATGGGAAATATAGAATTGCAGGAGCACACCGTCTCCGTTAACAAAGATTTTAAAAGCTCTCCTAACTTACCAGTAATAACATTACCACCGTTATCTCTCTGCAATTTTGGATATCCGTGCTCTATAAACAAAGAGAAAAAAAGGAACCTTAACGATGGAACTTGAAGAGAAGCAGGAAGTAGAGTACACGGTATTCACAATGTCTTGTTACCCCCCTGTAATAAGAAATGTAAGTGAGCTATGTATCTGTTGTGTGATGTATATGTTGAGTTATGGTCTGTATTGTGTTTATTTACAGATTAAGTACCGGAACCATGTGTGATACCAACGAATACACCCTGGAACAGCTGATTGTTGTCAGTGTCTGGGTACACGAACGTCCACACACAGTGAAGACAATGCGTGACGTGCGTGCTGATTTACAACAACGATTCGACAAAGATGCCCCTCCAAAACAGACCCTTCTGTGGTGGGAACATAGACTCCTTGAAGCAGGCAACATCAAGGATAAACCACGAACGGGAAGACCATCAACCAGAGTACAACAGTGTCAAGCGGTCGAGGAATCAGTTATCAGGTCACCGACGAAGTCGCTCCGCAAACGATCAGCGGAGCTTGGAATACCACGATCGACACTGCATAAGCACACGCAGAATGACCTGAATTTGCACGCATATCGCCCGATGTTGGTTCAGGAGTTATCAGACATCGATTTAAACCGCAGACGGGATGCATGTGCAATGATGCTTCAGACATTTGCCACAATCCCAAAACGTGCAAAGGTCATTTTCAGTTATGAATGTGCGATATACCGCAGCTGTCGATCACGGAACGTTGTGTTCTGGTCCAAGGAAAACCCACATTATGTTGAAGAATTGGATCATCATCCTCCGCATGTCATGATATGGGCTGTAATGAATAGTCGACATATGTTTGGACCTTATTTCTTTGATGGCCCAGTGAAACAGACAACTTTTCTGGACATGCTGCAAACCTGGTTTGCGCCACAACTTGGAAATCTTGGCATTCTGAATGACGTATGGTTCCAACAGGATGGGGCACCAACCCATTACTCAATCGCTGTTCGGTAATACCTTGGTGAGGTCTTTCGGGATCGTTGGATCTGCCAAGGTTCGGCAGTGCTGCCCGCTCCACTTGAATGGCCACCTCGAAGCCCAGATCTCTCAACGTGTGATAACGCCCTTTGGGGATTCATAAAGGAGGTTGCTGCACACCAGCATTACCAAACAACTGATGAACTTAAACAAGCAGTGAGATGTGCATTCTCTCGTATCACGCCGCAACTGCTTCGGAATATGGCGTAAAACAGAATATGGCGTAAAATTATTCTCTGTCACGAGCATGACGGAGCCCAAACGGATCCATTGGATGTGTAAGGATGCCTCAACATATAACTCAACATATACATCATACAGCAGATACATAGCTCACTTACATTTCTTATTACAGGGGGGGGTTTAACAAGACATTGTGAACACCCTGTAGATCGCAAGAAACTACGCTTTAGACAAAAAGTAACGGAACCAGCCTTTAAAAGAGCAGTTTATTTATTTATTCACATACTTATTTATTGATTTATTTATTCACCAGCAGAGAGTGAAATTGAAATCTATAACTACAACGCGATGGAGATTGGGGGGCGGGTATGAAATAAACATTGAAGTAAGAGCAGAGTACTGTGACAGATAAGAATAACAGAAAAGTGCTGAAGACCTAAATTTTTTGGATCATTAAGCAGCAAATTTCCGTGTTCGGTATTTACTTTATTTGAGGCATGGTTAATTCTGTTAACCTGTATATTCCACTATTATTTGAAATTCAACAAAACGTACATAATCCGCACTTGAAATGCAAATTGATCAGGCGAATCGGGTATCTCTTTGCTGCCAACACAAAACGACAGTACGATGTCTCTGCTAATATAGGCACCTTGATGTTTCTTTTCATTTTTTTCATCGACCTTTGTCGTATATAAGAATTGTTTACATAGAAAGTGTCGCACATTGTTGCTTCTATAAATTTTTAGGAACGTTACTCACAATACATGTTACTGAAATACGAAAGCGACAGACTCGTAACCAGGACTGATGTATTCTTTGAAAAGCTTTTCTGAAAAATTGCGAGTTTCGTATTTCTATTTTTTTTTTTTTTTTTTTTTTTGTGTTTTCCGAAAAAAAAAATCCCGCAGCGGACAAGAATTTCCGAAAAAACTTTAACTTTGGGAAGTTACAAGCATAGGTAAAGTACAATAAACAAACGTAATAAAGAAATGTGCAGTGATTGAAATTAATTTGATTTTGAATTTTTGTTCGATGTCGACCTACAGAAATTTTCTCCTACTGAAGAAAACTTGGGAACACAGCAAAAGGTTCACCGCAAACCTCCTTCATTAGCATAGGCTTCTTTTTAGGCTTTCAGGGACCTCTAAATTAATTATTGTGTCCGACCCATTTGTCGCCCACATTAGGGTACTAACACCACCACTGCGGTACGTCTTCCTTTCCGAAGTTCAGAGCACATCTATCCCCTTACCATAGGGTAGGATAAGAAACTCCGAATGAAAGCAGCCAATATTTACACTTTAAAAACGCAATCTCCTCTCCTCCAGCCTCAGCCAATACACAATGACATTCATTAAAATATTCAACATCCACGGTACCGCACGTCAGGCTAGAGAAAATTAAAAATCAAAAATAAAAAATAATCTCACACCACCTGGCATACAGGATTTGAATAAGCACCGCGAGCGATGGAATGCAACACTTGTTCCACTGAAAAGGGGATTAGTAGAGCTGATTCCCAGAATTGGCATTCCACTACAAACACGGAAGGAACAAGCAGAAAAAGAACCATTTGAAAGTACAAATTGTTATTACAGTGTCCGAAAAATAAATGAAAATCTATTTGTAAGAAAATATTTTTTAATACCATTTGTCGACAAGAGCAGACCAGACGACACTGCCAAAGAGATTTAAAAAAAGCGCAAGAGAACTTGACTATTTCTGGAAATTTGAAAAAGAAAATAAGTAAATAAAATTGAAGATCCACAGAACCAAGAAACTCTAAACAAATTAGGACTGCAAATTTAAAGAAAACCTCTTACCACACCGTTTATTACATACACCACAAACCAACGATGAAATTAATCAAAACAACGTAATTCGCGAATAATTCAATAGAATGGCTTTTTGGAGAACTTTCCTCAGATGTTGGGACATTATTTCGAGAAAGGGAATCGCCATTTTCACTGCGCAGTAGAAATCGCTTTATTCAGATTTGCGCATGACGTAAACAGAAAGCCATGAAGGAACTTGTCCGGCACAAGAATGTTCCAAGATTTACGCCTTTTCGTATGTCTTTCAATAATCAAAGACATATTTCGCATTGTGGTGAATACGAACAGTGTAGATATATATTTTCTAGTTACTGAGTTTTCACAAGTTATTCAATGGTGATCATTCTTCCATATTTTCTTGGATTGTTGCAGTGAAACTGACTACGCCTGGATGCCCAGTAGCATGTTGTTTATCATATAGTCAGATGACCGAAGGTTTGAAAATTATTTGCCATAATTTCCCACACAGTTCCGAGTTTTTAAAAATTTGTGAACTGAAACACAAACTATAATTGTGAAGAAAATATTGTAACAATTTGCCCTAAACATTTATCTGATGATAATTTTATTAGTGATTCCAAATAATAATTGCTTGGATTGCCTTTTAAAAGATGTTATATAATAAGTAAGAAATGTCCTGACATTCGAGTTGAGTTAACCAAATTTCCTGTAACAAGCATATTTTTTCATTTACGGCTCTTGAACAGGAGGATGAGCTAATGATCTGCTTTAAATATTTCAAAAACTGTGATGAAATCTTCTTTGCCGCCCCGGTGGCGCAGTGGTCTAAGGCGATGGCCTCTGATCATTCGTCCGAAAGGGGTCCGGGTTCGAATCCCGGTGAGGCATGGATGTTGTGTGTGACCCTAAATTAGGGACGGGCGACTGCTTATAGCCCATTGAGTTGCTCACGGTGGTCGTTAAACCTCAAATAAAAAAAAAATCTTCTTTTGTTTTTCACTATGCGCTTAAGTTGTACCTACCATTCCATTGCTATCGTGTAATTTTAGACATCTTGTTTATTCGTATTGTTTCAGTGTTTTTCCTGTTTTCTTTCATTTTTATTTGATTCGGGGTTTAACGACAAACGGGATCAACTCAACGGGCTGTAAGCAGTCGCCTGTGCATAATTTAGGGCTACTGGTTCCAGGGAAGGGAGAGAGCTAGTGCCATAAGACAAACACAACATCCATGCCTCACTCGGATTCTAACCAGGACCCATCTTGGACGAATGGTCAGAAGCCATCGCTTAGACCACTGCGTCACCGGGAAGGCTCAGTGTCTTTAATTAAGGTTATGAAAACACCAAACACTTATGCATAACAATTTTACTAAGGACAGTTTTCTGAAAGTAATAATGCTAAAAATGAAGTTTCAAAAACACTTTTTTCAAGTATCATTAGTTATTTATGTAGAATAATTTCGCATCAGATTTTCACATATGTTTAGAGCATTTTAAGATTATGTCGAAACATACTCAAAAATGTGGTTTGCGAGTTTCAGTACAGTTATAATTTTGTTCTAAACAGGGTCAGTTGTGTTTAATCATTGGGTTCCATTCTAAACAGGGTCAGCTGGGTGCAACTATAATTTCCTCTTAACTACTAAGGCCAGCAGTAAGCTAAAAGAACAGGTTTTTTCATTAACGAGCCGTTCACCTACTTTTGCTTTCGAGATTAATTATTAACTGAAGAAACAAGAAGTAATAGATCCCTGATGAGTATAATAATTTTAAAAATTTGTAGTTAAAAGGATTTTCAAACTTCTTTCATTGCACTGGTCGTTTATACTTCTTATTTAACGTACGATTCATGCGATAAATGTCTGTCACATGTGCTATCTTGATTCCACTGTGACGTCTCCGTCATCCAATAATAGCTGGTATCCAAAATGCCTTAAACTTATCATTTAGGAGCCTTGATAGGGCCACCAAGGAACCCACACCGTCCTGTTTCAGACAACCACACAAAACTAAAAGGCAAACATTGGCGTATAACTTGGGCAATGATGGCCATCAGCCTGCACCGCCAATACTCTAACTCTGCAGGGCTTGACAGAACTCGCTTGTCACACAGTAATACTCCCGTTAACAGGATCCACAGGCACGGACCCGTGTACGGTTGGTGTGAACTGGTAGTCTAACAGACTCAAATTCCCCTTAAATGCAGTGACCTAAGCACAACTAAATTTATCATTCTTCTAATGAAACCTGCAACAATGACAATTATCAAAAACTGTCACACTGAATTTTCATGACATAAAATCATTAGTTTTTCCATTGTATTATCTTCCCCGGCTTCAAATTTAACTTAAATAATCCATTTTTCAAAACACCACTAAACGGCTTAAAAGAAGTGCAGCCCAAATTTACACTTAAAGTTCCTGAAATAAGAACGCCCAATAACAGTGCTGTTTATCACACCACGCTAACTGATACACCAGAAATTCAGAATTCTCAGATTATCTCATTCAAAACTGAATGAGAAAATTGTTTCATTCAATATCAGAAATAGACATTTTCATCAACCTTGTGCAGCGTAAGCGCTAATTTCTATTTATTTTACCGCTTCTTAGAATAGGATATTTCCTTACCGGAAAACGGAATTTGTGCAAGTAACAGAACGTGTTATTATTTACAACACTCCGGTTCATGATACAGAGGCAACTGCGGTAACAAGGAAAGACGTTTATTAGTCGTTACACCCACATTCGTCTAAGCGTAGCAATACACTGAAGTGCCCAAGAAAAGAAACAAATAAACCTGGATACCTCTCTAATACCGCGTTCGCCCTCCTCGCGATCTGATAACGGCAGCAACGCGATGGGGCTAGGACTCCACGAGCACTCTGCCGTTCTTTGGAGACAATGCACACACCATATGCTTCCTGAACAGCGTCCCACAATTCCGTAATATTCACCGGAGAAAGGTTCCTGGTATTGACGGCACATTGAACAGCATCCCTTATGTGCCCGATGGCGTTTAAATCCGACGAAAGAGGAGGAAAAGTCAGAAAGCCAAACTCCGTGGAATGTTCTTCCAGCCATAATGCTGTGACTGTGGAAGTGTGCGGTGGCTCATAGTGGGGCGAAAGAGGTCTTACCCGGCGGAGTGATTTTATGACATGAATGGGTGCAAATAATCCCCAAGGAGCCTCCACCAGTCAGAACAGTCTGAAGACGAATGACGGGGTCCTAATGCGTGCCAGATGAAAACACCGTACACCATAAAGAAGCCACCGCCTGCCATGGTTTACTCTTGTAAGCATGCGGAATCCATTACCTCGTAGGGTTGCTGCCACATCCGGAGTCGGTTATCTGCTGGAAACAATTGGTATTACGATTCAACACAGAAGGCCACAAGTTTCAAGTCATCTCGCGTCCAATGGCGGTGTTCCAGAGACCAGGCGAAGCAAAAAGCCTTGTGTCGTCGGGTCAGCAATGACACGCTGGTGGGCCGTGGGCTCCAGAACCCCATAGAACACAGGGAACGTCGCACTGTGATTTGCAGCAGTCTTGCACGCCGGGCTGATATCGCAATGCCTGCCAGATGACGCTGTCTATGATTGTCCAGGGCTTTTCTACGCCAACTCCGGTCTCCCAATCTGGATGCTTTACCTGAGTTATTGTCCAAATACACCCTTGAAATTTCTGACCGTGTAAATCCAAATTTGGTGGTAATTTCCGCGATGGAATGACCCATATCCCGAGTGCCGACTATCATACTCTTTTCGAAATCGTTTGATCCTGATAAGCTGCCATTTGAACTGCCATTTATACTACTTGTGCTAGCGGACTATACAATTTACTGCATGGAAGTGTCGGCATGTAATGAAAACGGCAGCTTGCTTTCCATTCTTTTTAAAATAGAGTGTATGTTGTGAAGCAATGCCGAGCTGAATCAAGAAGCATCAAATTGCACAGCAGCGACTACGGTGACTTGCTACGGAAGCGCCGCACCGTTCACAATATTTTTGGCGGGTCAATAAACATGTACAACCAACCTGCTCGATTTTTACTGTAGATCATTTAGCACTCATCGTTTCAGACGAGTACCGTGTGTAAATATGAACCTTGAAAAAGTCATGAAATTTGAAAGACAACGCAGTGTATGTTATATAAAAGTAAATTTTTCCAACCCAGAATCGGTGAAAAAATAGCTTCTTGGTTTCTCTTACTCATTCGTTTTTATGACGAACTTTAAGGAGTGAACATACACGGAACACAAAATATATTTCCCATACTTACTTTTTTTACATCAGAACGAATAAATAGGCATTTGTAGTAGATCAGTGCTTTTGAAATTTCAGAAATTTTTAGCAGATTTGTAATTCATGTCAACTACATGGAATCAATTAAATATTTCGCACTTCATATCTTTAGAAGATATGGGACACTGCTCCATTTCAAGGAATGAGTAGCACCACCTTTCTTTTTCTCTTCAGTAAATGCAGCTTATACGTTTCAAAAGCAGTGACAACATTACGTTATATCGCTTTTTCTCTGGCTGTCATATACATGAAGGGAAACTGATTGACATTACAAGATGCAGGCATTCAGAGCTGCCCAAAAGGAAGTCTTAAAATAAGCACACCGCACAAAAAATTTGCCACCCATGTCAGAACTTACCTCATAATGTGTGGCGGCACCTCTTGATTCCCTTTTCCTTGATAACAGCATTAATCCGGTGTGGTAGAAAATCTGTGAGTTTGTGGATGTATTGAACATCTATTTGCAATCACTCGTGCGTCAGTTGGTTCCAAAGTTCCTCCAGAGTACGAGAGTGTCCATTCCGGCGTTTCACCTTCTGTTCCAAATGATCCCAGGCATTTTCAATAGGATTTAAATCTGAGGATTTAGCGGGCCAGTCAAGGTGAGACAGTGCTGCTGATTGTTGGTCGTGCCACTGAAACACAGTTTTAGCCCTGTGCACACAACAATTTCATCTTGGAAGACAGGAATGGCAATGTAATTCTGCGCCTGGATATATAAGGTAAAGGGCAAGACTTTGCCATTCAGAATGCGGAGGTACGCATGCGTGTTCATATTCATGTCACTGCAACGAGAGGGCACATTTCGATGTACGAAAAACATCCCCAAAACATCGCCGAGCCCCATCCAGCTTACACAACACCTTCGACACAATCAGGATTGACGGCTTCATTGGACTTGTGCTGCACTCGTCACCACCCATTATTGGAGTACAAAGGAAAACGAGATTTATCAGACAAAATTGCTCGTTTCCAATTCTCCACAGTCAAGTTTTTCTGCCTCTGAGCTCATTGATAACGTGCAACTCTGTGACTTGCTCTTAAAAGAGGGCTCTTCTATGGTACTCAGTTCTCGTTGCAATGTCCTTTCAAAAATTGGTTGGAGTGGACTTTCATTGACTGTTTGGAATAATTGTTGTCTGGTTTGAAACGGATTTGCAGTTACTAGGTGTGAAACATCACGGCATTCCCTGTTGGTGAGAATCGTTTTCCAGCCAGTTACGTCGGCAATTTTCAGTTGCTTGCGAACTGCAATACTGTTTGCAGACACGCTGGATAGTATGCTTCGACACACCGAAAAATTGGGCGTCAAGGTCTGGAGAACGCATTGTGGGCTTGCCTCCCGATTGTCAGCACATCAACAGTTCTGTACATTTCATGCGAAGTTTTGTTTTAATTGGAACGCTAATATGTAGAATTCTGTAAACAATAATAATATTTGTTTTATAAAAAAGGAATGCTAAATAAAAAATAAAATATTGATTTCTAATTTCTTTGCCCCATTAATGTACAGACCTCAAAAAAAGAGCCACCCCTTAACTTTCGAACCGTTTGTTCCATACAAACAAGTAAGGTACCGTTGAAAAGCACTTGAAGAGAACTATTATGTGACATGAAGACATCTGCTAATTAAGCGAATTAACATGCTAATTAGCTATCGATTTCGGAATTTTTCCAAGTAAGAGGTATGTTATTTTACGCGCATTCTGTTCAGCCCGTAATAAAACCCTTAAATTCCAAATTTCACACGAATTGACTAATAATTACGTGTACAGTGAGCTACGGAAAAAAGATGCCGCTAATGTTAAACTGCAAAAGTTGTTTTTGGCTTGTATCATTTAATCGAGAACAGATACAGTGATTCAGTGTGGCAACAGTAAAACACAAAGAGGACCAGCTAATATGAGCCGCTATACAAGATCAGAACGGGTCTATTAAGGGAATTATAAATTATGATATATGATCATCAAAAAAGAATGAATTATGACCATATCTGGTTTGCAGTCCATTGAATGCCAAATATCATTAAATGCTTAAATTCAAACTTTCAGAGTGAAAGTATAAAACCTTGCTGAGATATAAGCAAAAACTCAAGCACACATCGATTAAGAGGCCGTGCATAAAAAAAACCCCATATTTTCCTCTACTTACTGTAAAACGGTTTACCCCGCAATACAGAAAAACAAGTAGGAGAAAGTGTCTCTACGTGAAGTTGGTTGAAGGAAGCAGTAAAGATGTCATACCATTAAATTCAGAATTGCAACTTTTAATGATAAACATCATAAGTTAATAGTTTTGCCCAAAAAGAACTTAACTTACGACATAGTTCGTGCAATGACATATTTTAATTTTTTCTATTGGTGACATAAGTGACTCTTGTATATTGTTTAATTCAAAATTGCAAAATAAAAAAAAACATTACGTTCCACAAAACGAAAGCTTCATATGTGTCTTCTGTACATTTTTTACATAAATACCTTTACAGCTTCGTTAAATTATGAAACTGTGGTCATTAAAATGAAAATTCCAAATTGTTTCCTGTGCGAGTAAACATATGTCATGTGCCTGATTTTTTTATATTGCAGATTTGCTGTTGTGTCCATTCCGTCTCGAATTTTGGTATAATACGCATGTAATTGCATATCGTTTTGATTCATTGATACATTCCATTGTAGTTATAATGCTTCAACTGTCTGTAATATACAAAGCGGAACTGCCTTTCCCTGCAATGCAGAAGACGTATCTACGTGTGTAACTTTGATCTGCACGCAAATTTTCTCTTCGGCATTAGTCGTTTTCGACTACCGGTTAAGAAAATAACAGTAACCAAAAGGGGTTTGTGGCATTAAGCTTAATTAGTGTAGTTTAATACGGATCTAATTGCATTTTTCTTTTCTTTTTCTTTTCTTTTTCATTTCTTCCACAAATATAAATAAAATACTAACTGGTTACACTCTGCGATAAGAAAAAATAGTTATATTCTGAGAATTTCGTACATTAAGAAGAAAAGGGAAAAGAAAGTTCCCAAATCATCATACTTCAGTATGCGCAAAAATAAGAAAAATACACTGTTACCTACTTTATTGGAACTCTCAATTTTTAGACTTAAATGAGAAAAGAAACTGGTTTGACAATCTAAAATAAACATTTTAGGTTCGCAAGGGAAATCTTAAAATTAAATTTCATACGACAGAATTCTTGTCTGGTGTTCGAATCTCGAACCTGCCAGCCATCTAGTCTGCGGTTTCTCCGGGGTTCTCCACAGCCTCCCTAGGCTTAGGGACGCCAATGTGTAGATGGTTCCCTGTCAAGTCGATGCAGGATGCACTTTGTTTTTTTCTCCTCATGCTGACAGTAGCAAAAAAATACATTTTCCAAGCCGTCTGGTCAACTTGGGAAATTAGAAAATTACCCTCCCGAATAAAGAATTGAGAGATACCTATAGCCAGAATTGGCTATAAAAAGGTTTAACAGACAGGCAAACAGACGATAGGATTCTAAATGAAAAATTCTATGTGACGTTTATGAACGACAAAGTAGAACTAAAATACCTGACGTTACGCTTTCTTATTTTAAGAGAGTTGATTACGTGATGTTAATCATGTGACGTAATGCATCTCTGACGTCAGGTCAGAATGATTTAGATGAAATGGCGTCACACCAGCAGTTGTTGAAAATCGGTTCATGTTACTACAATATAACAACAAAGCAAAGTGGTATACGTGTCCGCTCTGGCAACACCCCCTGAAAAAAGGCCGCAGCACCAGTTCTTGATGTCATCACAGGAAGACCTTGCCATCACCGACCTACCTAACTAACGCGACGGCGATCTCCCGTATTTAGATGCTTACGAAACTTTAAGAGCTGAAACTATGTTCTTTCCAACTATTTGAAACAGATTGAGTAAATAGAACAAGATCTGTAAACTCAATGTTATAAGTTTTTTTATTTATTAATATTTTAGACGGTGGAGAGGGGAGGGGGTTCCAGGGCAAGTGATACAATACGTTGATTCCCTTAGTGAAAGACAAATGCAATGAAACTTATGGGGTTTGTTTGGCAACTCGATTTTAAGGTATTTTGATGGCTATATAAAAACGGAATCTGTGTTTTAATCTTTCCACTTACACTGGAAAGATCTAACCCCCCCCCAACCGCCCCGAAAAAAAAGTTAGTAAATAAGACAACCTCGGTGCATTGAGTTTACAGATCTTGTTCTATTTATTCAGCAAAAAATAATTTTTTCTTCTGTTTCTTTAATTTATTGCCTCGTGTCCGACTCTAATAAAAAGCCGACACATGAGGGACTGTTAAGGAACCGGTTAATCTTTTACCTTATTTTTCCATGCAGACCCTCTTCCATTCATTGTTTTAGTAAACTAAGATGTTTAATAGATACGTTCTTTTAACTTTTTTTATATTTTCTTTAACGTCAAGTAAAGATGCTTTAAAGATGTCATTTTCACTTTCTTTCACACAAATCAGACGACCAACTGAGAGGGTGGGAGCCTGCACAAGAATTTCCGCTTGAAACAGGAAGTATAATTTTTTTTAGAAATTACCTTTTAGAACACACTACATATACTTAGTAAGAGGTTCATGATAAAGGTATTTCAAATTAAAAAAATAGTAAAATTTAGACTAAACAAAATAACTTTTTAAGTTATGAAGAAATGGGAAAGTAGTGTAACACGATAGTACAGGAAATAAAAAAACATGAAGATGAAAATACATGAATGGATTCAAATTTTTTTTTTATTTTATTAGTGACAAATGTAATCTTTTTTTATGACGTAATGTTTAAATAATTCACTGACTACATTATAATATTTGACAGTAAAATGTTGAAATCTCTTACGTATATGTAAAATCGAATTTAGAATTATAGTTACAAGCCGCGGATGGCTTAGTGGTTAGTGTTTAAGACTATCGACGCTGGGTCCCCAGGTTCAAGCCTGGGCTGATCTTTCAGAGATGGTGTGATTTACTAACAATCGCTGAATATCCGCTGTGCATCGGGCGAGCACGTTAAGTGACGGCCCCCAGGCTGTACCCACTGGTTAAATGGGTATCCTTTCCTATACCCCACCTGAACTTTTCTCACCCCTCTATGTGCAATATCGTACTTGTACGGTGGCGCCATCTACTGTACTCTAATCTCACTACAAACTGTTCTGTCAAAGTCGCTAGACTTGCTCTCATTCCTTCCGTTTCTGTGTCCTGCCCAAAAGGCGATCTCGCTGTAGGTGGCTGGGACCTAAACTCTACTCCCTGTGGACGGAAGTCCTACAAGAAAATGACGCTGATCCTGAGGTTATTATATTTTCATTTCTCTAATACAATACAGGTAAAAAGTCGAACACGATATCGATGTACGTTTTAGTTTTTGTTTGATTCATTTGTAATTTTCAGTTTTATTTAACTTTCACATTCACAAATACTTTTTCTTACTACCACTGATATTTTTCCCATGCTGCAAAGTTGCAACACACAATATCTAGGGCATTTAAGTTAAACAATATTTTTTTCTGAATATGTTAGATGGAAAATGTGGTTTATATTTTTAGTTAAGAAATATTTTTACACTGTCAGTTTGATAGTTCGAAGTGTTCTCATTTTTGTCCCAACAGTGTGCCATAAATAGTAGCATTACCTTAGGGAATTGAAGTTTAAAAGTAATAAAACTTAATTTTAACACCCTGTTGGTGGCAAAAAAATAAATAAATATCAATCCAATTGCTATAAATAAACAAAGACATCGCCCTTTTTACGTTTCAGCAACCCACAGCAACCGAAAAAATTGTCATTTGGCCAGTGCTCAGGAAACGAATCCCAAATCGCTCGATATCCAGCGGAGAGATTTCGGATTCGTTTTCCAAGCATCGGCCAAATAACACTTTTTCGTTTGCTGTGTGTTGATAAAACGTGGAAAGAGCGATGTTTTTGTTTATTCACTGACGCCACGTATTTGGAGGATTTTTACCACTTGCTCTAGATTTTTCATGTATGTCCTTCGAAAAATGTAACATTAATAGTTAGAAAACTAATTCGTGCCAAAAAGTTTCTTTTTAATGTTAGAAATGGATTTTTGATTTGATTAAGCGAACTCTAAGGTCAATTCCATATACCGAAAATAGTTCATGGTTTTCACATTTTTTATTCCTTTTGGAAGGAATAAAAAAAATTGTGCACCAAAATAATGTATAAAAACTAGAGTTTTTAACATATTTTAAGGAATGCATCATTTTTAAATTGTGCAATTCTGGTGTATAGAAAAATGTACAGCCCTAGAATTAGCAAAAACACAATTAACTTTACCAACAGTACATTGCAACCTAGTTCCCAGATTGGTTATCATTATATACTACGCGATTTAATGTCGGTCCAAACATTTTCAGATAAACACTTTATTGCTGTACATTACTAAGTTAAAAGATCGTTCTCTCAACTAGACTATATTTCACACTAAATATAAAATGGCAAAAAAACTGTATTATAGAAGAGCTAATAAAACATACATACCCTTGAAGCTCCTGTACGCTGGAAATCTCGAGGAGTTGCACGAATCCATTTGGAGCATAATTCTTCATTCCCGGGAAATTTAAACAATGACGCGTTAGGACCTGTGTCGTAATTGCTACAGCAATTTGGCCCACAAGAATGTAAAGGCATATCAGAACTAAAAATATTTTTTAACACCGTGAAATAAATAACAAAGAGTGGAATAATATGAATCAGTCAGCTGCAAGAACAACGAACAACCTCATGGAGCAACGCTACAATAATCACACCAGATCACAGGCGCTAACTATGGTTACGATTGTCCGTCCAATTTAACAGATCTTCCTGTAGTGACGTTGGAGAGCAGGAGGTGTTTGGGCCTTGTTTTAGGGGGCGTTGGCCCATCTCGTACGAATGATCAGAAGCTGTCACTTAGACCACTGCGCCACTGGGGCGGCTCCAGAAATCATTAGTCAAGTTATTAATCAAATTATGGACACAATGGCTCTGGAATAAATCTCGCCTTGTGCCCTGACCTTTGACCCCATTTCGATGGTATTCAGCGGAGCCGGTTCAGTATACTTCCTTAACAACATGATAAAGTTTTGTCGAAATCGAAGCATTTTTACCTAAGTTATGACGCATAAAGGCGATAAAATGGAGCCTGCTCCTATGGTCTGACCTTGGACCCCGTTTCGTCCGTTTTCTACAGAGTTCGTCCTCAGGCTGTCCCCTACCACATACTAAAATCGAATTATTTTTACGCGAGTTATCGTGCGGTCAGGCAGACAGACGGACAAATCTGGAGCATATACGCTTCTTCAACCTACGGTTGGAAAGCCTAAAAAATCGCATTTCGCGCTTCTGCTTCAATTTTCTATTATGAGACAACGTTTCAGCGATACGCAAAATCTGAGTGCCTCGAAAAAGTGTAAGGATCGGAAACAAGAAAATTCAAAACAAATTTCAGCTTGTAGAGATTCGGGTTTTCCGTTATTAGAAAAATACATACTGTTTATTCTAATATTAATTCAAGTCATTAGCACGAATAAATGAAGTTGTTGTAAAGTAACCGGCAAGAGTAAATGAACTCCATTCCTGAATGGCCCAAGTTGCCGTACAAATCACTGCAGGGTATTTGATCTGTACTCTGCATTCAATTTGTCTGAGGTTCGGGCCAGACACCAACTTTCCAGCATTATCACTGTCCTTGCAGGGAAAAAAACATTCCAGGTGTGTGTCCCAGATATAGATATATGGATGCCCCCTCTAACTTTATTTGCAAATATCTTTACTAATAATCATCCGATTTGGACGATATTTAAAATGTAAGGGTTTTTCCATGTGCTAAATGGAATGCGCATAAAATAATATACCCCTTACATTGAAACATTTAGAGATGGTGAGCTAATTAACATGTTAATTAGTTTAATTAGCATTCTTCTTCACGTCACGTAATAGTTCCTTTCGAGTGCTTTCCAACGGTACCTTACTTCTCTATCTGCGACAAATGGTTCCAAAGTTAAGGGGGTGGCACGTTTTTTTTTTTTTTTTTTTTTTTGAGTTCTGTACCTACCTGATACGCTAATAATTTCCTTACAGTTCCTGCAAGTTTCAGAGCCCCAATACGTAGAATTGTGTAAAGAATAGAAACATTCGTTTTGCAGCAACGAAACGTTGAATAATAAATAACAGATTATGTATTTCTAGTTTCTTAGCGCAGTTATAATGGCACTACTTGATGCTCTGATAATGAGAAGGCTGGATATGCTGTGCACTATTTTTTCCGAACGACCTGTCGTATTTCCACAGAACACTCCTTTCCGGTGCTATTTATCACCGTTAGACAGTTTTTCCCGGGCAGGATATCGATTTTCTGGAGTTTTCTATTAAAGAGACATTTCTTACATTCATGAGAAAAACAAGTTAGTAAAATCATGCAATGCGTTGATTACGATACGATTTCCAACACACCAGAAATCCTTACTCAAGTTATGAGGATAATGACTGTGCAATAATCTCGCTCGTATGCCCTGACCTTTCACGCCATTTCGATTATATTAAACAGAATTGGTTCAATATACCTCGGGAACAACATAGTCACGTTTTGTCCCAATAGAAGCATTTCTAGTCAAGTTATGAGGATAATGGCTGTGGAATATATCTCGCTCCTGTTTCCTGACCTTTGACCCCATTTAGATTAAATTCAACAGAACCAGTTTAGTATACCTCCAGAGCAACATGATAAAGTTTTGTCGCAATCGAAGCATTTTTATCTAAGTTATTACGCATAAGGACGACGGAATGGATACCGCTCCTATGTCCTGATCTTTGACCCCATTTCGTCCATTTTTAACAGGGTTTGTCTCCAGGTAGTCTCCTACCACATACTAAAATTTCATCGAAATCGAAATATTTTTACGCAAGTTATGATACATAAGGGCAACGGAATGGATCCCGCTCCTGTGCCTTGACCTTTGATCCCATTTCGCCCATTTCAATAGAATTCGTCCCCAGGTAGTCCCCTACCACATACTAAAAGTTCATTGAAATCGAACCATTTTTACACGTGATATCGTGCGGACGGACAGACAGACGGGCGGACGGACGAAAAAAGGCGGCCGGAGGGACGGAAAAGACAGACAAAACTGGAGCATAAAAGCTTCTTCAACCTACGGTTAGAAAGCGTGAAAAATAAAACAATTTTAACGTCGGAATAAATGTTTCGGTTATACACCCCCTGGAATGCTGTTCATGAATGGCAGCACAACAGGTTGAATCACCAGACCGACGTACAACTGTGCCGTCAGGGTGCGTGGGATAACCACGAGTGTGCTCCTGCTGTCATAGGAAATTGGTCCCCAGACCATAACTCCAGGCGTATGTCCAGTGTGTCTCGGCCGCAGACTGGTTGGTTGCAGGCGCTCACCTGGCCTCCTTCTAACCAACACACGGCCATCACTGGCACCCAGGTAGAACCGGCTTTCATCAGAAAACACAACAGATCTCCACTCCGTCCTCCAATGAGCTCTAGCTTGTCACCACTGACGTCGCAAACGGCAGTGGTTTGGAGTAAGTGGAATGCACGCTACATGGCGTCTGGCTCGGAGCTGTCCTTCAAGTAACCGATTTGTAACTGTTCGTTGTGTCACTGTGGCGGCAACTGCAGCTCGAATTGCTGCCGCAGACGCAGTACGATGCGCCACGGCTATACGCCGTACACGGCGGTCTTCCCTCTCAGTAGTGCTACGTGGCCGGCCGGAACCCGGTCGTCTTGAGGCAGTACCTTCCGTTGACCACCGCTGCCAACAATCATGCACATTGGCTACATTCCTGCCAAGTCGTTCCGCAATATTGCGGAAAGAAGATCCACTTTCTTGTAGCCCTATTACACGACCTCGTTCAAACTCCTTGAGCTGTTGACAATGGCTTCTTCGTCTTCTTAAAGGCATTCTTGACTAACATCAACACACTACGTTGAATCTGAACGATAACTAACGCTCACGAACGTTGCAGCGCGTATTTACAGCAAACCTGCTTTGCATGTTCCGAGGGGCGCTACTAGCGCCACACGTATGCGCCGAGCGCAAAATTTGCATAGACGTCATCTTACAGATGTACTCTCACCGCCTACCAACTGTCGTTTATCTAACACAACCCCTTCTTCGTGTTGGGATTTTTTTTCCGTCAGTGTATATATATAAGGTACATCTCACTGACGGCTGAAACTGATCACATGTAAAAGAAAACTATACCTCACTTATTATCGCGGTGCTCCCTAAGAATTTAATACAATTAATATTACTTTATTCGCTGACACTCTTCAACTTTGCCATAGACCCAGGGCCGTAGGTAGGAGGAATCTGGTGGTTACTCATACCCCCTGCAAGTCAAGTAAGCCCTCTTGGACGATGGACGTTGTTATAAAATATCTGAACTTTTATTTTCGGTGGTGTATGAAAATTAGTATTGTATATCATTATAAACATAACTGCCTTATTTATTCGTGTACTGAACGAACTGTTTTTAACTCTTTATGCGGTCGTTGTACCTGACCAAACGGTCCCTGAATTTGTTTGAACTCCCAAAATAGAAATGCTCCCATAGTGGCTGGGTTTTACGAATGCTACAGCAGAACAGTTCCTTTCCCCGTCTCACCTCAGCGGTATTTACCATAAACCTGCAACTGGTGATGAGCGATCCTTTCTAGCCGATAATTTTATGCTCCAATACCCAAGGCAGGACGGGGAAAGGCTGGTCACTCTGACACGGCCATCATGCCACTATGTAGAAACAAGCGACTCAAACATCTTGCCTCTCCTTTCGGTGTTATTGTTGAAAGCAGGTAATCAGTAAAATCTATATTCAGTCTGAAAGGATTAGTGCCAATCATTTACATGTATACCTTCTTGGAATAACAAAGCTGATGGAAAAGCAACGCCTTCTGATGCGCATGCTCACTCGACCCAGCCGCGTTCGGCCCACTTTTTAGACAGCGAATTTTTTCTTTCGGGCAGATTTCAGCCCATTTTGCGTCTCTCTGTCTACTTAATGTCCTTCACATGTAGGAAAGAAACTCACATAGCACAGAATATTTCTTATATGTTACAAATACGTAACTCTGAAATATTAAGACTTTTTAGATACGTTGCGCAGTGTAACAGCAATGTTTCAGAAAACTTACGGTTACGTCAAAATGTCCTCAAAAGTTACAAAACTTTGAAACGTAACCGATAGGTTACAGTGAAAGGTCCTTGTAACTTCAACATTTCAACTTCATAACGTATTTAAAAGATATTTGTGACATCATCATATTACTGTTACACATTTACTATGTTGAATATTATAAATTTAAAAAACTTTGCAAAATCACAATAAACAAGAAAGATGACACCGAATTTTCGGGTGTAATAAGCACGTCTTTTGAATCCGTTCTGACGCAAATTAAATTTATCAAAGCTATTCAAAGTCAATGGAACTGGTATGGAAAACAATAGTATCTGACGGAAGAAAGAAGTTTTTCAATCGGGTCTTTTTCCCTTAGATATTGGTGTAAACGGAATCGGGAGCTTACGTACTCTTACAAACAGAGTTATCGACAAAAATAAGATGGAACTTTACGTCCCCTGGTGGGAAAACCATGCACAATATTAGGAAGAAAATATTCTCAAAAGGTTTATCCATATGAGCGGTATCAGTCCAAGAAAAAAATTTAGTCGAGTTTTCAGGAGCCCAGATATTGCTACAAACACATCAGAAGCAGAAATTAACACTTATGACTTCTGGTGGCCAAACCATTCTTTACCAAACATTGGAAATTATGTGAAAAATATTTCCCACCAGGTCTTGTATGCGATACAGGAAGAATTTTTCAAATCGAACTTTTAGGAGCAGAAAACGCAATTTACCTTTATGCGCCCTAGCGGAAAGTCCATGATTTACGTGAAAATTTTGAATTTATAGGAAAAACCTCTCGCATCGGAAACACTATCCAACAAAGAAGGAATTTTTCAAATCGGACTTTTAGAAGTAGAGATATTGACAAAAATAGAGATATATATCTACGTCCCCTGGCATAGAAACCATGCATTATTTCAAGCAGAAAATGTTCGTTCCTAAAAGGGTTGTCGACATGAGTAGTATCGGTCAACAAAAGACTTTCTTTTCAATCGAGATTTTAGAAGCACATATTTTGCTGCAAATACATCAGATGCGGAAATTAAGACTTACGCACCCTGGTGGCCAAATCATTTTTTTACAAACATTAAAAATTATGTGCAAACGATTTCCCAACAGGAGCTGTACCCGGTGCAGAAAGAATTTTTTAAATCGGGGATGTAGAAGCAGAGATATAGTGGGAAACGCAAGTTACCTTTACGCCCCTTAGCGGAAATTCTGATGTACTTGAAAATTTTGAATTTATAGGAAAAACACGTAACACTAGAAACACTATCCAACAAAGAAGGATTTTTTTAAATCGGACTCCTAGATGTAGATATATTGACGAAAATAAAATATACATCTACGCCCCTTGGCACAGAAAGCATGCACTATTTTAAGAAGAAAATGTTTCTAAAACGTTTGTCGACATGAGTAGTATCGGTCCACAAACGACGTTTTTTTTCAATCGATAATTTAGAAGCTCATATTTTGCTGCAAATACATCAGAAGCGGAAATTAAGGTTAACGCCCCCTGGTGGCCAAACCATTTTTTTCACAAAAATTAGAAATTATGTGCAAACTACTTCCTATCAGTAGCTGTATCCGGTGCAGAAAGAATTTTTCAAATCGGAGATTTAGAAGCAGAGATATAGGGAGAAACGCAATTTATCCTTGCGCCCCCTAGCGGAAAGTCTATAAATTTCTTGAAAATTTTAAAATTATATGAAACACATGTCACACTCGAAACACTATCCAACAAAGAAGGAATTTTTCAAATCGAACTCCTAGAAGTAGAGATATTGACAAAGATAATGTATACATCTACGCCCCCTGGCGTTGAAACCATGCACTATTTAAAAAAAAATCCTAAAAGATTTGTCGACATGAGTAGTATCGGTCTACAAACGAAGTTTTTTTCAATGAAGAATTTAGAAGCTCATATTTTGCTGCAAAGACATCAGAAGCAGAAATTAAGGTTTACGCCCCCTGGTGGCCAAACCATTTTTTTTACAAAAATTAGAAATTATGTGCTAACGATTTCTCATCAGGAGCTGTATCCGGTGCAGAAAGAATTTTTCAAATCGGAGATTTAGAAACACAGATATAGGGGTAAACGCAATTTACCTTTACGCCCCCTAGCGGAAAGTCTACAAATTACTTGAAAATTTTGAAATTATATGTAAAACACGTAACACTAGAAACACTATCCAACAAAGAAGGATTTTTTAAATAGGACTCCTAGATGTAGATATATTGACGAAAATAAAATATACATCTACGCCCGCCCCTTGGCACAGAAAGCATGCACTATTTTAAGAAGAAAATGTTTCTAAAACGTTTGTCGACATGAGTAGTATCGGTCCACAAACGACGTTTTTTTTTCAATCGATAATTTAGAAGCTCATATTTTGCTGCAAATACATCAGATGCAAAAATTTACACTTACGCCCCCGGGTGGCCAAAGTATTCTTTCCCAAAAATTCGAAATTATATGCAAAATATTTTCCATCAAGAGATGTATCCGCTGAAAAATTTGTTTTCAAATCGGAGTTTTAGGAGAGGATTTATCGGAAAAAATGTAATTTACTTTTACGCACCCTAGCGGAAAATCTATGCGTAATTTGAAAAATAAACTATATCTAAAATACTCTTCGACATAAATGGAATCGAAAGATAAAAGAATTTTTTCAATCGAATGTTTAGAAGCAAATATGTGGAATAAAACGTAATTTTGAATTCGACATCATCTGAATTTACGCCTTCTAGCGGCAAAATTGTACATCGTAAAAAAAACGAAATAAAGGATCATCTTTCGCATGTTTCAAGCTTCCGAATGCAAAAATAATTTTTCAAATCGGACTGATAGTTGCAGAGATACCGTGGGTACAGACGGACGGACGGACGGACAAACCGATAGCATAAGCACGATCTTTTTTTACAAAAGACGTGCTAAAAATATTACACTCGACAGCCGTTTTAAAAGCAACAACAGTCGTATTACGAGTTGTTTACGTTTTCACAAGTTCAACGCAGTCCGCTGTCAATTGGAAACAGTGGCGGCGTTTATATATCGATAGAAAAAGAACTAAAATCGGTCCCAAATGAGTGTCGAATTTCTATTATACATGTGAAATAGACTATATTTCAGCAAAAGAAAAGGAAGGAAATCATATTAGTCATTTCTCTAAATACCTACCGATATTGTAAGAGACCCGTCTAACTTTGGGTCCCTTACTTGATTCGGTACGGACACCTTTCTTACCATGCATCTTTAGTGCTTTTTAACTCGTCTATCACCATAATTTACAACTCGTGAAAGGACGAAACAGTCGTGACAATAAAAATGTCTTTAATATAGAATTAGCGTACTACCGAAAGTGACATCACCATAAATATTATAGTTGATTAGCCGGCAGCACTTCAGAACATGTGCGCCTAGTATCTCAGTGGTCTTACCGCCGTTCCTCTACATTCTTCTTCTCACTCAAGTGTCTCGCGCTGAGCTCTTTGCAAGATGCGTCTCCCACCCAACCGGTCCTGCCTAGGGAATGCCGTTAAAACCCTTCGGGGGTAATATGGGATGGAACGGTGATCCGAGTGGCGTCTGCAAGTATCCTCGCTCCGCTGGCATTAACACATATATCAAAAAAGATAATAATCTCAGTGTCCTAATTAGAGTCTTTACAAATATAAAACTTCTCAGCTTCAAGTAAAGAGAACATGCTGGTATAGTATATTGATACAACAACACAGCCATCTACTTCGATTTTATAAAATGCTTTTAGAATTTAAAAATTATAATAATCAAAATAATTATTTAGTTTCAGATGATCTTGAATCACAAAAAGAAGGATGAAATATTAAATCAACTAACTAGCTAAATCGAGTACGACAGGGTCACCAAAGAATATCCCAGTAGCCCATGGAAATAAGTACGACTACGAGAGTGCTTCGATGAAATGGCATAAATGCGCATGCGCATCCACGCTGTTGCCAAACCAAAAATCTTAAATATCTCCGGAATGTAATATCAAGGTAGATATCATGTACAATGGAAACTATCAAACAGTTGTATTGGTGAATGCTATTTTTAACGTAATCGAAATGTACAAAGAGTTATGTTCCGAAAAAGATGTTGCTGAAAAGTAATTGTAAGATATCTCTGAAAGTGCAACGAAAATGAGACATTATAACATTATTGATACATCGGAAACGTTTTGTGCTGTATGGGACGTAGACAGGGAGAAATCAGAATGCCTAGCTGCTACTGCGTGTCACTGACGATATTCGTCACACGACGTCAAAGTACACACTAGCAGTGGGGCAGAGTCAGCGGCGTTGGAACCGCGGGGACAATCGTCCCCGCACTCATTTGCGTGCAGGAGCGAAAAAATCACATTTGCCCCCTAACTTCTCTTCCTTTTTAAATTATGCCAGCAGTCAAAAATAGGATTAATACTTGTTTTCATTTCTTTTTTTTATTGGGGGTTCAACGACCACCGTGAGCAACTCAATGGGATATAAGCAGTCGTCCATCCCTAATTCAGGGCCACTAATCCCAGAAAAGGGAGAGAACCAGTGTGGTAAGAGAACCACAACACCCATGCCTCATCGGGATTCGAACCCGGACCCAGCTCGGATGAATGATCATCAGAAGCTATCGCTCAAACCCCTGCGGGATTTTCGTTTCCCACCATTCAAAATTCCTTCTGAAAAAAAAATATATAGTTTTCTACTTTGAATGTTAACCTCCTAGAACCTGAGATGATAGATGCGGGTTAAACCTTCCTCGCTTGCCCAGTATGATTCCTGAGACGCGAGTTAAACTCTCCTCGTTCGTCCAGTGTGCGAATGAAAACGTTTCACGAAGTACAAGTATTATTAGAAAACAGTTAGCCTAAATTTTGTTTAAAAAGAGTTGGAGCGTTTCTTATTTCATTGAAGTGTAATAAGATCAGTCTTTCTTTAAGAAAGGAAATAGGAGGGGAAGAAATGAATCAAATATATATTTTTATTCTTATGTTGTTTGATGTGTGTAACGTAACTGCTACGATTCTTGTGCAATTCATACCAATGTGGAGGTGTTGAAATCAATACATTTTAACATCCTTTATGATATCAGTAAAGTGTCTTACATCGAAAATCCACATGAAATTCCAGGTTTGTGATTAATTTAAAGTTTATCCATGTAAACGTTTTATGTGCAGCATGTTCAAGTGATGTCATCACGTCCTGTTTCACAAAAGCGAAACTACATTTTATGATGGGACCGAAAAACGCATATCTTGATGTTTTAACGCAGTTATCAAAAAATAGTTTCGACGCCCCTGGGCAGAATGTAAGACGTGAGGGAAGGAACATAACGCCTTAATCAAATACCCGTCTAGAGAGTGCCTCGGTTGTAACGGCTTAACTTGCCCTCCCGACACACGATGTATCTTTTCTGATTCAGAAAACCAGCAGTCTCCAAAACGTTGCGCAGGCGTTATCGCTGTATTTTTATAGTGCCAACTTTGTCTCGTGAACTTTCGGCTTGCTATATGTTTCTTTTAATCGCTCAGTGAATCTAATCGTGATGAAGCTACTTCAGGAAAAGTTTATTTTGTTATAAAGCTACACGACAATTTAAATGAAAATGCGTCAGTAATTTTTTCACGATTTTCTAAAAGAAATAAAACACGTTAAATATGCTCAAAAGTTTCCCATCTTCACTGCGAATCTGATTATTAAAAATATGATTTTTGAACACAGCTTGTGTGTTTACTCATCATAGCTTATTTCTCCAAAAATTACATACAACAATGCGAAAATAATATGTACGTAAATATCAAATAACACAAAAAGTTAGTAAAATCATGCAGTGCATTGATTATACACTGCTGGACAATTGCTTAGGACGGATCATAAACGGCTATATAGCGCATAAAAAGGTAAGTGTGGTTGGATGCCAAGTGAAATAAAATAATGTCAGAATGCCAGGACATTACAAGAAAGACAATTTATTGTGCTCTGAAATCCAGAAGGCTTTGGAACGTGTTCAAGGAACAAACAGGCCATTTTGTGCAGAATACGTAAACGTGAAAAATGCAATTACCGTCAGCAGGCGTTCCGGCGTAAGATGTCAATACGGGATATGGCCACCATGGAGGGCGATGCAAGATTCCACACGTCGTGTCATGCTTTGCACAACATTATCAAGCAGCTGTTGTGGTAATTTATCCCATTCCTCTGTCAGTGCACGGATGAGGGTGTCCTTGTTTATTGGAGAGCATTGGCGACCAGCAAGACTCCTCCCCAAAGCATCCCACACATTTTCAATGGGATTCACTCGAGAGAACATGCTGGCCATACGAGGCGTTGAATATCTTCGCTCTCAAGACACTCCTGGACAGCGACTGTTTGATGACATGTTGCGTTGTCGTCCAAGAAAATGAATCTATCACAGACAGCACCACGGAACATGCGAACATGAGGCAGCAGAACATCATTAATGTATCGTTGGCCAGTCATAGTCCCAGTTGGAAGCACATAGAGGGACGTACGGCCATTGATCATGATGCCAGCCCATACCATGACACTTCATGTCGGATATCGGTGCCGTTTTTGTATGTTTGCTGGACAATATGCAGTACCACTATCACGCCAGATCAGTTGTCGTCGACAATCAGACGATATACTGTATCTACTCTCATCTGAGAAGAGGACAGCAGACCAGTCGTTATCAGTCCAATTGCGATGTTGATGGCACCATTGCAAACGGGCTGTACGGTGACGTCTGGACAATGGGATGCACACAACAGGACGGCAGGCGTATAGTCCTCCTTCATGCAAACGTCTGGCGAGAGTTTTTCGGGAGATCGGCTTGCCAGTAGCAGCCATAAACTGATGTGCTACCTCACTAGCTGTGCTGCGCCGGTGTCTTTTTGTTGATAGAACTATGTACCGATCTTCTGCAGGTGTCGTACTGCGAACACTGCCTCCCCCGTGACGTTTGCTACACTCTCCATTTGTTTGAAGTGATTTCCAAAGCCTTGAAACAACACTGTGGCTGACGTCGAACTCCCTGGCAACATCTGTTATTTTTCGCCCTTATTCAATCTTGCCAATAATACGGCCACGCGTAAAATCATCTAGGTGATGTCGGGAAGACATACTAAAAATTGCAAGTTCGTCAATTTATTCTTTCCCTTTCAACTTTGTGTTTGAAAAAACAACGGTCAATACGCGTCAAATCCTTTATATCTCTTAGCAGCGCTATGACGTCACGAACAAGTTCCGCAATCCAAAATTTGCATACGCACAACACGTCTTACTGTATCTCGCACTTATGCTAATTTCCACATTTTCCTGACTTCCATTTTATGGTTGCTATCGTTGCTATTGTCATCCGTCCTTAGCCATTGTCCGGCAGTGTAATACGCTTTCCAAAATACCAGAAATCATTACTCAAGTTATCACTCAAGTTAAGACAATAATGGCTGTGGAATAAATCTCGGTCCTGTGCCCTGACTTTTGATCCCATTTCGATGATGTTCAACAGAACCAGTTCGGTAAACCTCCGAAATAACATGATAAAGTTTTGTCGCAATCGAAGCATTTTTACGTAAGTTATGATGTATAAGGGCTATGGAATAGATCCCGCTCCTGTGTCCTAACCTTTGACCCCATTTCGCCCATTTTCAAAAGAATTCGTCCCCAGGCAACCCCTAAATCATACTAATATTTCATACAAATCGAAGCAGTTTTACATAAGTTATGACGCATAATGGCGATGGAAGTGATTCCGATTCTATGTCCTGACCTTTGACCCCATTTAGCCCATTTTGAATAGGGTTTGTCGCCAGGTAGTCCCCTACCACATACTAAAATTTCATCGAAATCGAACCTTTTTTACGCTAGTTATGACACAAAAAAGCAGTGGAATGGATCCCGCTCCTATGCACTGACCTTTGACCCCATTTCGTTAACTTTATTTTGGATTTAAAGAATAGGGTTCCTTCCCAGGTGATCCTCTACCAGATACTAAAATTTCATCGAAATTAAACGATTGTTACTCGAGCTATCGTGCGGACGGACGTACGCACACAACGCGTGACTTAATGAGGCAGGTGGGAATCGCGACCATCTGCTCGCCGCAAGAGTGTGACGTCATAAAACTTTAATAGGATACACACACAACGCGTGACGTAATGAGACAGATGGTGTGACCGCGCGCCAACATTCTCAAACGCGAGATTGTGACGTCATAAAATTTCTAAGCATTGGTAACATTAATGACCCTAAAAACGTTATAATTCGGGGTGGTTATAACCCACTAAACGTATTCTCCTAAAGTCGAGATCAAGCTAAATCGATTTCTATTACCAGAAAACGGTAGGTTAACGACTTTCATCAAAATTCTTAGAGCCGTTTTCAAAATAAAATGTACAAACATACATACAAGAATTGCTACTTTAAGGTGGACGTCAAGTAATTTTGCTTCCTATACTTCCAATGGAAAAACTTCTGTACACAAGTATTCCAACTGTACACAATAGTTGGAATACTTAATATTTTCTAAACCATAACCGTAATTATGCAATCCAACATTTATTTGTCCACTGACGTCATCAAAGTACAGGTCGCGCCATCTTTTCTCTGGTTTCAACACCACCAAAGGAAGTTATTGATTTTTAATATAATTATGGTTATGTTTTAGAAAATATTAAGGTTTCCAAGTATAATATGAAGTTCTTTTAATCGATGTTCAAATTTTCATTCTTGGGAACACATTAATTGTGAAGGAAATGTGTACAAACGTTTTTCCATTGGAAGTAAAAGAAGCAAAATTACTTAACGCCCACCTTAATAATATGTAATAAGGGCAATGGAATGGATCGCAATCCTAAGTCCTGACCTTTGATCACATTTCGTCCATTTTCAATAGGGTTCGTCCCCAGGTTGTCCCCTACTACATACTGATATTTCATCGAAATCGAACCATTTTTACGCACGTTATGACACATAAGGGCAATGGAATGCATCCCGATCTTATGTCCTGACCTTTGACCCCACTTCATCCATTTTCAATAGGGTTCGTCCCTAGGTGGTCCCCTACCACATAGTAAACTTTCATTGAAATCCAACCATATTTACGCAAGTTATGACGCATAAGGGCAATGGAATGATTCCGCTCCTACGTCGTGACCTTTGACCCCATTTGTACCATTTTCAATAGGGCTCGTCACCAGGTGGGCCCCTACCACATAATAAAATTTCATCGAAATCGAACCATTTTTACGCCAGTTATCGTGCGGACGGACGGACAAAGCTGGAGCATATACTCTTCTTCAACCTACGGTTGGAAAGCGTAAAGCCGCCCCGGTGGCGCCGTGGTCTAAGGCGTTGGCCTCTGATGATTCGTCCGTATGGGGTCCGGGTTCGAATCCCGGTCAGGCATGGATGTTGTGTTTGTCTTACGGCACTGGCTCTCTCCCTTCCCTGGAACCAGTGTCCCTAAATTAGGGACGGGCGACTGCTTATAGCCCATTTGAGTTGCTCACGGTGGTCGTTAAACCTCCAATCAGGAGCAGGAAAGCGTAAATAACTGGAAAAAGACCGAAAGTCATTGATTTTGATACCTTTCATCAGGCAATCTCGATTCAAGAGAATAAATACAAAGCTTTGATTTTGGTGAAATTTTAGAAGTCCCTATGTATCGGATTGTACGCATTAAGTAAAAGCGCAGGTACAACAGTCTGAACAAAAAAATGCTACTTCAAGTAATCCGAACATTATATATGAAGTGCTCTTTGAATTCGCAAATCATATGACGAAAAGGTTTGTATTCGCCACATGCTTCCTTACGTGAACAGACTTTCCAGGATCTTTGAAGGTGCGCCATACCCGCTCGTACATAATGTTATGACTTTAGATGTTTTGATTTAAGTTTTCAAATCGATTACCCGAACCCACTGCCAAACATTTCTTGCTATTTCAGAACTAAACCCTAAACCTACTGGATAGGGCGATTTCAAAATAATACCATTGCTAAATGGGGATTCGGGAAATGCTTTCTCCAATTTATAACTTACATAATATTTTTTTAGGAAAAAAACCGGCAGTATTTTTTTACAATGTAAACAATACTGTGGAAAATTGAAAAAGAAATATTTACAGTTATAAACTAAAATTAGATCTGTCTACTCTCTTTCACTATTTTTTAGGAACCTCCTCTAAGACATCTAAGTTTTCAGTGTAAAATAAATATCATAAATACTTTCTCAAATCTACAGTATAATTATTAATATCATATTATGTTCTAATCAAATTTCTTTCTCTAAAGACTGCTTGATTCCGCACTTGTGTCTGAAAATTTAAATCAATAAATTAAAAGGAATTTTGACTTTAGGTTACGGTGGAACACACATACACGCAAAACTCTATAACTGGAACTCCATAACTATTCCATATTTTTTCAAACTACGAAAATTAAAATTCGACTGACTAATGAGAAAAAACTCAAAACCACACATGATCATCTTACTCGTCATGAAATCGGTAAAAAAAAAAAAAAAGCAAACACCAATGCACATAAAACTCCATACTCCCGAATATCGCCCACCCTATAACTGCCTAACTTCCTTTTTCGTTTTTGTTTTTCAAACCTGTTTTCAAAAAAAAAATGGTACTCTTTGAAGATGATTACACCATGCGTTTTTCGCATGCCAAGATCTTTCTGGGTGTGAAATAAAACGACTGAATGGAAAGTTCGCGTACAACACAATACATTTATTCGCGTCACTCGCGACCACAGAGAGCCACAATCCAGTACATACTCCGTATAATTAAATCGAAAAAACAAATAATGAGTTTTACTAATTCCTGACATTCAGCGGTATTTAGGTATTAATATACCACTCAATGTCAATGTGCGGTACTTAGGATTAATGAATGTTATTGTCGTAGAACCAATGAAAATAGATACGTGAGGCACAAAAATAAATAGTTACTAACCTGCTGTATGACGACCACAATAGTAAGTATTTTGCCTTTTTAGTTTTCAAAAAAAAAAAAATATTATTATTAATATTACATACTACTCAGATTTAGACGAAAGAGAAAAACGACACTAACACCGATGAAATGCGACGTAGGTACGAAAGGCCGTCTGCGCATGCGCAAGCTAGCATCTGACCTCAAGATTGAAACAAAAGCTGAACCGCAAGTGTGTTACTGAGGGTGATCGGTAACTCTTGGTCTAGAATATCTACAGCTTACAACCCATCGTGTTGTAAGTAATTTACTGCCCCTTGGAGGGGGAGGTTGTGAGGAAACCAAACGTTTTTTTGTTTTTTTTATTGAAAGTTTAACTGCCACCGTGAGCAGCTCAGTGGATTGAAGCAATCGCCTATCCCTAATTTGGGGCCACTGGTGTCAGGGAAGGAAGCCCGCTTGTGCCGTAAGACAAACACAACATCCATGCCTCACCAGGATTCAAACCCTGACCCATCTCGGACGAATGGTCATGAAAGATCTTGGCATGCGGACCCATCTCGGACTGCGCCACCAGGGTGGCGAAGCCAAATTTTGCTACGGATCACATTTTACAGTTGTCGGGAAAGATGCATAGCATCACAACGCATTTTTCTAGTGGTTTTTATTACATTTAGAATAAGGTTACCGTAATTAACGAAGATTGCTATGAGTTATTGTCAGGTTTATGTGAAACGTGACGAAATAACGTACTGTTGCATCATTTATGGGACAGCATTCAGAAATCAGATTTCAACAAAGGTTTTGACTACTTTCGCTACCCATTCTCATCACGTCGACATTTTATGCATGGCTTTTACTTTCCTGCTGTCGGGAAAGTTACATAGCATCAAAAACTAACTAACGTAGGTCTGATGTATGGGGCTGTTTGAATGATAGACCCTTTTAATAAGTAAATTTTGTGAATAGCCCTGGAGTCTACGATGATAGACGGCTTGAATTTAAAAAACGCCCAATGCATTTCGGTGTATTCTGTTATTTTAGGATTTTTTTACAATCGAGATTCTGGTAAAATGTAGATTGTGGTCATTAGTTTTTATTCTCTCACTGTTACTCATCCCCAGTCCATTGTATTAGGTGTGCAACTTAATTCTCGGTCCCTAACTGCAAGCTATCATAGAACGTCGGCCAATGTAAATAGCTCTGTGTGATAATGGCTGATTGCAGCGCCACCCAACAGCTTTCCAGGCAACCGTAACCGCTCACAGCTGTAGCTGTAGTGACAGAAGGGACGAAAGTTGACGGTGAAAGCAATGTCGTTGGAGAAGCAACATTTGAGGCACTGCCTCCCGTTCGCGTTTCAGCTGAACAAAAGTGCCGCGGAATCTCAGCAAATGATTTGCGCTGCTCTGGGTGAGGCTGCTGTGTCCTACAGTACGTGGAAGAAGTGGTTCCAGCGCTTTAAGCTGGGGAATTTCGATCTCCGTGATGCAGAGCGTCCGAGACAGCCACAGAAAGTAGACGATGAGGAACTGGAACAACTGTTGGGTGCGGATCCTTGTCTCACACAGTCAGAGATCGCCCGGGAACACGGAGTAACACGGCAAACCATTGCAAAGCGCCTGCACAATCTTGGGCGGATTCACAAGGAGGCCAGTTGAGTGCCCCACCAACTCACAGCTGCGAACAAGTCTAGGCGCTACGATGTCGCTGTGTCCTTGTTCTCCAGATTCAAGAAAAAGGTCTCCTCCACAAGATTTTGACCTGTGATGAAAAGTGGATCCTCTACGATAATTCTAAGCGGCGCAAATCGTGGGTTTATCCATGTCAGCCTACCACCAGTACCGCCAAACTGAATATCCATGCCAGGAAGTTGTTGCTTTGCATATGGTGGGTTCAGCGCGGTGTCGTACACTATGAGTTGCTCAAACCTGGTGAAACGGTCAATGCTGAATATTATTGTCAGCAACTCATTCTAGTGAGTGACGCACTGGAGGCGAAAAGGTCATACACCGGCAAGGGCAGAAGATCGGTCCTGTTGCTTCAGGATAACGCGCATCCTCACACCGCGAAAACGACTTTAAACACGATCACCGACCTGGGATGGGAGATTTTTTCCCACCTGGCGTATTCTCCAGACTTTGCCCCGTCGGATTATCACCTCTTTCTCTTCCTGCAACATCACCTGAGTGACACGCACTTCACTTCTGTCGAGGAGGTCCTCACAAGTATTGATGACTTTATCAACTCGAAACAGCCCTCTTTTTTACGCAGTAGCATTCGGCAGCTCCCTGACCGATGGCTCAAATGTATCCTACACGCCGGGGATTATTTCCCTGATTAGGTACGTATTCGATTTGCTATAATTTGCTGTCAACGTGTCGTGCCTGTATCCGAGAATAAACCTCAATGAAAAGAAAACAGCAATGCTGCTATTATTTATAATTCCACATTTCATATAATACTGTATATTGGCAAACTACTTTTACGTTTTTCAAATAATTTCCTGAACTGTCTGTACTTAGTGACGTTGATTAATAACAAACTTATGAATTAACAGCTTTTCTTTTCTTCGGATCCTGAGTGCATCCATTTCAAACCAGAAGTTTGAATATTGAAGATAGATTTAGGATTCCATTCTAGTACGCTACGCAGTAGTGAAGCTGCAAAGTTACGTCCCAAAGATTCATCAATTTTTAAATAGTTCATATGTGTGTGAATTATGAAATGCGAAAGCAGTTTTATTTTCTTCCAAACCCCAAGGAAAAACATATCCTTCTCTAATGGGATCAAGGTTCAACTTTGGTTGCACCAAGACGGAACATAGCAAGGCTGTCTCTAGCCTCTTAGAGTTGTAACATACCGGATTACGTATAAAACAGTCAAACAACGGTGTATTTTTAATAATTTGAAATTCAGATTTTAACGTGTAATCGCAAAATGCGTATAAATGAATGCACAATAGAAAAAAGCCGGCAAAGAAGGGTGTCTCAAAATTGATGCTGTGCGCAGTGCTCCGCTAGTAGAAATGAGCACGGGCCCGGGCTATGGCAAAGAAGCCGGGAAACGGATCCGGGCCCGGCCTATGATAAAGAATCCGGGAAACAGATCCGGGCCCGAGCTCAAGTTAAGTTTCCTTTTGACTTTTTTAACTAATTCTGTTTAACATTGCCAACGGAAATAACTAACGCAATGCAAAACACACAATTTAATGGTTAGGCCATAGTCTTTATTTTGTTCTTTGCCCCAAATTGTTAATTATATTGTTCATTGCGTATTTCGCATGCATTTGTAAGTCAAAAACCGTCTGTGAATGTTTATAAATTATTATTCATTGCGTCCGTGCATTCGTAACCCAAAAACGACTATGTGTTTTTCCTAGATACAATGAAAACTAAAAGTATAAATTTTTCTGGAGACTATAATTTAAATTTCTGCTAGCTACATTATAAACAAGAAAGGTGACACCGAATTTTCGGGTGTAATAAGCACGTCTTTTGAATCCGTTCTGACGCAAATTAAATTTATCAAAGCTATTCAAAGTCAATGGAGCCGATGTGGAAAACAATAGTATCTGATAGAAGAAAGACGTTTTTCAATCGGGTTTCTAATCCCTCAGATATTGCTGTAAACGCATCGTGATCTTACGCCCTCTGGTTGCAGACTTGTGTGTTAAGAAAAACATGAACTTTATATGAGAAACATTCCGCACCGGAAACGCTCTCCAACACAGAAATAATTTGACAAATTGGACTTTTAGAAACAGAGATATCGACAAAAATAAAATGTGACTTTACGTCCCCTGGGGAGAAAACCATGCATTATTTTAAGAAGAAAGTATTCTCAGAAGGATTTTCCATATAAGCCGTATCGGTCCAAGAATAAAAAAAGTTAGTCGAGCTTTCAAGAGCCCAGATTTTGCTACAAATACATCAGAAGCAGAAATTAACACTTATGCCACCTGGTGGCCAAACCATTCTTTACCAAAAATTAAAAATTGTGTGAAAAATACTTTCTATCAGGTCTTGTATGCGATACAGGAAGAATTTTTTAAATCGGAGTTTTAGAAGCCGAAATATCGCATAAAACGCAATTTGCCTTTGTGCTCCCTAACGGAAAGTCTATGATTTACTTAAAAATTTTAAATGTTTAGTTGAAAAAATGCGCATCGGAAACACCATCCAACAAAGAAGGAATTTTCCAAATCGGATTCCTAGAAGTAGAGATATTTACAAAAATAAGATACACATCTACGACCCTGGCGTAGAAAATATGCATTATTTTAAGAAGAAAATGTTCCTAAAATGTTTGCTGACATGAGTAGTATCAGTCAACAAATACCTTTTTTTTCAATCGAGATTTTAGAAGCTCATATTTTGCTGCAAATATATCAGAAGCGGAAATTAAGACTTACGCCACCTGGTGGCCAAACCATTTTTTACAAAATTTTGAAATTATGGGCAAAGGATTTCCCATCAGTAGCTGTATCCGGTGCAGAAAGAACTTTCCAAATCGGAGATTTAGAGGCAGAGATATAGGGCGAAAGCAATTTACTTTTACGCCCCTAGCGAAAAGTCTGGGAATTAGTTGAAATTTTTGAAATTATATGAAAAACATGACACGCTAGAAACACTATCCAACAAAGAAGGAATTTTTCAAATCGGACCCCTAGAAGTAGAGATGTTGACAAAAATGAGATATACATCTACGCCCCCTGGTGTAGAAACCATGCATAATTTCAAGAAGAAAATGTTCCAAAAAGGTTTGTTGACATGACTATTATCGGTCTACAAACGACGTTTTTTTCAATCGAGATTTTAGAAGCTCATATTTTGCTGCAAATACATCAGAAGCGGAAATTATGATTTACGCCCCCTGGTGGCCAAACCATTTTTTCACAAAAATTAGAATTTATGTGCAAACGATTTCCCATCAGGTGCTGTATCCGGTGCAGAAAGAATTTTCAAATCGGAGATTTAGAAACAGAGATATAGGGGAAAAGGCAATTTACCTCTACGCCCCCTAGCGGAAAATCTATGAATTACTTGAAAATTTTGAAATTACATGCAAAACATGTCGCACTGAAAACACAATCCAACAAAGAAGAAGTTTTTCAAATCGGACTTCTAGAATTAGTGATATTGACAAAAATAATATGTACATCTATGCCGCTGGGCTGTTTAAACGGGTGTGTGTGTGTGTGGGGGGGGGTTACCCTGAGAACTTCATCTTGGTTGTGTCTCTGTATCACGGTATCTTGTATTGTGTGTATGACACAGAATGCTGCTATACCGGAACTACCAGCTATTCGACAAGGAAGACCAGTCTGGCCAACGACGAAGGTCATTGACTAAACGAAGTCCATTGGTTAAACGAAGATGAGTCATCAGTGCCTACTGTAGCGCACGTACGCCTTTAGCTAGTGGAATCAGTGGGGTTTTCCTGAGCAGCTTCGGAGTTTAGCAAACAAGTAGAGCACACGTAACGAGATCTGACATATTAATATATCAGATCTCGTTACGTGTGCTCTACCATAACGGTATTAAAAGTCCCTCAAGAAACAAGAGACAAAAAGAATCAGTTCATAAGATGTGAAAACGTAAGTCGATTGTTTTTAGTTTTTAGTTTCACTGGTGAATTTGCCCCCATATAAGTTGAATTTATATGAGATGGTATTTTTGCCTTACCAAGTACAGCTCAAATCAGTAAATTATTGTTGTATATGCTTCTCAATTTATTGGCAAAATATCGTAAATATGGGCAGCAACGTACAGTACTTTTTATGTCACAGCGGCATATTTATTCCTCTTTATTATATATTTCGGAACTGAAATTCCTGTTTCACTCAGTATTGTTATCATTCAATGTTTTCTATAATTTAAAATCCAGCGAAGGTCTCTCTCTACCTAGAATTTTAATTTCCTGTTTCGGTTTCAGCGAATGCGAGAACAACAGATGCTTCAACAAATAATAAATAGTATTCATTAGAATTAAAGCACTAAGTTTCTCACATTTCATTTTTATATAAGGCTATAATGCTATCACTGACAGTGTATCCTCGATGAAACAGAATAATCGAACAAAATTAATCAAGTATTTAACACAAGACAGAGAGTGAAGGCCGATTGCGTATTTACGTGTCTTTTTTAGCACGTCTTTTGTAAAAAAAGATCGTGCTTATGTTATCGGTTTCTCCGTCCGTCCGTCTGTGCCCACGGTATCTCTGCAACAATTAGTCCGATTTGAAAAAATCTTTTTGCATTCGGATATGCGAATTATGATCCTTTATTTCGTTTTATTTTACGATGTACAATTTCGCCGCTAGAGGACGTAAATGCAGATGATGTCGAATTCAAAATTACGTTTTATTCCACATATTTGCTTCTAAACATCCGATTGAAAAAAATATTTAATCTTTCGAATCCATTTATCTCGAAGAGCATTTTAGATTTAGTTTCTTTTTCAAATCACGCATAGATTTTCCGCTAGGGGGCGTAAAAGTAAATTACATTTTTCCCGATAACTCTTCTTCTAAAACTCCGATTAAAAAAAAATCAGCGGATATATCTCCTGATGGAAAATCTTTTGCATATAATTTCGAATTTTTGGTAAAAAATACTTTGGCCACCAGAGGGCGTAAGTATTTGCCATAAAATCTGAGCTTCTAAAATATCGATTGAAAAAATTCTTTCGTGGACTGATGCCACTCACATCGATAAACCTGTTCGGAATATTTTCTTCCTAAAATATTCCACAGTTCCTCCGCCATGGGGCGTAGATGTATATCTCATTTTTCTCAATATCACTACTTCTAGGAGTCCGATTTCAAAAATTCCTTCTTTGTTGGATAGTCTTTCCCGTGTGACATGTTTTTCATATAATTTCAAAATTTTCAAGTAGATTATAGACTTTCCGTTAGGGCGCGTAAAGGTAAACTACGTTTCTCCTTATATCTCTGCTTCTAAATCTCCGATTTGACAAATTCTTTCTGCACCGGATACAGCTCCTCATGGGAAATCGTTTGCACATAATTTCGAATTTTTGTAAAAAAATGGTTTGGCCACCAGGGAGCGTAAATCTTAATTTCCGCTTCTGCTGTATTTGCAGCAAAATATGAGCTTCAAAATTCTCGAATGAAAAAAACGTCGTTTGTAGATCGATACTACTCATGTCGACAAACGTTTTAGAAACATTTTCTTCTTAAAATAGTGCATGGTATCTACGCCAGGGGGCGTAGATGTATATCTTATTTTTGTCAATATCTCTACTTCTAGGAGTCCGATTTGAAAAATTCCTACTTTGTTGGATAGTGTTTCCAGTGTGACATGTATTTCATTTAATTTCAAAAATTTCAAGTAATTCAAAGACTCTCCGCTAAGGGGCGTAACGGTAAACTGCGCTTTCCCTATATTTCTGCTTCTAAATCTCCGATTTGAAAACTTCTTTCTGCACCGGATATAGCTACTGATAGGAAATCGTTTGCACATAATTTCAAATTTTTGTGAAAAAATGGTTTGGCAACCAGGGAGCGTAAATCTTAATTTCCGGTACTGATGTATTTGCAGCAACATATGAGCTTCTAAATTCGTGATTGAAAAAAACGTCGTTTGTAGACCGATACTACTTATGTCCACAAACCTTTTTGGAACATTTTCTTCTTGAAATAATGCATGGTTTCTACGCCAGGGGCATAGATGTATCTTATTTTTGTCAATATCTCTACTTCTAAAAGTCCGTTTTGAAAAATCCTTTCTCTGTTGGATAGTGTTTCCGATGCAAAATGTTTTTCCTATAAATTCAAAGTTTTCAAGTAAATCATAGACTTTCCGCAAGGTCGCACAAAGGTAAATTGCGTTTTCTGCTCCTAAAACTCTGATATGAAAAATTCTTCCTGTATCGCATACAAGACCTGATGGAAAATATTTTTTCCATAATTTCTAATGTTTGGTAAAGAATGGTTTGGTCTGCAATGTACTGCAACAAGGTGTGTCAGTATCTCTTTCGTTCACGTCATGAATATTTACTGCTATTCTTTAAAACTGATGGTATTGTTGTGTGTAATTATGTAAATGCACTGATAAGTCCTGAACATCCGATATGATCCCAGTGATTTAAAAGGCGGCTGGACCTACGGCGTCGCGTATCTCCCATCTTCGAAGGCTGATTGGAGCTTGGGTGTTGGCGACTAAACCTCTTAGGGAATACGTAACCAGAACGGGTTATTTCAAAAGTGTGAGGTGTGTGTCTCAACAAGTTTTGAACCTTCGATTCTTGACTTCGTATTTCCTGTCCTTAATTTGCTGGTGATGTTACAAGTATGTGGGCCCTTGGTGCACACATGGGTCCATTACATGCGTAATAAAAGGTGGATTTGGCTCAAAATATCAGCCAGGTGGTAACGTATCTTTTTCAAATGAAAGAAAAAGTAAGAATACAAAAGGTGACATTCTCAGTTTAGAGAGCTGCCCGATTCTTTAAAATACACGACGAAATATCAGAAGTATCTAACAAAATGTTCTAATTTACATTAAATGTTCATTTCATAATCACCTAAAACAAATACACTGGTCACAAAAGTCGGAATATTGCCTAAAATGGTAAATTCGAAGAATGTCCATAAATCTTGCATTCAGTACTGGTAAACCCACCTCTGTGTCGAAGAATGTTGACACCTACGAGGCATACTTATTATGCCATTATTGATCTGTGTCTATAGCAGCTGGTCCCGTATTATAGGGAGTACTTTGCTGAGGTCTGCCCGTGTTAAATCAAAGAGGTTCGGTCTACCAGTGTAAAAAATAAAACAATTTAAGGGGGTCACCTATGCGTTAAACATTTTACATCAGGACGTACTGGACAGGTTTGAATTTTGAAACTTCTCTCATATCACTTGTGTAACTGAAATCTGCTCAGTCAGAAGAGGTAGTTTAAAATCCAGGAAATACCTTTTTTTTTAAGTTAATGGGAATTCTTAAGAATGGAAATCGTGAAAAACCCAAACATAACCAGTTTGTTTGCTGCAAAGGAATAAGATACACCGCTGTCTTAAATTATTAGAAAATTATTCAAATCTTAAATCGACATATACTTACTAATACTTTAGTTACGAAATGAACATCAGCGGAAATTTGCTTCTTCTAAAAAGTGGCTTACATCCCTAAAAGCCGAAAAATTTGATGGATAATATTTGAAATAGAATTGCATGTGGCAACTACTAGTTATTTCTTAAATTCCGTGGTCTGCAGCACTTTTCAAAAGCAAAAACTGTAATAAAGGTTGTAGTGAAAACAAAATATCAGCTGCGTTAATGTAATTTATTTTTCATTTAATTACTGACAGCAGCATGCTTCATATATTTGTACTTTGTTTCCTAAATAGTATTAATGAAATCATTATCAGTAAACGACTAAAAATATTCTAACTATTAACGTCCATGTATAGTAACAAAATATTACATAGTGGTTAAATGATTAAAAGTCTAGAAGGCACCAGATATTAGTTATTATGTTCATTCCACAGTGGGGTTTCTTAGACAATTGGTAATGCTCATGTTCATATCTCGCGAAATGTGAAGAATTACAAAAATATTGAACTAACTACACACCTACCTATGTGCTGGTAAGCGAAATTAAAGGCAATGTATGTTTCGCTTCCGGGATAAAATAATGTCATCTGAGTTAAAATCAAAGCGTTGATTTAATTTCCTATAAAATTTGAAGAATGATTTAGGATTTACTAAATTTCTTCGACAGCCTAACAGTATACCGTCGAATAGCGCTAGGTTCAGTTTCCTTTAGACGAGACGCTTCTGGTGTAGGTTATCCCATCAATAATGTATTTTCGAATTCAACGTATTTGATTTCCAAACGCTTTTTTTTTGTTTTTTTTATTGGAGGTTTAACGACCACCGTGAGCAACTCAATGGGCTATAAGCAGTCGCCCGTCCCTAATTTAGGGTCACTGGTTCCAGGGAAGGGAGAGAGCCAGTGCCGTAAGACAAACACAACATCCATGCCTGACCGGGATTCGAACCCGGACCCCTTACGGACGAATGATCAGAGGCCAACGCCTTAGACCACTGCGCCACCGGGGCGGCGTTCTAAATGTTCAGGCAAGACTTAATAGTTGTATATGTCCTCGGTATGAAAATAATTTTTAAGTCCCTTTAAAACGTAGAAAAACTGAAATCTGGACGAAATATCGTTAAGAACAAAGGATCTGGGATGGAAAGCAAATTGAGAAATTTAAAATACAGTCAAAATGTTTCAAAATATGAATGGTATTCAAGGAAATGAAATTTTTCAAACTGGGCATTCAGAAAAAGACATGAGTTTTGGCTTCTGAAAGAAAAATTGACTGATAGAAAATAAATTGCACTCACTAAGTCATTAAACGCATACATACATATGTTATAAACAGAAATTAGCATTCAAGCGCTTAATGGGAATATTGTACATTGCAGGAAATATGAACTTTCACGCTTTTTTTTCTTCATTAAATCTTTTCGACTCAATTTTTTTTTCCAAATCCAACTTTTGGAATCCCAGATAAAAAAAATCATGTATACGTGTACGCTCATTAACCGGAAAATATGCTTCGTGTGGAGAAAAAATATATCACAGACCTGTCTTTATCGTAACTGTTATCGAAAGGGATATTTTTGGTAAGGCATTTGAAGGAATTGTACGAACTAAAATATTTTTGGATTCATTTGCACGTAAATAAATTAATAAATTTGGAGAGAGACCAGTGTGTATCAAAGTACTTGGTTTTAGAAATAAGGAATCACGCGTAGGACTTAAGAATTTGATCTTGACAAGGAGGTTCTTTCTTCGAAGGTCATCGTAGCCTTACATTAAAAACCTTACAACTTGTTCCAAAAACGGTTGTCGGTTAGAGATGTATAATGAAAGCACCTTTCATAGCACTTCGTACTAAACCACGGCCGTACTCCTGAATATGTCATTTGTCAATAATAGAAATATACATACGTGTTAATACATACATTGCCAGCGAAGTTTGAAAAAAATAAACGAATTTGTTATATCTTAAAACTACAGCAAGGAGTCCAAAATAACAGTTCCACAACAAAATAGTTTATGTACAGACAGGAGACATAACTGAGATCAAATAAGCTCACCAAACTCTAACTCCCTGCCATAAATATGAAATTTTATCTATTCAAATGTTAAAAGCAAAGAGAACAGTAAGCTAGGAGGGCTTACGGAAACAAAAAGTTGATTCAATTATTATCATTCATAGCAGTGAGAATATTCACGTTGAATTGTCGGACCAGCCACCATATACCTTCGCTGTCAGAGATACGTTCCGGAATGCCCCATCACTGGCTGAGAGTGATTTTTCGATGTGCAAGTTTATTAGTCGTTAATCCAAAATCTTTACTAAGACGTCGGGAAAGAGGTGTGATATTATTACTAGTCCCTTTTGAATGTAGAAATCCCTTGATTTTCCTGCACGAACTCCTGGGAGAACGCATAAATATTCGCCTGATGGTATTGTCATCACATGGGGTTGTTTCCCTCAGATTTCCATTTCTCTTTCGGTCGCTGAATTCCCCTGTATCTCCGTATTTCATGACCGTATTATAAATAGCAGTCTTGCTCAGATTAACCTTTGGGATTATTACACGTTCGGTGTATCCTTCATGATATAAAGTCACTGTTTATGCCTTCTGAGTAACATTTAATGACGCTTTTGTGTCTATTTTTCGCTATACAGAAAAGTTTTACAAAACCTGGAAACATGAAAGCCAGAAACAAACTGACGCTCGGACGCTTACCACAACTCTATCAACAGCCGCCGCTTTAGAATGATGCAACATCGACAGGATGTTGAGTTATACAGAGAGCAGCTGACCCAATTGGCAGAAATTTCAGTAAATGTGTACTTTGGCGTCCTAAATTATTTCGTCGGAAAAATTAAACTGTGTGAGAAAAGTGCAACGTAAAAATTTTTAAGCGTGTAAAATAATGGGAAAGGTGAAAAAACATAGTATTTTTAGATAAAATGAAATAATTTTTCCGAAGTGTTTACCTGGGAGTGCGATGGTTTGAAAGAGTACGTGCGGGGTAGGCTTAGGACGACGCAGTGGCGACGGCGTCAAGGTGAAGTCCGGTGATAGGAAGCTTCGTTGAGAAGGGCAAGTAACTGGCAGAAGAATACAGAAGGAAGCGGTTGAGCAGTACGTAGTCGTCGATGCGTCTTGTAGGAATACGCGGAAGGAAAGAGGTCGGTCTTAGGCATCATTGAAAGTGGTTTTTTAAAGGGTAATTTTGAGAAAGCGTAAGTACAAAATCGTCAGTCTCCACACTTCATTACGGATTACGTCAGGGCTTAAAATTTCATTATCCGCCACAATACTAGAAGCTGTAGGCCTCTCTGCAATAGTACGATATCTGAATTGAAGGACATCGTTTATTTTGAAAACTATCCGTTTCACGAGGGAAAATGTGAGCTACGATGTACGGAATAACAGCAGAACTACAAATGAAGTACTTCAAGAAATCACCTATCCCTGCACATCTTACAGACCATAAGCAAAACTTTGGGTTCAACCGGAACCAAAACTTCTTCCTCAAAACGTCTATCGTACATAAATTCATTTAGATTCCTTAATTTATTTCTATTCGGAGACATTGTGAAACTAATAATAACGACATTACGCGCATATATTTGTCAAAAAATGATAAAACAGGTTTGAACTACTTATACTTGCGAACGATTACACGACGCATCACACTCTTCCGAAAAATACACCCCATCCTGTTGTATTCTTCCGCGCATTCACTAACAACGCGTACTCCGTTCCGAGGCACGAAACCTTTACGTGGTGGCCATTTTCATAGCTTTAACCTGCTGCATCAACTGCTGCAAACCATCGTACTCGCAGGTTAATACTTCGGAAAAAGTATTTCCTTTTATCTAAAAATACTTAATTTTTGCACCTTTACCTATTATTATCTATGCTTAAAAAATTGTTCGTCGCACTTCTCCCACACAGTTACATTTTTCCGACGAAATAATTTAGGACGCTAAAGTACACATTTACCGAAATTTCCTAATACAAACAGGTTATCTTAAACTTTCACAAATGACTGTAAAAGCGGTGCCGTAACCCTAAATACATATATTCCGGGCGATTCAAAAATGTGGAGCAAAAGTAAAATGCGATTGAAAAAGATCTATGGGTCGGAGAAACGTGCGTTTTCCAATGTTATGTGAGAATTGTGAAATGAGATCTATGTTAAATTATCGAAACGTACTTTATTTCAGCATGATCTACAGATGCAAAGGCTCAATGCGTCCACTACGAAATTCCAGCACTGCATCCCATCGTGGTATTACTCCTGATACAGCGACTGCATTTCTCCGTAATGGTTTTTATGTCTCACCCTAATGTTGCTTTGTGCGAGTAATGTGCAAACACGTCAGTTATGTGGCATTCTCTACTGCAGCGCCTTCCATTGTCGAGATTTCGAAATATGTTTTCCCTAATGCCGTAAAAATTCGCATACTTCTGCGGATGTTATCTGTAAACCGCATATCTCTGCGAACCGTAGATCCTTTCTAATCCCATGTTTTTGCATAAAACTTTTGAAGTACCCGGTGTATATTCGGTGAAACCATCAGCAGTTACAATGGCTCTGAAATCCTGCGATACTGAAGATGCATACATTGTTATTATTAATAACATCTATGAAAATGCAAGTGCAAAGATTCGGCTATTTGAAAATACAACACACATAAAAATTGGAAAGGGAGTGAGACAAGGTGACACCATATCTCCGAAGCTATTAATGCCACATTGGAAAATGTCTTTCAATCACTGAACTGGGAAAACAAAGGGATAAAGATTAATGGAGATTATCTAACCCACCTTTGTTTTGCTGATGACGTAGTCATTTTTGCAACTACCCCATTAGAGCTGCAAAATATGATCCAGGAACTAGCTGACAAGAGTAAAGAAGTGGGATTAAAAATTAACTTTCAGAAGACAAAAGTGATGTTCAATGCTTTTACAAGAAATGAAAATTTATCGATTGATGGAGAAAAGCTGGAGATAACAGACACGTGCGTTTATCTTGGACAGCAGATATCAAGTGAGGGTCACATTGATGAAGAAATTAATCGGCGTACAAAACTTGCCTGGAGAGCTTTTGGAAGAAACAGCATTATTTTCAAGAGCAATATGCCATTATGTCTTAAAAGAAAAGTATTTGATCAATGCATCCTTCCAGTGCTTACGTATGGTGCAGAGACGTGGACCTTCCCTAAAAGAGACATACAAAGGCTGCAGACAACGCAAAGTAGCATGGAGAGGTGCATGCTTGGTGTAACTAGGAGAGATAAGATGAAGAACTCGTGGATCCGAAAAATGGCAAGAGTGGAAGACATCATGATCAGAGTTAAATTCCTGAAATGGCAATGGCTTGGGCATACTGCCAGAAGGACAGACCATCGATGGACAGCCGAAATTTTGGATTGGATTCCAAGGGACTGGAAAAGACCCAGAAGAAGACCACATGTGAGATGGGTGGATGAAATTCGAAAGTATGTGGGAGTGACATGGAGGAGACTGGCACAAGACAAACCGTTGTGGAGGAAACTTGGGGAGACCTTTGTCCAGCAGTGGATTGATAATGGTAGACAATGATGATGATGATGATGATATATATATATATATATATATATTCTTTTTAATTTTGACATCTTGGCCATGAAAGTCCGGCATTCATAATTTTTTTACTATCCTGGAAGAAAAATTCAATTAAATGAATTTTAAATGTAAAATATTATTTGAATATTTTAGTAAAAACTTTAATTCATTTTATTTTGTTTACTGTGATATAAATATAATATTAAAAGACTTCTGAAAAATTAAGGACTTCAAGTGCATTGACATTCGTAAATAGTCCTACATATTTAACTATAGAAAACCAGTTAAGAGAAACACTATAAATTTAAAGGATGTTGAGGTCGTTCGCTATCAATGTTTCAAAACCAAAAATAATAGACAATATAATAATAAAAAAAATGATGGCGTTCAGTTTTATCCAAGTAAAACAAAACAATATGTTGCGTCGGCGCAAGTTTTGCAATATATACATAATTTCCTCGTGTAGAATTATTTTACTCGTTTCTTATTAGATATACGTCAACGCAAATGTTAGATATACAATCACTGTATCCAGATGACATCCCAAGCCGAAGTATGTCTTTTTTAGTATGAATTACAACAGCGAATAAATGATGTGTCCGTGAAAAAAAGATGAAGCAGAAAAGATCAATCATTAAATGAATTCATTTAAACTTACTCAGAAAGTCGAAAATTCCCAATTCAGAAAATCGCTCTACGTCCGTTGCCAGTAACCGTTGCCCTAACCCAATTCATAAGATTACTACGTCCGTTGCCCTAACCCAATTCATAAGATTTTTACTTTCAATACTCAGAGGCTGGATTTCGTCACGAATTTATAATTTTTTACACTATCCATGGCGGTATTAGACATTTTTAGTACAAAAAAAGGATTTGGTATTATGGAAAACGTTCTTTACATTTATACCGGTTCAGAAAGCCTTCGCTTCATTACTGTATGAAGTATATAGAGGGCGACTGAAAAACACCTCTACAATTTTTAGAGTGCATAAAAGTTTATTCAGGATACTTATAAATGTTTTACAGGAGTTAATCTGTTACATAACGCATCAAGTTTTATTTCAAGTCTTTCCAAAGCGCCGAATACTGTAACCGCGACCAACGCCAACGGCCCGCGTTTCAAATAGTTGTTTTCACAAGTGCGGAACATGTTTAATTTGAAGAAACGAAATACGTGACAACAGTTCAAAAGAAATTTCGCACCCAGTATCGTAGTTTGTAATACATTTGTGCGAAGAGATGACTAAGCTTATTTGAATTATTAATGATATGAATTGTTTGACTTTCATATATACAACCTATGAGAATTGCATGGCTGAATATGAACTTGGATTTTCCGTCATAGTTAAGCTCCAATGTACTCACCTTCTGAAAGAATTTTTCCACCTGTACATGCTGCGCAATTAATATGTTTCTTCATCAAACAAAGGTCTTCGCTGACGAATCGTAACTGGAAGACCCTGGGTTCGATTTCCGGTGGCGGCCAATGAGAATTTTTCTGTGACTCACTTATAAACGGGGAAAGAGCAAAGACCTTTGTTTGATGTTCCTGGTCCACGTCAAATGTCTGTATTAATATGTTTCTATATCCCTCTCAATAGCCGTGTTATTTAATATTTTAGCATATGTTCACGTTGCACCAAACAATTGAAGGGTAGTAGACAATTATGTTTGCCATAATCTGGAAATATGTAATGCAGATTCTCGCAGGAAAATTTCATGGCAGTTGAAATTTCGGTTCTCGTGCATCGCAATTTTATTCCTTCCTCATCACAATGGTAAAAAGGTAATGCAAAGACCTGGAAGCATCATGGTTTACTGCTACGTAAAAATCCATATTATTCTTCAAATGGTGAAAAAAGTAATAATAATAATAATAATAATAATAAAATCCAAAAAGTGAGTGAAAATCAAAAGTGTCGACTTTGTCAAGAAAAAGATGAATGTGTGTCTGATCTTACACGTTACAGTAGCAAAACTGCACAGACGAATTACAAATTTAGACATGAAAGGGTTGTAAAATTGATTCAGTGGTTATTATGCAGAATGTGCAATTTGCCTGTCTCGAAAAACTACGGGGAAAATCAGTCTGAGAAAGACTAAGGAAATTATCAGGTCAAGATTTTGTAGGATTTTAGAACTCCATCGGATCGGCACCCTTACGTAATACCACAGACACAACAGTGATACTTGCCTGATGGCGAGGTCTGCTAAGGACATTCGTATAAGTTCAACAGAACTGGTCAATAATAATTTTGCTATTTACACTGGCGGAAAGTGAAAAAAGAACACAAAGAAGGAGACGTCTGATACCAACGAAATTTATACAGCATAATAACGGAATACAGAGGATAACGTGATCAAAACATTATAGCAAAATACAGCTGTATTTGCTGGTAAACTGAAAAATAACATTTCCATGTAACATGGTTAGTACGAGGTTGAACCGCCATGAACTGCGTCACACTGTGCAATTCTGGCATGGAGTCTGTCGTACAGATGTTGGATGTAAGTTTGGGGTATTGAGTTCCAAGCATCCTCAACCTGGACGCGTGAATTGGGGATGGTCGTGGCTGGCCGTGGAGACCGGATAAGTCATTGTCCCATAAAATCCCACACGTGCTCAATGGGGAGAAATTCGGTGAACGTGCAGGCCATGGAAGTTTTCTCACACCCTGAAGTGCATGTTGCGTTGCTCGTGCCGTGTATGGACGTGCGTTATCTTGCTGGAAAAGTCCATGACGGACCGACCTTACAAATGGCGCAACAACTGGCTGAATGATGTTGTTGATGTAGGAGGTGCTGTTTAACGTACCCGGTACAAACACTAGTTTTGTACGGGAGTGATAACTGATCGCTCCCCACACCAGGAGACCAGGTGTAGGCCCTGTTTGTCGCTGGCGGATGCAAGAAGGGTGGAGACGCTCCCCTGTGCGACTGCGAAAACGTATACGGCCATCGGAGGCTCCCAAGCAGAATCTGCTATCATCGCTGAACACGACAGATCGCCATTGCGTTCTATAGTGCAGACGTTGACGACACCACTGCAGCCGTTCCTGACGGTGGGCTGGAGTCAGAGGTTCACATGCCAGAGGCACACATGCACGTAGTCCTGCATCCAGTAGACGGTTGTGGATTGTTCGCACAGTCACCTCAGGTGAAAGGGCAGCACGGATTTGCGTCGCAATGGATATTCTGTTTGACAATGCCGCTCTTCTTATGCGTCGATCGGTCTGCTCATTAGTCCGTCTGTGACTCCCGGTTCCACGTCTTCTCGTGTGGGAATGTTCCTCGGACCATCTACGCCACCATCGTACCACCACCGATACTTCCCGTCCAATTCGCTCCGCAATACGACGATACGACCACCCGGCTTCGCGGAGTCCGACTAGACGACCTCGCTCAAAGTCCACTAACTGCTGAAATCGTACACGTCTTCCATGTCCAGGCATTGCAGCTCCTTCAGGGTTTACGCACGTGTCCGTACGCCGACGACTGATTACATTCACTTCGCCGTACTCCTTAAATACCACCGACGATAATTTGCATATTATGCCTTGTTGTGAAGCGCTCACCGGTTGGTCCCTAAATTAACACCACACCTACGTAAACTCGACCCAATTAACATATGTAAATTTCATGATCGTCTGCCAATTCCTTCTTGGTGTTCTTTTTCTTTTTCCGCCAGTGTATTTTTGTATGTCAGACACTGTGTTTCGTATATTTCGAATAAAGAATACATAATAATAATAATAATTAAAACCACGTTTTTTTACATGTAAAATGAACAGGGTTTATTGGAATCAAATTTCGCTCATCCGGAAAAACGATTATATAGGTTTATTTATCAATTCTTTGTATTACACACCATAATTTAACACTTTGTTTCGTTTAGGAAGTTTCGACCATTTTACTAAATCTCATTAAATTGAAGTCCACCATGTATATCTGGCATCTACTTTCGGTAGAAATAATCGTGAGAGAGGTTTGCTTGAAATAAGTGGGAAAATAAAATTTCAATAAAAGATTCTTTTGAAATAATCCTGAAATAAATGAGGAAATAAAATTTCAATAAATATTTCCTAGCCAAACAGCTCATTCTTTTCTGAATCGGAAGTTTAATTTTTCCATGTCGACTTCTGAATGTATAAGAGTCATATTCATCCACTATCGCAACTCTTTTAACAACTTGGACCCGTAAATCAAAGACAATTCTAAACGTAACGCTTTGCTTGCAGGTACTATATGTATTTAATTATAGAATAAATAACTGCGCGCAACTCTTTTTGAAGTATCTGGATTTATTTTTTCAAGAGGCTTATTTAAAGTTTATTGGAAGGTGTGTTTTAAGAAAAGTATGTGCTTGTAGTATCATATCTTCGTCCATCTGTGGACGACATATGTATGCAACTATTAGTATGATTCCTATTTGACAGATTTTAATTTGGAAACGTTAATCCTTGCTCTCCTCTCTTTCCCGATGTATAACAACGTGCTGATATGGTGTAAAGGCGTGTGCTAGCGATCGGACAAATGCCAGACATAAAACATATCTTTTAAGACATTTTGGCAGAAGTTCAATCAATACATACATATATATTTCAACATCAAAATACGTGGGAGATAGGCAATGTATATTAGGACAAAGTCCTGTATAGTACTGTTACACACGTCATAGTACATGTGCCCATTAACCACAAGTTGACTTCGGTGACAATTGAATATTTATATCTGAACCTAAGGATAAACTCTGGCGTAAACATACCTATTACATTTCAGTTCAATCTTGCTACTTCTCCGGTTTCCACTGTTGCATTACACCATTAAAATATATTCAATGTTCATAGTTCAACACAAACACTAACAACTGCACAATTCTAAAAGAAGAAAGTGATAAGTTAAAATCATTCAAAGATTGTAGTTAAGATTAGACTGCATCAACGCAGCTAGAATTTTAGCAATTGAAGTTCACTGTTCGATGCCAATTATTGTGAAGTATCAAAAATAAAAAAGTCAACAAGTCGTTCCGCTCGCGCGGACATGTTTCAGGCTACTCTGTGATAACATTGTTGATTACGTAAAGTACACATGAACCTAATATATTTCATGGTTAAAGGGTTCCAGGGCAACTGGGTGGGTTAGAGAATTACTGATAACACACTCATTCACTCAAGTAAAATATCATAATATTCAGGTTGAATCTTTCACTATAAGCCCAAGGTTTAGCTCTAAAAGTTTCTAGGACAAAGAATGAATATGTATTAAACTTATTGCACTTCAATACGAACTTTTTATGTCACAAATGTATATTTCATGAGCTTTCAGAAGAAACAACCATGTTTTACTTGTTCTAACAGAAAATAACATTAATGCTGAATGTTTTTTTCTGTTAGATATCATCTTGGACTTGATATCTGTTAAATTGCTATTACTGTTTCATCAAAACTCCTCTACATCACACGCTCTATGGGTATTCCTAATGAATATGCAGTTCGTTTTCCAATTAGTCCGCGCCCCTGTAGCACTACCCAAAGGAATGACGAATAAAAATCCTCCAGCCTTTTTGTAGAAATTCTACCTTAACATTTCTTGATTACTTGGCAGAGTGACCAATTCACAATCCCTTTTTCATGACCAGATCTTCCACTTAAAGAAAATTTATCTGCCTAGGAATAATAAGTATTTGCAATAAATAACTGAAAAATGTGTATAAAGTATAATGTAAAAATTTAAAGATAGAGTTCGGTTTCCAAAGGAAACTCATTTTCATGTGGTATTTGATTTCTCAAACAGCATATGAATAACGTATACGCCAAAGGAAATTCGTTGAAACTTTAGGGAATGATGTTGTTTCGGCTACTAATTTGGAAACTTCATTGTTTTCCAATGATTCGTCTATATTTCCCGACAATGAAATTTGCCCACCAAGAAGGAAACATCGGCTTGAGCGGAAATTTTATGGACGTAATGATACACATGATGGCAAAAACAGAGCTGCAGGCCAATTACAGAGGGATGTGTGGCACCCAGTCCGGTCATTTTCAATAGCGTCGCATTGCATCGTGCGGAGATATATGCTCTAATACGGTCCGGCAGGGAGATGAACAGATGCCTGATGTTGCCCTCCGGGAGACTGGCACCTACGTGTTGGACTGTGTGCTTCACATTCTTGATAATGCTGCACGGAGGAAGCTGGCGTTTCAACTGGACCCACGGATGCTCGATAGGGGACATGTCCGAGGAGTAGGCAGGCCATGGAAGTGTCTGGACATGACTTAGGCAGTTATGGGAAACTCGAGCCGTGTGCGGGCGTACATTATCCTGCTGGTAGCGCATCTGGGATCCCGGCCAGGAATGGGAGCACATGGTGCCGTAGAATCCCATCCATATACAGCTGGCTTGTCATTGATCTACGTACCACTACTAAAGCTGAGCGGCTACCTTACGGTACGGCTTACCAGACCATAATGCATGTAGTTAGAAAAGTGTGGCGCTCGGTAGCGAGGTTCGGATTGTGTCGTTGACCCGAGGACTTCTACACATGGACACGATGATTATCTGTCCCCAAGACGAAGCGACACTCATCGCTAAACACAACACGTGCGTCGCTGGTCTGTGACTGCACCCACAATATTTTGCAGCAAATGTGTTTCTAACATAATCATCAACAGTAGGTTTTAAAATAGTAAACTTGCGATTAGCCGCTGAACAAAATCTCTAGTTTTATATCTGAAATAATAATCTAATTTATTGTGTACGATTTCCTTATTTTTTCACTAATTTCGTTACTTTCAAGTAAAACAATCACCTTTCACTAGGCTTAAAGATGCACATAAAATATTGTTGTTTTGCTCAACAGCGCAATAACTAATGGTAATTTTAATGGAAGATCCAAAAATAGTTATGATCAACGCGCCTTCACAGTAAAAAAATGAAAAATAAACTACATGTAAATACTTTGAATCTATTTATACGTAATTAGAAACAATTTTATTTGCACGTGTGTTGTCCATCTTACCTATTTAAATACCCTTTTTACCTATTTAAAGAAATGGTTAGACGATTCTTCTTAGGGAAATGCTTTATTCATATTCCTGTCCCAAATAATGTACGATTTTCCATAGAACGGAAATTTGTGTTGATTTTGGCAATACTCTAATTTCAAGAGTGGGAACGGAAAAATTTCATTTTCAAAAACAGCAAAAGAGTCCCTTTCCAAACATTATTGTAATTATAATGTATCACAAGACTCATCAGTGCGACATAGCAATTCATGTTATTTAACACACTTTTGAAGATTGAGGTCCTTGTATTTTAGAGCCATAATATAATATACTGGTTCTTTTGAAGGACATTGGCATGTTATCGACCAATTTTGTCAAACTTCGGACTGTACATTCGCCATAAATGTCACATGCACCGTCTACATCATTATGCAGATTAATTTTCCGCCTTTTATTTAGGAATCACAATATATATATATAGGATACGAAGATCAGTTTTAAGATAATTATTTGTCAATGTCATGCACATTGAAAAAGATAATAATAACAGATACTCGTACTTTTCACAGTTGTGATTGTGAGTAAATTCTGATGATGGTGCATTGTGATTTTTAATTTATCTCCGTTGAATATTGATTTTCATATTAAAAATCCCAAGTATTTGATAAAAGTAAAGTTTCTAAAATTCTGAAAGGTTTTTCACTATGTTTTCAGTCCAAAGGTGTCAGGACTTAAGAGCAGATAATATTCTGTCAATTCAAATGAGAGTCGATACATTTTAGAGTGATAGTAAAGAATTTCACTTACACCAAAAGTTAAATTTCATGAATTTATTTATTTTAACACATAAAGATAGAAGGAAATTTGAAAGCAGTGAGCAACGTAACTCAGTCATGTATTAAGTTACAAATTGTACAGAAAAATGAAATTAATCTGAAAAGAGCAATAAGGTAAAATTACAAAATAATTTGGAAGTTTTATATTTATTGCAGGGAGTTAAAATTTCATGAGGCTATTTAACTTCAATTATGTCTCCTATCTGTACATCCACTATTTTGGTATGGGCCTGTTATCTTGGAATGCTTACTGTAGATTAAAGATATAACAAATTCGTATATTTTTCTGAAACTTCGCTGTCAAAATATGTGTTAAGAGATATGTAAATTTTCTTTATTGGCAAGTAGCATATAATGGAGTACGATCGTAGTTCAACACGCAGCCCCATGAAAAGTGTTTTCATCATCCATTTCTGACGAACAACTGCTTATGGATCATGTTGTAAGGTTTTTAATGTAAAGCTACGACGGCCTTCCAAGGAACAACAAATTTTTAAGATCAAAGTCTTGAGGCCTACAAGTGATTAAAATTTTCTAAAACCGAGTGATTTGATACATACTGGTCTTCAAATTTAATAATTGAATTTTTGTGCATATGAATTCAAATTATTTTACTCTGTACCATTGCTTCAAGTATCGAACCAAAAAAAACATTCCTTTCGATAACTTTTATGATAAAGACAGGTCTGTGATATATGTTTTTTACACAAAGCATGTTTTCCTCTTAAAGAACGTACACGTATAAATGAATTTTTTAAATCTGGAATCACAAAATGTGGATTTCGAAAAAAAAAATGTTTTGCATGAAAAGCCTTGATGAAGAAAAGCAAAATGAGTGAAAGTTCGTATTTTACCCAAAGACAATTTTCCCATTAGGAATTTGAGAGGATGATTTCTGTTTATAACATACAATATTTAGAGCTGTATATATTCATTTAAAACCTTGGTGGATGCAATCTCTTTTGGTTCAGTCAATTTTTCTCCCGGAAGCAAAAACTTCTGTTTTTTCCCGGATGTCTTAGCTTATAAAAGTTCAGTTGGAAGAATGACCTTTTCTTGGATACCATTTACATTGGGAAATATTTTGATCATGTTTAAAACATATAAAAGACTGACGTTATATGTCAAGCGGATGCACCTATTCCACCTACTGTATCTTCGTTTCTAAAATTTCGGTTGAAATAAGTTTTATAGCATATGCAATCTTGATTGGATACCTTGAACCAGAAGAGTCTCGTCTAGAGAAGTTTGTACCTAGCTTTATTCGAAAGTATATTTTTAGACCTTCAAAGAAATTCAATATATGCTAAATGATTCTTCAAAGAATACAAGAAATTAAATCAATGGTTTGATTTTGACACAGAACCCTGGAAACGAAACAAGCATTGTCTTTAATTTAGTTTACTAGCACAACTATATGTGTGTAATAAACTCAAGATATTTGTATTTCCTTATACTTTGCCAGACAGGGACATGAATATTTCCAAATGTACGAGAAAACCCTACGTAGAATAAACAAAATATCTAATGCGTGGTGCCTTCTACAGATATTTTAATCTCTTACAAATTATGTAAGGTTTTGTTACTATGAGTTGATGTTAATAAATATAATATTTTTAGTCGTTCAGAGATAATGCTTTCATTTATGCGATTTATGGAAAAGTATATGCCAACATTCAGCTTGTTACTTTAAGTAATCAAACCAAAAACAAATTTATAATTACATTTAAGTAAGAAATGGTTTTTCTTTGCATTCATCTTGAAGGTTAATTTTGTTTTAGAAGGTGGTGACCACCATGGAATTTAAAAAATAATTAACTTGGAGTTGTCACCTGCAACTTTGGTTTTGAATCAGAATCCTTTAAATAATGTTTGGCTTCTATCGATTTAATCCATTTTTCAGAAGTTAAATTTCTGCTGCTGTTCATTTGGTACCTAAATTATCAGTGAGATATAGGAGTATGTCCACTTACGATCTGAATGCTTTTCCTATGTATTTTGGAGATCTATCTTATTTTCTACCAGCAGCAAGGTAACTGGATATGTTAGGGTTTTCCAAATTTCCAACCTGACGATTTGCCATTAATTAAATAAAAAGTAATTTCTGTATTTAAAATTAACGCTCCTGGCTGAACTAATTTCAGTTGCACACGTGCTGCGCTAAAAGTTTCAAAAGTCACACCTGTCCAGTAGATTCTCTGAATTTAAAATTTATGATTATGTCCCATTAATTGCAAAAGGAAAATATCAGATATTTTAATGAAATTGTTTGAAAACCCAGAAGAAATTTTTAAATCTTGTATCAGGTAATGGCCGTCTTTTGCCCTCCGATGCTCATGCGTCAGTTCAGTTCCACTAACCAACAAGCGAACCTAGCTGAAGTAACTGAAAAAGCAAGGAAACCAATTGCTATTATACATTTTGTTAGCGTCAAGAATTAAAAAATATTTCCGCAGTTTCACTTGTTCGAAATATTTAAGTGCAGCTCGTATGAAAACTATATATCTGTTTTAGTGTGAAAAACGTAGAAAGATTTCACTGAATGTGTAAGGAACCTTTTTTACGAATTCAGAGAGCAATATCATATTGCATTTAAATCTTTCGTTTGCACAGTTACGTTTTGTGTTCAGAATGTGCTAACATGACATTTAAAATTTCTTTCGTAAAGTGCTAACATTATTAAAAAAATTATATTTTGGTATTGAACATACGGACTAAATGATTACAAATTGAACAAATTGGATTTTTAGTCGTTTCTTACATGTGAACTTTCAAGCCTTAATTCGCGCTACATTTTGTATTATGGCAGCTGGATTTCACTTATTTTTTAACAGTTGGAATATGTCCATATTTTTTGTGGTCACCTTTGAATTTATTTTTATGAATTACGAAATTATCATAGAAATATTTCTTGTTTATACAAAAATGTATTTCAAATTCAGAAAAACCTATCAAAAGAATTTCTCTTAAATATGCAAGATTCAAAGCTGTAATATTTGTAATAGCTCTTACAACGCAACCACATTAGAAATAATTTTCCTCATGCGGGAGATATGGCGCTCTTTAACAATTAACACTAAATCTGTCAGAAAAAATATTTTGGTATTGTTTCCTTTAACGACTAAACAAACCTGTGCGGAGTTTCCGTTGATGTGACGAAACTTTTATACCATCAGTACTTGAAAGAATTTTAACATTAAATATTGGTTCTACAACATGTCACAAATTACTAGCATTTTCCAATTCTCAGTCATCAGTGTTCTCTTCTAAGAAATACAATAGCAACATAGTTTTGGTATCACAACGTATAAAATCAATTACTAAATTGGTACTGGAATTTTTGTTTATCTACAAATATTTGTAGACACATTTTCAACAAAAAAAGGGAAAGGAAAAAATAGAAAAATCTCCTATGATGGTTTGTACAGTATATCCTTGAGTTTACAATGCAGTTGGTTTTTCTAAAGCTAAAAAAATCAGTAATCTCCTGCAGGAACTTCGAGAAGTACATTCGTGGAAGAATCAGAGAAACACAGTGCAGTCTAATGATTTTGTGAAAGTCCTATTCTTTTTGTACATATTTATTACGAACTGATTAATTTATGTGATCCCTTCATTTTCGTAAAAAAATGTTAACATTAGGATCAATTGCCAACATTCATCTATGTGCCACAGTCTCTTATATGGTTCGGAAACTGAAGATAAAGAATTCAGATGTTCAAAATATGCTGTGCCGACAAAGGAAAAATCACAGATAACGACCGAAATATTGTTTCCTTGCCGTGGCGCGCAGTGGTGAAGATATCATTTGCAATTGAAAATGAATTTATTTGATTTTTGGGAGTTTCTTAAAGATACTGGAAAAAAAATGTTGAATCTCTTATAACTTTACTGAAATACAGTTTAAAGAAATAGCGATATTGCAATGTCACAGAATAAAATATATTTCACCCAAAATCGCTGCGTATTATATGAATTACCGGCCATTTCCTTTCATTTACCAAGTATTGCAGAATATTTCAGGTGTTTAGGGCACAAGTATAAGATCTCTTACGTGACGTTTTAGAGTGAAATTCAACAATTCGATGTTCCAGCCAATCCTCCAAACTAATGTTACAAATTTCGGTTAATCTCCACAGAGCAATTTGGTTTGAATGCTCTACAAATCTCAATGAAACGTCTTTAAAACAGGGATGACCAAATTTTGTGGATTTTGATTAGAAACCTTTATTAATGTTGCCCACATTTAAAAAGTCTTTTCAAGTATCTTTTATGGGAAATTCCTTTAAATTATGTTCCATTCTAACGTGAAAATATTTTAAAACACAATTCCTTTTTGAGCAAAAATGAAAGAAGTAGTCAGTGTTTTCTTTTTCCTAAATGAAAAAAAAAATATCCAAATATTTCTTAATTTTATCATTTGTATATTTAAAGAAAATTTGAACAAAAGTCTTTTTTATTGACATTGTTTTTCATACTGAAATTTCGTTCATCATATTTAGTGAGCCCATGTGGTGTACATCCGTAATTTTTACAGTCTGACCAAATGCACATTAAAACAATTTAAAATCACGTTATTCCATGGGCTTGGAAATTACCCGAAACTAAACATCAGTCGTTACAGTAAATTGTTTCGGATTGTTTGCTAATTAGATGACCGGCAGCTCAAGCTACTTTGTTTCTTTTGTTAAATGAGTGAGTTACTTTTCTGCTTCATTGACAGCATACGAAGTACTCATTAAACAAATACTTGAATCTTTGCCTTTAGATAAAAAAAACACTTTGTTTTTTTAGATATAAATCCCGGTGTGCTTCAGTCACGGAAAATTAGATTATGTTTTTCTATTTCTGCTTTAAACGCACAATAATATTTAGATAAGCATACATCCCACCAATATTGTGCGATTCGTACAGTTCTGAGAAAACCGAATACAATTAATATTAAATTACAGCTTGCGTCGTCAGAATTATGGTGTTTACATACGCAACCGACAAAACTGTTAGCATTACCCTAAGCAAAGTACTTGGTGAACTACGAGCACATCTGTTCATCTCCAACGATTTGAAATTCAGTAAGAGATTGCTTTTATATAACACATTTTTGAAATATAATTCTGCATACAGATTTTTTGTATAAGGAGAGACTTTGGTATAACATCAAAATTTATACAGATTAAAAGTATCAGTCTCACACTTCGTTTAAACGAAAGTTATATTGTGATTAGATAAAGGTTATACGAGTGTTTTTTACAGAATCTGCTTTCACTTTACGGCCCTGATTCATATAACATCAGACCCTGTTCTGAAGCTAACAACAATTGATAACAAAAATTAACTAACTACTAATTTTTAGAAAAAACATTAAAAGTAATAACTTCGTAATATCTTACCTGATGAACAGAGATAGTTTGCTGTTTCCTCAACTTATGAAAGTTTATGTCCTTATGTTCATCGGAAATAAACAGCAGTTCATTAAATAAAAGTCTGTCACATTCTCATGTGGCAAATGACTAAGTGAAATAATCTAGCCTTTCCTACCCAAATGTTGCCACGGTGAATAAACTGTAGAAGCAGTCTGCAGAAAAGTGAAGTCGTGCATATTGAGGTATCATATTTTTATGTACCAGACTATAGCTATCTATAATTTTTCATATATAATATTGAAAATTTTAAATGCAGAATTTTGTACGATCAAAATAAGTGCTTGTTTGAGGAAACATAAATAATCTTCTGATTATGAGTTACAGGAGATCGGATTTTCACAACATTCTGATTATTCCTTTGAAAATTTTAAAGATATTGTGTCGTGTGTGAAACTTAAGTATTAAGGGTCATTCAACGCAAAGATAGTTATTAGAACAAGCACTATTCTGTACTCAACTGATCATCGTTGAAGAGTTTAGTGGCTCTATGTCTATAGAGCCACTAAACTCTTTCAAGGCTTTGGTCTCATTGCTGTACAATTCGGTAAAACTTCTGATTTCTTCTACATTTTCTCTGCATTTTCATTGAGAATTGTGTTCCTGAAAATAAAACTTCTACAAAATATTAAACGCTCTCTACAACTCTAAAACATTGGTTGATGATGTTGATTAGAAAAACTGTGTTTAGACGATAAATAAAATATTTTGCTGTGAATTTCAGTAATGCTAAAAAATGAATATGTCGTTTCATTGCAGAATGAAGCATCAGCTTATTTCAGCTGTCAATTAAATCATCTGCACCACAACGAAAATATTCCTTACGAAAGAATCAAGGTTCATGTTGAAAGTTTTATGTTAAATGTGTTTGAAGTTGTTCTCTAGTGTGATTTCTATATCCCATTCAAAACATACGATCTCCTGCGATTGTTATTATATACACCAAAGAGTCTAAACATTATGTGCAGCGTAACTTTATGCATGTAATAGAAACTGCAGGTAAGAAACAGCACGTGTTAAGGTCGTAGAACGGTTTACATAGTACCTGACGCTGAGCGTTGTCGGTCAGCGTTCCTCTTTTTCTTCAGATAGGAAAGGCAGCGGACCTAAGTGAGTTTGGAAAAGGCTAAGTTATAACGGCCAGTCGAATGGGTCACAGTATTTCTGAAACGCCAAAGCTTGTGGAGTGTTCACGGTCGGCCTTGGATCGAACCTTCAGAAAGTGGTTCGGGAAGGTAAAATTCACTAGAATGTGATGCATATATCGGCAAGTCCTGGTTGCCATTACTGTTGTTATATCTTAGAATTAATTTTTGCTACACACTAGAATGTGATAGTTGCGCAACAAAAATTAATTCCAAGCATTAAAAAGCAGATCTTTACAGGAATACAATTTTTTGGTTGTCTTTAAGATACCGAGTAATTCCAAAGTTTTTTGAAGAAAAGTTTGAATTGTGTGTGTTTTCTTAAGTTCTCTAAAGAAAGTGATCGTAATTGAATTCCATTAAAAAGAAAGGAGCGATAAGAAACAGTCGCTGTAATTTAAAACAATGCCCTTTGAGGGTAGATAAATATTTGCTAACGTTATTACTTTCCACTTCAAATATAAATGTGAATCATTTGTCATGAGTACATCAAGTATACGTGTTTATGAAAATTAGTGATGTTTTTATAGAATGCTGCATAGCTATATTTCTTCGTAAACATACATGTTGGGCAACTGCCACTAAAACTTGTTTTTCCAGTTGCCAACTAACTACTAAAATAAAACTACAGAGTTAATTAAAGAACGTGATTTTCATTACAGCAAACAGGCGGCTTTGTCTTCTGAAATGCAAAGCTTAACAATGAGACACACTATAGAATTGTATCTCGATAGGGTTGTCAGATGTCCCTGTATTCTTTATCATCCGTGGACAAATGAGGAACTTTCTCAACCATTCAACTAATTAGTAACGGTCTCGAAAGTCAGTTACTAGTCAAAACCACTCATGCTCATTCATGGAAATATGAGAATCAGATTGGGGTTCTTGATCACTCATTAAGCCTCATCAACTTAGCAAATCCCGTAAAACCAAGGAAAACTAAAAAAATAAATATTCTCGCTCTGTCTCTCACGCTCGTAAGCCGTCATTCCAACAGGAAGGCTGAATTCCTCTGTCAAAACCTATGAAAGTAACAGCTCCATAGTGGAAGGCAGAGAAAACGTGACAGGCGTCTCGGCGCAACCAGTTTCCCGAGGATCAAACGGAAGTCACGTGACCCGATTCTGTCACCTCTAGCACGCGGATTGTCTCGACTTTCGGCACTCAGTAATTATGTAGCAAGTCGAAACATGTGCAAAATCCCTCTTTCTGACTCAGCCTTCAGTCTGGCGTACCTGGGTGTCTCACTTTTAATACTTATTTGGTGCGGGTTTTTACTGGCTCATATATAAGGGGTTTTGGAACTTTTTTATATGTTAGATATACACATATATTCAGCCATCAGCCATCATAACACATATTCAGCCATCATTTTGCTAGACATCAATCAGACATTAAGCTAAATCTAGTAAGCCGTTACTGTTGACAATATCAAAAGGTCGAATGTCTTCAGTGCACAATTTAACACAGAACTTTCGCTTTAACTGCAGCCGACACGTTACCACTACCTTTGAAAAAGAATTTCTCGACCGAACCTGAACCAAACTCTGCTGCATTTTTCAGTGTGTGTGTGTCTAGTAAGTCTGCTGGATTCTGTGGAATATTTGTATGTCCAGATTCCTTTACAACTCACATATTGAGCATGATCGATTTTTTCAATGGATTTTGAATCTGTTATTTCTTTGAAATAACAGATATCTTTGACTTCTCGCGCCTATTCGTGCGGCTGCAAACTCCCCGGCATGATTTTTTCTCATTATATCGTTTGCGCTCATCTCACTCATGTTCCTGATCTATTGAAAATGCTGCTTGTTGGGCCTACAAAGTTACAATACCCTTATGTAACTCAGCTGTGGTTAACAAGGTAAATAAATAGAATGTTGACCCTTACAGGACTGTCACAACATTGTGTTACTTTAGGTTGGGGTTTCGATTTCGTTGGGCAGTTACTAACCGAAAAGCACAATGTAAAGTAGCGTGATAGTCCTGCCAGGGTCGGATCATCCTGTTTATTTACCTTGCTATCCACAGCTGACTAGTGTTTCATAAATCATAACAAAGTCTTTGTAGAATGTGCACGTACGGATGGTGAGAAGGAGGAGGGGTGTCAGGAGAAAGTACACGTTGTTCTCTGCTGAGTGTTTAACTCTTGAGGAGTTGAGCATTAATGTGAACGCTGAAATGCCCGGTTATTACAGAGGACACTCCCGTGCATTTTATGTTTTGTCTCTCTGCTCGTCAGTCAGCAACAATTCACTTCGCATTCGCGTTTTGCCGTCCCCTGAGTAACGACACCTTTCACCACTAAACACACGAATGGTGTATTAACTGAGCATCAGTCAATGGTGAAAGCATCTCTATTCTCTGCTACTAGGACATAAGTACACTGGCTTTCAAGAATTAGGAATGTTATGTCACTACCAGCTCTGTAACTCGAGAAATAGCAGTTTGATGAATATGCAGATTAGAAGCAAAATTCTACAATTCAAAAGACCATCTAAATCACATAGTTTTTGTGCAGCCTCTTTATTATATTAAATGCTACTTTACCCTACAGTTTTGCTGTTTTGAAATTAGGCAGCATAACATAAAAAATGTATCCAGTGAAACAATTTTTCCAGGAATTCGTTCTTTTTGATTGAGTCCTATTCTCAATTTTGATTGTCAGGGAGCCTATAATATTGCAAAGATACTATGACAAGATTGTGTGCATTTGACAATATTTGATTTCATAGGTTTAACTCCTATATCCTGCATTTTTATCAAACTGGTATTTATGAAGTTACAGATCTAGTAATGGCACCACTCGTGCAATTAGCACTAGAAGTTTTTAATTTTTGGTAACTAATTTATGACATTAACATCCAGGGAATTATTATTTAATTACAGGTTACCGTGAGAGTAATTATAAGAAATGAAATTGGATATGTATAAAGAATTCAGTAATGAAATTCTAAATTTTTAAAGTCAAGCTCGGGCAGGGTTTTTTGGCTCCAAATGAATCCTGAGCCAGCCCGAGCCAGCTTTCCGTAGACGAGCCCGGGTCCCGAGCTGTAGGTCTATACTTGAAGTACCATATCTATTCAGCGGGACAAACACACCAATATCTTTTAGATCATGAGGCTGCCTTACGAAAACTCTGTGTAATTCATAATGCACCCTAGAAGATCCTCAGAGACTTGCCGTTGATGGAACCTGACCTCGGATGACATTTATTTGGTAAACAAGCACTTAGTAACTACAAAGCGTTTAACATGTAGCGTTTGCCCTTTTATTTTTCTCCACTCTTCTACCGACTGAAACTGAAGAAGAAAAAAGAACACATAGAAAAGCCCTTTCATTAACTTATTTCAGATGATTCCATTCTTAAGAGAAGAATAACGGGTCTCTTAATATCATATTCCTTAAAATCCAAGGAAAGGATCATCTGTGTGATTTGGCAGTTTAGTCCCATCTGTGAAATGGATCTCACCGAGAAATTTACAAAAGTCTAAGTATTTCATGCACAGGGTATTCAAATTTACTTGTTGTTCAAACGGGAAGCGCATGTGCTCAAATTTATCATATATAAATTCTTTCTCGACAGAACACAGTGTGAAAATATTGCTACCGTGTAAGGATGATAAATTTTGAAATTTTAAGTAATGCATCAACATTTGAATCAACTCTGCTGTCAGAATGACAAATTTTGTTCATAACAGCTATAGACGAGCAAGCTACTGCAGTAATTTATTTTAAAATTTACATTAAAGAAATTAAAGTTGTTAAACAACGGCAGCTTAAACACTAACACTTTCTTTGAAGATGTATGACGCATCGCCACTCTTTCACGAGATGAAGATGCACCAATTTTTTGGCAGTAAGCGAAATAGTCAAGGGAACAATTTGCGAGGAAACTTCTTGTTGAAATGTTTCAAAGCACGTAATTACATTCTTTAGGGAATGGCACTTGTTAACTGATGTTTATATTACTTATAGGTGCAACAAGACACGTTATGAATATGTTTATATCATCATCATCATCATTGTCAACCATTATCAATCCACTGCTGGACGAAGGTCTCCCCAAGTTTCCTCCACAACGGTCTGTCTTGTGCCAGTCTCCTCCATGTCACTCCCGCATATTTACGAATTTCATCCACCCATCTCCCATGTGGTCTTTTTCTGGGTCTTTTCCTGTCCCTTGGAATCCAATCTAAAATTTCGGCTGTCCATCTATGGTCTGTCCTTCTGGCAGTATGTCCAGCCCATTGCCATTTCAGGGATTTAACTCTGATCATGATGTCTTCCACTCTCGTCATTTTTCGGATCCACGAGTTCCTCTTCTTATCTCTCCTGGTTATACCAAGCATGCACCTCTCCATGCTTCTTTGAGTTGTCTGCAGCCTTTGTATGTCTCTTTTAGTTAAGGTCCACGTCTCTGCACCATACGTAAGCACTGGAAGGATGCATTGATCAAACACTTTTCTTTTAAGACATAATGGCATATTGCTCTTGAAAATTATGCTGTTTCTTCCAAAAGCTCTCCAGGCAAGTTTTGTACGCCGATTAATTTCTTCATCAATGTGACCCTCACTTGATATCTGCTGTCCAAGATAAACATATGTATCTGTTATCTCCAGTTTTTCTCCATCAATCGATAAATCTTCATTTCTTGTAAAAGCATTGAACATCACTTTTGTCTTCTGAAAGTTCATTTTTAATCCCACTTCTTTACTCTTGTCAGCAAGTTCCTGGATCATACTCTGCAGCTCTGATGGGGTAGTTGCAAAAATGACTACGTCATCAGCAAAACGAAGGTGGGTTAGATAATCTCCATTAATCTTTATCCCTTTGTTTTCCCAGTTCAGTGATTGAAAGACATTTTCCAATGTGGCATTAAAGAGCTTCGGAGATATGGTGTCACCTTGTCTCACTCCCTTTCCAATTTTTATGTGTGTTGTATTTTCAAACAGCCGAATCTTTGCACTTGCATTTTCATAGATGTTATTAATAATATTAATGTATGCATCTTCAATACCGCAGGATTTCAGAGCCGTGGTAACTGCTGATGGTTTCACCGAATCAAAGGCTTTTTCATAATCGATAAAAGCCATGCACAGTGGAAGTTCATATTCCCTCGCTCTTTCAATGAGTCCTCTCAGTACGTGGATATGATCTATTGTGCTGTAGCCACTCCTGAATCCAGCTTGTTCTCTCGGTTGAGCCATGTCCAGTGTTACCTTCAAGCGGTGTGAAAGAACTTTAGTGAAGATTTTATAAACCACTGATAGGAGGCTGATAGGTCTGTAGTTCCTGAGATCCTCAATGTCACCTTTTTTATGTAGCAGGATCATTGTAGCGTTGTTCCAATCCTCAGGAATCTTCCCTTCATTAAGGCATCGAGTGAAAATTTGGGCGAGTACTGTTTCAATTTCTCCACTTGCTTCTTGTATGATGTCTATAGTAATTCCATCTTCTCCTGGAGCTTTCCCCCGCTTCATGTTCTTGATTGCATGAGCAACTTCTGCTGGGAGGACTGGAAGAACTCTGGTACCTTTCATGATGTTTGGAGTACATGTATCATCCCTTTCATATAATTTGGAGTAGAAATCTTTCACTCTTGTCAAAATTTCGCCTCTATTTCTTGTTATAGAACCATCTTCTTTTCTCAGAGCCATAATCTGTTTTCTTCCCTTACTGAGATGTCCCTTTGCTATCTTAAGGCTTTGGTTGTTTTCAATTGCTTTCCTCACTAGCTCACAGTTGAATTTCCTTACGTCTTCAGTGATACTTTTTCGTGTTGTCTTGCATAGCTCTATATATTCCACTTTGGAAGTCACATCTTCTTTAGTTGTCCTCATCTCTCTTCTTTTTTGCATCAACATTTTGGTTTTTCCTGATAATTTGTTCACATGCAACTTGTTCTTAGACCCAGCTAATTTTGTTGCTGTTTCCATTAGAGCTTTGGTTACTTTTCTGTTAACTTCCGAAATATCCACTTCTTCCGATGTTAGGCCTTCTAAAGCAGAGAATCTGTTCTTCAGTTCCAACTTGAAAGTATTATGGTGTTTTTTAAGGTTGGTTATGTCAATACATTTTGTTTGTCTTATGAGCTTGCCACGTTCCAGTTTAGTGTTGAGGTGCATCTTACATCTCACCAATCTATGGTCACTACCTGTGTTGAACTTGTTCAGCACACTGCAGTCTTCGATGACGAATTTTTTGTTACACATAATAAAATCAATTTCACTTGTCGTCCCAATTGGATGTCTCCATGTCCATTTCCTGTGTGGCTTTTTCTTGAAAAAGGAGTTCAAGATGAAAAATCCTTCTGCCTCTGCAAACTCAACGAGAGTATTTCCACGCTGGTTTCTGTTGCCGTGACCGAATTTACCTACTGAAGTTTCATTCTGTTGCCGTTGCCCTATTTTTGCATTGAAATCTCCCATAATTATCTTCAAGTGCTGCTTACCTTTATTATTTAGATGACGAATTTCCTCATAAAATTCTTCAATTTCTTCTTCAGGATGACTTGTGGTGGGTGCATAAGTTTGAATAATCTGAGCCTGGTATCTTCTCGATAGTTGGATAACGAGTCGTGCAGCTCTGTCAGAGGAACTTTCAACTTCTACCACTTTATCCTTCAGTTTCTTGTTTATTATAAATCCAACACCACTAGTTCTGCCAGTATCTGTCCCACGATAATAGAAGAGATGTCCACTTTTCAGTTCAATGAGATCTTCTCCTTTTCTCCTTACCTCACTTAGCCCGACGATGTCCCACTTGATCCTTTGTAGTTCCTCTTCCAATTCAAGTAGCCTTGAATCAGAAGATAGGGAGCGTCCATTGTACGTTGCCAAGGTCAGCATCAGATGGCAGCCTAGTCCGGTCCTCCGGGGATTCTTAGCACCCTCTGCCTTCATGTCGCACTGGCCGCTGCCTTGGCCAGGTACATTCCAGCTGCCGGAGACTGAGGGCCAAGATTTAAGTTGTAGAGTCATTTTGGAGGTGTTTGGCCATAACTCACCACGCTGGCCAAGCGGGTTGGTGAGTGTGGGATAGCATTTCCTCTGATCCCGATGGTATAGTTATACCGCTATTGGCGGTCGTCAGAGCCCCTTTAGTGGGAACAGGATGTACCACGAGAAGGCGGGGTTGACATTTGTCAAGGAGAGGCTGTGATGTTACGCATCACCTGACCTTACATCCCTTGTTTATATACATATCTCTTAAAAACATTATACTGTGCCCTTTTGATAAACCAATCAATGATTACATTTTAAGTTGGATTTTACTGAAATGCTTCATTAAATCCATTCTAATTTACGATTATCTCAGATTATTTAAAGTCAATAATGCGTGATAATCTCTATCAATATCATGTAAATCATTAAACTATATAGCACTTTTATTTAATAACATGGCGAAATCATATATTTAATTCTGTAATTATTTGTATTAAAAAAATATACTCTAAAATACACGGGTTGTATTAATATACTGTAAAGTAAAAACAACCGCAAGATCTTCTGTGAGAAAGCTCGCTTTGTTCTGATATAAACGCTATGTTTCCTGATATGCCTACCACGAAGTCTTTATTATGGATAGACTGATGCTGTGCGATTAAAGTATTATTTTTTTCAATTTGAGGTTTAACGACCACCGTAAGCAACTTGGTGGCTATATCAGTCTCCCGTCTCTAATTTAGGGCCACTGGCTTCAAGAAATAAGGATAGAGCCAGCGCCGTAAGACAAACACAACTTCCATGGCTCACTCGGACAAATGATCAGAAGCATCGCTTAGACCACTGCGCCACCGGGACGGCTAAAGTATTTGCTACGGATTTCTCGGGAAGTTGTAACATTTCGTTTAACTCTAAGCGCATGAAATTAGCTAACACATTTTGTAATTCCTCACTGACATATCTGGAATGAATACGATGTAAACGTTCAGCAAACAAGATCACCAAATTGATACATGAAATGTGTTACTTCATGCATAATAACTCTGTAGTTCGTCGATGTTGTGCACGAAATGTAGATGCACAAGATATTATTTCCTTCAGTTACGAGAAAATTGTGCATTTAGCAGATATCATATCCGGAATGAAACGCGATTTGCTATAGGTTTTAAATTGTATTATAAGTAACCTGTCCATTGCAGTGTATGTGAAAACTGTTTGATTCACAAAGTTCTGCAATCAGCCACTTACGCTACAGAATATCACACAGGAATTCCCCCGTTGTTTCGGTAGAAATACATGGCTTAAAGGACCTTAAATAATTCGTCTTACCCCCAGTAATAATGTTTTTCCTCGTTTGTTCTTCTTCCTAATGGGAAATGAAGAAGTGTACGTGCTGCAGAAACGTATCATAAAATTAAAAAACAAAAAATGCACTTTAAGGCAAAGGTCCGTAAACATCCTAACAAAATATTTCGTCAACCACTGAAGCTTGGCATGAAAGTACATCCCGGCCAAACATGAAAATGATCAGAAATTGCAAGCCAATGACGAAAGGGGAGATCCCACCGTGCTGAGAAGCCTGTGTTCCTGGGAGTCTGTAATGGGCTTTCCTAACGTGCAATGGCCATCAGTTGATGATTAGGCTACAGCGGCGATGGGCCCAATAAATACACCAGCAGCTCGGCGAGTTCAAAAGGAGAAGCATCGTCGGCCAAAAACAAGTCAGTACGTCATGTCAAGAGAACGGCCGATATCAGTGTTGGAGCTATCTCATAGCTGGGAGATGTTAACAGGTGCAGGAAAGCATTGTAACATGGCAGATGAATTATAGCTTCTGACATTCATATCGACGGTTCACATTCGCCGGTTGATCTACTAGCTACTTTCGCCCATATCTCCGATTTCGGGATGTATTTTGGGGTCGCAACACTCATTCTGAGCATTTGCTGCATGTGTGCCAAAACTCAAAGACGGCGGTCGTTAGGTACAGAGACGTGAACTATTAGGAAACTTTCAAAGTCGTTCAAATGATTTATTTTATATACCCTCAATTAAACCGTAAGTGATGCCCGATTAGTTTTTACTCTTTCATATTGCACACTGAACTCATATTCCATTTTACGTGTTCTGTGAGCTTGTGCCGTATACTCTAACTTAACTTTCAAGTTTTTTCCCTTTGTAAATTTAATTTCATTCTCCTTAACTGTCTCCAACTGAACGGGATATCGTATCCCTTGAAAGAGTATCGTTGGAAACATCTTGAGGTCAGAACGCGTGACAAGTGGATGTGTCAGATGAGAACAGAATTATACTATATAAGGTTTGAAAAACAGCAATATGTGATTATGGTGGAAGTTATCATACTAATTGTGGAAGAGATGTTTCTTAAATTGAAGTGTGACTTATTTGAAGGCTGCGTGTTCTAGTTTACTGTTGGTGTTGTTCTATGAACAAAGTGTTATTAATATTATTAGGTTACGTTCGTTGTTTATACCTTGTTGATTAGTGGCAGAATAAAGACTAATAGACTAATGTCTCTTGTTGCACTGTAGATGAAGTTTGTGAGACTGAACTATATAGCGTTAAGACAGCTATATTCAAACGAATATTACAAATTGATAAAGAGGAACAGTACAGCAATTATGTAGGAAACAGTAACTCTATACTAGTGATCCGATTTATTGGCTTAGGAAATAGACACATAAGCGTTTCCAAGATTTTGCACATTAACCAGATGCATTTTTCAAGAAAGTTAGACAGTTTCTGTCTAATTTCAGTCAGGAGGCACCCTGACTGCTGCACGATACAGGGATGGCATCTCAGAAATGACATTTCAGAAAGTTTGCAAGAATGTACTTATTGGTTAGAAAAGGAAACAGAGTCATAAAATCAGAAATGTTCTCATCGTAACTATTTTGATGCCGGGACTTTCCGCAAAATCAGTGTCACTTTACTCTCAATAACCGCGCAAATGTTACATTTGAAATTAGTTTTTTTGAAAATGAAACACTTTCTTATTGATATTAAATCAATCACTCCAGTTTCCATCAAAGAATTCGTAATGTTAAAGAGTTTTCAGTAATTATTGCGATGAGTAAGAGAGACATATTTAGCACATTTACCAGAGCGTTTCTACTCATTCAGAAAAAGAAGTCTCAATGAATAAAGATCCCATCAGAAATGTAGAACCTCTGATAGCGATACAATGCCGCCACAGTGTCGCAGTGGTCTAAGCGCTGGCTTGTGACAATTTGTCCTTGATGAGTACGGGTTCGAATCCCAGTGAGGCATGGATTTTGTTTGTTTTTCGTTCCTGGATCTCTCATTTACCTGGAACCAGTGGCTCTAAATTAGGGAGGTGTCACTGCTTATAGCTCATTGAGTTGCTCACGATAACCGTTAATTCTTTAATGAAAGAAAATGAAAGCGATACGTTCCGCCAAAGTGTTGGAAGTAAAAATATCATAATGTAGATATATTTCCCTTTGATAACTATTTTGTTATGGAAAAATTGCTTTTTTGTTTATCACTGGAACGAACTTCTTAATAGAATTTTATAAGACTCAAATGTGCAATTAAATTTCCAACACAGTTTCCTGTGGTGTTTTAATTTTTAAATAATTCCAAAGGCACATTTGAACAAGGTTGGCTAAAATACCTAAAATCATAACATATTCAGTAAAGGTGATTTCGGAACAAATTGTCCTAACAGAAATCTATTTAAACTCTGTTTACATAATATTCTTCGTAAGCAATAGCAAGCACATTTTTTTCTTTTTGAGTTCAGAAAGCTTCTTCAACATTAAGTGCAATGGGCGAGTAGGTAGAAAAATACTTTGTAAGAGAAGAAACTGCTTTGTCAAACACATAAAACTTTTCAAGTCAGTTTTCATAAATAAACCTCCCAATTTCTATTCGTCTTGAGGTCAATTTTCCAACATTGTCTCCACCCGAAAGTTTTACATTTCTCAAATGAGGGACAGTATTATGTTTTAGAAATTGTTAACACGAATTGAAACAGACATGTCACAAGATTAGCTTTGAATCATATGTCGCCATTGGAATATAGTTCTACGTATTTACTTTTATCAAAATTGAAAGTGCCGTATGCACGCTTAAGAATCGTTCCAATATGCTTTTTACCTAGTTGTCTTTTGTGGATAGCTTTAATATCATCATCATCATTGTCAACCATTATCAATCCACTGCTGGACGAAGGTCTCCCCAAGTTTCCTCCACAACGGTCTGTCTTGTGCCAGTCTCCTCCATGTCACCCCTGCATACTTTCGAATTTCATCCACCCATCTCCCATGTGGTCTTCTTCTGGGTCTTTAGCTTTAATATAAGTTCTTTTAAAAATAAAATACTGCCAAGCATATTTTTATCATGTATAGGAACTTACCGCGCACGGTCTACAACAGCAGACTACCATGTGCCCAGTCTGCTTTAATTGATGCACCAATAATTCCAACACACCAGCAATGCAAAAGGAATATCCGTCCATTGTATAACCGACTGCTAGATACATTTTGCGTGCCACACCACGCACGGTTCAAATTAAAACTGTTCTGCCAGGAAATCCCAGGATGGTGCATGTTTAAGAGGTGCATAAACCAGCACTTCTAGAATCAACTATATCATCACCGTGAAAGGGGTCAGATACTTCTCTTGGCTCATTTCGACAATCATTTGAAGGCTAGCAAATCCTCGACGAAAAGGTCCAGCAGTTTTACAAAGCACACGTCGATCACTTACCATCTGACGTATTCCAGTGAGCGATCTATGTTGTGAAGGCAAAATAACTCACAAAGAGTTTTCTTAGTGTATTTACAAATATATATTCTTTTACGAATCTCTTCCCTATACGTGCTGCCCTATCTGCACCCTTCCACTTAATCATATAAGAAATATTCATACATAGAGCTGATATGCGCAAAAATATGAACAAATTCTGGCTCTATAAGTTTTACCCTAAATGTCCGCGTTTCATCATACAGCCACGAGCAGTATTTTTAATTATAAAACATCTACCAAAATTTTCACAATGCATTTCAAAGTTATCCACCATCTAATAATAAAATAGTGCTCTTGCCATATTCTTTAATGCCAGTTCCACCGTCTAATCAGGTGATTCTTAAATGGTTTATGTGTATGCATTTGTAATCGTGACTCACGCATGCTTCAGCATTTGGCTCATCGGATCATCCTAACAGAAGCCTTATACGTGTGACCTGCACTAAAGATTAGTAAAGTAAGTGGTAGGTATGCATGAGGAAACATTGCGACATCTGATCGTGTACTTTGTATAAATCAGATGACGACAAGTGATTTGAAAACGAAAACACTGTAGAATGTATTCTACATCAAGCAACAAACTGATAAAAGTGTCAGAATTTAGATTATAACTTTGGACGCCACGTGAATAAAAGAAAATTTTGTTAAAAATGATTATGTACAGGATTCTTAGTCGTTTCTGATTTCGTCTCTGAAGTACATGTGTTGCATAAGGAAATACAGAAATCTTCAGGTATACGAAATGTAGGTATCTTGTATTACCGAAATATTTTCTAAAACGTAACTACCACAGGAAAGCAAAATGAACCTTATCTACACTGTCGATAAGAGAGTATTCATGGCAATTAAATATTTTTTTAGAGTGCGATCATGTTTTTTAAGGGACTGAATTTGCTGTGAAACATGTTAATCCTTTATTTAATGGCAGTTAAAACCTTTCTCGAAACCTGGTAATACATAATTAAATTAAGAAACCCATCTACATCAATTTAAAAGGTGTTAATTTTCCACGTTTTCCAAGACATGTCTCATTAGATCTGCACTGCAAAATTAGTACAGAGCAACTAGTACGAACAAAAAGAAGAAACGATAAGTAATGTTTATTTCCTTTACATAATCACTGAACATCGCACTGTCTCCATTACGTCTCCCAAGAATTATTTTTCAAGTGTTGGGGTGCATCATGAAAGACTTTTTAATTCAGCATTTGGGATGTTGCATAATCAAAATTTGGCTCCACAAAGAGATGTCACTTTGTCCTGCTAGCGTCAGCTAAATATGTGTTGCTTCATTATTTCCGCTCATATATATATATTTTGAAAAATTTTTAGCATTCTAATTGAGCAACCTAGACAACCTACAAAAAATGTGCTATCGAGCGAACTGCTTTTGTTCGGTTGAAACGATCTCTGTGCATTTAGCGTCCCGCCTGTCTAGAACTGCATGGACGGCTGAGTCTTCCTCTCCCTACTGCTCTAAAGATATTTGATGACATGAGGCTCTACTCGCATGTCTACTTCGTAAAACGGTTTACCCGCGTGGTACCCATTAATAATTATCCTGGGGAGTAATGTCTTGAATGCGATCAGTGCGTTTCTAACACAGCAGCCATGATTTCTATGGCAGGACCCTCCGCAATCTGTCATCCCTGTTTTTTGGCTGAAAAAATTGCTTCCCCAATCGCCTTAATTTATGTTCTGTCAAAAGAAAGTCGCTTTTGCGTAATACATATTTTGTTTTTGTTCCGAGAGCTTCTGTCTCGCAAGTGAACCCAACTTTCCCCTGCACATGAAAATCCATATCCAGTTTCCCTGCGAAAATTAACATTTCTTCCCATCTTCGGTAGGATGAGGTAGGTACATTTTCAAAATTTTTTTGTTTCTGTTTTTAAAAGATGAATCACAGGTTAAGCATGCGATGAATACATTCGATTATGAAAGTGGGTAACTGATACATCACCTGCAACTATAAATATAATACAGACATTATCAAATTTTATCTTATTTCTTTCACAGACATTATCTTTGGATATGCAATAGTGATTCCCAACAAGTGTGATATACTGTTATAATATACCTAAACCTTAAATAAATTTATCTCTTCTTTTTTTTCTTTTTAGTAGTGAAGATATGCTGTTTTATTTTCATATCTTTAGCTTTACGTACAGAATATGCAAACAACTTTTCCGATGCAATAAGAGCGTTTTCATTTTTTTCTTAACGCAGGTTTAGCAAGTTTGAATGATGTTGTATGATATTCGTAAATTTTTAATTATAATTAAAAATGTTCACTAGTTGCATGAGCAATTTGAACTATTTTCACTTTGTTGTCTGAAATATTAATTATATATATTTTGATACCGCAAATCTTATTTGATTGGTATTATCTTCCTACTCAATTATTTTGCACAGGAACTGAGGGTTCCTAGTCTGTTTTGCGATTATATAATTTATGGTCAACGGAATGTCATGCTAAAAGAGAAGTCAGAGTATAGTTTTTACATACTGCTAAATACTAATAGCCATATGTCGGATAATACATTGGCTAATTTTTATAGAATCCAGGCGAATTATTAAAAATATTTTGGAAATTTTATTTCCTGTGAGCTACTAATTCCATTAGTAGTAGCAAAACAAGTTCCTTCATTCACACATTGTTTTCGTGTTATGTTGATTCTAAAATTATTAATTAAATCTAGAAGCGAGGAGTAAGATATCGCTGAAAAGCATGATTTTTCTAAACTTTCAAATTCAAACGATCAGGAAATTTGCCCTTCGCATAAGGCGCTTGCTTTTTTTTTAACATGCTACCTACTATAAAAATGGATGTAGCATGGTGCGATTTTTTTAATTGAAGGTTTAACGACCACCGGAGCAACTCAATGGGCTAAAAGCAGTCTCCCGCCCTAATTTAGGGTCGCAGGTTCCAGGTAAGGAAGAGAGCAGTGACGTAAGACAAGCACAACATTCGTGCCTCACTGGATTTCAACCCTGATCCTCTCGGACGAATGGTCATAAGCCAGCACTTATTCCGCTGAGCCACCCGGCTTTGTATGATTGCTTCCCGGATGATATAATTTCGTCAGCGTGTAGAATCTTCTATCGCAAATGGCTGAACTTTGTCATTGAAAAACCACGGCACTGTTATGTAATGCGAATTTATAAGGCAAATGGAAGTTAAATTCAAAATGTATGAGTGGACTACCGTTGCATAGGTACGAAAGCCGTCTTTATTGAAATGTGCAGCGAAATGGAAAAATGAGTGAATGACTTTTGTTATTTCTTCACTGTCTTTTGTCATACAAAATGATCTTTCCGGCAAAATACATGTTCTTTTTTTTTGTGTTTATTTGTATGTTCAATTTTTGACCGAAAACAAAATGAGGCCTTTTTTTACAGTACTCTATTTCATTTGAAATATTAATTAGGAATTTAAAATCCTCAGAACCGAGAAGGGTGCAAAGAAAAAAATGGGTTATGTGTTGCCCACAAAGAAGTAAAGAAAATATGTGAACAAAAGCTGTGTTAGTACATATTTGAATGGATTGTTTTACTTATATGTCAAACTTTCAGGATCTTTTTAAATGAACAATGTTTTTTATCAATACTCACTTCTTATTTTGTCAAGCATTCTTCTTTCCTGTGGAAAGGTAAACTTTCTAGACATCTAATGATTTAATTGATCTAATACCCGAAATTTTTTTCTTCTATAGTTAAATTTTCTTTATCTGAACAAAGGGAAAATCATTATACTTCAACCCCTTCAGGCTTTCATGTTCCACCTAACCTTTTGCATAACTGACCGTAACGGAATTGCCAAATTGTATCGTTAAGTTCCCACAAAACCCTACAGAGATCGGAAGTAAAGATTGTTTCACTGAATTTGTACTGCGTGACTGATGATGATGGATACAATTGAAATTTAGAATCAAATTATTTGGTGCTTAAGTGAATATGCGCCGCTATATTTTCAACGATGAAAATAGAGTTACATAAGTCCACGTAAAAGAAACTCTTACTGACTTGTGAAAATTTGCACAGGGATGACGACACTGCCTTGCAAATTTGAGAAAAAGTTATAGGGAATATTTTACAATTAAATTTCAGCATGTTGAAGTAGTGTTGAATATCGTTAATAGGTGGCGCTATACATACGTCAAGCACTGAAGCACGGCATTCCCTTTGCTTTTTTCTTAAACATTAAAAGTTTTCATAAAAACAATAACAACTGAGGGGTTATGACTTTTTTAGGACTTCAGCAATTGTTTAAATCACCTACATTACAGTTTATTGGTTTTTCTACCAGCAAACGTAAGTAATCACAAATGATATAAATCTTCAAGAGAAATTCACTCACATAACAAATATTTCCACAACGAGGAGTCGCAAAAACAGCGCATTTTTCAGCGTCATCTATAAGCAGAGAGTTGCATCGTATATGCTTTTGTCGCCCCTTTGAAATGAGTTATCCGCACCATACCGTAGGCATCAACAAATGATCGCAACACACGTATTTGCACTGAAAGCCTTACTTTTTTTCAGAAATGAAAGTTTAAATGAAGGAATAAGAAAGGAGTGTTATGCTTAAAAATGTGCGTAAAAATTCACTTTACAAATTGATGAAAGCCTTATAAGTTCTGAATTTTTGCATATATACTTCAGCAACTTATTGAAAGATTACTGATAAATTCATGTATCAGTTTTACAATCAATATTGTGTTAAAGTGAAGTGAAAGAAAGAGAATTTCACTTAAATTATGTTTCCGCGACTAATTGCGAAATAACACATTTACAGGAGTTCGACACTATAAATCTTGTTGAACCGAATCAAACAAAGAACCTTCATGAAATCAAAGCGCCAACATGTGACCTAGAACCATGACCTATGTGGCTGCTGAATTGTTTTTTGCTATTGTTGCAAATTGTATACATATTGCCTCAATCCTGATATTGGAAATCCTGAAATCCTGATATATATATAAATATATATATATATGGTATGTAAGGTCAGGTGATGCGTAACATCACAGCCTCTCCTTGACAAATGTCAACCTCGCCTTCTCGTGGTACATCCTGTTCCCACTAAAGGGGCTCTGACGACCGCCAATAGCGGTATAACTATACCATCGGGATTAGAGGAAATGCTATCCCACACTCACCAACCCGCTTGGCCAGCGTGGTGAGTTATGGCCAAACCCCTCCAAAATGACTCCACAACTTAAATCTTGGCCCTCAGTCTCCGGCAGCTGGAATGTACCTGGCCAAGGCAGCGGCCAGTGCGACATGAAGGCAGAGGGTGCTAAGAATCCCCGGAGGACCGGACTAGGCTGCCATCTGATGCTGACCTTGGCGACGTATAACGGACGCTCCCTATCTTCTGATTCAAGGCTTCTTGAATTGGAAGAGGAACTACAAAGGATCAAGTGGGACATCGTCGGGCTAAGTGAGGTAAGGAGAAAAGGATAAGATCTCATTGAACTGATAAGTGCACATCTTTTCTACTATCATGGGACAGATACTGGCAGAACTAGTGGTGTTGGATTTATAATAAACAAGAAACTGAAGGATAAAAATGTAGAAGTTGAAAGTTTCTCTGACAGAGCTGCACGACTCGTTATCCAACTCTCGAGAAGATACCAGGCTCAGATTATTCAAACTTATGCACCCACCACAAGTCATACTGAAGAAGAAATTGAAGAATTTTATGAGGAAATTCGTGATCTAAATAATAAAGGTAAGCAGCACTTGAAGATAATTATGAGAGATTTCAATGCAAAAAATAGGGCAACGGCAACAGAATGAAACTTCAGTAGGTAAATTCGGTCACGGCAACAGAAACCAGCGTGGAAATACTCTCGTAGAGTTTGCAGAGGCAGAAGGGTTTTTCATCTTGAACTCCTTCTTCAAGAAAAAGCCACACAGGAAATGGACATGGAGACATCCAAATGGGACGACAAGTGAAATTGATTTTATTATGTGTAACAAAAAATTCGTCATAGAAGACTGCAGTGTGCTAAACAAGTTCAACACAGGCAGTGACCATAGATTGGTGAGATGTAAGATGCACCTCAACACTAAACTCGAACGTAGCAAGCTCATAAGACAAACAAAATGTATTGACATAACCAACCTTAAAAAACACCATAATACCTTCAAATTGGAACTGAAGAACAGATTATCTGCTTTAGAAGGCCTAACATCGGAAGAAGTGGTTATTTCTGAAGTTAACAGAAAAGTAACCAAAGCTCTTATGGAAACAGCAACAAAATTAGCTGGGTCTAAGAACAAATTGCATGTGAACAAATTATCAGGAAAAACCAAAATGTTGATGCAAAAAAGAAGAGTGATGAGGACAACTAAAGAAAATGTGACTTCCAAAGTGGAATATATAGAGCTATGCAAGACAGTACGAAAAAGTATCACTGAAGACGTAAGGAAATTCAACTGTGAACTAGTAAGGAAAGCAATTGAAAACAACCAAAGCCTAAAGATAGCAAAGGGACATCTCAGTAAGGGAAGAAAACAGATAATGGCACTAGGAAAAGAAGATGGTTCTGTAACAAGAAATAGAGGCGAAATTTTGACAAGAGTGAAAGATTTCTACTCCAAATTATATGAAAGGGATGATACATGTACTTCAGACATCATGAAAGGTACCAGTACCAGAGTTCTTCCAGTCGTCCCAGCAGACGTTGCACATGCAATCAAGAACATGAAGCGGGGAAAGCTCCAGGAGAAGATGGAGTTACTGTAGACATAATACAAGAAGCAAGTGGAGAAATCGAAACAGTACTCGCCCAAATTTTCATTTGATGCCTTAATGAAGGGACGATTCCTGAGGATTGTAACAACGCTACAATGATCCTGCTACATAAAAAAGGTGACATTGAGGATCTCAGGAACTACAGACCTATCAGCCTCCTCTCAGTGGTTTATAAAATCTTCACTATAGTTCTTTCACACCGCTTGAAGGTAACACTGGACATGGCTCAACCGAGAGAACAAGCTGGATTAAGGAGTGGCTACAGCACAATAGATCATATCCACGTACTGAGAGAACTAATTGAAAGAGCGAGGGAATATGAACTTCCATTGTGCATGGCTTTTATCGATTATGAAAAAGCCTTTGATTTGGTGAAACCATCAGCAGTTACAATGGCTCTGGAATCCTGCGGTATTGAAAATGCATACATTAATATTATTAATAACATCTAAGAAAATGCAAGTGCAAAGATTCGGCTGCTTTAAAATACAACACACATAAAAATTGGAAAGGGAGTGAGATAAGGTGACACCATATATCCGAAGCTCTTTAATGCGACAATGGATAATGTCTTTCAATCACTGAACTGGGAAAACAAAGGGATAAAGATTAATGGAGATTATCTAACCCACCTTCGTTTTGCTTACGACGTAGTCATTTTTGCAACTACCGCACCAGTGCTGCAGAGTACGATCCAGGAACTTGCTGACAAGAGTAAAGAAGTGGGATTAAAAATGAACTTTCAGAAAACAAAAGTGAGGTTCAATGCTTTTACAAGAAATGAAGATTTATCGATTGATGGAGAAAAACAGGAGATAACAGACACGTACGTTTATCTTGGACAGCAGATATCAAGTGAGGGTCACATTGTTAAAGAAATTTATCGGCGTACAAAACTTGCCTGGAGAGCTTTTGGAAGAAACAGCATAATTTTCAAGAGCAATATGCCATTATGTCTTAAAAGAAAAGTGTTTGATCAATGCATCCTCCCAGTGCTTACGTATGGTGCAGAGACGTGGACCTTAACTAAAAGAGACATACAAAGGCTGCAGACAACTCAAAAAAGCATGGAGAGGTGCATGCTTGGTGTAACCAGGAGAGATAAGAAGAGGAACTCGTGGATCCGAAAAATGACAAGAATGGAAGACATTATGATCAGAGTTAAATCCCTGAAATGGCAATGGGCTGGACATACTGCAAGAAGGACAGACCATCGATGGACAGCCGAAATTTTAGATTGGATTCCAAGGGACAGGAAAAGACCCAGAAGAAGACCACATGGGAGAAGGGTGGATGTAATTCGAAAATATGCCGGAGTGACATAGAGGAGACTGGCACAAGACAAACCGTTGTGGAGGAAACTTGGGGAGACCTTCGTCCAGCAGTGGATTGATAATGGTTGACAATGATGATGATGATGATGATATATTGGAAATCTTGATATTGTGCATATCGCACCAACGTTAATCACGTTTATCTGTTTGACGGTTCATGCTCAACACTGATGTATTTTATAACTGTTCCTATATTTCTGAAATTTCCATTTCGTGTTGACTTTGATACAAATAAGGAAAATTTCCTATACACTAGTATCCTGTCGACTCCTTTCAGTTCTAATCCCAGCAAACATACGTCATTTTACTTTAAAATAAATTCAAAATATACGGCATTTTCTGTGTGTAATCGTAATTTGGTGACGCAGTGTTCAACACTTGTTGTAATAATTTCAATGTAGTTTAACTTCTGCCAGCAAATGCCGACTTAAAAGAAAGCCTTACAAGGAGCCAACGCAATCAAGTGCAAGCCCTATATGAAATTAGAAAATATACATATTCTAAAATATATACTGAAAAAGTTATGATTTAGTGCTATTTTATCCAATACCATTCCTTGAAATATTGCGTGCCGCCCCGTTGGCGCAGGTGATTCCAAAGTGGATCAAGATTCAAATCCCTGTGGGACATGGATCTTGTTTTTGTCTTATAGCGCAGGACCTCTCTCTTTCTTGGACTAAGTGATCCTAAATTCGAGAAAGGCCAATGCGTATATTCCCTTGAGTTGAACACGGTGGTCGTTAAACCTTCAACCAAAAAACAAAAAAAACGAAAACGAATGTGCATTTAACATCCTTTACCACTGATATTTAAACCTCTGTGGCAAGAAACTGTCTGCTCATGGTTTCGGGGAGCCACGGACAATACATCTTACGAATCAGGCTATAACAATCATACAAGACAAGACTTTGCACATTTGCTCTAAATAAATAAATATTGGAGCACAAATGCTTTTTAACTCCGGTTTTTCGGTAGTGGCCTTTGATGTTGATCACAACAACTGGAACGAGACCTCAATCTTAGTCACACCCTTAAAGAAATCATCCTTGCTATTTACAGAAAGTCTCTTCATACACACCCTAGGACATTTATGCTGCAGGGACTACACACATTTACATATCTCACAAGCTAGAAAACACCTACCCAATGAAACTAAAAATGAGGTGACTAGTAGTTCACCGTCAAATGTGTAAAATATATCAACAAAAATACTGACTTTGGTCTATGGCCAATGTGCAGAACATCGTTTCCTATCACTTTGTGTTTTTTACGTCATAATGTTTGAACTCTAATCCTTATATACACGACTTTCGAACAATATTCCACATTGTTATTACTCAGTACCGAAATGTACCTCCCGACATTACATACGACATTAGTTCTTCAAGACTCCAGTCTGACGGTTATGCCACTGATACCGTAATACAAGCTGTATTAAACGCCTTAAATTTAATCCAAAGGCGCATATACTTCAAATTCAAAGAAATAATATATCAACAGAGAGACGGAAGTGGCGCCCATATGCTTCCCACTCTTTCCTGTATTAGCGGAGTTGAACCTCCAAGACTTAGAAAATAAATTACTTTACGAGTATAGAAGGGAACCATCGCTGTACATACGACATCTGATGTTTTGGAAATATTCAAGTGACGAATTACGTAAATTTGCAGAATGCATGTCCTCAAGATATGCTACAATAAAATGTACCACAGAATTTAAGAATAACTACTCACTGCCTTATTGCGGACATACTACCCGAACGTGACCGGGAGACGTACAACATCCGAAATTCTGTGTACAAGGAATCCACTGTATGCACAACAATTATTCCTATGGAGTCCTACCACCCGATGAGGTATAAGATGTCAGCAATTCACGTTATGTTAAATCAGGCATTTACGCACTGCTCTTCCAACACCTCACGACAGCACGTGATTAACAACATCAATGATTTTGCAGCAAGACATGGATGCAATGAATACATCGTAAATAGCGTACTTGGTAAAATAAAAATAGCCCGACAAAATAGGCAGTCCCGGGACAGTAATAAAAACAAGTTCGTTGGCTCACTTGATTATAACCCCAGGGTTATACTTGTGAAAAATACTTGCAAAAAAAACATACTGATTTTGGTGTTAAAACGAAACATATACTATCCATGGTCAAAAAAGATAGGGATCCCATCGAAATGTAAAAAAAAACATTATATATAAAATTTCTTTGAAGGCAGTCACCTACGGCAGCTTATAATGTGTACATATGATCGACCTCCCGTTCCCTGGAAACTAGAATTATTGAACATCGGTATAATATTAGAACTGTATCAGAGGCAACAATACTCTCACCATTACCGAATGGAGGTAAATATTTCCCCAACTGGAACGAGGCCTCAATCTTAGTCACACCTTTTATGAAACAATCCTTGCTATTTACGGAAAGCCTCCTCATACACAGCCTAGGACATTTATGCTGCAATGACTCCACACCTCTATATATCCCACAAGCTTGAAAAAACCTACTGGATGAAACTGAAAATGAAGAGACAAATAATTCACTATCAAATGTGTAAAATCAGCCAACAAAAATAATGACTTTGGTCTAAGATAAATGCGCAGAACATCGTTTCCTCTACACTTTGTGGTTTTATACCATAATGTTTGAATCCTAATCCTTATATACATGAGCTTCGGACGATGTTCCACATTGTACTTACATCTGATGATGGACTCATAGTGGGTCTGAAGGTACGCATGTATTTTAAAGTAATTTTCAATCTGTACATATTAAATGCTTTTAATTCGTGATACAATTTCAATTTGTGTTAATCGTGCTCATACGGCGGAATTCATCATGTCGGAAACTATGATTATTTTACGAAATCTTTTATAAAAACCACTGGAGGTTATCTCTTTGCCATGTTAAAGCTGTAAATGTTTTGTGTTGTGTTTGAATTCTGCGCCAATTTTCCTGTACAACAATTCCAAACTTTGTGTCACTATTTCCGTTTTAGAGGATGGTTCAGGTGCTCGAGAATACAAGAAAAACTTGCAGGGAACCTCCTGCGGGAATTCTGAGATACGCAAGTGCATTATCGCGACAAGCATTAAGACTTATTCAGTTCCTTGTTTCTTCCAAAAATATTAAGACCAGTGAATCTGTCGGCCAGAGGAATCTTAAAAAAATGCGTGTGTGTTCATTCTCCCAGAAACGTACAACACCGCAGAACGATCTGTATGAAGAGTCCTATGAACATTTCGGGAAGAAATGAGGGCTGATGTTCAAAATCCGCTGTTGATAGAGTTGGGATGACTACTTATGTTCACTGCAATAACATTTCAGTTTCTTTCATCATGTGTAGTTTTCTTACATGGCAAGAATTATGAAGAAACACCTAATTAACGTACACAGCGCATTCGCTGTTTTAAGCGATTGATACCCTAATTTACTCCGTTTTCATAGACAATAAAGTACTGTGATTACTGTTTGACACTTCATCGGAACTTTCCAACATACCATACCTGCGGAATATCGATATCATCAGAGCATTTGAAAATATGAATTAGCGTTTCGCGGAATCGTGGTCCTGCGCCATTGACCTTTCAACCACCCAGTGAAAAGGGCCTTGAGCAACACTCATCATCATCTAATTTTTGAATTTCCCAATCACACGCTGCGCAGGAGTAACTAGTACTGGCCCTTGACTCCGTGCAACGTTAAATAAACACTAATACATGTGACGCTCACCTCAGAAATGCTTTGAAAGAGTTTTAGTGTTATACGAAAAATTCTGACAGACATGTTTTTTGGAAGCAACTTGACCGAGGGATTAAGCAACATGCTACATGCAACTTGACCGAGAGATTCTTCTGGCATATACAAAAATCTTGGACATTTTTTTTTCTAGATGAGTTTCAGTTCCGTTGTTCTTCAGTAGGGACATACTACGTTCTATTAAATATTTAATATTAAACGAAAATCAACTCGATGAATTACTTGTTCTACCCATTATCATCATACAAGCTGCTCTGACGACTCTCTCGTGCAAGAATAATTCTTGGTACGATTCATGAAGATCAGCTTTGGATTGATGACAGCGGCTTCTCGAATCGTTCAAATTTTTGCACAACAGGTCTCACAAACAGGAAGAACAAGTAATTTCTGTAGTCTTGCGTCATTTTCTTTAATACTATTTCTTTAAATTTTCTGTTAAACTTTGATCGGGCTGCTGAAATAACACATTCCTTCTTATCTATTCCCCAGCACTTATTAGTCAAACATGTAATCGAAGGCACTTTTCATTTATGGGAGGATATATTCTCTCCCTATTTGCTTTATTACATGATGTCCAATAACACAAGCATTCTTTTCGTGTAGTCGAAGTATTATAACTTTTATTCAAGTCTAAACTCAAACATATTTTTTTCTTCTGAAGAGTGCAACAAATATTGCAATGATAGTTTTGTCAGGTCGTAGAAAACGTAAACAATATATTCTTGTGTCGATTAAAATTTCCGCATTAAACCACACGACATTAGATGGCTTGTTAACCATCTTCGAATTCCTTCTCCAATCTTTTTACACCGTACCAGTTTTTAGTAACAAAAAGAGTTCGTCTGAAATTTGACAACAAAGAACTTAATCATTTTATAAACCGTAAAGTGTGTAGAATATCAATCTGAAGTGAGAATAATTTGCACTTAATTTTGAAAAAAATGTAAAATGTAATAAATACAGACATTTAAAGTGAAACAGGAATATCAAACAAAGATCTTCGCTCTTTCCACGTTTATAAGAGAGTCACGGAAAAATTCTCATTGGCCGCCACCGGGAGTCGAACCCAGGGTCTTCCAGTTACGCACCGGATATGCTTCTGCTACACCACAGTGGCCTCCAATTCCTCCAGACTCACACACGCTAACTGTCAAGCCAAGTTGGCAGGTTGCTTCTTGGAGCCCCGCACAATGCTGGATATTCACCAGAGATGGTAAGCAGCAACTGAAGAAATAATTAGAAGGCGAATGAATAATAAATACAGACATTTAACGTGGACCAGGAATATCAAACAAAGATCTTCGCTCTTTCCACGTTTATAAGGGAGTCACGGACTCACTTATAAACGTGGAAAAAGCGAAGATCTTTGTTTGATAAAAATATAAATACTAAAATCCAAAAATTTTGGTTGCTTTTGGTGCATGAATAAACTGTCCAGAAAAGAATGAAAAGTTCCTGTAAAAAAGAGTGCATGTGTGAAGCTGAATATGTGCGTATATTCTGATTTAATGAAATGTTTCATGACCACATATATTAAACAAGATGTAATAAGTACAGGTATTACCAAATGTACTGTGTTTTTGATATTTATGTAAAAAATACGAAAATTTTTATTTCTGTACTGATATATAATGATTCTGTTTTTCCTTATACCAAGGTATTCCTGAATTCTAATAACCTCAGCAAAATGTCTCTCATAAGTACTTGAGGAGTTTTAAGATACAGAACAATGCAGTCACTGAACAATATCCACGATGTCTCTTGCGTAAACGAAATATAAAAGTCCAAGTCAGTAGAGCTTTAAAGGCGCAAATAATGTGAAGCCAAATCAGTCTAAACAACAAAACCGTAGAGGAGGCTGTGAATTTATATTTGGAAAAATAATTCCCAATTCTTGAGAGCTGCTGAAAAACACAGAATGATGCTGACAAGTATTTCTTCCTGAAACCTATAAACTCATGTATGTATATTATTTATTAGAAATTACATAACAATTAACTTATGGGGGACCTTAAGAAAAATTCTATCTTATATCTGTAGTGTAAATTCTTTTGTACACATTTTCTCGAAGACTATTACTTTGTAGTGTTTGAAATTTTGAGCACAAATAAAACGACTCATAGTTAACATGTGATACGGTTATTATTCCAAAAACATTGTTAAAATATTTGTTAGAAGTTTTTTAAAATTCAATTTATCTGACTCGAAAGTATTCGAATTTGGCGCTAGAAGAAACGGCATCTCTCATTTCTGTTTAAATTTTCGAATTATCTGAGACAAATAGAAATCAATGAATAGATCCACAAATGAGATTGGAATATTTTCTTCCATAAATCACCTTAAATCCGATTGTACATTTATTTTTTGAGGAGAAAGTGTGTACATTAGCTTAGAACCCCTGAATTTGAGCTATAGAAACTCCACCTAATTAGGAAGCTCCACCTGCTTGCAAAGCCCCACCCGAAATAACCTCATTGGTTAAAACGTTACAGCGCGTATTTTTTCTTTTCGTTCTCGCTATGTTTCCTGACTTCATTCAGTTCGCTCAAAAAATTTTCAAAATCCTTCACCAGGTGTGGTTTAAGTAAGTTATTTTTTAAATGAAAAGTTCTGATCAGAACGTCCTGGTAAAATTATTAATACTTTCCCATCATGTCACAAAATAACAGAAAAAGAGCAAGGCATCCTGCCCACAGTAAGGCATCACGAGCCCAGCGATTACGACGTTCTAGAGAGCAACACAATGCCCTGGACATCAATCAGCAGGACGCTGTAAAGTAAGATAATTTATATATCAATATCCTTATGTGTATTTTCGAAGTATGTGTTGTTCTTTTTTGTGTAACCTATGTAACTGCAACATGTAGGATTGATATATAAATTATCTTACTTCACAGCGTCCTGCTGATTGATGTCCAGGGCATTGTGTTGCTCTCTAGAAGGTCGTAATCGCTGGGCTCATGATGAATTACTGTGGGCAGGATGCCTTGTTCTTCATCTGTTGTTTTGTGACATGAAGAGAGCAAGATAATAGAGCAAGATAATCTTCCCCTTTCCCTACCAAACAGGACGGGGAGGCAGCGAACTACTAATACTGTACGATACACTGTTGTAAAGGTTGCGAAGGGCCAGATATGCGATATTGATGTTTTTTCTGCCCCCCTCCTTTTTTTTGTTATACGCCTATTGCCTGTTTTAGGATAGCTGCAATTACCTAGGCCAAATTTCAAGTGCCTATGAAAATTTATGTTACTTCGGACCACATTGTTCGATCCGCTATTCCTACACGTAAATTTGAGAAAAAAATTTGAAGAGGTTTTTTATCTTTTGTGCATCACTCCAGGTACGTTTCATGCTGCGCTTTGGCATGATGTTATTAACTCTTGATCTTCTTTTTCGTTTTTTTTTTAATAAAAACTGTTTCGCGTGTTTTCGTCATAGGGTCAAAGCAAACATTCTGGAAACTCAACATTTTTGTTTTTTTAGCCATTCAGTTTGTACTCGTATGTCAATCTTAGATAGGGGGCTATAATATACATTGTGACTCAGCGTTTTCTGGCTTTTAGACATTCTTTACTTAGCAGTGGGGGATCCAGCCTCGGGCGATCGCCTCCTCCCCCGTTTCTTAAAAATAAACAGATCTCAATTGTTTTCTTTTTTACAAATATGCAGGTAAAATATTTTATTTTCTGGATAAAAATCAACTGAAACAAAAGTTTATTAACAAAATATTAAAAAAAGAAACGAACGGAATTGTGTTTCATAAATACAAAAATATATATGCTACAAATTTGTACATTATATACGTATACATATGTATATCATCATCATCATCGTCAACCATTATCAATCCACTGCTGGACGATGGTCTCCCCAAGTTTCTTCCACAAGGCGTGTCTTGTGCCAGTCTCTTCCATGTTACTCCCGCATACTTTCGAATTTCATCCACCTATCTCACATGTGGTCTTCTGGGTCTTTTCCTGTCCCTTGGAATCCAGTTTGAAATTTCGGCTGTCCATCGATGGTCTGTCCTTTTGGCATAATGTCCAGTTCATTGCCATTTCAAGGATTTTACTCTGATCATAATGTTTTCCACCATTGTCATTTTTCTGATCCATAAGTTCCTCTTCTTATCTCGCTTGGTTACACCAACCATGCATCTCTCAATGCCTCTTTGAGTTCTCTGTAGTCTTTGTATGTCTCTTTTAGTTAAGGTCCACGTCTCTGTACCATACGTAAGCACTGGAAGGATGCATTGATCAAACACTTTTCTTTCAAGACATAATGGCATATTGCTCTTGAAAATTACGCTACTTCTTCCAAAAGCTTTCCAGGCAAATTTTATAGGCCGATTAATTTTTTCATCAATGTAACCTTCACTTGATATCTGCTGTCCAGGATAAATGTAGGTCTTGGTTGTCTCCAGCTTTTCCCCATCAATCGATAAATCTTCATTTATTGTAAAAGCATTGTACATCGCTTTTGTCTTCTGAAAGTTCATTTTAATCCCACTTCTTTACTCTTGTCAGCAAGTTCCTGGATTCTTTACTTCTTTGCTATTGTCAGCAAGTTTCTGCAGCTCTGATGGGGTAGTTGCAAAAATTACTACGTCATCAGCAAAACGAAAGTGAGTTAGATAACCTCCATTAATCTTTATCCCTTTGTTTTCCCAGTTCAGTGATTGAAAGACATTTTCCAATCTGGCATTAAAGAGTTTGGGAGATATAGTGTCACCTTGTATCACTCCCTTTAAAATATTTATGCGTGCTGTATTCTCAAATAGCCGAATCTTTGCACTTGCATTTTCATATATGCTTTTTATAATATTAATATATGCACTTTCAATACTGCAGGATTTCAAAGCCATTGTAACTGCTGATGGTTTCACCGAATGAAAGGCCTATGCATAATCGGTAAAATTCATGCATAATGGAAGTTCATATTCCCTCGCTCTTTCAATTAGTTCTCTCAGTACGTGGATATGATCTATAGTGTTGTTGCCATTCCTGAATTCAGCTCGTTCTCTTGGTTGTGCCACGTCCAGAGTTACCTTCAAGCGATGTGAAAGAACCTTACAGAAGATTTTACAAAGCACTGATAGGAGGCTCACGGTTCTGAGACGTATACCTTAACTAAAAGAGACAAATGTCCAGATATCTGTGATCAGATAGTGTATATTCCTGAAGGCGTTTTATACTTTAATACGAGGGTTGTACCGAAAGTACTGCAAAAGTCGGCATAACTTTCATATTTACTGACAGATATCGTTCAAATTGAACATGTCGGTAAATTAACTTTTTCCTTATACGAAGGTACTACTCGTAATAGTTTCCATCACAAGCGATGTAATTCTGCCAGAGTTGAACACAACTTTCGAATCCTCTTCGTGAAGTTACAGGTGTGAATTGTTGTATCCACTTCTTCATAGCCACTTTCACGTCGTATGGGTCACCAAATCCTTGTTCCCAGAGACTGTTTTTCATTGGTCCGAACAGGTTGAATTAGTAGGGCGCCAGTTCTGGGCTGTACGGTGGATGAAGTACCACGGAACAGCCTAATTCGCTGATCGCCTGGTTTGTTGCTAAAGATGTGTGTGTGTGTTTTCGTATTGTCACGGTGAATGTGGATCTCTTTCATATTTTTGTTCGGTCTCTTCCTCTTTATGGATTCTCTAAGCATCTTCAGTGGCTCAATGTACCGCTCGCTGGTCACGGTACGGCCATGTTCCAGATATTTGAGGAGGATGACACCTCTGTCCTCCCAAAATACAGTCACCATGACTTTCTCTGCTAATCGCTGGCTCATGAAATTCTTAGGCCTTGGTGAAAAGGTATGACACTATTCAATGGATCGATTCTTCATTTCCGGGTCGTAATATACGCCCACGTTTATTCCCGTCATCAGATCGAAAAACAAAAAGGTGTCTTCATCGGCCTCAAACGCTTCCAGCAGATCAGAGAAAATGTCCTCTATTCTCTCCCTTACATTGGGTGTCAACTGCCGAGGTCTCCACTTTGCACACACTTTTAAGAACCCTGCGTCTTCCACCATCTTCCTATCATTGCAACCACAGTTCAGCTGTGCAACAAGCTCACGGATTGTTCCTCGTCTCCCCGCGCGAATCAATTCATCTATTCCCTGATGATTCGTGTTAGTAGTCGCAGATGATAATTTCACACTGTGTGGTTTGTCTTTAATGCTAGTTTCCCTTTCTTTAATTTTTTCATCCATCTGTTCACATTGTTCTTGTCAAAGGTGTTATCTCTGTAAATATTCTCTAGCCTTCTGTGTATGTCGGACACCCTGCACCCTGCCTTCGTCAAGAACTAAATGACGGTACGTTGCTTCTGCTTGGAATCCATTATTTACCTGCAATGAAGAAGAAGGGTTAAAATAGAGGAAAAGTTAATCTACCAACATGCGCAATTTCAACGACCTCTGTCAGTTAATAAAAGAAGTTATGTCGACTTTTGTGTTACATTCGGTACCACCCACGTATAAATTTACCCTTACGAAATGAAATATCCCGAAAAAAGAAAAGTTTTGTCTCATATCGTTTGAAGTCACCGCGAATTTTTCTGCACGGCAAAGATACAGTAATATTACAACCAGATGTTGTGAATAACATTTTTGTCGAATCCGTACTGAATACATAATACTTTTCTGCAATATGCGTGCTTGTCTTGTCTATTAAGAGTGTTTAAAGAAAAAAATTCACATTCTGCTGTTAGAGTAAGGCATGGGATTAGAAGAGGAAATTTCGTATTTTCGTATTTTGCGAGCAAATTTCGTATTTTCGTATTTTGCGAGCAAATTTCGTATTTTACGAAATTCCCAACATCAAATATTCCAAATACCAGTTGCAATGTGAGACTTAACATTGGTTTCAACTCCTGAATAGTTTATCAGTAACATAATTTTACATTTATCAGAAGTATAGATTTCCGACTGTACGTTTTCGGATCTTAGAGGATAATCAGGGTAGTGTCCCCTTTTTGTTGTTATGCCATCATTAGGAACAGAAACTTTTGATACATTTCTTACGCTGCTCAAGTCGAAAGTAAGATGTAGAATTTTTAGGCCTGTTATCAAGATTTTCATTCACAAACGCGTGAAATTAAAATCAGCCCCAATGCTCTATTGTTCTGAGGCATCTAATCATTTTTCCGATATCGATTAGGGTGCGACTTCCTGGATAAGCATGGATGGTTTGTTTCGATTATGAATTGAATTTCTTACCTCCCTAGCACCAACAGCCACAGAATTAGGATACTAGCTCATTGATCTTATCTCGTTCGTTACATAAACTCAGAAACAAAATTTAAAAAAATAAGAATTAGATGAAATAATACTTTTATTGTCATTTTACAGTGAGCGCAAGAAATATTACATAAAAGATTCATATCTTGTTCCACATAATCAAATGAACGAATTAGTCATTGGCAAGACTACATCTACATATTGCTCCACTTCTGATTAGTGTAAATAATGAAGCGTATACACCTGAACAACACCACCGAAGGAATAAAATAAGTTCTGGTATATCTGTCAAACATATAAATCTTGCATTTGGTTAAATTCTACAAAATATGCTTATCTAGCCTACAACAGAGGTAAATAAAAGGTTTGTATTCTAAATATTTCTTCCATTCGTCTCAAAGCTCATGTATATATATATATATCATCATCAACCATTATCAGTCCACTGCTGGACGAAGGTCTTAATCAAATTTCCTCCACAACGATCTGTCTTGTGCCAGTCTCTTCCATTTCACTCACGCATACTTTCGAATTTCATCCAACCATCTCCCATGTGATCTTCTTCTGGGTCTTTTCCTGTCCCTTGGAATCCAATCTAAAATTTCGCCTGTCCATCGATGGTATGTACTTCTGGCAGTATGTCCAGCCCATTGCCATTTCAGGGATTTTACTCTGATCATGATGTCTTCCACTCTTTCAATTTTTCGGATCCACGAGTTCCTCTTCTTATCTCTCCTGGTTACACCAAGCATGCACCTCTCCATGCATCTTTGAGTTGTCGGCAGCCTTTGTATATCTCTTTTAGTTTAGGTCCATTTCTCTGCACCATACGTAACAACTGGAAGGACGCATTGATCAAACACGTTTCTTTTAAGACGTAATGGCATATTGCTCTTGAAAATTATGCTGTTTCTTCCAAAAGCTCTCCAGGAAAGTTTTGTACGCCGATTAATTTCTTCATCAATGTGATCCTCACTTGATATCTGATGTCCAAGATAAACGTACGTGTCTGTTATCTCCAGCTTTTCTCCATCAATCGATAAATCTTCATTTCTTGTAAAAGCATTGAACATCACTTTTGTCTTCTGAAAGTTCATTTTTAATCCCACTTCTTTACTCTTGTCAGCAAGTTCCTGGATCATACTCTGCAGCTCTGATGGGGTAGTAGCAAAAATGACTACGTCATCAGCAAAACGAAGGTGGGTTAGATAATCTCCATTAATCTTTATCCCCTTGTTTTCCCAGCTCAGCGACTGAAAAACACCCTCCAATGTGGCATTAAAGAGCTTCGGAGATATGGTGTCACCTTGTCTCACTCCCTTTCCAATTTTTACGTGTGTTGTATTTTCAAACAGCCGAATCTTTGCACTTGCATTTTCATAGATGTTATTAATAATATTAATGTATGCATCTTCAATACCGCAGGATTTCAGAGCCATTGCAACTGCTGATGGTTTCACCGAATCAAAGGCTTTTTCATAATCGATAAAAGCCATGCACAATGGAAGTTCATATTCCCTCGCTCTTTCAATTGGTTCTCTCAGCACGTGGATATGATCTATTGTGCTGTAGCCACTCCTGAATCCAGCTTGTTCTCTCGGTTGAGCCATGTCCAGTGTTACCTTCAAGCGGTGTGAAAGAACTTTAGTGAAGATTTTATAAACTACTGATAGGAGGCTGATAGGTCTGTAGTTTCCGAGATCCTCAATGTCACCTTTTTTATGTAGCAGGATCATTGTAGCGGTGTTCTAATCCTCAAGAATCTTTCCTTCATTAAGGCATCGAGTGAAAATTTGGGCGAGTACTGTTTCGATTTCTCCACTTGCTTCTTGTATGATGTCTACAGTAATTCCATCTTCTCCTGGAGCTTTTCCCCGCTTCATGTTCTTGATTGCATGTGCAACTTCTGCTGGAAGGACTGGAGGAACTCTGGTACTGGTACCTTTCATGATGTCTGGAGTACATGTATCATCCCTTTCATATAATTTGGAGTAGAAATCTTTCACTCTTGTCAAAATTTCGCCTCTATTTCTTGTTACAGAACCATCATCTTTTCTCAGGGCCATAATCTGTTTTCTTCCCTTACTGAGATGTCCCTTTGCTATCTTTAGGCTTTGGTTGTTTTTAATTGCTTTCCTCACTAGTTCACAGTTGAATTTTCTTACGTCTTCAGTGATACTTTTTCTTACTGTCTTGCATAGCTCTATATATTCCACTTTAGAAGTCACATCTTCTTTAGTTGTCCTCATCTCTCTTCTTTTTTGCATCAACATTTTCGTTTTTCCTGATAATTTATTTACATGCAACTTGTTCTTAGACCCAGCTAATTTTGTTGCTGTTTCCATAAGAGCTTTGGTTACTTTTCTGTTAACTTCAGAGATGTCCACTTCTTCCGATGTTAGGCCTTCTAAAGCAGAGAACCTGTTCTTCAGTTCCAACTTGAAGGTATTATGGTGTTTTTTAAGGTTGGTTATGTCAATAGATTTTGTTTGTCTTATGAGCTTGCCACGTTCAAGTTTAGTGTTGAGGTGCATCTTACATCTCACCAATCTATGGTCACTACCTGTGTTGAACTTGTTTAGCACACTGCAGTCTTCTATGACGAATTTTTTGTTACACATAATAAAATCAATTTCACTTGTCGTCCCATTTGGATGTCTCCATGTCCATTTCCTGTGTGGCTTTTTCTTGAAGAAGGAGTTCAAGATAAAAAACCCTTCTGCCTCTGCAAACTCAACGAGAGTATTTCCACGCTGGTTTCTGTTGCCGTGACCGAATTTACCTACTGAAGTGTCATTCTGTTGCCGTTGCCCTATTTTTGCATTGAAATCTCCCATAATTATTTTCAAGTGCTGCTTACCTTTATTATTTAGATGACAAATTTCCTCATAAAATTCTTCAATTTCTTCTTCAGGATGACTTGTGGTGGGTGCATAAGTTTGAATAATCTGAGCCTGGTATCTTTTCGAGAGTTGGATAAAAATTCGTGCAGCTCTGTCAGAGGAACTTTCAACTTCTACAACTTTATCCTTCAGTTTCTTGTTTATTATAAATCCAACACCACTAGTTCTGCCAGTATCTGTCCCACGATAGTAGAAGAGATGTCCACTTTTCAGTTCAATGAGATCTTCTCCTTTTCTCCTTACCTCACTTAGCCCCACGATGTCCCACTTGATCCTTTGTAGTTCCTCTTCCAATTCAAGAAGCCTTGAATCAGAAGATAGGGAGCGTCCATTGTACGTAGCCAAGGTCAGCATCAGATGGCAGCCTAGTCCGGTCCTCCGGGGATTCTTAGCACCCTCTGCCTTCATGTCGCACTGGCCGCTGCCTTGGCCAGGTACATTCCAGCTGCCGGAGACTGAGGGCCAAGATTTAAGTTGTGGAATCATTTTGGAGGGGTTTGGCCATAACTCACCACGCTGGCCAAGCGGGTTGGTGAGTGTGGGATAGCATTTCCTCTAATCCCGATGGTATAGTTATACCGCTATTGGCGGTCGTCAGAGCCCCTTTAGTGGGAACAGGATGTACCACGAGAAGGCGGGGTTGACATTTGTCAAGGAGAGGCTGTGATGTTACGCATCACCTGACCTTACATCCCACATCCATATATATATACACTGCCGGACAATTGCTAAGGACGGATGACAATAGCAACGATAGCAACCATAAAATGGAAGGCAGGAAAATGTGGAAATTAGCATAAGTGCGGGATACAGTAAGACGTGTTGTGCGTATGCAAATTTTGGATTGCCGATATTGTTCGTGACGTCATAGTGCTGATAAGAGATATAAAGGATTTGACGCGTATTGACCATTGTTGTTCAAACGCAAAGTTATAAGGGAAAGAATCAATTGACGAACTTGCAATTTTCAGTATGTCTTCCCGACATCATCTAGATGATTTTACGCGTGGCCGTATTATTGGCAAGATTGAAGAAGGGCGAAAAATAACAGATGTTGCCAGGGAGTTCGATGTCAGCCACAGTGTTGTTTCAAGGCTTTGGAAATCATTTCAAACAAATGGAGAGTGTAGCAAACGTCACGGGGGAGGTCGTGTTCGCAGTACGACACCAGCAGAAGATCGGTACATAGTGCTATCAACAAAAAGACACCGGCGCAGCACAGCTAGTGAGGTAGCAAATCAGTTTATGGCTGCTACTGGCAAGCGGATCTCCCAAAAAACTGTCGCCAGACGTTTGCATGAAGGAGAACTATACGCCCGCCGTCCTGTTGTGTGCATCCCATTGTCCAGACGTCACCGTACCGCCCGTTTGCAATGGTGCCATCAACATCGCAATTGGACTGATAACGACTGGTCTGCTGTCCTCTTCTCAGATGAGAGTAGATACAGTCTATCGTCTGATTGTCGACGACAACTGATCTGGCGTGATAGTGGTACTGCATATTGTCCAGCAAGCATAGAGGAAAGGGACCGATATCCGACATGTAGTGTCATGGTATGGGCTGGCATCATGATCAATGGCCGTACGTCCCTCTATGTGCTTCCAACTGGGACTATGACTGGCCAACGATACATTAATGATGTTCTGCTACCTCATGTTCGCATGTTCCGTGGTGCTGTCGGTGATAGATTCATTTTCATTGACGATAACGCAACATGTCATCGAACAGTCGCTGTCCAGGAGTGTCTTGAGAGCGAGGATATTCAACGCCTCGTATGGCCAGCACGTTCTCCAGATCTGAATCCCATTGAAAATGTGTGGGATGCTTTGGGGAGGAGTCTTGCTGGTCGCCAATGCCCTCCAATAAACAAGGACACCCTCATCCGTGCACTGACAGAGGAATGGGATAAATTACCCCAACAGCTGCTTGATAATGTTGTGCAAAGCATGACACGACGTGTGGAATCTTGCATCGCCCTCCATGGTGGCCATATCCCGTATTGACATCCTAAGCCGGAACGCCTGCGGACGGTAATTGCATTTTTTTCACGTTTACGTATTCTGCACAAAATGGCCTGTTTGTCCCTTGAACACGTTCCAAAGCCTTCTGGATTTCAAAGCACAATAAATTGTCTTTCTTATAATGTCCTGGCATTCTGACATTATTTTATTTCACTTGGCATCCAACCACACTTACTTTTTTATGCGCTATATAGCCGTTTATGATCCGTCCTTAGCAATTGTCCAGCAGTGTATATATATATATACACTGCCGGACAATTGCTCAGGGCGGATCACAATAGCAACGATAGCAACCATAAAATGGAAGGCAGGAAAATGTGGTGTTGTGCGTATGCAAATTTTGGATTGCCGAACTTGTTCGTGACATCATAGCGCTGATAAGAGATATAAAGGATTTGACGCATATTGACCGTTGTCGTTCAAACGCAAAGTTGAAAAGGGAAAGAATAAATTGACGAACTTGCAATATTCAGTATGTCTTCCCGACATCACTTAGATGATTTTACGCGTGGCCGTATTATTGGCAAGATTGAAGAAAGGCAAAAATAACAGATGTTGCCCCGGAGTTCGACGGCAGCCACAGTGTTGTTTCAAGGCTTTGGAAATCATTTCAAACAAATGGAGAGTGTAGCAAACGTCACTGGGTAGGTCGTGTTGGCAGTACGACACCTGACGAAGATCGGTACATAGTGCTATCAACAAAAAGACACCGGCGCAGCACAGCTAGTGAGGTAGCAAATCGGTTTATGGGTGCTACTGGCAAGCGGATATCCCGAAAAACTGTCACCAAGCGTTTGCATGAAGGAGGACTATACGCCTACCGTCCTGTTGTGTGCATTCCATTGTCCAAACCTCACCGTACCGCCCGTTTGCAATGGTGCCATCAGTATCGCAATTGGACTGATAACGACTGGTCTGCTATCCTCTTCTCAGATGAGAGTAGATACAGTCTATCGTCTGATTGTCGACGACAACTGATCTGACGTGATAGTGGTACTGCATATTGTCCAGCAAACATACAGAATAGGGACCGATATCCGACATGTAGTGTCATGGTATAGGCTGGCATCATGATCAATGGCCGTACGTCCCTCTATGTGCTTCCAACTGGGACTGTGACTGGCCAACGATACATTAATGATGTTCCGCTACCTCATGTTTGGATGTTCCGTGGTGCTCTCGGTGATAGATTCATTTTAATGGACGACAACGCAACATGTCATCGAACAGTCGCTGTCCAGGAGTGTCTTGAGAGCGAGGATATTTAACGCCTCGTATGCCCAGCACGTTCTCCAGATCTGAATCCCATTGAAAATGTGTGGGATGCTTTGGGGAGGAGTCTTGCTGGTCGCCAATGCCCTACAATAAACAAGGACATCCTCATCCGTGCACTGACAGAGGAATGGGATAAATTACCCCAACAGCTGCTTGATAATGTTGTGCAAAGCATGACACGACGTGTGGAATCTTGCATCGCCCTCTTTGGTGGCCATATCCTGTATTGACATCTTACGCCGGAATGCCTGCGGACGGTAATTGCATTTTTTTTCACGTTTACGTATTCTGCACAAAATGGCCTGTTTGTCCCTTGAACATATTTCAAAACCTTCTGGATTTCAGAGCACAATAAATTGTCTTTCTTGTAATGTCCTGGCATTCTGACATTATTTTATTTCACTTGGCATCCAACCACACTTACTTTTTTATGCGCTATATAGCCATTTATGATCCGTCCTTAGCAATTGTCCAGCAGGGTATATTAGTTAAATAAATTGTTTTCAAATGATACTTTCTCCCTCAATGCTTATTATATCTGCAACATACTAAAAACATGTGTAAAACTTTTAAGCATTCAGCAATGCTAGTGAATATTGCATGATCACGTACAAATTACATCGTTATTCTCCAAGGAAAATCCTGCACATGGACCTTGCATCTCTGAACATAACTGCACACATTAGTCAAACTTAACACTGGTCCGGGCAGGTCCAGTCACCGTAGAAGTAAACAATTCATCGATCCAATTTCAAAAAATGAGACCTAGATATTTAAGGTACGTATAGCTAATCTTGCCATAGCGATTTTTTATCGCACAATTAAACTATCTTGTTGCATCATATCTTTATGGGTTGAAGCGTCTGTCATTATAACAAAGTATACCAGATACATTCCACACCGTGCGTACATTTAATGTGATAGAAGCGAAAATGTTCATTAAAATAAAACTGGTGAAAGGGGGAAGATATACATTTTTCAATTATTTTCTAACTCTGATTTTTCAGCTTGTTAATGAAATTTATGCTGTGACATGAATTTAGGATGTGGCACAAATTCAGTATTTTATTGCCGAAATACTGTTCTCACATACATCTCTACGGATTTTAGAAATAACACAGCATAATGCTAAGGAAACTCAATTCTGTTTCCTAAATGTGTTTGGGTGTTTTATGATCGCAAAAACTCACTCATTCTGACACATAATATTAATTGTTTTTTAGAGAAAAAACCTAACGGTAGTCAAACCTTTTTTACGTAAACATTTAGAAGAAAGCATAATTCAGATAACAATCAAGTCAAATCTAAATGAACACAAAATTTTTGTTTCTTCCTTTATGCTGCAGTTATTCATATTTAGATTAAAGTTTCACGAGCGGTGTGTTTTCGAATACTTTTCCATATTAATATTAACCTTTGCGTACCGAAATCAGAAGTTCCCAAATTTTCTTAATGTTGGAATACAAAAACGTTAAGCAAATCAGCGATGCCATCTTTAGGTATTCTGCGTCTCTGAGGACAGAAGTTTAGATTGTGAAATCTTAGAAGTTGAAAGCAATGTTAAAATTTCAAAGCTTTAGGAACTGAAGCCTCCCTGAATAAATATGAATTTAAGTTTTCATTTAGTTCAGTTTCTTTGACGTACTTTAGAACAATCTCATTCCAAAGTAAACCTAATGAATCATATATTTCAATCTTTTTCTGAATTAAGAAATTATTATGTGCTAACCCCAAGTGATTTAAATTTAAAGTTTGATATCAACCCTTTGTTCTTCTCTGATATTCGCAGCTCACAAATGTTTAACCCTTGTTAGGGTGTAAGTCGTCATTACCACGCATTTTTCTATATGATTTTTGTTACACGAAAGGTCACAGTTGTAAGACCGGAAAAGTACTTTTAACTGCAATTTTTAGACTTTATTTTAATTTGCGGAAATTCTTACTTCTTCACGTTTACTATAATTTCTATGAGCGTTGAAAGTTTCATGCTGTGCCGCAGAAAACATTTCAGGTTTCAACATGACTGAAGTACGTTCCGACTTTTCAAATGAATCACTGAAAAAAAGTTTAGTTTATATGATAACGCAACAGACTGGAAATACACTATTTTGTTATGAAACAAACGCTTTATTTATGTGGCGATGTGTGCAATGGTTTTCTCCCAAATAGATTTCACATCGTCATTTTCAGAAAAGGAAACACTGTGGCGATGCAATGGAAATTACTTCGGTTGCAGGCATTATTTCTGGCAGGATTAAGAAACATTCGTTTCTTCTACCGCCATTTTTTAAATTACAATCATTAAGAATTTATACGAAGTGTACCGCGAAGATATTCTTTAATATTTAAGTAAAGAAGAACGTTTCACGTATTCTAGATGTCGACACAAGATCTAGCTTGTACGTTTCCTGCATTATGCCTAAATAATATTTTCTCTATCGGCATAGTCCCTTTGGACCATTTGAAAACTTCTAAAGCAGTTTCATTGTGATATTTGTTGTATAGAAATCCATATTTGGCTTCCAAAATTATCAGACTAGAAACCAGATGTCTGAAATGAAAATATTCTTCATCTGAAACACAATTTCATTATGGCTTCAACGGTGGCTCAGTGATCAAACCTCTGGTTTTTGACCATTCGTAGATTGCGGGTCCGGATTCCAATCCCGGTGAAGCATGTAATGTGTGTCTCACGGCTCTGACTCTCTCTAGTCCTTGACACAGTGTCCTTAAATTAAAGGCAGGCGGTTGCTGATCATCGCGTTGCTCACTATGGTCGCTACACTTGCCACACAAGAAGTTTTAGCACATCGCAACGACATGAGGCCTCAGATTTACACCAAGACATTCTATTGTTGTATCAATTGTGTTATATTTAGAACCGGAGCAGAATTATATCAAATATTTCCCAGCAGACCAGTATAATCTCTAACACAGTATTATTCCTGCATAGTATAAAACCACGCATTGTTGAATGATGCCTTAGTATTATCGAAACGGAAGTTTTGTACAAAGCCATTTGACAACGTGAAAATAAATAATTAGTGTTTTGATGTAATTTTAAGTGACATGAGTGTTTTCCTATAGGTTTCGCAAACATTTTGTTAAAATGCTCAATGACTGCTTCTGCTTCGCAGTACCGATCCTGAAAGAACATGTCTGAGCTGTATGATATTTTTAAGGTTTTGTACTGTGTTTCCTGTCACAAAGAATAATACACCTAATTTGCGGATTCATATTTTTTACCATACCTTTTCTGCCCAATTTTATATTTGATGTTGTGAACAATTCCTTTGCATCAAACGTCATTAATTTTTAGTACCAAATTGAAATTATGCGATAGGAAAAAAAAAGTTCACATTGTCAAAAGCCTCTGATTTCACAGATTCTGTAGGGAACCGTTATTTCGATAAGTCGTTATTTTTTGTCATATATTTTTAGGTGTGAAGTAAAAAGATGCAAATTTACCTCATACTCACTAATGGGGAAAATGGCATCAGAATAATCGCATAGAAATGCATAAAAAATACGCATAGAAAATTGAAAATTGCATGCTTGCTCTTTGGAATTTATAAAATTACATTGGGTGCAGGAGCGCGAAAGTTTTATCAATAAGTCAAATGTGAATATAGCAGTTTAAAAAATGTGATCGATCATCAAAATATTAAATCATTTAATACGTAAAGATTGTTGAAAAATCATCCTGATATATATGAGAAGAACGTAACTAATTGTCAAAATGCAAATTAAATATTGAAATTAGCGGGCATTTTTGTCACTTAAATTCGAAATCAGGATGAAAAAAGGCCACACGAATACCGTTACTGCGTGAAATAAAATCATGTTGAATAAATACATCTCCCTTAATTTTTTTGGAAAATGTCATGCTTGTTAGTGCTCTATGAAACCCATTATTTGGAATTAACAACCATAAGCAATTTCCAGAAAATTCTCCTGCTTCTGAGCTTAAGGTTCAACAGAGTCCTACTCAACGCTGCAAACAAATTATCTAAGTAAAAATAATTGTTTTCTGAAGTTGCCATAAATCGATGTTTAAAGAATGATTGGTAATATTGGCATTCAATATTGAGGTTTGAAGAATGGTTCCCAATATTGTTTATTAGGTTTTAAAGAAATAAATTATGAAATATTGTAATTGCGTCGCATATTTGAGGAAAAAGTAAGTTAATACTGAACAAGAAAAATAAACTTTTTGTTTGTTACAAAGACTGCATATGCCGAACCATACAGTATTCGTTATGCTGATTACAAATCTACTTGCTAAATTGTGCTGTCAGGCATAGTTCTCGAGTAACCTGCTCTTTGAGTGTGAAATAAGTCTTCATTTTTGCATGTATATTTTGCTCCAAACAGTTAATTACACTTACCTTAAAAAATAGTTTATTTAGATTTTGTTCTGTACATCGGTTGTACTGCATCCATTTTTATAGTCCAATAGTAATAGGCTAGCATTTTAGGGATCTGTTTTTCTTCATAGCGGTTTTCTATGGTACTTATGTCCTGATGAAAATGTTCTCCGTGCTCATCGTTTACAGCTAATATGTTATGTGGGAAAAATTCCAGATGCGAGTGAAGGAAATGTATTTTAAGGGGCATCTTGCGTCACATGGCCTTATAGTTTTCTAGAAATTGAGTAACAAGTTCGTTATAATTTTCTGCCTACGATTTACCTAAAACGTTCAGTAACATACCTTTAAAGAACTTAAACGCAACAACTTCAGTCTCATTCAAAATGCTTTCAAATGCAAGCTCACGCATAAGTTACCTTATATGTAGACCAATAAAAATGCCTGGTTTAATTTTGGCTTCAGATATGTTGGGGAACTTCTTCCTTAGAAAACGAAAGGGTTCTTCATCATTATTCAATGACTTTACAAAAAATTTCAAACCAAGTTTGATATGACGTCCTGAAGACTTACTAAAGGTTCAATAATAACATTCCTAATTTTTCGAATTAAGGACTCCCTTTTAGGCCAGGTCTTTTTAATGTAATGAGAATTTCTGTCCCTACTGTTACATTCACATAGGAACCGGCAGTATTTTGTGTATCCAAGCTATAGTTCAAGGAAGAAAGCTATCACTTTAAGATCGCCATAAATATCTCATGAGTGTTATTTGTACACTGCTGGCCACCCATAATGCAACACCAAGAAGGAAGCATCCGTTGGCCTGAAATTCGCAGCATGCGTCGCCCGCGAGATGACATGCAAACCATTAGCATTGCAGGTCATATGCAAATCATTTGCGCTCGGCACGCTACCGAGAAGCACTATAAGAAGGGTACACAGAAAGCGGGGTGTAAGTAGTGGAAGTGTGTTGTGCTTCCGGACCTGTGCGGGGGAAGCTTCTTGATGTCTCGTCGCAGAACACGGCAGTCATTCCACCACGTTTCAGAATTCGACAGAGGACGAATAGTGGCTTATCGCGACAGCGGTTTATCGTACCGAGACATCGGGGCCTGTGTGGGACTACAGCCAGCCACAGTAAGGCGAGTATCGATTCGGTTGGTGCAGGAGGGACGGACGGACAAAAGTGAGCTATTGCCGCAGCCACGGCACATAACCGAAGGAGAGAACCGGCATGTTGTGTGGCGGGCATTGACGGCTGTCACCTCCACATCACGAACGTTAGCGCAGGGATTAGGGTGTGTTGCACAACAACATGTGTCAGTACGTACCGTTTGACGTCGTCTGCAGGAGCGGGGAATTGTCGTACGGTGCCCATTGCTCCGATTACCGTTGACGTTACACCACCGGCGAGTGCGGCGGCAGGGGGACGTTGAATGCCACACCTGTACTACGGAATGGCACGACCATGGCTTCTCCGACAAATCCCGCTTCTGCCTGCAACACCACGATGGTTGGATCCGCGTGTAGCGGCACCGCGGCGAGAGACTGTATGACGCCTGGATTATGCATCGCCATTGCGGTCGGTCGCCTGGCGTTGTAGTTTGGGGCTCAATTGGATATGACACCCGCACCCTCTGGTACGTATCGCCGGTACACTCAACAGCTAACGCTATATCTCCGACGTTTTGGAGCCTGTAGTGCTCCCTTACCTGCAGGAACTGCCAGCCGCCACGTTTCAACAGGACAATGCGCGCCCGCGCGTGGCACGCGTCGTGTTACAATTCTTCACGCCACCAGGTGTCACTACTGCCGTGGCCTACCTGTTCTCCTGATATGTCGCCTATCGAACATGTCTGGTTGCTGATCGGCAACCGAGTGGTCCGGCAAGCACCAACCGCGGCTACGCCTGATGAACTGTGGCAACGTGTGGAAGCAGCTTGGACAGCCATACCCCAAGCCCACATCCAAAGCTTCTTTCGTTTGATGCCGCGGCATGTAGCCGCCCTTATTGCCAGCCATGGGGGCCACACGAACTATTGATGTCTGCGTGTTCCGCAAGTCGCCCGGGCCTGTAAGCTCAATGGTTTCATCTTTGTATCTGTTGTTATGTGTCCAGTAAATCTGCATTTGCTATCTCGTGTCCTTCTTGGTGTTGCATTTTGGGTGGCCAGCAGTGTATACTATACTTTGAAACAACAGTGTAATCTTTGCATATGTTTCTTTTGTGTATACATCATATGCAACAGGTACTGACAGATAGATATTTCCGTTATGAAGAATGACAGCTTTTAAGCTTATTTTTAAGGAATCTATAAAAAGTCTCCATTATTCAGGTTTGTGTTGCTGTCCAAAGTCTTCAAACAATAAATTTATATCACTACAATATACAAGACCACCACTCTCCAAAAATAAGTGTTCAAACTCTTGCTGTCATCGACGAAAATTTCATGATTTTGTACTTGGTTGTGAAAGATTCCATCTTTCAATGTTGAAGCCAATATTTCGGCCTGAATTTTTGCTAAATGAAGGTCACGATCCATATAATTTAATTCTTCCTGACTTATAAGGTGAGGCGCAGATCAATCGGGAACTTTTTGTACATCAATATCTACTTCGCTGCGAGGAATTATTTCATCAGTACGACTGTCATCTAAACTCCATGACTGTGGAGGATGAGGAACAGGAATATCTGGACCATGAGGAACAGGTCTTGTGGCGTAAGCAATAATGTGATACTGAATCGTGTCTTTGATCTTAGCTGTAATTCCAGGTATCTTAGTGATGCAGAAGTAAGAGTCTGTTTAGTGGTCTTTCGGTTCTCTCCAAATCAATAGTACTGCAAATGGCATTTGATGTAATCCCTTCAACTAGCCTGTCAACAAAGTTACACATGAAGAGCAACAAATGTGAGACCCCAAGATTTATGTTCATTTTTGCACTGGAAATAAAGTTTATACGATTTTCTAAACAACGGTTTGAAATGTTGCCTTTTTTTTCGATTGGAGTTTTAACGATCATCGTGATCAACTCAATGGGATGTAAGTAGTCTCCCGGCCCTAACTTAGCACCACTGGTACCAGGGAAGGAAGAGAGCTAACGCCATAAGACAAACACAACATCCATGTATCCTGAGTGCAGACATACACTGAAGAGCAATTAAATCAGAGATACCTGTCTAGTAACGTGTAGCACCACCTTTCTCCCTGTTGACGGCAGCGATTCGTCTCGGCATGGACTCGACAACACACCGGAAGCGTTGGGAAGCCATACGGATCCGCGACACCTGAACAAACTCCCACAGTTCATGAAGATTTGATGGACGGGGGTCAGATCCTCGAACATCTCTATCGAAGGCATCCCATATGTGCTTAATGGGATTAAGGTCACGTGACCTCGCTGGCCAACGAAGCGAGGTCACGTCGGTGGAGTGTTCATCCAACCATTTGCATACAATTTGGGAGCGATGACGCGGTGCATTGTCTTGTTAGAGGATGAGGTCCCCAGTGGGATGTTGAAGACGTACACACGGGAGCAAATGGTCGTCCAGGATATCCCAGTAACGTTGACCTGTGAGGGACGATATCACACGTACCAGGGGTCCCATGTCAGTGCACGTAAACAGTCCCCTGACGAGAATGCCACCCCCACCAGCTTGAAGAGTACCCTGCTGGCAAGAAGGATCCATCGCTTAATGTTGTTTGCGCCGTACTCGTATCCTGCCATCCGCATGTACCAACGTGAATCTCAACTCATCAGTCCAGGCAACATTTTACAACATGTCTATGGTCCAGTGGCGATGTTCCCGCACCCATGATAATCTTTACACCCTATGAGGTGCAGTCAGCAGTGGTACCCTCGCGGGACGATGGCTTCTGTACTCCACAGTGAGGAGATGGTTCTGGATGGTGTGGCTACTTACACGTTTTTGTGCACCAGCATTAAATTGCAGAGTGATTTCTTGCACTGTGGTCCGTCTATCCTCTGTTACAATGCGAGCTAGCCGACGATGACCCCACTAATACACACGCTGTTGTCCGCGGCAGTTGGCCCTTGGAGGAATGGTTTTACCAGATTCGATGCACTCACGGTGCACCCGTGACACATTGGCTCGTGAAGATACCAGTACCTGCACGACTTCCGAGATTACTAGCAAAAAAAGTCATTTTGTCATGTTTGATCATTAATGCAGTTAAAAGAGCTGTGACATGCACACGAGTTATTAGTTAATTAAACGCCAGACAGTGCAAAGAATGTTCTGGATGTGATATAGGAAGCAAATGCTATTCTAAATTTTAAACTAAAAAATTGTACCCTATTGTATTTAAAAAAATCAGACTTTTTTTCACATAAAGATGCGTTAAAAGACAGTGCTGACTTTTGAGCTTGCAGCACAAAGAAATACATGATATTGAAAAAAGCTTTATAGGGTACATTACCTTTGATGCAAAACACAAGTAGACGCAAATACATACCTTTAAATGTTGTGGAGCACACAAAACTCCGTACATTTTGTACCAATTACAAATGGCTAATATGGCTCCCATACAGAGTGGGAGTGAATGAAAAAAGCTTTTGTATGCAGCACTGGGAAAGTAATTGTACACACCAATCTCCATCGCATGCAAAGTTCAGCTTGGGTGACTGTCGGCGTAGAGTAGCGGGCCATATACAATTGTTGTCCAATTGGGAACAAATCAGGCAAACGTTCTGATAAAAGAAGACCGGCCACATGTCGAGCGTCCAGTTGCTATAAGACACCTCAAGCCACCTCAGGTCGTGCACTGTCCAAATAAAATGTGGAACAAATGCACTTCTGCATATATGACAGTACTTCAGTTTCCACAACTTCCGACTTGCACCGCTGGTTGCTTGTTTATCCTGCGATGCAAATGCATCGGGAACTCGAATGTCTCGCTTAAACACCTTACGCCATAAAATTGAGTGTTGAGCCCGTATTAAGCTGCATAATGCTTACCTCCAGCAGTAGTTCACCACCTTATCGTCGTTCAGAGACATGTTTGTCGTGGTTCATAAGACTGAATTGCAACTCGTCGTTAAAAGCTACGAGCTGCCATTTATCGCGCCAGTTCTTGGACATATTGCAATCGCTGACGTCTGTTGTTTAATGTCAATGGAATTCGGAGTGACGGACATATACCATTTACTTTGTGGAACATTTTAGGTTAGCATTTGAGAAATTTAGTAGTTCAGATTTCTGCCTCTAGGCAATGTTTGCGTGCTTCTCTTTATAGACGTATTTCTTCTTTTGAAAACGCTATCCAGAAATTCCTTTTTTTACCGTGTGCCATTCGCTACCGCATTATTTTAATTAATGCGCGTTTTCTTGGTAGGGGATGTTAAGGTCGAAACGTTTTTCTTGATATATCTGCCTCTTGGAGACATATTTTTGAAGTTCTTTTTCCTTAGCATAGCTTTTGACAAGAAGAATATTATCCGCTTACTTTCAACGATCCCATTACGCGAAATTCCTCCGTTAGATATATATTTCTCCTGTTAACTGCTTGATTTGAAAATTGCTATGCCTCCAATACTTCCTTCTTATGAGAAACGTTTGTTGCGCAATTTGTTAATTTTTGGTAACATACTTTTAGCCGCCGGTGGAAGTAAGTAGCTGTTTCTATTTTTAGATATGTTAGCAATAGTAGATTTCAGATTCATTTTTTTCAACAGTTTGATTTGACTTTGAAGAAGCATTGAAACATATAATTTATTTGATAAATTCGGTTTTGCATCAAAAAGGATTGAAAAGACGTGCCCTGTGCCCTTTTCAACAAAAAAATTGATTTTATTTTTCTTGTTTTTCTTAGAATAAATCAGAATTTGTTAAAAAATAAAGGGATGATCAAAAATATTGTTTCAAATCTAAAATGGCCGCCCCGGTGGCGCAGTGGTCTAAGCGATGGCCTCTGATCATTCGTCCGTAAGGGGTCCGGGTTCAAATCCCGGTGAGGCATGGATGCTGTGTTTGTCTTACGGCACTGGCTCTCTCCCTTCATTGAAACCAGTGACCCTAAATTAGGGACGGGCGACTGCTTATAGCCCATTGAGTTGCTCACGGTGGTCGTTAAACCTCCAATAAAAAAAAACAAAAAACAAATCTAAAACATTATGGATTACCCTTTTCTTGCGCTAACGTCCCACAAAATACGCCTCCCACTCTCCGGTACAACTTGGTTGGAGCTTTATTAGTCCAAATCAATAAAACTGACTTTTCTGCTCCACTCTCTTGTTAAAACAATGTAAAAAAATATTTTCCTTAGTTCATCGGATATTTTAAGGATTTTACTATTAATAGATGGATTTTCAACTTACAATTCTGCTCATTCAATGTTACAGCCAATCAAAGAATTATGGTTGCGTTTGTTGGGTGAATCTCGAAGGGATGAAAAAAATATCAAAGGAAATTAATTGGATAATTTACAAATTCCCCTCACTTATGAGCAACGATCGAATAGGAGAGTATCTACCTTTCAACGAAATTAAATGTTTTTCTGCCAAACACAAATGCGAATAAAACACAGGGTCCCCTTGTCAAGAAAGATAATACCATCAACATTACAGGATACGCGTGTAGTGATTAATGGCGCATGAGAACATGGTAACACATACGGTGATGAAGAATTCATCAAGTATCAAAATTTCAAACGGCAACCTATATCTAAAAGTAAAAACCGAATTTAAACCTCACCTTTGTAATTTCATATATCAAACTGAATTAAAAGCTTATATAATTAAGGAAATCCCATATACTGTTAACAATTTGAAGTGTTTGCTACTACAAAAAAATACATGCTATTAATTTTCTATATACCTACTTTTTTTAATGATAAACGGCACGTTCTTTAATTCCCTCAACTCCATTACTGAATATTGTATGGAGAGATAAAATTATTACCTTTTTTCAAATTGTTCCATTTGTATTGCAGAAAGTTTTAACACTTATTGTTCATTTCGATTAAGAACTTTTCAAAAACATTATAACATCAAGTACTGGAGATTCTACAAAAGTTTCATAAAATCAGTTTAAATGGTGCACTTTCATTTTTACCCAGGAATGACAGGATAATGTATGCTACGAGTTGTCAAACTCGATAATACTTTCATGGAATGTGAGCCTAATTTCAAATCAAAACACAGACAACACTTCTGTGGTAGCAAGGATTGTGGTTTTTTTTTCTCTTTCTTATTGGAATTATGCCGTAGGTATGTTAGATGCTGTGAACAGCGATTACAACGCAATGCAGTGCAGTTGCCTGAAAAGTAATGAAAAGTCAACAAATTTCGTGTTCGATGTTCAGATGTCTGAAGCTGCTCATCGGCATTAGCAAAAATTCAAATACAACAATATACCTTGCTAAAACATTTTAGATACATATTTCAGTTTTCCTATAAATAGGTAAATAAATTAATAAAGTGTGACATCCAAGATGGTGTTATATATCAGAAGAAATAATGAAGTATATCATGCAGGAAGAGCACTATTGATAATACTATATTTACAGACAGGAAAGTTATATCGTAACCGGGGTGCCGTACATGCGAACTAATGAACAATATGCGAAGTTCATACAATAGGCGCAGATGAAGAAGGCTTAAGATACACAACTAAATCTGAAAGAACGATTTCTGATGTTTGCCTCGTCTTAGCATATTTACAATTCCAGTGCTGTTTACATTTCTAGGGTAACAGTGTGGATAGAAATAACATACCACTCGCTGTTTCATAGAATCAAACGGTGCAAATGCCATATTTAAATATTTTCCATTTGACATTACTTCTGGGAATACAAAGCGTAGTTCTTGTTGAAAATAAGAAAACAAACCTTTTTATGCTTCTAATTTTTTAATCTAAGCTATCGTTTACGCTTTAAATATGTAGAGACTTATTTTACATTAGATTTACAAGTACGTTTGGAAAACTTCTTCAAAGAAAATCCTGATTCAGCATTTGAAATGACAAAGTTTATTTTATTAAATAGGCTGCTTCATATAGTGAAGATGTCAAGTCATAGTAGTGCAAGGCCAGTGCTTGTAGAGGATGAAATTCCGCTTTTATGGCAGTCCGATAGACAGCGTATCTAACGACAATCACATCTAGGGACAATTACGATAAAATAAGAAAATATTTGTCTTTATATTTTACTATCCAGATATTGAAACCATTCTTTAGATGTTGAAGTGTACCACAGGAACAACAGCGATTTCCAACGTCATTCTTCCCAACTCTACAAGTCCGAAATCTTAAAAGATGTTGTGTTGAGATCATAGATGCGTGGTGCTGGAAATAATATGCTCAACAGATAAATGGACAGATTCAGGAACTGTCCCACATAATAAAGAAAAGAATATCAGCGAATATCCAAGAATTGGAGCTAAGCAACATATTTCGAGAAGTAAAAAGTAGCTTTTTAAAAGAGGAAAGTTGGCATGCAATTTTCTGGCAGCATTTCGTATGTACTTCAACTCTCATTGTATGCTAAACATTTTCTGAAGAAACATGGTATTAAAATCGAATTCAAGGCACCAATATCTATTGGTAAATTACAAACGACAAGCAGCAAAAATGCAGACCAAGACTATCCTGCAGTATTTATATCATTCCTGAATAAAGGTCCTACGTCGGCATGAGACGGGTAGAGAGAATAAAACCTACTTTAGCAAAAGAATACGACGCAATGTATCCGTTTCGCTGTGAAGTGAAAGGAAACTGTTGGTCTCGTTCAAAATATTCGGGAGGACAGCGAATCAGAGAGACTATGAAAATTGTCACAATAATTTTATGTCTGCAATGATGGTGTATTTATCAAAGTGCCGTTAGTGGGAAACTCGGTACTCCGCAAAAACTTACCTCGAGACAAACAAAAACTATGACTTATTTACTTCTGTATGATATAATATATGAATATTAAAACTATGTAATGACTATGGGAAGTGCTTGTGCTTGTATTGTGTTTATGTGATTTCAAAGCTTGTTCTTTTATCCGGATTTTGATTTTACATTTCAAACGAAATATTTGGGTAATGTAATTTACCTTGATAACACCTCCCGGGAGAAGGTCAAGTTTCGACGAAATGAGATTTCTTTGTTGCTACAACAATGAATGATTCATGAGACTTAATTGTTTTTTCAGATAAAAAAAAAAACAAGGACGTCGCATGGATACTAACGAAAAGAAATTCGTTTCCGCGAGGAGAACCGAGCGATAATTTTTTATTTTGCGTAAATAGCATACGCTGAAGAGCAATTGAATTAGAGACAGCTAGCGTTATGCAAATGTGGCGCTGTGGGCGGCCCTGTAAATGGAAACGACATGGCGAATGCAGCGATCTGACAATATAAGGAGTGATGCGACTGGAATCAGTAAGATTCGGACGCAGTATGGGTAAGACGAAAAATCTAAGCGCCTTTGATCGTGGGCAAATTGTTGGGGCCCGACGAATGGGTCACTCCATCTCTAAAGTCGTGCAGGCATTGGGATTTTCACGAGCCACTGTGTCACGGGTGCACCGTGAGTACATCGAATCCGGTAAAACCATCCCTGCAAGGGCCAACTGCCGTGGACAACAGCGTGTTAATGAGCGGGGTCATCGTCAGCTAGCTCGCATTGTAACAGCGGATAGACGGGCCACATTGCAAGAAATCACTCGGCAATTTAACGCTGGTGCACAAAAACGTGTAAGCAGCCACACCATCCAGAACAATCTCCTCACTGTGGAGTACAGAAGCCATCGTCCCACGAGGGTACTGCTGCTGACAGCACTTCACAGGGTGCAAAGATTAGCATGGGTGCGGGAACATCGCCATTGGACCCTAGACATGTTGTAAAATGTTGCCTGGACTGATGAGTCGAGATTCACGTTGGTACATGCGGAAGGCAGGATACGAGTACGGCGCAAACAACATTAAGCGATGGATCCTTCTTGCCAGCAGGGTACTCTTCAAGCTGGTGGGGGTAGCATTCTCGTCTGGGGACTGTTTACGTGGACTCAAATGGGACCCCTGGTACGTGTGATATCGTCCCGCACAGGTCAACGTTATCGGGATATCCTGGACGACCATTTGATCCCGTTTGTGCGTCTTCAACATCCCACTGGGAACCTCATCCTGCAATAAGACAATGTACAGTGCCATCGCTCCCGAATTGTATCCGAATAGTTGGATGAACACTCCACCGAAGTGACCTATCTTCCTTGGCCAGCTAGATCACCTGACCTCAATCCCATCGAGCACATCTGGAATGCCATCGAGAGAGATATTCGAGGCTGTGACCTCTCTATATCAAATCTTCGAGAACTGTGGGACCTTGTTCAGGGGTCTTGGATCCGTATTGCTTCCCAACGCTTCCGGTGTCTTGTCGAGGCCATGCCAAGACGAATCGTCGCCGTGATCAGGGCGAAAGGTAGTGCTACACGTTACTAGACAGGTATCTCTAATTCAATTGTTCTTCAGTGTATATTTCTGCAAATGTTTTGCTCTTTATTTGCAAATGTTTTGCTCTCTGTGTATTATAAATGGGAGCTGACTGTAATTCATGTTCTTAAGCAAAACTCACTGCAACATGCCGAAATATGAAAATTCTGTTCAACGTGTGCTGAAGGTAGTGTAATGTTTTGAAACTTGATGGAGATTACCTGATTGCACTAAATGAATGGCAGGGAATTTCAGAATTATTTTTCTTATATTTGCAGGTTCTGACCGCCATAAAAAATTCTATAAAATATTTATTTGAAGGATTTGTGATAGATTTTTGATTACTGAAAAACTCCAGGGTAACCTTCCTAGCTTACGTAAGTCATTAAAGAGAACAATGTAGCTACTAAGTTTTTTTCAGCCAGCATTTCTGAGACACATGGGTTCCTAAATATTAGCAGATACAGCACGGCCTGCATAACGAAATGATGAAAATTGCCTTTGGAAATATCTTTAAAATTGTAAACATTTCAATTTTTTACTTACAATCAGAATTCCGAAAATTCCTCCTTTGCTTGAGAGTTATAGCGAAATTTTTGAAGTATATCTTCTGAGTCGATGAAAGTTACTACAGAAAGCTGGAAAATATTTAAGGAAGAAACAGTGAACCTAAACATCTATTTGTAATTCTTAGCTCTACATTCATAATGTACAAGCTGTAAACTGAGGAATTTACATGAGAGATGGAAAGAAAGGATAAAAGATTTCTATGTTAACCGTACAGAAGAGATATGGTTAAAAAAAGCAAAAAGTCTGCATATACAGCATAACTCCAATTATTCGAATTAACTCGGATCACAACCCATCGGGATATTAGGAAAATCTGAATATTAGGGTTATTTTTTTCTGTAGGCCAAATACGTATTTATCAATTGAAGTGAGATAAATTAATTTTTTCGTTTATTGTATTTTATAATAACAAATCGTATACAGCTTAAAAAATAAATGTCTTCTGTTCTGTATTCTCATTTTGTATTGTTTAAATAAACGAAACAATTAAAAACACGTTAATAAGTTAACAAAAATCTTAGGTATATTGGCCCTTGAAAGACCAAGCGACACGGATATTTTGAGTTCCCCGATATCTGGATGCCGGATAATTAGTGTTTTACTGTACTTTAACTAGGCTTTACACAAGAAAGTAGGTGATAATGAAATTGCATAGCGAATGCAAATGTGATCCATTCTAGAGAAAAGGAATCGTTTTCAAAAAATTGCAAAAAAAAAAAAGAAAATTATTGCTTCTCAGGAATATAGAAACGGAAATATTTTCGAGAATTTGAAAAAATTCCAATATTTCTACCCCACGAACAAAGCATGTTCCGAAAGTAAAATTTTATGTTCCATTAGAACGTACAGTATTTTAAAGTTGATTGAATTATCTGTATCAAAATACAACACATTTTTTTCCGTGGGTCACATTTTCGTTCACTGTACCTCTCATTGAGGATTTCTTATAGTATTCGAGCAACTGCTACCATTTAAAAAAGGAAACAAATTCAATGAAGTACAGATCGAAAGATCCAACTCACAAGTTCTTTCTACGGCCTCCCTCAATGACTCGATAAAACTCAGCATAATTAAAATACTTAAATTTTCTTGATGACAAGTTTGTTATGGTAGAGTGAGAAAGAAGAATACCGATCATAAGGAAACCACAGATATTATCTTGATCATTTGTGTATCTAATATCCTCTCTTTGGAAATATTCCTTGCTTGACGACCTATACAGTGTTTAAAGGAAAGTCCTTATTTATGACAATAACTGAGAAAGGAAGTGTCCATGTGGTACACAAGTTAGTTCTATGGCCGATCGAATGAATGTGATTGTAGCGCCAGTAGTGGCAAAGGTAAAAAGTTAGAAAACCTAATTATCCACCAACCCGATATCAAAACAAAAGTCCAATTACAAAGTTGTCACGCAGCGTGGAATTAGTAGGAGCGACATACGGTACGCACGAATTACGTACATGGGCGGATCGAAATACTGATCTTTACGCAATGCAAAATACCGGCCTACGATGGAGAACGATTCAAATGCTTATGTAAATATTGATAGTGACGTAGAAGCCAGAAGGCATAACTCCTCTAACCTAATCTCCAAATATCGCTGCATAAACCTCACTTTGGAATCGGAAAATAACTTGAAGCTTCCGTTCTTAGACTTACTCATAGAACGGGATCCCCAAAACTTCACTTTAAAATAATCAGTGTACCGTAAACCCACATCGCACCCAATTATAGCCCCATACAACTCAGTGCAGCCTTTATCTGTCAAGTTGGCTTCCCTGCGTTACCTGGTACGACGGGCATTTACGCATTCATCATCTGTACGCTTACGACGCATCGAACTTAAACGAATCTTTGCCATTGCTAGCGAATTTGGATACTCGAAAGACCTGGTAAACACTATCCTCCGCTGGCATCGGCAACTTGCGTTTACCGCATTAGAACGAGCCCGCACTATTACCAAGTACGTTGGGTCCATGAGCTATTTTCCCGTCTGCACCAGCGTTTTAAAACATACATGTGCCAGGTTTAATATAAACTTTGGTTTACAAACACGCAATTTGTACACTCCAATTAAACGTAACAGGGATCCCGTCGAAACCAAATACAGGTACGGCGTCTACCTCATCTCCATGAGAGCTTTAAACCCTAATGAAGTAGATCAAGTGTACATAAGCTCAACTTTACGCAATTTAAAAACCCATTTTGAACTCTCACTCGATGTCAGAACAGGCTCACTTTCGACAGCCCTAGCTCGATTGGTAGCTAGCGGCACACATAGACCATTATGGGATGAAGTTAATATCCTCATTACAAACAGCACCAAAGCATGACCTTCTTTGCAGAAAGCTTGTATATCCACCATTATAGAGGTATTTGCTGTAATGACGGTATGCCCTTTCTACTCCCACGAACATGGACTAATCTACTTGAACATTGTGGAAATATAAACAATTATAGCGGAATCATTAGCACTTCTGTAACATCATATTGAATCTCCCTTTTTTTCCGTTCTCAGTCCAGTGAATTATCTCTCTCTCTGTTCACAACAACCTTCGTGAGCATGTGCTCTAACCCTTTTCTGTGTCATCAAAATCCCTATATACATGTATGTTGCGTGTCGTTCTACTTAGATCTCATTGGGTGGGCAAACTGATGAAGATCCCTAGTGTGAGAGAAAGATCTCGTATTTTTACTTATCATATGTTTTAAACTAGTAAATACCGTTTTTAATCTGATTAAATGTGAAAGTGCTCTTCATCATTTTGAACATTTGGTTATTGAACCAGTTGCCTATCGTGTTATGTATGACAGAAGTCTACTCCCATACGAATATCGCTTATAATACGAAAATTCATCTACTGTTTGTTGCATCCTGTAACCACTTGTCATTGTTACAAATCAGCCTGCACATTTTCTGTCTCGTGTCATTACCAATATTTCTGTTTCTAAACGCTTTGCAGATTTTAGAATAACAGCATTTCGAGCCGTCCATGGAGGTAATTCATGCCCGTATGCCGTTTCCTACTAATTCGACGAAACGCTATAACTTTGTAATGGGACTTTCGTTTCGATCTCGCGTTGTTGACAAATTAGGTCTCCTAACTTCTTCCCTTTGCCGCTATGGGTGCTCTTTTACTTTAATTCGATAGATCCTCCCTTATCTATAAATGTAAATAAGTTGTGTGCCACTCGGACCATTCCTTTAGCCGTTATTGTCATAAATAAATACTTTTCTTTGAACCATAATATTTAACATTGTTGTAATTCCTTTCAGTTTTGTCTGTTCGAAATAGCAAGATATCTTCGTTGATTTCTATACGACGAATAATGACTTGAATCACCCATCTAATGCAAACCACTATACCTGGACAAGGTTTTTTTAAGCCATTTATGACAACAACTGACCCGCAGTTTATGGTAGACTAACTGCGCAAAAGCTGAATATTTCGTTGTCTGAATGGAAACTCACAATATCAAAAGACTAAAATATTTGTAGGAAATTCTATATAATCCTCCTCAGGGAAGAATAACAATCACTAGTGATAACCTCCCTGACAATTAGTAAAAGCTTTTAAGCAATTTCATAAAGAATTGGTGTGAAGTTTTACGAACAGCAATGCAATTTAAGAAAGATATCAATCATATTTGTCAGTTAGTTTACTAAAAAAGTAACTGCATTAAAAAATTCACAAGGAATTTCGTTTAGAAAAAATCGCAATTTAGCACAAAAAAACCTGTGTTTAAAACACTGTGCCATCGGATCCACTTAAGTATTCTTGTGGTGGAAATGATAAAATGAAAAACAAACAACAACAACAAAAATGCATTGACTAAGGTTTAATCCGTATACTTTCCCGTAGGTTCAATCTGAGACGAGTTTTATTGGTTAACAATATGCATTTTCCTCATTCTTATTTTTCACATTACCTGCACTGGCTTTAATGTCTTCGAAATTTCTTTCTTTACATAAAGGGATATGTGATAGCTATGTACAGAGTGAGCAGCGGATACATATTTTTATCCAGGTAATCAAATGTGTTTGTATTACAGACTGGTTAACCAACAGAAATAGTATTTCGGGAAATCCACGAATGCACAGAAGTTGTACAGAGCACAGCGCAATAAAGCGAAGCATTACAGCACAAGCAATCATATACTTACTGTCCGAAATTAACCAACTCAAGTGGAAATACGTATACTAAACAAATGTTTATTTAATAAATTTTACTTTTTGCATATTATACTAAACACTTCTAAACGATTTATTGAAACGATGGATCATATTGACGTCTTTATTATGAGCGACAAATGCACTTCCTTTTCAGAACAGTGTTTTTTCTGTTGTTGAAAGTACTGTCTTATCAACGTTGAATTTCAAATTACACAAAGAAAAATATTGTTGGAGTGTGCTAAGTTTGGTATGTTCAGATAAAGTCATATTTCGATTTTTTATATTGGTCACAACTATTAATTTTATGATTGTTTCGGCGTTCGAGCAAAATTAACTTGAACTAAAAAGAAAAAATCTTAGAATTCCAGCCACAATCAAAAAGTAAATTGAGATGAATGGAATTTCGACAGAACGCTGGTATCTGAAACACACAGTGATATTCTCTGAATTGATCAATTTAAAGGAAACAGTAATACAGCATTTTCCCCAAGAAAAATTATATAAGGCGTAATAGATGCTTATATATAAGGCGGAATTGATGCTTAAAAACGACTTGCTGCCTTTTTTCTTTAAGAAATTCAGTAACAGTTTAATATCAATATGACATAAAGCCGCCAGGAGCTACAATTTTTTAAGTGCTGCGGTGCCTGTGATATGAATCAGAAATAAGGTATACTCTCTACGAATTTGAAGCTACTTTGATAATACTAACGTGAAATGCAAAAATACGTATACGATGGGTAATTTGGCAAGTCACTAAGAATGAACCAAAGAATTAGCCAGAAAAAGTTAGAGAGGGAGGCGAGATTTCCTTAAGAAAATATTACCGGAATGTTTAAAATCCACAAAAGAAACTCAAAATGTTTGTTAGAATGTGAGAAAAATCATATCAAATCCAACGGCAGAAAAAACGTTTGAACAGATATTCCGAAATACCATGGGTTATAAGGTGGTTATAAAAGCAGCAATATCTTTGAAAAGCAGTAAATGGAATGCTGCTATTTAACAGCAGAATTACAAGCTTGTCTGCTTTAAGATCTTAGACATTTTTAGTACACAGGTCACTAAGCATGAACTACATTTCAGTCTTTTACCAGTGTTTATTGACAGCCTGCTTCGGCCAATAAACAATCATTAACAAATGTACCAGCACCTGGTGAAAGTGTTTCGTTGCTCAGAATGATTCTTCACGTCGTTCACGCACCTGCAAATAAAATTATCTTGTTATTTTGTACATCACATTTACACTAACTTGCAAAACAGGAGTTCAGAATCCAATTTGTCAAGTTTTCTTTGTACAGCATGCATGATTATTTCAAAATAAGAGTTATTTTCAACAAACACGATTAACCTTAGAATTTCAGAGATTTTGAAATCACGATACTTCTTCACATACTGAGGGATTTAAGTATATACTTAACTGAGAGTGCTCTTTTGTTTTATTAACCGTTTTTGATGAGGAGCAGCGTATGTATGGCCCAGCCGATGAGAAATGCAGCATACTGTTCCCGAGAGTAGAAATGATTTATAGTGTCGTTTTCTAGCCTACTTTATCCCTGCATAATCCCATATGAAATAATCTGACAAGCTCTTTGTTTCATATGAAGATCACTGTCATTTGTAAATACTCTCTAAAGGCAACGACTAGCAATAAAATCGAAAGATAATATTCCAACTATTTTCTTGTATTTAAAAATCATCAGATTTCATATCTTTCATGAGAACTACAAAAAATGTTTCTTCTAGATATTATTCCACAACTGACATAGAAATTTAGCACTTACTCATTACCTGAATACCCCTTTTCAAATCTCATTCAATAAATGTCTATCACAGTCTGGAAAATATTACATATTGGAACATTGATCTTTCCCATGTGGGAGAAAAATTCTTTCCGAATGATTGCTCATTTTTAGGAAACACAATACTGAACTATTATTTAAGAATGTTATGTACAGTTTCATTTCTTTCCCATATTCTCACTCTGAAACTGACGAAACGTGTAGGTTAATTGTGCATCAAAGAAACATTTTCGCAGAAATAAGTAGTATAAAGCATGAAGACCCGGCAGTAGTTCAGGCCAAATCTGTTATGAGACTAAGTATACACCTGTAAAGGCAGGCTTAGAGGGAAAATAAAGATTAATTTTTGTAAAACAATCTGCCTTTGTTTTTTAAGCATAGAACTTATTGAACACGCTATGTACGTTTTTGACTTTTCACTTGTTGTTAGGAATTCCAAACTCCAATCCGTTGAGGGTGGAAACGTTGTGTTAACGTCGAGAAATGTTTAGCGAGAATAAACCCAATCGACCTAATAAAACAGGAACTCCTAAGTGAAGCTAAATGAGTGTATACGTCACATGTAAAACTACAAAAAGATGCTTGATTTTACACAAATTTTCCTTTGAAAGTTTGTTCATTTTGAGAGCCAAGCGTGGTAGTGTAACGGTTTACCTACGCTTCAAAATGTGTTTGCTTTATGTATGGAAGTGAGTGATTTTTAAAAAAATACCCCATTTGGAATTCAAGCGCATCACATATCTTTTCCACTTACACAGACATTTACGCATGCACGTGAAAAAAATCTGGATACGCTATTTATTAGAAGATACTGTCAAATTATTGCTGATGTGTAGAAAAAATGAGTACAGAAATTTGCGGAAAAGCTCGTTTAACAAAAATATATATCATACATGGTGGGTTGTTACGGCAGGCACCGTTTCGAATAGCCAGTTTTTCAACTGGAGGTAACAGTGAAGAAAAAAGCACACGATTTCCAAAAATTACGGACAGTCAGGACGAATGGATGGGTAGAAAAAATGAATACCGAAATTTGCGCAAAAGCTCGATTAGCAAAAATATTTATCATACATGGTGGGTTGTTACGGCAGTGGCCATTTCGAATAGCTTGTTTTTCAACTGGAGGTAACAGCGAAGAAAAAAGCACACGATTTCCGAAAATTACGGAAATCGTGTGCTTTTTAGATCCATTCGTCCGTCAGGACGAATGGATGGGTAGAAAAAATGAATACCGAAATTTGCGCAAAAGCTCGACTAGCAAAAATATTTATCATACATGGTGGGTTGTTACGGCAGTGACCGTTTCGAATAGCCTGTTTTTCAACTGCAGGTAACAGTGAAGAAAAGAGCACACGATCTCCGTAAATTACGGACCGTCAGGACAAATCCCAAATCAAAATTGCAATTTATTCATGCGCATAGAAAGGAAGATAGGTAATTTTCCTAATACAAGCAAATCTGATATCCACCCAGAGCCGCAGGGAGTTTTCCAGATGATGATCACAGATCATCACGTCAGAGCTTCACGCTGTCGTCTTTCCAAGCTGGGGTGCGTAAGGTGGCCGTCTGCAAATTGCATAACGTAGGAATCACAACTCGCATTGGCAAGCGGCGGTATACAAATTGAAATCTGACTTAAGACATTAACGGAAGAGCATCTACAATTTTGTTTAAGACGATAATCATACGATTGTTCAGCAACTTCTTTTTATTCAAATTGAGTTACCCTCATTACAAAACATGTTATTCTTATACAGAATTCGGTGCGTCATTCTGGTCCTTTCCGTACTTATCTTTCCTGATGCTTTTTCGGGCTGTTGTCTGCTCTTCTACCCCACACTATATAAAAAATCTGATGTTTTACGTACTCTTATGTTTCTTTGCCTGTCACACCTTCCACTTTAGTCTTAGGTGACATACTGCTGTAATTCTTAGCCTAAAGATCACATATCCATTTATCTATGCAATTCAGAAAATGGATGCTATGCAAATTGCAGAACTGGTCCTTGGCGCTTGAGGTAGTACTTGCTTGTGTCTTACGTGTTCTGAGCTTCTATTTATTACAATATAAAACCATAAGAATCGTAATTTTCAGTAGTCGCCTCACTGTTTTACCTACCGTAAGAGCAACAAAAATTAATAACTTTTTTTGCATTACCCAGATTCCTTCTAACTGTACAACACACATAATACTAATAATAAGCTTTAGAAGAAGTGGCATTATATTTCTATATATCCTTTAGTTCAGGAGATAGCCCTTGATGCCAGCTCTTTTGCAGACCCTTGATTTTCTCACTTGGGTTCTCACTTGTTTTGGTGCTGCACAACTGCTTCGAATTAAATCCTGCAGTGGTAATATGCACATGATGGTACAACTTTTCCAAGTAGTTTCTTTTCTTGGTGTTGCAAAATTATGAGATAGCAGAGGTTGTTATACGTTGTAAACACAATAGCTGGCATATTTTATGGTTCTTTTCTAATTAAAAAGCATTGAACGAAACAGTAAAATATGATAGCAGCCGAAATAAATATTTATATCAAAACTCAGCATATTTCTCCAGTGTTTTGTTTCTTTAAAGTTTTATGAATTACCACATTTTTAGAATTCCATTTCAGAATTACTTTTGCACCTGAGTGAGGAAGGTGATTAAATATTCATTCAAATCTTCCCTCTTTTAATATACTCAATAAACGTATCTTAGCTTTCAATATTTTATTTGAAAAATAAATTTTATAAAGTTAAGTTTTATCTTAGATTTGAATCACTTTGATTGAAATGTTATTCATTTAAGTTACGTTAATGTACCAGTCATATTGCAACGCTATCACTTTCTTAAAATGCATGTTTGCAGTGTGGGTCTTGGAAGGATTCTTCTCTCTCGTACGATTTCCGCGGTTCAACACGATGGATCGGAACGTTTCATTTTGCATCAAGGCATCGTTTTTACCATAGTGTTTACACTTTGTCATTTACCAATCTTTCTCATTGTTAATTGTAGCGTTTATATTTGTCATTTAATATTTCGTAACGGTTCACCACGAATTTTCCTTGAATGCTAAGGCTGCAAAATTAGCTGCAGGTGAAATAGTAGCTAAGTAAGGAAATCTTGAACTATTCTTATATTACAGCTAAATTAATATTTACTGGGAGTCGTTTAATGGTTCTTAATAAATTACCATCATTACCTTGTGATTTACATTACCAATTGGTTTCTAAATTCCCTTAATTTACTTATTGCTGTTTCATTTTTAAAATGCGTTTTGTCTTGGATGTTAACTAAGGAATGAAGTCTTTACTTCTACTATATTAACAGGTAAATCTAATTTTTCAGAGTGTCGTTTTAATGGTCCTTATGTGAATTTTTGCTTTCTTATTTAACGACTTATATTCTTGTAATTTTTATCAGTTAATTTCCGTAATATTCATTCGCAGTTAATTTTTTTCTCAGGGTGAAAACTAAAAGTTGATTTAAACAGCTCACTGATTTTCTCAGTGCGAAGGGATTTATAAGTACGTTATTGTTATTCTGAATGTGAAAATATTTCAATTAATTAAAATACTTGATTCTTATTTAAAGTGCATGTGAAATATTTTGGAGCAAATTGTGCACTGTGGCACGTGAGATCCTGGTGGGGTGTTTTTCTCTTGTTGGGGAAGATGGATTTTAACCATCCTTCCTTTAAGTTTATTTTAACCCACTTTGGAGCTGTGGCTATTTTCATGTGTGCAGTCAAATGTCGCCAGCCTGCTTTCGGAACGGCGATGGAAAACTTCTGCTACTTGTTGCTCCGCCCTGTTCTGTGATAGAGTATGATAGCGTGTGAAAGATAGATAGTATTAGTTGTGTACTTTCAGTGTTTGCCTCTCAAGACTTCCAAATTTGTTGAATAGTTGAGAGATTTTATCTCTACATTTTGTGTATTAAACTCTGTGACTCTCTGGCCTTTGGCTGAGAGGGATACAGGGATTCCAGAGATCCCAGACGGGACACACTCTGTAGCGTGTTTCAAGGGGTACTTTTATATTTGATGAAAAATCGTAGTTTATTGTAATTCAAAACATTAAACACAGCCACTTATACACGTTTGTTTGAATTACTTGAATTTGGGGCAGTCGATACCGATCATGGACCTAAATACTAGGTACCCAAAGAACGAAGAATGGAAGCTTCACACTTTTGGTAAGTGGCACGGAGATGTTAGGTCCCTTCACAACATTTATTTGAAATTAATCGGCGGTGAAGTTGAAGTAACACACTCGAATTAAGTGATTGGTGCAAAATATTAGAGGAATATATGAATTTTATGGAGTTCGGAACACCTTCAATACGGGGGAAACAAGGATATTCAAAAGAATTATGCCTACCAAAACTAAATAAATATATAAATAAATATCTCCTAAAGTAAGAAGAATACAGTTGGGAAAGACGTAGATGAAACGTCTTACAGTGTTCTTAAGCTGTAATATGTTAAGAGAATATTAGATATTTCTTTTTATCGGCGCAAATATTTAAAGACTAGATTATCAGGGGTGACAGCAACAAGGTGTATGCAACACGTGCGTTAATGAAGCAATCACTAATTGCTTTTGAAGCCTAGATGAGGAAAATACGGAAGGATTCTTTGTTTCTTGAAAACTCGCCTTCTTATATGGTAGATTTGAAGGTGAATGTCATAAGCGTCGTATTTATTATTTATTTATGTCTGCTATTTGCTCAGGCTTAATCCGCAGCTTTAAAGCATTGCACTTGAGCCGTTTTCTACATAATGTCAATTTAAAATTGGATTCCTGTAAATCAGTTGAAGAACATCCAAAGACTACTTCTTAGTGATGCTATTGGGATATAATCAGCTGTGATGAAAGTGAAAATTCCGCTTTGTTAAACTGTATTTCCAAAAAAGTAGGGAAAGTATTTCAGTTCTTATCCTACCAGTTAATACTGTCATTCATGATATCGCTTTGAATATTTGCTGTACGAAACTACTTTGACTAGGATAGTAGATATCATAATGTAATTGTTAATCCGAACACACTGTAGTATACAAATGATTCGTGAAAATCCCATATAAGGTTTTCTACATATTTTAGCAGGCATGATTTTTTTAAAATATCCTTGATGGTTTCCTCTTGTATGGCTGACAATCCGTTATGGACCTGTGTGACAAATGTTTCAACATTGACAAAGGATCTGCAGATGGCGCGATCCAAGCAGCACTTGAATGCTTTACAGAAACTATCGGCTGACCCTTGCAGTGTGCACGCTGGCTTTATCTTGTTGAATATGTACATGAAGGATACTAAAGAGATACATCAAGAAAAGCCCAGCACAAGTTCTTGACGCATGGTCATGCTGACAGTTTACATATAACGTTACGAGCGGTGAACCGCAATTAAAATTTTTATTTTTCCAAACCATGATACCTGATTGAGGAGTCATACGTCTCCCACGAATGACAGCAAGATCATTCATCTGAAGATGCCGTATCCTGCCACTATGCGGTCTGTTGAGCTGAGATAAAAGCAAAACTGGTAGGCAAATACCGTGCAATTTCATTTTCTGGCCAGGAATTAAATACGTTTCCACAACTGCAAGCTTTCTCGTCGACGTGCTGCATTAAGTGGTAGTCGTCATAATGGCTAGCGAGATCGCAAACCTGCTTCATCTATTCAGCGATGTAATGTCCTTGTGAATACAGAGATGTTCTTAACTGTCTGAGCGCCTCGTGAAATGTCCACATCGTGCATTGTGGGAATGGTACGGATTGGCCTTGAATGCGGAGACTGAGACTTTTGGATGTTCACCTACGTGCAGTTGTACTACTACGGCGAAGCACATTACATTCCTCCAAATACTATCACATATTCGACTGACATTTTTGCAACCCAATGCGTTTCCTTCGCGTTTGAACGCAGGGACCAACCAGTCTTATGTAACCTTATGATGAAGTTTCTGATAAAGGTGCCGTGTGACGGTATGATTCTCTTCTCCGCAGGCATGCGCACTCCTTAAACGTAATTTCTCCTTTGAGATCAACCGAAGCAGTAGTCCTCACGTCCAGCTAATGGCGACCAAATTTATTTACGCTGATCCATTTTGCTCTTTTATCACCCTCACAGGCAGTGTTACCAGAAACTTTTACTTTAAATCAGTAGACTAGAACTCAAAAAGTCAGCAAAAATCAGTACACCAGTTTTCAAAAATCAGTACACTAGATTTCAAAACACAGTAAAAATCAGTAGACTAGAGCTCAAAAATTCAGTTAAAATAAGTAGATCAGATCCTTTTTGCTTGAAATATGCACCACCTTACAAATTTAGTGTATTGATTGTAATCTGAATATGAAGGAAACTTAATGTTTTTGGTATTTCAAATAATTGCAGTACTCCACAAGCTGCTATTAAACACTGTAATAGAATTCAAACTAATACAATCCCGGGTCACTTTTCCATAACATATTATTGATGATGAGCTTTATAAAGTAATGATCATCATTAAATTTAATGTTTGTGTAAATAATCATGTCATTTCCTTTTTAATGTAGAATCACAGTTGAATTTTTCCCACTTGTTGGCATCTAAATACAAAGGGCTATGTACAAATACTTAGGCTTTTTGCAAAAATGTACGCAAATGTTCCCAAAGTACATGCAACAAGTGCTATACCAAAATCAAAACAACCATTAACACAGATATAATGCAATATCCGTTTTATTAATATTCTGAGTTTTAACAAAACTAGGGAATATCTGTGTATAACAGAGTAATTAGTCATCTAAAATAAAAGAATATTTCATGGAAACCCGTACCAATTAAAAAAATAATAGGTAACAGGTGTTGAATAATTTTCGTGTTCCGAAGAATTTTCTCTGTAGACCAGTTCTAAGGTGAGCCTTGTCGACATGATCAGTAGATGGTTAGTACTGAAAGAATGCAGGCATTCTTAGAGAGCATGTGCCTGATTGTGTAGGTGGTCTTAATGCTCAGAAAAATCAGTAGATTTCAAAAAACTATCCTTAGACTGGTGTCAAAATCAGTAGATCTACTGATACAGCAGTAGAATGGCAACACTGCTCGCGTGTCATGCGAATGGTTTGGAACTGAAACTGCAATCATTTATACACTGCTGGACAATTGCTAAGGACCGATCATAAATGGTTATATAGCACATAAAAAATTAAGTGTGGTTGGATGCCAAGTGAAATCAAATAATGTCAGAATGCCAGGACATTACAAGAAAGACAATTTATTGTGCTCTGAAATCCAGAAGGCTTTAGAACGTGTTCAAGGGACAAACAGGCCATTTTGTGCAGAATACGTAAACGTGAAAAAATGCAATTACCGTCCGCAGGCGTTCCGGCGTAACATGTCAATACGGGATATGGCCACCATGGAGGGCGATGCAAGATTCCACACGTCGTGTCATGCTTTCCACAACATTATCAAGCAGCTGTTGGAGTAATTTATCCCATTCCTCTGTCAGTGCACGGATGAGGGTGTCCTTGTTTATTGGAGGGCATTGGCGACCCGCAAGACTCCTCCCCAAAGCATCCCACACATTTTCAATGCGATTCAGATCTGGAGAACGTGCTGGCCATACGAGGCGTTGAATATCCTTGCTCTCAAGACACTCCTGAACAGCGACTGTTCGACGACATGTTGCGTTGTCGTCCATGAAAATGAATCTATCACTGACAGCACCACGGAACATGCGAACATGAGGTAACAGAACATCATTAATGTATCGTTGGCCAGTCATAGTCCCAGTTGAAAGCACATAGAGGGACGTACGGCCATTGATCATGATGACAGCCCATATCATGACACTACATGTCGGATATCGGTCCCTTTCCTGTATGTTTGCTGGACAATATGCAGTACCACTATCACGCCAGATCAGTTGTCGTCGACAATCAGACGATAGACTGTATCTACTCTCATCTGAGAAGAGGACAGCAGACCAGTCGTTATCAGTCCAATTGTGATGTTGATGGCACCATTGCAAACGGGCGGTACGGTGACGTCTGGACAATGGGATGCACACAACAGGACGGCGGGCGTATAGTCCTCCTTCATGCAAACGTCTGGCGACAGTTTTTCGGGAGATCCGCTTGCCAGTAGCAGCCATAAACTGATTTGCTATCTCACTAGCTGTGCTGCGCCGGTGTCTTTTTGTTGATAGCACTATGTACCGATCTTCTGCAGGTGTCGTACTGCGAACACGACCTCCCCCGTAACGTTTGCTACACTCTCCATTTGTTTGAAATGATTTCCAAAGCCTTGAAACAACACTGTGGCTGATGTCGAACTCCCTGGCAACATCTGCTATTTTTCGCCCTTCTTCAATCTTGCCAATAATACGACCACGCGTAAAATCATCTAGGTGATGTCGGGAAGACATACTGAAAATTGCAAGTTCGGCAATTGATTCTTTCCCTTTCAACTTTGCGTTTGAACAACAACGGTCAATGCGCGTCAAATCCTTTATATCTCTTATCAGCGCTGTGACGTCACGAACAAGTTCGGCAATCCAAACTTTGCATACGCACAACACTTTTTACTGTATCCCGCACTTATGCTAATTTCCACATTTTCCTGCCTTCCATTTTATGGTTGCTATCGTTGCTATTGTCATCCGTCCTTAGCAATTGTCCGGCAGTGTATAACCCAGCGGTCTACGCATGCACATCGATTTGCATAGAACGCCGGCCAATTCTTCTTGGAGTTGCGTATTATGGTCGAGAAGAGTATGTGCATCAATATGAATACAGAAAAGTATTCATATGAAGGTTTCCTCATAACTGTGGAATTCTGTTGGTTTTGCTGGTATTTACCTTTGGATAAATCAACCATTTCAATAAGGTTCACAGACTATTAATCAATCTTTTCATATCCCTTTCTGCGGTTTTCTAGCTAATGTAATGGAATATATGTGAGTAGGTTTCATGAAATTTTTGATGCCATGAAAGAAAATAACTAAATGTTAAAATTTTCACTTGATGTAGAAAAGGAAAGTATATGCGTTTCAATATGATTACATATGATTTTTTTTTATACAAGCAAACTTTTTATATGGTGCCTTTCTTATGAGTTACCATTACCACTACAGCGAAGTGATAATTGTACTACACCTGTAAATCAAAAAGGCAAAACGTCTCATAATATTTTATCTATCTTTCTGCTTGTTCAGTAACCATAAATATGTGCTTAAATAGTGAAAATTTATTGTTATCGTATTGGAAGATCCACGATAAGTTTTTGTTAGTTACTTGGAAAAGCTAATTATATCTAAAATCACATGAACTCCGTGTTGATTATATAATTAAAAAAGCCAAGTCCAGTAAAATTTGGCACTTTGCCGACTAGCTCCGATGTAAAACTATATCTCCATCAGATGCGTGCGGGTGAAGTTATAAAATTCATAATTCCTCAGCAACGAGAATACAATCTGTAAGGCTTTTCTGCAGGAAAAACATCACATTTCTTCTCCGTTCCTGAGCAATAGAACAGCTGATAGAACTATGTAACTATTGAATGTCTCCCTAACTTCTATAGCTTATTGGGGTCGAACACGAACAAAGGCACATCACTAGAAAATTTCTTTCCCCTTGTTTTAAAAGAAGAGCTCCTTGTACACTCTAAGCGATCAGGTTATTAAACATTTAAAAATAGAACATATATGGGTTTATTAATCATCTATATTATCATAATGCGCAAAATGTTGGTGTAGCTTAGCATACTGTGCGGAAAAATCAGCGATCAAATCATTAACTTAAGGAAAATGTGACTCAGCCATATGAAATTCAGCACAGTCACGAGAGGAAAGTTCAAATGTGATTTTAGGCAATAAAAGAAGACGCATCCGAAGTACACGTTTTCTATAATTGAGTTTATGGTATAGCGATTTATTCAGAATGTAGAGGTCATGAATCTTCTTTTAATTGCTTTACTTTGGGTTTCTGATCTAGAGTTTCAGATGACGAGACCGAAGCAAATATTACAAAATGAGAAAGACTCTAATGAACGTTCGCAGTTTTTTGAACATTTTGTGATAATTTCCCTAATGTCGGAATAATTGTTTCTTATACTTATTGTTTATAAGCATCGGCATCCACCATTCGTTGAGGAATAAATCCAGATGTTTGCAGATCTGAATCCTCCGTGAATGTTAACAAAATTTTGAGCAATATATAGAAGCTGTATCTTTAACAATTACTGATTATTGATCAAACAGATTTACGGTTCGTAGAATGATATCTGGCATCCATGCAAATTCTGTATTTTATTTTAATGCACTACGTAATTATTTATATCAAAAATTTCGTTTGATATCGACAATTGGTTGTATTAGCATTCTAATCATCACCACGGTTATATAGTTTGCGTAAGCATAGTATTTATCTCAGGCCAATATATAGTGCTTGGAAAATAAAACCTGAAATGTTATCGTAAAAGGTTTCATTTCTGTGATGTGTTGTGATTATGTACACAGGCAGAATCAAAATCTTAATAGACGTCCTACCGAATTTAAATATAAAGAATAAGCCTGAGAATCATTGATTAAGCACCCATAATCCTAGACCATTAGATGCTCAAAAGAAAACTCAGAATTATCAGGTATTCTTACTTTACACATAAAGAATGTTATTCGAATTGTTTGCAAATGAATGGAACTGAAGAAACTAAAGACATTACAGAAAATATTACTATACTATACACTGAAGAGCAATTGAATTAGAGACAGCTGGCGTTATGCAAATGTGGCGCTGTGGGCGGCCCTGTAAACGGAAACGACATGACGTATGAAGCTATCCGACAATATAAGGAGTGATGCGACGGGAATCAGTAAGAGTCGGACGCAGTATGGGCAAGAAGAAGAATCTAAGCTCATCTGATCGTGGGCAAATTGTCGGGGCCTAACAAATGGGTCTCTCCATCGCGGAAATCGTGCAGGCACTGGGACTTTCACGAGCCACTGTGTCACGAGTGCACCGTGAGTACATCGAATCCGGTAACACCATCCCTGCAAGGGCCAACTGACGTGGAAAACAGCGTGTAGTTGAGCTGGGTCATCGTCGGCTAGCTCGCATTGTAACAGCGGGTAGACGGACCGCAGTGCAAGAAATCACTCTGCAATTTAACGCTGGTGCACAAAAACGTGTAAGCAGTCACACCATCCAAAACCATCTCCTCCCTATTAGGTACAGAAGCCATCGTTCCACGAGGGTACCTCTGCTGACCGCACATCACAGGGTGCAAAGATCAGCATAGGCGCGGGAACATCGCCACTAGACCCTAGACATGTTGTAAAATGTTGCATGGACTGATGAGTCGAGATTCACGTTGGTACATGCAGACGGCAGGATACGAGTACGGTGCAAACCACATGAAGCGATGGATCTTTCTTGCAAGCAGGGTACTCTTCAAGCTGGTGGGAGTGGCATTCTCGTCTGGGGACTGTTTACGTGCACTGACATGGGACCCCTGGTACGTGTGACATCCTCCCTCACGGGTCAACTTTACCGGAATATCCTGGACGACCGTTTGCTCTCGTTTGTGCGTCTTCAACATCCCACTGGGGACCTCATCCTGCAACAAAACAACGAACCGTGCCATCGCTCTCGAATTGTATTCGAATGGTTGGACGAACACTCCACCGACGTGACCTCGCTTCCTTGGCCAGCTAGGTCACCTGACCTCAATCCCAGCGAGCACATCTGCGATGCCATCGAGAGAGATGTTCCAGGCTCTGACCCATCCATCAAATCTTCGTGAACTGTGGGATCTTGTTCAGGGATCGTGGATCCGTATAGCTTCCCAACGCTTCCGGTGTCTTGTCGAGTCAATGCCGAGACGAATCGCCACTGTCTTCAGAGCGAAATGTGGTGCTACACGTTACTAGGAAGATATCTCTAATTCAGTTGCTCTTCAGTGTAGATATTACTGCATTTACACTGCAGTTCCTTTCTAATACAATGTAATGTATAAACATTCCTTATAGCTTCATTTAGGCAGATGCTGATATAACCATTCCTTCAAAGCGCGGAAGATGTACTTGAATTTTTAATAAGAAAAAGTTAAAAAATAAACAGTTTTCTTCAAAATATCCATTGTTTTGTCGTCGGGAACTCGCTTAGAATCACAGTAAAAACACTGTAAGGGACATCTAAATTGCTACTTAGGTGTGCTATTTTTTTAAAGAAAATCGGTGTTATGTTTAGTAAAATAATATATACATTCCGATTTCTGGTATCGATTGAGCAATCCGTAAAGAATTTCCAGTTCTTTCTTCAATTCCAGGAACACAGGGCTTCAAAAGTTAATGGAAAAAGAAGCTTGAAAACAAACATTACCACTGGTGTCTTATGTGCTAATAAAAGTCAGTCTTAAAGAGCGATTTCCGTTTTTAGAATACCTAATATTGATATATTCGCGTTTACGTATTGCATTAAACAAGAATAGCATACATTTTCTGCATTTGCATGTGACATCCACTTCATTGTGGAACATTTTCTTTCATTATTCAATGCAACTAACAGTTTTGGAGTTTTTATTATATTCATATAAAATAATTTTCCCGTGGCAAAAATGTAAGTTCACCCGATGCATGGTTGTTATAAACCGCAAGAAAAGCGAACTCGTTTGCGTTTTTAAGTAAACCTAGTTAATAAACAATGAACTCATCTTCAGCTATGGTTTACAACAAAAATCGGTACAAACACTATAACAGTTATCACGTTATATGTCTGGAAGCACTATTCCTCCCAAACCTCGGAAGCAATATATTTACGAGCACTCAGTTCTCGTGTACATTCACCATTTCGTAGGTCCTGTTTTTGCATCATGCACGTCAGCAACTCGCCTAAGCATTGAATCGACGTAGGCTTCACAAATGTCTTGTGGAACGTGGCCAACGGTTCTTAAAGAATAGTCTTCATCTGATCTTTTAGTCGGTGCCAGCTTTTTCGCACTTTCATATAGAGGACACCACACATCGATGAATCGGTTCAGATCTGGCGAATTTGGAACAAAGTCAATGTCTTGGACCCCATTTTAGCGAAGCCAAGCAGTGATGCAACGTGCAGTGTGAGGCTCAGCAGGACCATTTTGAAAGATCGCATCTCCCTGCTGACGAAGGCAGGTCACAGAAGGTAGGAAATGCTGCTGCAAAATTGCCTGGAAGCGCTGTGCAGTGACAGTCCCATCATAATCAACCAAATCACCAATACCAGAACACCCCAAACACCCAACACTTGGTCAGTTTCTGTGAACTAAACTTCTTGCTTCACACAAATATTGAACGAGGCCTTATTAGGCCGGAGGATGACTCGCCGTCTGATATTTCCTTATATGATTCGGAAGTACGACTTGTCAGACCAATCACCCTCCGCCGCCCCGGTGGCGCAGTGGTCTAAGCAATGGCTTCTGATCATTCGTCTAAGATGGGTCCGGGTTCGAATCCCGGTGAGGCATGGATGTTGTGTTTGTCTTACGGCACTGGTTCTCTCCCTTCCCTGGAGCCAGTGGTCTTAAATTAGGGACGGGCGACTGCTTATAGCCCATTGAGTTGCTCACGGTGGTCGCTAAACCTCCAATCAAAAAAGAAATCACCCTCCGCAATTGAGCCTCCGTCCAAGTCAGGTTGCTCCTGGTAGATGAAAACAGAGAAATGGCGTCAACATCAGCTTTGCTTACTCTTGAGCCATTCGTAACCATGTCATGTAGCATGTTGCTAGCAGTTCGTCGAGAAATAGTACGGTTTCACTGTCTTCTCTTCATAATTCTGCAGATTTCACTAACGTACCTGTTCGGTATTTCATGACGATGCAACGAAAAATTCGATTATCACGGCCAGTTGTCGATGACGGTCTTCCATAGCTGCATCCAGGTGTAATGGGACCGGTTTCCTCGTAGTATTTGAAGATCATTCTGACGGTAGACTCGTTCAAACATAATTCCCGAGCAATCTGCCGCTAAACTGACCAATTTCGTCGTTTCTTGTAGATTATCTCACGTACCTGAAAACCTTGCCAATCTTTCCGGGTTTAAAGAAGCAGAGATTTTATCAGATGTTATATAACGCTTCCTTTGTCCTTACTTTACTGCCATATCCTTTGCATATTTGCCCAATGTTTGCATATTGTGGACTGCGCAAGACACAGAGCCGGAAAGAATTGCATTTTCAGCGGAGCAACATCTATTGGTTGCTGGTAGTGTGTAAATGTATTGCCTCCGAGTTTTCGGAGGAGTAATGCTTTCATAAATATATATATATATATATAAAGATGCAGGCTACGGTGTTTGTACCGATTTTTGTTGTAAGCCATAGCTCAAGTGGAGAACTTTGTTTATCAAACAGGTTTCGTTCCAAATGCAAAAAGAAATCTGCTTAACGTTCATAACAAATACACCTGGGGTGAGCGTTGATGTATTGCCGCCGGAAAGATAACTTTCATTAACATTTGTCTCGGGCATTTATGGGTAAAACGCTTTTGCAGACATATTGAAACAGGACTGTATTTAACATAAAGAATCATAAGGTTTTTAACACCAGAGGAACATATATTCAGTTTCCAATCTTTCTAACATCAACCAGATAATTTTTCAGTGAAGGTAGATTGCAAGCTGCAAACGGAATAATAGAACGCTTCAACCATTAATAATAGAATGTTTCAAAATATTATCAAGTTTTCCTCAACATTGAGAAAAAATAATAATAGTGTATATGTAACACAAAATGAGATAAACACAGTAATTTCCTCATAATATTATATATTATAAACATTTTGCCTTTCATGTTTTGGATTTTTTAGACTGATTTAATCGAATTTGCTTAAACTGAGGTCCAGCTGTCAAATATTGAAAATTTAAATTATCCAATGAGCCTTCCAAGTGATTTTACAACTGATTTGACTTAAACTGGAAAAAATGAAAATGTGAAATAGTTCAAGTGGAAGTTTTAAACTGAAACACCACCCACTTTTCTTTTATTAAAGAAATTCGTCAGTGATTACGGTTTGTGAATCTAATTTAAGTAAACGTAAAGATAAATTTAGTGTTAAATATAGTTTATAATTGCAATCAATTTAATTTCTCTACCTTTAAATAATTTTTATAGTCGATACTTTAACGTTTTTTCCCATCATCTACTCGTCTCTTAATGGCATATCATTAATCGCCATCTTTTGAAAACCTTTAGAAATAACAGGAATTTACTTTCCTACCATGATATTGTAAGTTGCTATAGACAAATGCATTTCCCTGTAAGGATTTGTACGATTACCACAGGAATTTTGATTGAAAATAATGATTGTTTTTTAGTTATATACATAATAAACAAAGGAAGTCAAGAAACTTACGAAACAATAAGGTGCGCTATTTCGTCACAACCACAGTTACACCTTCATCAGAAGGGTTATGTCTTACAGTTTGTTCTGCATATCTGGTTTTTGTAGAATCAAAAGTTGATAAGGCGATAAACTGTGCAACAGCTGTTTAAGAGCAGACTTTTAAACAAATTTACAGTTAATTTTTCTCTAAAATTATGGAAACATTGTTTTGGTATAAATTGAGTTCTAGAGTTTACCTGTATTTATGCATGAGTAGTGGATCTGGTGTATACTTTTACATTCTTTAAGAGAATGTGAACTTTACGCCAAATCTTCAATGCAATGTACACCTCAGAATAAAAGATAAAATGTTTGCATAATGATCTGTTATATATCATAGAGAATGATTTTCAAATTTGGCAATTCCTAAGTTAAGGTTTGACAATAACAATGTGCATACTTTCTTTAGGATATTCTAGGATGCAAAAGACTCGCCGTTAGAGCACAAATGTTTCTTTTGGTTTGGTAATATTATGAGTTCCTGAATAAAAAATTCTGCAAGATTCCTTTCTGTTCACTTTATTTTATATTAGATTGGAAAATTTATATATTATGGAATACAAACAATTCTTTATTACACCTCCCCTTAAATACGTTTTTGGTAGTACAGATGGCAAAGCGTTACACTTGCTCCTTCATTTAATATTTTTTAAATTCTTACTTTCTAACCCCTTTTTTACAAAATTATTTCCAAATATATAATATTTCTGTTTGAACCTGTACAATAGTTAATGTCCTTATTTTATTACTGTTCTTGATGTCCTTCATCACAATCTTGCTCTATTTAATTCTAGTTGTAGTTTAATGTTTATAATCCCTGGTAGGTTACTTTATGTCTAGTTCATGAACCGAGAAATAAAAGATGCATTTTCCGTAGAAGATTCAAACAGGTGTGATATCCTGCGTTCTCCATGTTGTTTTGTTACTCTTCCTAAACCGACGTAAGCTAAAACATGATATTTACAGTTTATGCTCATTTTATAGGATTTCCACACGTATTTTAAGTGCCGATCATACAAATTTCTATTGAACCCGAGTATTCACCAATTCTTTAATTCGATACTGCCTTGATTCACTTTTTCTGTGCTTTATTTCTGCTAAATTTTATCCAATTAATTTTCAAGGGCTGAGGTGCCCTGTTGTCAGATTCGACAGCCACCTGACACATTCACTCGAATTTCCCCGTACTTCCACTCCGTCGATTACATTGTCCATGTTACGTCAACAGGGTTAGGCTTCCCAAAAAACGCAGAAAACCAAGTAACTGAGCCACATTCCCACAAAAGAACTAATTTTGTATTCAATTTCTTAAGCTTTATTGCAGGATGAAGCCAGACTTTTTTTTTCCTTTTTTTTTTTTGTAGAAATGTGCCTAAAAATCAAACTTTCCTTCTTTGGCTTTTGTGGAAAAAACAATAAAGAAATTAGTATACAGTGAGAAACTTATAATTCAGGAACTTTAAATTTGCTGGTTATTCATGAAAAATATTTCATTGTGGCTTCATCTCTCTCACCAAACTTAATTACGAGTAAAACATATCATCGAAAGATACGTTTCAAAGATCATTGGACCTTATCTTTTGAAAATATAGAAAGGTATTGTTTGCAGAAATTATTCTGCACGCACCTTTTTCCTGAACAATTGTTACCAACACACTACCGTTAGTTCCCCATCTCAATTTTTTCATTTGACATGAAAATCATTTGGTGTTGGGGCAATGTAACGCAAGGAGAATCGTTTTTTCCCAACTGCTAATACTTGTTTTTCAAACATTATTTGAATTCCAATAATAACATCTTGTTTTAGAGAAAATGCCGAAGCAAATATAAGAAAGATTCCACTTACTCCCGAATTCTACATAGAAATCAAAGCGTAGTTTTTTTCATGTAAGTGTTTAGAATGAACAGAAAAACAAAAGTTAAAGAAATATCAAAATCGAAAGAGATGCATTGCTGTAATTATGGCTTTACTTTAAAGAAAATCTTGAAACAAAATTTCGTATTTTGTGTAATAATCCTCCGACTACCTGAACTTTTGCTCCGCCATTGAATTGGAACTGAGTTTCGCGGATCATTATCCGAAGAAGAGTTAAACCTACGTCAAAAGCAGAGATAACATTTAAAGAAGTCTACTAAAAAACGACTAATACCCTAAGTCAAATGGTGTCGCTATATTGAAACCGAGAAATGCATTTAATCGATGGAAGCATTTTGTAATCCCATATTCGAATTTGATAGAGCCCGAGTGTTAGCTCAGAAAACGTATAGTTCCTAAGTTCAAACCGTTTATTCTGATGATCCAGTATCAGCACTCAATGGGAAACATAAGACAACAAGTTGAAACGGTGCTAAAAATATCAAATTAAACATAACTGTTGCCAGATACATTAACGGAACGTAAATTGTTATTCTGGACCTTACAATTTTTAGTGCACATACTCATCAATTCGAGACAAGCAGAAAGAGAGAGGAATAATTCGATGGAAAAAGGTGATGAGAGAGCACTTTAAAAGGAAGATATCACTGGATCGTTTGCGACCTGTTGCTCGATTTGTGATATTTGCGACTTTAACTAAAGCTTTCTTAAACAGGCATGTAGATGAAGAAGCCGCTAAGTTTTTTGTCTTTTCCACAGAAACCCTTTCCAATATTTATTCAGATTTCAGCATAAGTACTCATGTCTAATGGAGAGATAAATTTCAGAAACATATTATACTCTTTCATGTGACCAGCACCCTCTTGGGATGGATTTCTTGAAATGTTAAGACCGACTTTTCATTACGTTTTGTATTTCCATTGTTGACATTTTATTTCGCGCTTTTCCCGTTCTGAACAACGTGAACTTAACTCAATGTAAGTATATGAATTTATAAATTTTCAAATGTTAACGATCACTATTTGATTCTCTCCGCATTAGTTAGATTTTAATCAGCCTTGAAAACGTCACACGTTTGTGCGTGAAAGCTCGGTTATACGAACTTGTTTTCCTACACCAATGAAAAACCTACGGATTTGTTTATAAGTTCCTTAACTTGGTATATTTTTGTGCTCATCTCTTACTTACTGTTTATCTTATTGTGATTGTTGTTTCTTAATGGACGCTTAATGATCACCGTGAACAACTCAATTGGCTATAAACGGTTCCATATCCCTGTTTTAGAGCCACTGACTCCAGAGAAGGGAGTGAACCAGAGTTGTAAGACAAACACAACACACATGTATCACCCGGATTCAAACCCAGACACAGCTCGGACGAATGGTCCTAATCCTGCGCTATGACCACTGCGCCACCAGGACGAATATCATTTTTATTAAAAGTAATAATTTATATACTCGCACTTCTGAATTAAATAAATTCATGGAGGAACGTCAGCATGCTTTTTTTTATTTTAAAGCAAAAAGAACATGCAGTATCGTATTTGAAAAATTATTTAAATTAACGAAATTAAAATTATTCTTTTACATCTAATTTCTTTTTTTTTGAATAAGGACGAAGAATCCTTCACAATTAGAAATCCACGAACCTATTTTATAGTGAAAAGTTCTAAGAAAAATAGCCTTTTATTTTAACAATCACCTAAAACTTAAATCAGCACAACTTTCCAAGTGAAATCGTATTTCATTGGCTACTAGAATTTCATTTTGGGAAGACAAAAGTAAAAAATAGAATTATATGTTTCCGGTACACTGCTTTTTCGACAATTTAGTGTATCTGGTACGCTGCCGTTTGCAGAATTTTATGTTTCATATGAAACGTCTTCAAACAATTTCGGGCAGAATAAAGGCAACATTTTGATTGAGTTTTTTCACCATTATCACATTAATGAGGAGTGTTTTGCAGAAATTGCAAAGTCACTTTTCATTACGAGCAACAAATTTTAAGAGGATAACTAAAACGAAGTAATCTGTGAGCTGTACGAATTTCAAAAACACATCTTTCTCATTGTGTTCTGATTTCAGCTGCTGAAGGCAATAACTTTGGTATGTCTTCACATTTTCACGTTAATGAGGTGTGTTCAGCAGAAAATATGAAGTCACTGTTGATTAGGAGCAACAAATTTTAGAAGGAGCACAAAAACGAAGTTATCTCTTAAATGTACCAATTTCAAAAATACATCATTTTCGAATGTGTTCTGATTTCAGATGCTCGAAGCCATAATTTTGGTATGTCTTCAAATTATATCAGGATGGTCATTTAATAAATATACGTCTCTCAAATATCTTCAGAAAAATAGCTCTAAAACTCCATAATCACCCATCGCACGGATTTAAAATAACAGAGAATTACACAGTGGAACATTTGTTATGCCTTTCCACAGGTGATGTTGTTAAAAAACCTTTAAATGTGAAAAAAAAGGAATAAGAAAATTTCAAAATGATAAGTATTACTGTAAAACTCAGAATGCCTAAAATAAAATGAGGTTGGCGCAAGGGGGTCTCCTAATTTCAGATTCCGACAATTTATATTGTAACGTATGAATATTTCGTTTGCTACCCTGAGCCGATGTGCATTCTGATATTTGTTTAAAATTTCTTTTTCAAATTTCACTGTAAAACTAGGCTAAGAAATTCTGAATCCGTTCATATTTTCAATGAATGAAATACAAAAACCTCACTTTTGAAATTCTAAGTAGTAAATCCTAATACAACTTAATTTTATATTCAACACGCTATTGCACATACTTTACTAATAAAAATGACTCTTGTTTAAAGCATTTTGTCCTAGGGTAGATTTACGATAAGAGCCGAGTAAAATATTCATTAATCTTTACTGGTTTTAAATTGCTAAAATTTACAAAAACTGAAATCTATGAACGATAGTAAGGAACATTTTAGTTTCACCATGCATTTCGTAGCTGAAAAATACTGTCTTTGTTCTTTCAAATTGTATCATACGGGTTACATACAGAAGAATTAAAGAATAGCGTATTTTCAATAAACTGTAATTTAAATTCGAAATATAAATGCAAAAAAAGGTGAAATTCATTACCTATGAATGAGATAAAGAACAGTAACTAAAGTAAACTATGAGGACTATCGAATAATTATTTGTAAAAGCAAAAAAATATTTAACAAAGGTCTCAGTGTATGTTGATCAATGCAAAAAGAAAAAAATATATGGATCAAACAGGTGAAATGAAATGGAGCTCAACGAATTTAAAATTTGTATACAGGCGATTTAAGCAAGCGATTATTGGCAAACTCAAGGAGGTTGTAGAGGGTTCAGAATACAGCAACTCTCCAATAACAGCCAGTGTCCTCCGAAGCATTTCTGAGTCAGTACAGGTCTTTGAATTTAAGGGACTAAATTGCGGACAACATACCAATGAACGAATTCTAAGTAGCACAACATTTAGTAAGTAGGCTAGAATTAAATTAACTTACGAAATGCAATACAAAAGGTGTTGCAATCAGAAAGCGCAACATGTAATCTAGGCATTTCATCGTCGAAGGAAATTTTAGCACACTCCCTCAGATACCCATGCATCTCCCAGGCCACGGCATATGCAGAAAGTATTCCTGCTAAAGGTGTTTCTGGGAAGTCCACGGTTGTCTCGTAAACAAGGCTTTTCATATGGCCCAAAGAACGTAATCAACAGTGATATGTGTGATTCAGAAATTCCAGTATATCTTGGGAAAAGTGTGCTTCCTCTCCATCACGTTTCATCCACATTTGCTGACGCACGGTTAGTTAGCCGTTCGTCGAATCCGCTGTGTCAGAAAATAACTGATCAACGAATTTGCAATAACGATGTAAAAAACTTGGCAAAACTTGCAGAGACACACACATTTAAAGTTACAGAAAAATCTATGTGAGAATTTATGTGTCGCATAGACGTTTTAAAATTGATGGAAAAGCGTTGAGAGTCATTAACAGTCGGGGAGGCCCCAAACCAGCAAATTATAAACAATATCGAATTTGTTCTCACAGCTGCACGAAAAAATCGTTGAATCACTGTTCGCGAATTACCTTAAGACTTCTATGTTAATTTCGGTTCAGTCCAACTGTTTTTTTGCAGATGATTTTTGTATGAGACACGTCTCAGGTAAATAAATTTCTGCGAAAATTGTTCTCAGCTCAGGAAAAACAGGCCCGTGTTTCATCTGCTACTGAACTGCTTGATTGCATCGAAACCGACGATTTTTTTTTAATATATCAAAACTGATGGTGTACCAATGGTTTATAGGTATAACTCCGAAACTAAGGCCAACTTAGGAGTGGAGGACCCTAAACTCTTCTAGATCCAAAAGGGCTCGACAGAGCCGCAGCAATGTCAACAACACGCTGACTGCTTTTTTCAATCACGAGGGAATTATGCATCATAACAACATTCTATTAAGCCAGGCAACCAGCAAAGGGTATTCCTGTTAAATTGTGCGGCGTTTGAAGCAGGCAGTTCGTCGCAAAGTCCGGTATTTCATGAGAGTGACTAGTAGCAACTCCACCCGAAGAATGCACTATTCCAATCAAACCAAGTTGTACAGCAGTTTCTTGCTAAGACCTGCAATGAACACCTTCGACAGCCACACTATCTCAAAGAACTCGCTCTCTGGGACTTTTTACTCTTCCCACAAATCAGTTACCACTTCAAAGGAAAAGTATTTTAAGTTATTGAGAAGATGCCACAGAATACAACGAAGCAGCTGTTCGCTATTTCACAAGGTGATTTTAAAACGCTTCGAGCAGTAGAAACAGTGCTATTCAAAGTGTGTGGCTTGGGAAAAGGATTACTTCGAAAGCGGTTAACTTTGAAATATTTACGCCCTGTGCTTTTTTTAATAAATGCAGGGTAGATATTGATGATTGCCCCCTTGTGTGTATAAATTTGATAGGTTGTATTAATCTTGATACGGCTACTAAGTCAGGAGAAGAAGGTGGATAGAAATACCTTAAACAAACTTGGTAACTAATTCTATGAAATTTAACTAACGGTTTTGTTTCAAAAATTATGAAATTCTGCCGTAATAACTGAAATGGTTTCCGTGTTAACAGGGAATGAAATGAAATTAATAATTTTTTCATCTTTGGAATTACTTCAATAAAGTTAACATTTTTTATTTACAAAACATATAGTATATTCAGCATGTATTTGTAAATTTCATATTACATTCGGTAGGTATTTGCAAGATACATAGCATGTAAATCAATATTAAATATTTATTCAGTATTTTTGTATATATTAGTAAAAATGTTTGTTCTGTGAACCTCATTTTATGTGAACATGTGCAATTTAACACGCCCATAGAATTTAAGTCGAACAACTTACGATCACTGTTCTGAAGCAAAGATAAAAATGGTGTGCATAATGATGCTCTTCAGCGAAATTCAGCTATTGAATGAACCATATTCATTTTCAATATTATTCAGTACAATATTTGCAAAGTGAGTTATTTTAAAAAACAATGCCCAATAAATTAGCTAAGTTTACCCAAAGCTTACTTAAAACATATGGAACAGCAAGTTTCATCCCCGTACGTTTTACCGATTTTTTTTTTTTCGTGAGTTCTTAAAAGCGTGAATTCCTAGAATGCGCTTATTGAACGTTCGTAGATTATCCGAAAGTTTAGTTACTGACCGCTAGTTAATGTGTAACACAAATTGTCTGAGAACATTCGATTGACGTGTGTACCTATAGCTGAATGTAGGCACAGCCTATAGCTTCCACTTAGAAAAAAAGGAAAAGTTACAGTAAAAGCTGCTTATTCGCGGGGTATATGTTACGTAAATATGCCGCGAATACAGAAACCACGAATATGGAATGGTAATTTGTATGGAGTTATAAGGGATACGTTCCACGGTTCCAAAATAAAAACAGAAATAAAAATAAAAACAATTTAATCAGAGTTTTTAACAATAACTATTAATTATCATTGTCAGGATTAGGCAAGGGTTTAAAGAACTTAGTAATTTTTTCTTGTTTTGCCGCTTTTAAAAGATCTTTCAATTCAGATTGATATTCAGCTGTGGCATTACCAATATGCCTTTTAAAAATAAGACTTCTTTTCATAGATGGATCAATTTTCATGAAGAAATCACAAAGCTCATTTGCCATCCGTAAACCTTCACTCAGGTTTTTCAAGTTAAAGGTCACCTTTCCAGTGCTCGTTGAACCCTCTTCTTCAATGGAATGCGGATTTAACATTTCCTCCAAGTCGGTTTCGGTCAAATCTTCATCTTGCGATTCAAGCAACTCTTGAATGTCACTTGATTCTATCTGTTCAAACCCATCTCGTCCTATTCAATTCGCAACTTGAGCAATGTTTGCAGTTAAACTTTGAATTTGCACGGGTTCTTCATCATTTCCGACAGTCAAAACAGGCCACAGTTTTTTCCAACATGATTTCAATGTGTATGGTTTCAGTTCTTCCAACGATTATTTTATGATAACAATGCATTTTGCTATGTCAAAAATTTTCCAGCATTGCATCACATTCATATCAGGATCATATTCCATGGTGTCCAGTAGGATTTTGAAGGTTCGTCTTATGTAATAGAACTTGAACGCCTGGATTATTCCTTGGTCCATGGGTTGGAGAAAAGCCGTCGTGATATAAGGTAAAATTTCACCTTTATATTTGGATGCATAGTTTCAAGCTCACGAGGGTGACCTGGATCATTGTCCAAAACTAGAACGGACTTAAAGTCTAAATTATTTTTTTTTCAAATAAGTCTCAACTTCAGGAACAAAGCAATTCCTGAACAAGTCACAAAAAATAGCACTTGTAAGCCACGCTTTCTTATTTACACGCCAAAATACTAGCAGGTTGTCCTTGTTTTGATTTTTTAAAGCACAAGGATTTAACGATCTGTAAAGCATTAGTGGCTTTATAACACAATCTCCAGATGCGTTAGAACACAGCAGCAGTGTAACTCTATTTTTTGCTGGCCTGACACCAGGGGCGGATTCTCACTTTTCGATATGAAAGTTTTGTTTGGCATTCTTTTCCAAAACAAGGCAGTTTCATCTGCATTAAACACTTGTTCCGGTTTGTATCCACCATGAGCAATTAAGTTTGAAAATTCTTCTTCAGCTGTTCAAGCTGCAACTGAACAAAACATGCAAGAAGCTGCGACAGAAGTAAAGAATTTAAAAAGAAGTACATCTAAGAAAGCAACAAAAATTACAGCTTGTGGTGTGTCAGTCGATGGCACTTGGCAGCGTATTGGGCATACATACCTCAATGATTGTGTGTCAGTAATTCCCATTGACACTGGGAAAGTTTTAGATTTGGAAGTTATGACGCAATAATATTACAAGTGTAAAAGAGACTATGATTCGAGTAAGGAGCACTGATGCTCAAATCACACAGGATCTGCATCAAGCATGGAAGCAGTGGGAGTGTACAGAATATTTGAACGGTCTAAAAAAATCGACAACTGAAGTACACCGAATACTATGGAGATGGTGACTCCAAAGGCTATATGTAAGTAAAAGACATTTATGGGGAAGACACAGTTTAAAAACTTTAGTGCATAGGCCATGTGCAGAAAAAGAGTTGGTTATCGCTTGAGGAATTTGAAAAAAAGCAAAAAAAGGAATCGGAGGGAAAGGGAAATTAACCGATAAGTTTATAGACAAACTGCAGAATTACTATGGCATTGATATCCGGAGCAAAGGCGGAAATTTGCAGAGCATGCAAACTGCGGTTATAGCTGCATTTTTTCACTGCTGTTCCAGCGACAAGAACATAATTCATGGACAATGCCCGACAGGAGCACACAGCTGGTGTAAACACCAGCGCGCATTATCTGCTGGTATTCAGATTTGTGATAAATCTCCTGGACTTCCAGATTCTGTCATAAAAGTTATAAAACCAGTGTACATGAGTCTGTGTAATCAAGCTCTACTTTCGTCATTAGGAGCAAATATTGCAGTTTTGCTGTTTAATTCTGGTTATTTTGGATTGTTACCAGTGTTCGAAATATTAGGAACAGCATTTGAACAAAAGGTGGTTAATGATTACTTGAGACTGGACAATGAGCGAATAATGAATTCGAGACGTCAATCCTTACCCACTGCATAACTTGCTCGGAAAAAAAGAAGAGCTGCAAAAAAATCAAAATTGGCACGAAATGAAATGAAGGAAGGTTGTACATATAAGAGTTGTGAATTTTTATTGTGATTAACAAGTAGTATATAGAATTTTCTTCAAATCAAATCTTTTAACACGTTTTCTGAAAAACTAAATTTTCAGTTATATTTCTGTACGAGAAATGTGATTACTCAAAATGTTTTCAAGATATGGTATCGAAATTTTTTTCTATTGTTTCAAATATTCTCTTCTATGCTTTGAACTAAAAGTTAAAGTGTACATGCATATTTGGTGATATTATAAATGATAAAACATGATGCAATAAAATTTTTTCAATATTTTTTTGCAGTTTTTGTTCAATTTAATATAATAATGTGAATTTAAGGAATATCACAAAGTTTTCAGTTCATTGCACAAGAAAGGGTTACAGTAATATACAGTATCAAGGAAATTGAAATATATAGAGTTTAATTGACTGTACAGTGTCTGGCGTCCGTATGAAGTTTTACTTAATTTTTACTCACAATGACACGTTTCATAACATTTTAAAGAAATTTTGTCAAGGTTATGTTTTTTTCAGTTTGCATTGCATATTAACTCGAATTGTGTGTATTTAATTAATTTTGCGTTAATTTAAAAAAAATGCTTCTAACGTAGACTTCTAACCTTAAGAGGAGAACTAAAACGAAGTAATCTGCGAGCTGTACGAATTTCAAAAACACATCTTTTTCATTGTGTTCTGATTTCAGCTGCTGAAGGCAATAACTTTGGTGTGTCTTCTCATTTTCACGTTAATGAGGTGTGTTCAGCAGAAAATATGAAGTCACTGTTGGTTAGGAGCAACAAATTGTAGGAGGAACACTAAAACAAAGTAATCTCTTTAATGTACCAATTACAAAAATACATTATTTTTTAATGTGTTCTGATTTCAGCTGCTCGAAGCGATAATTTTGGTATGTCTTCAAATTATATCAGGATGGTCATTTAATAAATATACGTCTCTCAAATATCTTCAGAAAAATAGCTTTGAAATTCCATAATCACCCATCGCACGGATTTAAAATAACAGAGCAATACACAGTGGAACATTTGTTATGCCTTTTCCCAGGCGATGCCGTTAAAAAACCTTTAAATGTGAAAAAAAAAGAAATAAGGAAATTTCAAGATGTTAAGTATTACTGTAAAACTCAGAATGCCTAAAATTAATTGAGGTTGGCGCAAGGGGTCTCCTAATTTCAGATTCCGACAGTTTATATTATAACGTATGAATATTTCGTTTGCTACCCTGAGCCGATGTGCATTCTGATATTTGTTTGAAATTTCTTTTTCAAATTTCACTGTAAAACTAGGCTAAGCAATTCTGAATCCGTTCATATTTTCAATGAATGAAATACAAAAACCTCACTTTTGAAATTCTAAGTAGTAAATCCGAATACAACTTAATTTTATATTCAACACGCTTATTGCACATACTTTACTAATAAAAATGACTCTTGTTTAAAGCATTTTGTCCTAGGGTAGATTTACGATAAGAGCCGAGTAAAATATTCATTAATCTTTATTGGTTTTAAATTGCTAAAATTTACAAAAACTGAAATCTATGAACGATAGTAAGGAACATTTTAGTTTCACCATGCATTTCGTAGCTGAAAAATACTGTTTTTGTTCTTTCAAATTGTATCATACGGGTTACATACAGAAGAATTAAAGAATAGCATATTTTCAATAAACTGTAATTTACATTCGAAATATAAATGCAAAAAAAAAAGGTGAAATTCATTACCTATGAATGAGGTAAAGAACGGTAACTAAAGTAAACTATGAGGACTATCGAATAATTATGCGTAAAAGCAAAAAAATATTTAACAAAGGTCTCAGTGTATGTTGATCAATGCAAAAAGAAAAAAATATATTGATGAAACAGGTGAAATGAAATGGAGCTCAACGAATTTAAAATTTGTATACAGGCGATTTAAGCAAGCGATTATTGGCAAACTCAAGGAGGTTGTAGAGGGTTCAGAATACAGCAACTCTCCAATAACAACAAGTGTCCTCCGAAGCATTTCTGAGTCAGTACAGGTCTTTGAATTTAAGGGACTAAATTGCGGACAACATACCAATGAACGAATTCTAAGTAGCACAACATTTAGTAAGTAGGCTAGAATTAAATTAACTTACGAAATGCAATACAAAAGGTGTTGCAATCGGAAAGCGCAACATGTAATCTAGGCATTTCATCGTCGAAGGAAATTTTAGCACACTCCCTCAGATACCCATGCATCTCCCAGGCCACGGCATATGCAGAAAGTATTCCTGCTAAAGGTGTTTCTGGGAAGTCCACGGTTGTCTCGTAAACAAGGCTTTTCATATGGCCCAAAGAACGTAATCAACAGTGATATGTGTGATTCAGAAATTCCAGTATATCTTGGGAAAAGTGTGCTTCCTCTCCATCACGTTTCATCCACATTTGCTAACGCACGGTTAGATAGCCGTTCGTCGAATCCGCTGTGTCAGAAAATAACTGATCAACGAATTTGCAATAACGATGTAAAAAACTTGGCAAAACTTGCAGAGACACACACATTTAAAGTTACAGAAAAATATATGTGAGAATTTATGTGTCGCATAGACGTTTTAAAATTGATGGGAAAGCGTTGAGAGTCATTAACAGTCGCGGAGGCCCCAAACCAGCAAAGTTATAAACAATATCGAATTTGTTCTCACAGCTGCACGAAAAAATCGTTGAATCACTGTTCGCGAATTACCTTAAGACTTCTATGTTAATTTCGGTTCAGTCCAACTGTTTTTTTGCAGACGATTTTTGTATGAGACACGTCTCAGGTAAATAAATTTCTGCGAAAATTGTTCTCAGCTCAGGAAAAACAGGCCCGTGTTTCAGCTGCTACTGGAACTGCTTGATTGCATCGAAACCGACGAATTTTTCTTAATATATCAAAACTGATGGTGAACCAATGGTTTATAGGTATAACTCCGAAACTAAGGCCAACTTAGGAGTGGAGGACCCTAAACTCTTCTAGATCCAAAAGGGCTCGACAGAGCCGCAGCAATGTCAACAACACGCTGACTGCTTTTTTCAATCACGAGGGAATTATGCATCATAACAACATTCTATTAAGCCAGGCAACCAGCAAAGGGTATTCCTGTTAAATTGTGCGACGTTTGAGACAGGCAGTTCGTCGCAAAGTCCGGTATTTCATGAGAGTGACTAGTAGCAACTCCACCCGAAGAATGCACTATTCCAATCAAACCAAGTTGTACAGCAGTTTCTTGCTAAGACCTGCAATGAACACCTTCGACAGCCACACTATCTCAAAGAACTCGCTCTCTGGGACTTTTTACTCTTCCCACAAATCAGTTACCACTTCAAAGGAAAAGTATTTCAAGTTATTGAGAAGATGCCACAGAATACAACGAAGCAGCTGTTCGCTATTTCACAAGGTGATTTTAAAACGCTTCGAGCAGTAGAAACTGTTCCATTCAAAGTGTGTGGCTTGGGAAAAGGATTACTTCGAAAGCGGTTAACTTTGAAATATTTACGCAATGTGCTTTTTTTAATAACTGCAGGGTAGATATTGATGATTGCCCCCTTGTGTGTATAAATTTGATAGGTTGTATTAATCTTGATACGGCTACTAAGTCAGGAGAAGAAGGTGGATAGAAATACCTTAAACAAACTTGGTAACTAATTCTATGAAATTTAACTAACGGTTTTGTTTCAAAAATTATGAAATTCTGCCGTAATAACTGAAATGGTTTCCGTGTTAACAGGGAATGAAATGAAATTAATAATTTTTTCATCTTTGGAATTACTTCAATAAAGTTAACATTTTTTATTTACAAAACATATAGTATATTCAGCATGTATTTGTAAATTTTATATTACATTCGGTAGGTATTTTTTTTTTTTTTTTTGATTGGAGGTTTAACGACCGCCGTGAGCAACTCAATGGGCTATAAGCAGTCGCCCGTCCCTAATTTAGGGTCACTGGTTCCACGGAAGGGAGAGAGCCAGTGCCGTTAGACAAACACAACATCCATGCCCGACCGGGATTCGAACCCGGACCCCTTACGGACGTATGATCAGAGGCCAGCGCCTTAGACCACTGCGCCACCGGGGCGGCGGTAGGTATTTGCAACATACATAGCATGTAAATCAATATTAAATATTTATTCAGTATTTTTGTATATATTAGTAAAAATTTTTGTTCTGTGAACCTCATTTTATGTGAACATGTGCAATTTAACACGCCCATAGAATTTAAGTCGAACAACTTACGATCACTGTTCTGAAGCAAAGATAAAAATGGTGTGCATAATGATGCTCTTCAGCGAAATTCAGCAATTGAATGAACCATATTCATTTTCAATATTATTCAGTACAATATTTGCAAAGTGAGTTATTTTAAAAAACAATGCCCAATAAATTAGCTAAGTTTACCCAAAGCTTACTTAAAACATATGGAACAGCAAGTTTCATCCCCGTACGTTTTACCGATTTTTTTTTTCGTGAGTTCTTAAAAGCGTGAATTCCTAGAATGCGCTTATTGAACGTTCGTAGATTATCCGAAAGTTTAGTTACTGACCGCTAGTTAATGTGTAATACAAATTGTCTGAGAACATTCGATTGACGTGTGTACGTATAGCTGAATGTAGGCACAGCCTATAGCTTCCACTTAGAAAAAAGGAAAAGTTACAGTAAAAGCTGCTTATTCGCGGGGTATATGTTACGTAAATATGCCGCGAATACAGAAACCACGAATATGGAATGGTAATTTGTATGGAGTTATAAGGGATACGTTCCACGGTTCCAAAATAAAAACAGAAATAAAAATAAAAACAATTTAATCAGAATTTTTAACAATAACTATTAATTATCATTGTCAGGATTAGGCAAGGGTTTAAAGAACTTAGTAATTTTTTCTTGTTTTGCCGCTTTTAAAAGATCTTTCAATTCAGATTGATATTCAGCTGTGGCATTACCAATTTGCCTTTTAAAAATAAGACTTCTTTTCATAGATGGATCAATTTTCATGAAGAAATCACAAAGCTCATTTGCCATCCGTAAACCTTCACTCAGGTTTTTCAAGTTAAAGGTCACCTTTCCAGTGCTCGTTGAACCCTCTTCTTCAATGGAATGCGGATTTAACATTTCCTCCAAGTCGGTTTCGGTCAAATCTTCATCTTGCGATTCAAGCAACTCTTGAATGTCACTTGATTCTATCTGTTCAAACCCATCTCGTCCTATTCAATTCGCAATTTCCGGAATGTTTGCAGTTAAACTTTGAATTTGCACGGATTCTTCATCATTTCCGACAGTCAAAACAGGCCACAGTTTTTTCCAACATGATTTCAATGTGTATGGTTTCAGTTCTTCCAACGATTATTTTATGTTAACAATGCATTTTACTATGTCAAAAATTTTCCAGCATTGCATCATATTCATATCAGGATCATATTCCATGGTGTCCAGTAGGATTTTGAAGGTTCGTCTTATGTAATAGAGCTTGAACGCCTGGATTATTCCTTGGTCCATGGGTTGGAGAAAAGCCGTCGTGTTAGGAGGTAAAATTTCACCTTTATATTTGGATGCATAGTTTCAAGCTTACGAGGGTGACCTGGATCATTGTCCAAAACTAGAACGGCCTTAAGGTCAAAATTATTTTTTTCAAATAAGTCTCAACTTCAGGAACAAAGCAATTCCTGAACAAGTCACAAAAAATAGCACTTGTAAGCCACGCTTTCTTATTTACACGCCAAAATACTAGCAGGTTGTCCTTGTTTTGATTTTTTAAAGCACAAGGATTTAACGATCTGTAAAGCATTAGTGGCTTTATAACACAATCTCCAGACGCGTTAGAACACAGCAGCAGTGTAACTCTATTTTTTGCTGGCCTGACACCAGGCGCGGGTTCTCACTTTTCGATATGAAAGTTTTGTTTGGCATTCTTTTCCAAAACAAGGCAGTTTCATCTGCATTAAACACTTGTTCCGGTTTGTATCCACCATGAGCAATTAAGTTTGCTAATTCTTCTTCAGCTGTTCAAGCTGCAACTGAACAAAACATGCAAGAAGCAGCGACAGAAGTAAAGAATTTAAAAAGAAGTACATCTAAGAAAGCAACAAAAATCACAGCTTGTGGTGTGTCAGTCGATGGCACTTGGCAGCGTATTGGGCATACATACCTCAATGATTGTGTGTCAGTAATTCCCATTGACACTGGGAAAGTTTTAGATTTGGAAGTTATGACACAATAATATTACAAGTGTAAAAGAGACTATGATTCGAGTAAGGAGCACTGATGCTCAAATCACACAGGATCTGCATCAAGCATGGAATCAGTGGGAGTGTAAAGAATATTTGAACGGTCTAAAAAATCGACAACTGAAGTACACCGAATACTATGGAGATGGGACTCCAAAGGCTATATGTAAGTAAAAGACATTTATGGGGAAGACACAGTTTAAAAACTGAAGTGTATAGGCCATGTGCAGAAAAGAGTTGGTTCTCGCTTGAGGAATTTGAAAAAAAGCAAAAAAGGAATCGGAGGGAAAGGGAAATTAACCGATAAGTTTATAGACAAACTGCAGAATTACTATGGCATTGCTATCCGGAGCAAAGGCGGAACTTTGCAGAGTATGCAAACTGCGGTTATAGCTGCATTTTGTCACTGCTGTTCCAGCGACAAGAACATAATTCATGGACAATGCCCGACAGGAGCACACAGCTGGTGTAAACACCTGCGCGCATTATCTGCTGATATTCAGATTTGTGATAAATCTTCTGGTCTTCCAGATTCTGTCATAAAGGTTATAAAACCAGTGTACATGAGTCTGTGTAATCAAGCTCTACTTTCGTCATTAGGAGCAAATATTGCAGTTTTGCTGTTTAATTCTGGTTATTTTGGACTGTTACCAGTGTTCGAAATATTAGTAATACCATTTGAACAAAAGGTAGTTAATGATTACTTGAGACTGGACAATGAGCGAATAATGAATTCGAGACGTCAATCCTTACCCACTGCATAACTTGCTCGGAAAAAAAGAAGAGCTGCAAAAAAATCAAAATTGGCACGAAATGAAATGAAGGAAGGTTGTACATATAAGAGTGGTGAATTTTTATTGTGATTAACAAGTAGTATATAGAATTTTCTTCAAATCAAATCTTTTAACACGTTTTCTGAAAAACTAAATTTTCAGCTATATTTCTGTACGAGAAATGTGATTACTCAAAATGTTTTCAAGATATGGTATCGAAATTTTTTTCTATTGTTTCAAATATTCTCTTCTATGCTTTGAACTAAAAGTTAAAGTGTACATGCATATTTGGTGATATTATAAGTGTTAAAACATGATGCAATAAGATTTTTTCAATGCATTTTTGCAGTTTTTTGTTCGATTTAATATAATAATGTGAATTTAAGGAATATCACAAAGTTTTTAGTTCATTGCACATGAAAGGGTTACAGTAATATACAGTATCAAGGAAATTGAAATATATAGAGTTTAATTGACTGTACAGTGTCTGGCGTCCGTATGAAATTTTACTTAATTTTTACTCCCAATGACACGTTTCATAACTTTTAAAGAAATTTTGTCAGGGTTATGTTTTTTTCAGTTTGCATTGCATATTAACTCGAATTGTGAGTATTTTTTTAATTTTGCGTTAATTTCAAAAAAATGCTTCTAACGTAGACTTCTAACCTTAAGAGGAGAACTAAAACGAAGTAATCTGTGAGCTGTACGAATTTCAAAAACACATCTTTTTCATTGTGTTCTGATTTCAGCTGCTGAAGGCAACAACTTTGGTATGTCTTCACATTTTCACGTTAATGAGGTATGTTCAGCAGAAAATATGAAGTCACTGTTGATTAGGAGAAACAAATTTTAGGAGGAGCACTAAAACAAAGTAATCTCTTAAATGTACCAATTACAAAAATACATCTTTTTTTTAATGTGTTCTGATTTCAGCTGCTCGAAGCGATAATTTTGGTATGTCTTCAAATTATATCAGGATGGTCATTTATTAAATATACGTCTCTCAAATATCTTCAGAAAAATAGCTTTGAAACTCCATAATCACCCATCGCACGGATTTAAAATAACAGAGAAATACATAGTGGAACATTTGTTATGCCTTTTCCCAGGTGATGCCCTTAAAAAACCTTTAAATGTGAAAAAAAAAAAAGGAATAAAAAAATTTCAAGATGTTAAGTATTACTGTAAAACTCAGAATGCCTAAAATGAAATGAGGTTGGCGCAAGGGGTCTCCTAATTTCAGATTCCGACAATTTATATTGTAACGTATGAATATTTCGTTTGCTACCCTGAGCCGATGTGCATTCTGATATTTGTTTAAAATTTCTTTTTCAAATTTCACTGTAAAACTAGGCTAAGAAATTCTGAATCCGTTCATATTTTCAATGAATGAAATACAAAAACCTCACTTTTGAAATTCTAAGTAGTAAATCCTAATACAACTTAATTTTATATTCAACACGCTTATTGCACATACTTTACTAATAAAAATGACTCTTGTTGAAAGCATTTTGTACTAGGGTAGATTTACGATAAGAGCCGAGTTAAATATTCATTAATCTTTACTGGTTTTAAATTGCTAAAATTTACAAAAACTGAAATCTATGAACGATAGTAAGGAACATTTTAGTTTCACCATGCATTTCGTAGCTGAAAAATACTGTCTTTGTTCTTTTAAATTGTATCATACGGGTTACATACAGAAGAATTAAAGAATAGCATATTTTCAATAAACTGTAATTTAAATTCGAAATATAAATGCAAAAAAAAAAAGGTGAAATTCATTACCTATGAATGAGGTAAAGAACGGTAACTAAAGTAAACTATGAGGACTATCGAATAATTATGCGTAAAAGCAAAAAAATATTTAACAAAGTCTCAGTGTATGTTGATCAATGCAAAAAGAAAAAAATATATTGATGAAACAGGTGAAATGAAATGGAGCTCAACGAATTTAAAATTTGTATACAGGCGATTTAACAAGCGATTATTGGCAAACTCAAGGAGGTTGTAGAGTGTTCAGAATACAGCAACTCCTCAATAACAGCCCGTGTCCTCAGAAGTATTTCTGAGTCAGTACAGCTCTTTGAATTTAAGGGACGAAATTGCGGACAACATACCAATGAACGAATTTTAAGTAGCACAACATTAAGTAAGTAGGCTAGAATTAAATTAACTTACAAAATGCAATACAAAAGGTGTTGCAATCGGAAAGCGCAACATGCAATCTAGGCATTTCATCGTCGAAGGAAATTTTAGCACACTCCCTCACATACCCATGCATCTCCCAGGCCACGGCATATGCAGAAAGTATTCCTGCTAAAAGTGTTTCTGGGAACTCCACGGTTGTCTCGTAAACAAGGCTTTTCATATGGCGCAAAGAACGTAATCAGCAGTTGTATGTGCGATTCAGAAATTCCAGTATATCTTGGGAAAAGTGTGCTTCCTCTCTATCACGTTTCATCCACATTTGCTGACGCACGATCAGATAACCGTTCGTCGAATCCGCTGTGTCAGAAAAGAATTGATCAACGAATTTGCATCTAACGTTGTAAAAAACTTGGCGAAACTTACAGAGACACACACATTTAAAGTTACAGAAAAATCTATGTGAGAATTTATGAGTCGCATAGACGTTTGAAAATTGATGGGAAAGCGTTGAGAGTCATTAACAGTCGAGGAAGCCCCAAACCAGCAAAGTTATAAACAATATCGAACTTGTTCTCACAGCTGCACGAAAAAATCGTTGAATCACTGTTCGCGAATTATCTTAAGACTTTTATGTTAATTTCGGTTCTGCCCAACTGTTTTTTGCAGACAATATTTGTATGAGACACGTCTCAGGTAAATAAATTTCTGCGAAAATTGTTCTCAGTTCAGGAAAAACAGGCCCGTGTTTCAGCTGCTACTGAACTGCTTGATTGCATCGAAACCGACGAATTTTTTTTAAATACATCAAAACTGATGATCAACCAATGGTTTATAGGTATAACTCCGAAACTAAGGCCAACTTAGGAGTGGAGGACCCTAAACTCTTCTAGATCCAAAAGGGCTCGACAGAGCGGCAGCAATGTCAACAAGACGCTGGCTGCATTTTTTTCAATCACGAGGGAATTATGCATCATAACAACATTCCATTTAGCCAGGCAACCAGCAAATAATATTGCTGTTAAATTGTGCGGCGTTTGAAGCACGCAGTTCGTCGCAAAGTCCGGTATTTCATTAGACTGACTGGTGGCAACTCCACCAGAAGAATACACTATTCCAATCAACGCAAGTTGTACAGCAGTTTCTTGCTAAGACCTACAATGAACACCTTCGACAGCCACACTATCTCAAAAAACTCGCTCTATGGGACTTTTTACTCTTCCCACAAATCAATTACCATTTCAAAGGAAAAGGATTTCAAGTTATTGAGAAGATGCCACAGAATACAACAAAGCAGCTGTTCGCTATTTAATTTTAAAACGCTTCGAGCAGTAGAAACAGTGCTATTCAAAGTGCGTGGCTTGGGAAAGGGATTACTTTGAAGGCGATTAACTTTGAAATATTTACGCCCTGTGCTTTTTTTAATAAATGCAGGGTAGATATTGATGATTGCCCCCTTGTGTGTATAAATTTGATAGGTTGTATTAATCTTGATACGGCTACTAAGTCAGGAGAAGAAGGCGGATAGAAATACCTTAAACAAACTTGGTAACTAATTCTATGAAATTTAACTAACGGTTTTGTTTAAAAAATTATGAAATTCTGCCGTAATAACTGAAATGGTTTCCGTGTTAACAGGGAATGAAATGAAATTAATAATTTTTTCATCTTTGGAATTACTTCAATAAAGTTAACATCTTTTATTTACAAAACATATAGTATATTCAGCATGTATTTGTAAATTTCGTAATACATTCAGTAGGTATTTGCAAGATACATAGCATGTAAATCAATATTAAATATTTATTCAGTATTTTTGAATATATTAGTATAAATTTTTGTTCTGTGAACCTCATTTTATGTGAACATGTGCAATTTAACACGCCCATAGAATTTAAGTCGAACAACTTACGATCACTGTTCTGAAGCAAAGATAAAAATGGTGTGCATAATGATGCTCTTCAGCGAAATTCAAATATTGAATGAACCATATTCATTTTCAATATTATGCAGTACAATATTTGCAAAGTGAGTTATTTTAAAAAACAATGCCCAATAAATGAGCTAGGTTTACCCAAAGCTTACTTAAAACATATGAAACAGCAAGTTTCATCCCCGTACGTTTTACCGATTTTTTTTTCGTGAGTTCTTAAAAGCGTGAATTCCTAGAATGCGCTTATTGAACGTTCCTAGATTATCCGAAAGTTCAGTTACTGACCGCTAGTTAATGTGAAATACAAATTGTCTGAGAACATTCGATCGACGTGTGTACCTATAGCTGAATGTAGGCACAGCCAATAACTTCCATTTCGAAAAAAAGGAAAAGTTACAGTAAAAGCTCTTTATTCGTGGAGTATGTGTTCCGTAAATATGCCGCGAATACAGAAACCACGAATATGGAATGGTAATTTGTATGGAATTATAAGGGATACGTTCCAAGGTTCCAAAATAAAAAAAGAAATGAAAATAAAATCAATTTAATGAGAGTTTTTAACAATATCTATTAATTATTATTGTCAGGATTAGGCAAGGGTTTAAATAACTTAGTAATTTTTTCTTGTTTTGCCGCTTTTAAAAGATCTTTCAAAATCAGATTGATATTCAGCTGTGGCATTACCAATTTGCCTTTTAAAAATAAGACTTCTTTTCATAGATGGATCAATTTTCATGAAGAAATCACAAAGCTCATTTGCCATCCGTAAACCTTCACTCAGGGTTTTCAAGTTAAAGGTTACCTTTCCAGTGCTCGTTGAACCCTCTTCTTCAATGGAATGCGGATTTACCATTTCCTCCAAGTCGGTTTCGGTCAAATCTTCATCTTGCGATTCAAGCAACTCTTGAATGTCACTTGATTCTATCTGTTCAAACCCATCTCGTCCTATTCAATTCGCAATTTCCGTAATGTTTGCAGTTAAACGTTGAATTTGCATGGATTGTTCATCATATCCGACAGTCAAAACAGGCCACAGTTTTTTCCAACATGATTTCAATGTGTATGGTTTCAGTTCTTCCAACGATTATTTTATGTTAACAATGCATTTTGCTATGTCAAAAATTTTCCAGCATTGCATCACATTCATATCAGGATCATATTCCATGGTGTCCAGTAGGATTTTCAAGGTTCGTCTTATGTAATAGAGCTTGAACGCCTGGATTATTCCTTGGACCATGGGTTGGAGAAAAACCGTCGTGTTAGGAGGTAAAATTTCACCTTTATATTTGGATGCATAGTTTCAAGCTCACGAGGGTGACCTGGAGCATTGTCCAAAACTAGAACGGCCTTAAAGTCTAAATTATTATTTTTCAAATAAGTCCCAACTTCAGGAACAAAGCAATTCCGGAACCAGTCACAAAAAATAGCACTTGTAAGCCACGCTTTCTTATTTACACGCCAAAATACTAGCAGGTAGTCCTTGCTTTAATTTTTTTAAAGCACAAGGATTTAACGATCTGTAAAGCATTAGTGGCTTTATAACTCAATCTCCAGATGCGTTAGAACACAGCAGCAGTGTAACTCTATTTTTTGCTGGCCTGACACCAGGGGCGGATTCTCACTTTTCGATATGAAAGTTTTGTTTTGCATTCTTTTCCAAAACAAGGCAGTTTCATCTGCACCAAACACTTGTTCCGGTTTGTATCCACCATGAGCAATTAAGTTTGAAAATTCTTCTTCAGCTGTTCAAGCTCCAACTGAACAAAACATGCAAGAAGCAGCGACAGAAGTAAAGAATTTTAAAAGAAGTACATCTAAGAAAGCAACAAAAATTACAGCTTGTGGTGTGTCAGTCGATGGCACTTGGCAGCGTAGTGGGCATACATCCCTCAATGATTGTGTGTCAGTAATTCCCATTGACACTGGGAAAGTTTTAGATTTGGAAGTTATGACACAATAATATTACAAGTGTAAAAGAGACTATGATTCGAGTAAGGAGCACTGATGCTCAAATCACACAGGATCTGCATCAAGCATGGAATCAGTGGGAGTGTATAGAATATTTGAACGGTCTAAAAAAATTTTCAACTGAAGTACACCGAATACTATGGAGATCGTGATTCCAAAGGCTATATGTAAGTAAAAGACATTTATGAGGAAGACACAGTTTAAAAACTAGAGTGTATAGGCCATGTGCAGAAAAGAGTTGGTTCTCGCTTGAGGAATTTGAAAAAAAGCAAAAAAGGAATCGGAGGGAAAGGGAAATTAACCGATAAGTTTATAGACAAACTGCAGAATTACTATGGTATTGCTATCCGGAGTAAAGGCGGAAATTTGCAGAGTATGCAAACTGCGGTTATAGCTGCATTTTTTCACTGCTTTTCCAGCGACAAGAGCATAATTCATGAACAATGCCCGACAGGAGCACACAGCTGGTGTAAACACCAGCGCGCATTATCTGCTGTTATTCAGATTTGTGATAAATCTTCTGGTCTTCCAGATTCTGTCATAAAGGTTATAAAACCAGTGTACATGAGTCTGTGTAATCAAGCTCTACTTTCGTCATTAGGAGCCAATATTGCAGTTTTGCTGTTTAATTCTGGTTATTTTGGACTGTTACCAGTGTTCGAAATATTAGGAATACCATTTGAACAAAAGGTGGTTAATGATTACTTGAGACTGGACAATGAGCGAATAATTAATTCGAGACGTCAATCCTTACCCACTTCATAATTTGCTCGAAAAAAAGGAGAGATGCAAAAAAATCAAAATTGGCACGAAATTAAAAGAACGAAGGTTGTACATATAAGAGTGGTGAATTTTTATTGTGATTAACAAGTAGTATATAGAATTTTCTTGAAATCAAATCTTTTAACACGTTTTCTGAAAAACTAAATTTTCAGCTATATTTCTGTACGAGAAATGTGATTACTCAAAATGTTTTTAAGATATATTATCGAAATTTTGTTCTATTGTTTCAAATATTCTCTTCTATGCTTTGAACTATAAGTTAAAGTGTACATGCATATTTGGGAATATTATAAGTGTTAAAACATGATGCAATAAGATTTTTTCAATAAATTTTTGCAGTTTTTGTTCGATTTAATACAATAAGTGAATTTAAGGAATATCACAAAGTTTTTAGTTCATTGCACAGGAAAGGGTTACAGTAATATACAGTATCAAGGAAATTGAAATATATAGAGTTTAATTGACTGTACAGTGTCTGGCGTCCGTATGAAATTTTACTTAATTTTTACGCACAATGACACGTTTCATAACATTTTAAAGACATTTTGTAAAGGTTATGTTTTTTCATGCTTGCATTGCATATTAACTCGAATTGTGTGTATTTAATTAATTTTGGGTTAATTTAAAAAAAATGCTTCTAACGTAGACTTCTAACCTTAAGAGGAGGACTAAAACGAAGTAATCTGCTAGCTGTACGAATTTCAAAAACACATCTTTTTCATTGTGTTCTGATTTCAGCTGCTGAAGGCAATAGCTTTGGTATGTCTTCACATTTTCACGTTAATGAGGTGTGTTCAGCAGAAAATATGAAGTCACTGTTGATTAGGAGCAAAACATTTTAGGAGGAGCACTAAAACAAAGTTATCTCTTAAATGTAGCAATTTCAAAAATACATCTTTTTTTTAATGTGTTCTAAATTTCAGCTGCTCGAAGCGATAATTTTGGTATGTCTTCAAATTATATCAGGATGGTCATTTAATAAATATACGTCTCTCAAATATCTTCAGAAAAATAGCTTTGAAACTCCATAATCACCCTTCGCACGGATATAAAATAACAGAGAAATACACAGTGGAACATTTGTTATGCCTTTTCCCTGGTGATGCCGTTAAAAAACCTTTAAATGTGAAAAAAAAAAGGAATAAGGAAATTTCAAGATGTTAAGTATTACTGTAAAACTCAGAATGTCTAAAATAAAATGAGGTTGGCGCAAGGGGGTCTCCTAATTTCAGATTCCGACAATTTATATTGTAACGTATGAATATTCCGTTTGCTACCATGAGCCGATCTGCATTCTGATATTTTTTTAAAATTTCTTTTTCAAATTTCACTGTAAAACTAGGCTAAGAAATTCTGAATCCGTTCATATTTTCAATGAATGAAATACAAAAACCTCACTTTCGAAATTCTAAGTAGTAAATCCGAATACAATTTAATTTTATATTCAACACACTTATTGCACATACTTTACTAATAAAAATGACTCTTGTTGAAAGCATTTTGTCCTATAGTAGATTTACCATAAGAGCCGAGTTAGATATTCATTAATCTTTACTGGTTTTAAATTGCTAAAATTTACAAAAACTGAAATCTATGAACGATAGTAAGGAACATTTTAGTTTCACCATGCATTTCGTAGCTGAAAAATACTGTCTTTGTTCTTTCAAATTGTATCATACGGGTTACATACAGAAGAATTAAAGAATAGCATATTTTCAATAAACTGTAATTTAAATTCAAAATATAAATGCAAAAAAAAGTGGAAATTAATTACCTATGAGTGAGCTAAAGAACGGTAACTAAAGTAAACTATGCGGACTAGCGAATAATTATGCGTAAAAGCGAGAAATATTTAACAAAGGTCTCAGTGTATGTTGATCAATGCAAAAAGAAAATAATATATTGATCAAACAGGTGAAATGAAATGAAGCTCAAAGAATTTAATATTTGTATACAGGCGATTTAAGCAAGCGATTATTGGCAAACTCAAGGAGGTTGTAGAGTGTTCAGAATACAGCAACTCCTCAATAACAGCCCGAGTCCTCAGAAGTATTTCTGAGTCAGTACAACTCTTTGAATTTAAGGAACGAAATTGCGAACAACATAGGAATGAAGGAATTTTAAGTAGCACAACATTTAGTAAGTAGGCTAAAATTAAATTACCTTACGAAATGCAATACAAAAGGTGTTGCAATCGAAAGCGCAACATGCAATCTAGGCATTTCATCGTCGAAGGAAATTTTAGCACACTCCCTCAGATACCCACGCATCTCCCAGGCCACGGCATATGCAGAAAGTATTATTGCTAAAAGTGTTTCTGGGAAGTCCACGGTTGTCTCGTAAACAAGGCTTATCATATGGCCCAAAGAACGTAATCAGCAGTGGTATGTGCGATTTAGAATTTCCAGTATATCTTCGGAATAGTGAGCTTCCTCTCTATCACGTTTCATCCACATTTGCTGAGGCACGATTAGATAACCGTTCGTCGAATCCGCTGTGTCAGAAAAGAATTGATCAACTAATTTGCATCTAACGTTGTAAAAAACTTGGCGAAACTTACAGAGACACACACATTTAAAGTTACAGAAAAATCTATGTGAGAATTTATGAGTCGCATAGACGTTTTAAAATTGATGGGAAAGCGTTGAGAGTCATTAACAGTCGGGGAAGCCCCAAACCAGCAAAGTTAAAAACAATATCGAACTTGTTCTCACAGCTGCACGAAAAAATCGTTGAATCACTGTTCGCGAATTATCTTAAGACTTTTATGTTAATTTCGGTTCTGTCCAACTGTTTTTGCAGACAATTTTTGTATGAGACACGTCTCAGGTAAATAGATTTCTGCGAAAATTGTTCTTAGCTTAGGAAAAACAGGCCCGTGTTTCAGCTGCTACTGAACTGCTTAATTGCATCGAAACCGACGAATTTTTTTAAATATATCAAAACTGATGATGAACCAATGGTTTATAGGTATAACTCCGAAACTAAGGCCAACTTAGGAGTGGAGGACGCTAAACTCTTCTAGATCCAAAAGGGCTCGACAGAGCCGCAGCAATGTCAACAAGACGCTGCCTGCTTTTTCAATCACGAGGAATTATGCATCATAACAACATTCCATTAAGCCAGGCAACCAGCAAAGAATATTGCTGTTAAATTGTGCGGCGTTTGAAGCACGCAGTTCGTCGCAAAGTCCGGTATTTCATGAGAGTGACTAGTGGCAACTCCACCAGAAGAATACACTATTCCAATCAACGCAAGTTGTACAGCAGTTTCTTGCTAAGACCTGCAATGAACACCTTTGACAGCCACACTATCTCAAAGAACTCGCTCTCTGGGACTTTTTACTCTTCCCACAAATCAATTACCATTTCAAAGGAAAAGGATTTCAAGTTATTGAGAAGATGCCACAGAATACAACAAAGCTGCTGTTCGCTATTTGATTTTAAAACGCTTCGAGAAGTAGAAACAGTGCTATTCAAAGTGCGTGGCTTGGGAAAGGGATTACTTCGAAGGCGATTAACTTTGAAATATTTACGCCCAGTGCTTTTTTTAATAAATGCAGGGTAGATATTGATGATTGCCCCCTATTGTGTATAAATTTGATAGGTTGTACTAATCTTGATACGGCTACTAAGTCAGGAGAAGAAGGCGGATAGAAATACCTTAAACAAACTTGGTAACTAATTCTATGAAATTTAACTAATGGTTTTGCTTCAAAAATTATGAAATTCTGCCGTAATAACTGAAATGGTTTCCGTGTTAACAGGGAATGAAATGAAATTCATAATTTTTATCATCTTTGGAAATACTTCAATAAAGTTAACATTTTTTATTTACAAAACATATAGTATATTCAGCATATATTTGTAAATTTCATAATACATTCAGTAGGTATTTGCAAGATACATAGCATGTAAATCAATATTAAATATTTATTCAGTATTTTTGTATATATTAGTATAAATTTTTGTTCTGTGAACCTCATTTTATGTGAACATGTGCAATTTAACACGCCCATAGAATTTAAGTCGAACAACTTACGATCACTGTTCTGAAGCAAAGATAAAAATGGTGTGCATAATGATGCTCTTCAGCGAAATTCAAATATTGAATGAACCACATTCATTTTCAATATTATGCAGTACAATATTTACAAAGTGAGGTATTTTAAAAAACAATGCCTAATAAATTAGCTAGGTTTACCCAAAGCTTACTTAAAACATATGGAACAGCAAGTTTCATCCCCGTACTGTTTACCGATTTTTTTTGTAAGTTCTTAAAAGCGTGAATTCCTAGAATGCGCTTATTGAACGTTCGTAGATTATCCGAAAGTTCAGTTACTGACCGCTAGTTAATGTGTAATACAAATTGTCTAAGAACATTCGATTGACGTGTGTACCTATAGCTAAATGTAGGCACAGCCTATAGCTTTCACTTCGAAAAAAAAGGAAAAGTTACAGTAAAAGCTCTTTATTCGCGGGGTATATGTTCCGTAAATATGCCGCGAATACAGAAACCACGAATATGGAATGGTAATTTGTATGGAATTATAAGGGATACGTTCCAAGGTTCCAAAATAAAAAAAAGAAATAAAAATAAAATCAATTTAATGAGAGTTTTTAACAATATCTATTAATTATTATTGTCAGGATTAGGCAAGGGTTTAAAGAACTTAGTAATTTTATTCTGGTTTTGCCACTTTTAAAAGGTCTTTCAATTCAGATTGATATTCAGCTGTGGCACAAACAATTTGCCTTTTTAAAAATAAGACTTCTTTCCGTAGATGGATCAATTTTCTTGAAGAAATCACAAAGTTCATTTGCCATCCGTAAACCTTCACACAGGTTTTTCAAGTTAAAGTTTACCTTCTCAGTGCTCGTTGAACCATCATCTTCAATGGAATACGGATTTAACATTTCCTCCAAGTCGGTTTCGGTCAAATCTTCATCTTGCGATTCAAGCAACTCTTGAATGTCACTTGATTCTATCTGTTCAAACCCATCTCGTCCTATTCAATTCGCAACTTGAGCAATGTTTGCAGTTAAACTTTGAATTTGCACGGATTCTTCATCATTTCCGTGAGTCAGAACAGGCCACAGTTTTTTCAACATGATTTCAATGTGTATGGTTTCAGTTCATCGAACGATTCTTTTATGTTAACAATGCATTTTGCTATGTCAAAATTTTTCCAGCATTGCATCATATTCATATCAGGATCACATTCCATGGTTTTCAGTATGATTTTGTAGGTTCGTCCAATGTAATAGAGCTTGAACGCCTGGATTATTCCTTGGTCCATGGGTTGGAGTAAAGCCGTCGTGTTAGGAGGTAAAAATATCACTTTTATATTTGGATGCGTAGTTTCAAGCTCACGAGGGTGACCTGGAGCATTGTCCAAAAACTAGAACGGCCTTAAAGTCTAAATCATTTTTTTCAAATAAGTCTCAACTTCAGGAACAAAACAATTCCGGAACCAGTCACAAAAAATAGCACTTGTAAGCCCCGCTTTCTTATTTACACGCCAAAACACTGGCAGGTTGTCCTTGTTTTGATTTTTTAGAGCACGAGGATTTAACGATCTGTAAAGCAATAGTGGCTTTATAACACAATCTCCAGATGCGTTAGAACACAGCAGCAGTATAACTCTATCTTTTGCTGCCTTGACACCAGGGGCGGATTCTCACTTTTGGATATGAAAGTTTGTTTGGCATTCTTTTCCAAAACAAGGCAGTTTCATCTGCATTAAACACTTGTTCCGGTTTGTATCCACCATGAGAAATTAAGTTGGAAAATTCTTCTTCAGCTGTACAAGCTGCAACTGAACAAAACACGCAAGAAGCAGCGACAGAAGTAAAAAATTTTAAAAGAAGTACATCTAAGAAAGCAACAAAAATTACAGCTTGTGGTGTGTCAGTCGATGGCACTTGGCAGCGTAGTGGGCATACATCCCTCAATGATTGTGTGTCAGTAATTCCCATTGACACTGGGAAAGTTTTAGATTTGGAAGTTATGACACAATAATATTACTAGTGTAAAAGAGACTATGATTCAAGTAAGGAGCACTGATGCTCAAATCACACAGGATCTGCATCAAGCATGGAATCAGTGGGAGTGTATAGAATATTTGAACGCTCTAAAAAATCGACAACTGAAGTACACCGAATACTATGGAGATGGTGACTCCAAAGGCTTTATGTAAGTAAAAGACATTTATGGGGAAGACACAGTTTAAAAACTGGAGTGTATAGGCCATGTGCAGAAAAGAGTTGGTTCTCGCTTGAGGAATCAGAAAAAAAAAGCAAAAACGGAATCGGAGGGAAAGGAAATTAACCGATAAGTTTATAGACAAACTGCAGAATTACTATTTCATTGCTATCCGGAGCAAAGGCGGAAATTTGCAGAGTATGCAAACGGCGGTTATAGCTGCATTTTGTCACTGCTTTTCCAGCGACAAGAACATAATTCATGGACAATGCCCGAAGGAGCAGACAGCTGGTGTAAACACCAGCGCGCATTATCTGCTGGTAATCAGATTTGTGATAAATCTTCTGGTCTTCCAGATTCTGTCATAAAGGTTATAAAACCAGTGTACATGAGTCTGTGTAATCATGCTCTACTTTCGTCTTTAGGAGCAAATATTGCCGTTTTGCTGTTTAATTCTGGTTATTTTGGACTGTTACCAGTGTTCGAAATATTAGGAATACCATTTGAACAAAAGATGGTTAATTATTACTTGAGACTGGACAATGAGCGAATAAGGAATTCGAGACGTCAATCCTCACCCACTGCAAAACTTGCTCAGAAAAAAAAGAAGAGCTGCAAAAAAATCAAAATTGGCACGAAATGAAATCAAGGAAGGTTGTACATATAAGAGTGGTGAATTTTTAATGGGATAAACAAGTAGTATATAGAATTTTCTTCAAATCAAATCTTTTAACGCTTTTTCTGAAAAACTAAATTTTCAGCTATATTTCTGTACGAGAAATGTGATTACTCAAACGGTTTTCAAGATATGGTATCGAAATTTTGTTCTATTGTTTCAAATATTCTCATCTATGCTTTGAACTAAAAGTTAAAGAGTACATGCATATTTGAGGATATTATAAGTGTTTAAACATGATGCAATGATATTTTTTCAATAAATTTTCAAAATTTTTTTTGCAGTTTTGTTCGATTTAATATAATAATGTGAATTTAAGGAATATCACAAAGCTTTTAGTTCATTGCCCAGGAAAGGGTTACAGTAATATACAGTATCAAGGAAATTGAAATATATAGAGTTTAATTTACTATACAGTGTCTGGCGTCCGTATGAAATTTTACTTAATTTTTACTCACAATGACACGTTTCATAACATTTTTAAAGAAATTTTGTCAAGGTTATGTTTTTTCATGTTTTGCATTGCATATTAACTCGAATTGTGTGTATTTAATTAATTTTGTGTGAATTTAAAAAAAATTGCTTCTAACGTAGACAAATACCTTAAGAAGAGAACTAAAACGAAGTAATCTGTGAGCTGTACGAATTTCAAAAAACACATCTTTTTTATTGTGTTCTGATTTCAGCTGCTGAAGGCAATAACTTTGGTATATCTTCACATTTTCACGTTAATGAGGTGTGTTCAGCAGAAAATATGAAGTCACTGTTGATTAGGAGCAACAAATTTTAGGAGGAGCACTAAAACAAAGTAATCTCTTAAATGTACCAATTACAAAAATACATCTTTTTCGAATGTGTTCTAATTTCAGCTGCTCGAAGCCATAATTTTGGTATGTCTTCAAATTCTATCAGGATGGTCATTTAATAAATATACGTCTCTCAAATATCTTCAGAAAAATAGCTTTGATACTCCATAATCACCCATCGCACGGATTTAGAATAACAGGGAAATACACAGTGGAACATTTGTTATGCCTTTTCCCAGGTGATGCCGTTTAAAAACCTTTAAATGTGAAAAAAAAAGGAATAAGGAAATTTCAAAATGTTAAGTATTACTGAAAAACTCAGAATGCCTAAAATAAAATGAGGTTGGCGCAAGGGGGTCTCCTAATTTCAGATTCCAACAATTTATATTGTAACGTATGAATATTTCGTTTGCTACCCTGAGTCGATGTGCATTCTAATATTTGTTAAAAATTTCTTTTTTAAATTTCACTATTAAACTAGGCTAAGAAATTCTGAATGCGTTCATATTTTCAATGAATGAAATGCAAAAACCTCACTTCTGAAATTCTAAGTAGTAAATCCGAATACAACTTAATTTTATATTCAACACGCTTATTACACATACTTTACTAATAAGAATGATTCTTCTTGAAAGCATTTTGTCCTAGGGCAGATTTACGATAAGAGCCGAGTAAAATATTCATTAATCTTTACTGGTTTTAAATTGCTAAAATTTACAAAAACTGAAATCTATGAACGATAGTTAGGAACATTTTAGTTGCACCATGCATTTCGTAGCTGAAAATACTGCCTTTGCTCTTTCAAATTGTATCATACGGGTTACATACAGAAGAATTAAAGAATAGCATATTTTCAATAAACTGTAATTTAAATTCGAAATATAAATGCAAAAAAAAAGTGGAAATTAATTACCTATGAGTGAGCTAAAGAACGGTAACTAAAGTAAACTATACGGACTAGCGAATAATTATGCGTAAAAACGAGAAATATTTTACAAAGGTTTCAGTGTATGTTGATCAATGCAAAAAGAAAATAATATATTGATCAAACAGGTGAAATGAAATGAAGCTCAACGAATTTAAAATTTGTATACAGGCGATTTAAGAAAGCGATTATTGGCAAACTCTAGGAGGTTGTAGAGGGTTCAGAATACAGCAACTCTCCAATCACAGCCCGTGTCCTCAGAAGTATTTCTGAGTCAGTACAACTCTTTGAATTTAAGGGACGAAATGGCGGACAGCATACCAATGAAGGAATTTTAAGTAGCACAACATTTAGTAAGTAGGCTAGAATTAAATTAACTTACGAAATGCAATACAAAAGGTGTTGCAATCGGAAAGCGCAACATGCAATCTAGGCATTTCATCGTCGAAGGAAATTTTAGCACACTCCCTCAGGTACCCACGCATCTCCCAGGCCACGGCATATGCAGAAAGTATTCCTGCTAAAAGTGTTTCTGGGAAGTCCACGGTTGTCTCGTAACCAAGGCTTTTCATATGGCCCAAAGAACGTAATCAGCAGTATTATGTGCGATGCAGAAATTCCAGTATATCTTCGGAAAAGTGTGCTTCCTCTCTATCACGTTTCATCCACATTTGCTGACGCACGATTAGATAACCGTTCGTCGAATCCGCTGTGTCAGAAAAGAATTGATCAACGAATTTGCATTTAACGTTGTTAAAAACTTGGCGAAACTTACAGAAACACACACATTTAAAGTTACAGAAAAATCTATGTGAGAATTTATGAGTCGCATAGACGTTTTAAAATTGATGGGAAAGCGTTGAGAGTCATTAACAGTCGGGGAAGCCACAAACCAGCAAAGTTATAAACAATATCGAACTTGTTCTCATAGCTGCACGAAAAAAATCGTTGAATCACTGTTCGCGAATTATCTTAAGACTTTTATGTTAATTTCGGTTCTGTCCAACTTTTTTGCAGACAATATTTGTATGAGACACGTCTCAGGTAAATAAATTTCTGCGAAAATTGTTCTCAGCTCAGGAAAAACAGGCCCGTGTTTCAGCTGCTACTGAACTGCTTGATTGCATCGAAACCGACGAATTTTTTTAAATATATCAAAACTGATGATGAACCAATGGTTTATAGGCATAACTCCGAAACTAAGGCCAACTTAGGAGTGGAGGACGCTAAACTCTTCTAGATCCAAAAGGGCTCGACAGAGCCGCAGCAATGTCAACAAGACGCTGGTTGCTTTTTTTAAATGCAGGGTAGATATTGATGATTGCCCCCTTGTGTGTATAAATTTGATAGGTTGTATTAATCTTGATACGGCTACTAAGTCAGGAGAAGAAGGCGGATAAAAATACCTTAAACAAACTTGGTAACTAATTCTATGAAATTTAACTAACGGTTTTGTTTAAAAAATTATGAAATTCTGCCGTAATAACTGAAATGGTTTCCGTGTTAACAGGAAATGAAATGAAATTAATAATTTTTTTAATCTTTGGAATTACTTCAATAAAGTTAAAAATTTTTATTTACAAAACATATAGTATATTCAGCATGTATTTGTAAATTTCATAATACATTCAGCAGGTATTTGCAAGATACATAGCATGTAAATCAATATTAAATATTTATTCAGTATTTTTGTATATATTAGTATAAATTTTTGTTCTGTGAACCTCATTTTATGTGAACGTGTGCAATTTAACACGCCCATAGAATTTAAGTCGAACAACTTACGATCACTGTTCTGAAGCAAAGATAAAAATGGTGTGCATAATGATGCTCTTCAGCGAAATTCAAATATTGAATGAACCATAGTCATTTTCAATATTATTCAGTACAATATTTGCAAAGTGAGTTATTTTAAAAAACAATGCCCAATAAATTAGCTAGGTTTACCCACAGCTTACTTAAAACATATGGATCAGCAAGTTTCATCCCCGTACGGTTTACCGATTTTTTTCGTGAGTTCTTAAAAGCGTGAATTCCTAGAATGCGCTTATTGAACGTTCGTAGATTATCGGAAAGTTCAGTTACTGACCGCTAGTTAATGTGTAATACAAATTGTCTGAGAACATTCGATCGACGTGTGTACCTATAGCTGAATGTAGGCACAGCCTATAGCTTCCACTTCGAAAAAAAGGAAAAGTTACAGTAAAAGCTCTTTATTCACGGGGTATATGTTCCGTAATATGCCGCGAATACAGAAACCACGAATATGGAATGGTAATTTGTATGGAATTATAAGGGATACGTTCCGAGGTTCCAAAATAAAAAAAGAAATAAAAATAAAATCAATTTAATGAGAGTTTTTAACAATATCTATTAATTATTATTGTCAGGATTAGACAAGGTTTTAAAGAACTTAGTAATTTTTTCTTGTTTTGCTGCTTTTAAAAGGTCTTTCAATTCAGATACATATTCAGCTGTGGCACTAACAATTTGCCTTTTAAAAATAAGACTTCTTTCCATAGATGGATCAATTTTCATGAAGAAATCACAAAGCTCATTTGCCATCCGTAAACCTTCACTCAGGTTTTTCAAGTTAAAGGTTACCTTTTCAGTGCTCGTTGAACCATCTTCTTCAATGGAATGCAGATTTAACATTTCCTCCAAGTCGGTTTCGGTCAAATCTTCATCTTGCGATTCAAGCAACTCTTGAATGTCACTTGATTCTATCTGTTCAAACCCATTTCGTCCTATTCAATTCGCAACTTGAGCAATGTTTGCAGTTAAAGTTTGAATTTGCACGGATTCTTCACCATTTCCGTGAGTCAGAACAGGCCACAGTTTTTTCCAACATGATTTCAATGTGTATGGTTTCAGTTTATCCAACGATTCTTTTATGTTAACAATGCATTTTGCTATGTCAAAATTTTTCCAGCATTGCATCATATTCATATCAGGATCACATTCCATGGTGTCCAGTATGATTTTGAAGGTTCGTCTAATGTAATAGAGTTTGAACGCCTGGATTATTCCTTGGTCCATGGGTTGGAGTAAAGCCGTCGTCTTAGGAGGTAAAAATATCACCTTTTTATTTGGATGCATAGTTTCAAGCTCACGAGGGTGACCTGGAGCATTGTCCCAAAACTAGAACGGCCTTAAAGTCTAAATTATTTTTTTTCAAATAAGTCTCAACTTCAGGAACAAAACAATTCCGGAACCAGTCACAAAAAATAGCACTTGTAAGCCACGCTTTCTTATTTACACGCCAAAACACTGGCAGGTTGTCCTTGTTTTGAATTTTTATAGCACGAGGATTTAACGATCTGTAAAGCATTAGTGGCTTTATAACACAATCTCTAGATGCGTTAGAACATAGCAGCAGTGTAACTCTATCTTTTGCCTCCTTGAAACCAGCGGCGGATTCTCACTGTTGGATATGAAAGTTTTGTTTGGCATTCTTTTCCAAAACAAGGCAGTTTCATCTGCATTAAACACTTGTTCCGGTTTGGATCCACCATGAGCAATTAAGTTTGAAAATTCTTCTGGATATCTTTCTGCTGCGGCGGTGTCTGCAGATGCAGCTTCTCCAATAATTTTATTGCTATGCAATGATTGTCGCACCTTGAATTTATTGAACCAACCTTCTGATGCTTGGAATCCTCCATCTGTACGTTCATCACCAGGTTCTTGAAAATGTGTGGAAAGAAGCTTTGCCTTCTCGCGGATCATAAGACCATTTAGGGACACTCTTTTCTGGTTACGATCTTCAATCCATAATGAAAACGCAGCTTCCATTTTTTTATACGCTGATCACGAACAATTTTTGCTGATAGTGATGTTGAAGCTATAGAATTCCTTATTTTGTCTTCGGATTTCTTGATGGATCGTACAGTTGATTCATTAAAATTGAAAGAGTGTGATCTGGATGCAAACGACTCACCAAGGCGTAAACGGTCAAGCATTTCTATTTTTACTTTAAACAGCAACACTATTATTTTTTTCTGCGTCGGAACTGATTTTTCTTTCCTTTTACTCGACATTATAAATTGGGAACAAAGCAGAAGAGACACGTGTTATTCAATCAAAATTATTGCAACGACTGACAAGTTGAAGCAATAAAACACCGACCGTGGCGAAGGCGGCTCTTATCGAAGAACATAGCGGAACGTGTAATACGGCGGTGGTGGCGGCTGCATTTGACAACGTTCTTTAGGCATAGTGGCAATAAGGTTTGTTTTACTTTGATATTAGTCCATTCGGTTACACTCTTTGTAAAATCCGCCTCCGCACGTGCCAGCGGTACTCAAAAGATGTCGATGCGTTAATAAAGGACACCGAATCCTTTTAATATACCGACTTGAACCGCGAATAAAGAAATTTTTAGTCGCTAATACAGGAACTTGGTCACAATTTTTTAATCCGCGAATAGTGAAAACGCGAATAAGGGAACCGTGAATAAGGAGCTTTAACTGTACTTAAAACATATGAAACTTTAAGACATACGAGTGAGTAAGGTGATAAAACATCTTTTCACCAAAGAAACAGAATGGATAAAACATGTATTGTGTAAAGACGTTAAAGTCAAGTCCCAGTTTTACACCACGGATAATTTATCTTAGCGGATTCCATTGTATGTTGTTGTGGACAACAGAAGACAAATTATGGGAGAGTTACTTAGATAATGTGAATTTACCAGTACAACTTGGTGCATGAATTTAAGCATTGTATTGCAGATACCGTAACATCAGGAGGCATCCAAATTCCAAAACAGAAATTCAAAAATTTATCCGAAAGGTCACACGCACAGAACAAAGAATAAATCTTTTTAGGAAATATTTTTAATTCACATGCCACTTTAAAGACCGATGTTGAAATTTCACGGAATTCATTTTATCTGGATAAAATGTTCTCTTCATTTCGAAAACTTAAGATTTGTGCTAAAACATTTCAGGCAAAAAATGTTCTTAAAGATATGTTTTTTATGGTAATTTACCATTTCTTTATTTGCTACACATCAAAATTCCATTTGTTTATTATTTTAGAGTGTTCACATTTTACTAAATAGTATAAAATAGCTCTCCTGTATTTTACGGTGTCTAATGAAACGCACGAGAACTTTTTTTCTTTTATTTATTCGTCAGGTAATACAGAGATCTATTTTTTTTACAAAAAATGTGTTTCTTAGCTTTCAACAATGGAGCTCTTTATGCTAAATCACAGGAAATTAAACTGTTTGATAAAAATTTGGTAACATAATTTTCCTTCACGGCATTTTTTTCGACGTACTTACATTTCGTTCTACAGAAGTAACATTGCTGTGAAATTGCCTTACATTTGTATAGCGTACCTCGAATTTTTAAAGTTCCATTATGTGTTAGTACCGTTTAAAAATTCACTTGATTTACCCCAGTATCACAATATCTATCTCTGCATTTCTTACTAAGGTTGAACTTCTACGTCCATCCTATTGTTTGCATTTTACATATACAATCAACTGCTATGCAACGCTGCATGTCAAAACCTAGTACGTCCTTTAGTTTGGCACACCACTGTATTTACGTTCCAGTCCTGTGCTTCGGAGCCTATTGCAACTGTTTTTTCTTGTTCGCTGTAGAAAACAATGGTTTCGTAGAGATTGCCTATTGTAGTATCTCAGATTTTAATATTTATGGAAAACCATGCTCTTGGAGTTCCATTGACACTGACCACACTATAGCATTTTTAGATGGGTCACTTTCCTGTGGCAGTTAGCTTACACAAATTTCGATCCGCTCGAATACCAAGGGAAATGATTTAGCTGTTTCTGATTTTTGGAAATGAGCTCCTCAACGATTATTATTCGTAATCTTTTGCATGCCATTCGCAGTGTTATTCATCGGCAGACTATGTAAGTAAAAGTTCTGATATTAGCCTTAATCATCCATCTCCGTGCGCATAATGCACCATAACATGTTACTTTGCAATTAGACTACCAGTATCAAGTGCCAAACTGTTTCTATTCGAGGGATTGCGGAGACGTAAGTGCAAGTCAATATTGAATCCCGAGATTTACTTTCTTTCAACGATTATATTAATTTAACAAAATATTTCCTCAGATAAATTTCTTCTGTACTCTATTACGATTCATTTAAACAATACTTTCAGCAAAATGTTAGGGAAAAAAATATGATACATAAGTATATTATATTTTTCCTTAATGGATTAATTTGTGATAATGATTTTTTTAAAAGACGAAAGTCTTCAGTATTACATACTGGGAGAGTCCCCGTTATCCTTTTGGAATACCTGAAATTGCGTATAGTACCGTAACCTAAATATATGCTAATTTTTTCGTCCCAAGACCCATAGCTGATCCCTGGAACCGCTGATAATACCGAAACATTAAATATACACTGCGGTTCTCATATAAAGTCATATCTAAGATAGAGTTTAATTAATAAAAGAAGCACAATAATAATTAAAAAACAATAACTAATAATAAAAATTGAACCATTATGTCAATATACTGTTATAAAAGTAATAAGAATGTGAAACTAGCACGAAATCCTTTTGTTTTTCTCAATATCATTGCTAGATAATTTGTTCTTACCGTAATCTCAGCATACGATTTTTTCCTTTCCTTAAGTCGAGACTATTCACCTTTTTTTCCACTTAAAAGAAGCACTTTGGGACTTTACTTTGTCATATCCGGAGTGCCAACATCTCTTGAGCTCTGAGGGCATTATTAAATAGAATAACGGTTACTTGAACAAAGGCACTGCGATACTGAGACAGTCAGTCTCATAAACGAGACGGCTAACTAAGTGACTAACGGGCGGGTAACGTGTACTGCGTGGATACATTGGACATTCATGTTCCAGACTGAACAGATCGTGACGGCCCGAAATTTGATCATTCTATTCAGAACGGAGTGCAATTTAAAACTTATAAACTGTTAATTTCTGGATTTTTAAATTTAATATTTTCGGAACTTTGAATAGCTGAAACAGCGGAAAGCGGAATCAGGGATAAGCGGAGGCTACTTTATAATGAGGCATAAACAAATTCTCAGGGACTTCATTAAAATGAGAGTTCTAATTGAGTCATTAAAATATAAATGCATTTTCATCTGAGCGAAAAGGGTATAAGGAAAAATGAAAGCAAATTTAATTATAAATGAAAAGGTAGAGGGATTTTTATGACGACTAAAGACAGTATTTGTTATTTATATTATTAAATTTTTTGAGTTGATGAAGAAATTTTATCACAAGTAAAAAAATTCAGATTTCTGAGATTCCATCGTTCAGCATTTATCGTCTACACTTTTTAACAGCCATTCGTTTTACCCAGGAAAAATCATTTTAGTTTTTGGGTAATTTCTTGTTGTAGTGATTATTGAATAATTACTGTAGTGTGCTAAAAACTTAGAATACATAATATTCTTTTGAAATGGTTCAAAATTATTCTCACTAAAATGGATACGTTTAGAAATTTTGTTGAAGCAGAACTGAATAAGGCAATCTAAGTATTTTGATTTCTACAACAGCTCGATTACCTCAGTTATTATTTTTAAAATATAGTTTATTTTATTGCTTTTCAGTTAAAGACCTTTTGCAGCTCAGAAAATATTGCTAAGTCATATTGCGAACTTTGTAAAGCTGTAAATGATATTTCATGAGTCCATACACCATGTAATTTTTGGGGTAGTAATCTATTATTTTTTGTGGCAAAGATTAACTGAAACAAACTTTTCAGTTTCATGTCCGATTGTAAATGCGTCTGCAATATTTGTTTTTGGAAGTCTTACTTTCCGTACATAAGTTGACTTTAGAAGCTTTTTAGATGAATACTTGGGGGAGTGGTAGATTCCCATCACACATTTTGCACTTTACATATGTTTTAACTAATAAATTTAAAAGCAATGAACGACTTTCCCAAATGCCGATATTTTAAATTCAGTAAAATTTATTGATTACCCAAATACCACAAACACTGTATCCTTTGTGAAATTTATAGTCCTGACGTCTCTTTTGTGAGATGATTTTAATTTGTTGTAAAATTCTGTCTAAAAAAATAAAAATTATGTTATTTAATTTTTTTTTACATTGCTTCCCGTTTCCTCAGACAAGGGCAGTATCATTTTCTTCTTTAAAATTGGTTAATTCAGAGTATATCACTGCGTGTTTGAAATCTCCATGATGTTGAAATTTTATTCAGTTTAAATTACTCTGTGACTGAGGCAGTGAATCTACGTTTCCTTTTTTCAATGATTCAGGTTAATTCAATGCGAATATTGAAACATTTGGATATTTAAGAATTTTGATCAGTATCAGAAATCTAAGGTATGAATGAATTTTATGAGCACAGGGAACGCACGTAGAATTTTTGGTCGTTTTGTAATTTTAAAACACGTCGTGGAGAAGAAATCATTTGTAATAACTTATGGTGTCTGCTCTGAAAAGGAGGTAAAATGGGGGGGGGCATAATCATGACTTTCTAAGAGATCCAGCTATTGAAGTACCATGTTCGTTTTTAAAAGTTTGCAGACAACTATCTACAGGATTTAGTGGCGCTGATATCAGTCAGGCGATGCAGACAATTATCTATAGTAGGTAGTGGCGCTGATATCCGTTAGGCGATACAGATAATTATCTACATTAGGTAGGGGCGCTGATGTCAGTCAGGCGATATAGACAATTATCTGCATTAGGTAGTGGCGCTGATGTCAGTCAGGTGATGTAGAAAATTATCTACAGTAGGTGATGGCGCTGATGTCCGTCAGGCGATGCAGAAAATTATCTACAGTAGGTAGTGGCACTGATGTCAGTCAGGAAATGCAGACAATTATCTGGAGTAGGTAGTGGCGCTGCAGTCAATGATCACTTCGAAAAGAGCGATTCTGATGGAGCGCGCACGGGTTGTGTGATGGTACACGGTATCAAAAGCCATCACTCATCCAGAACGAAACTTCAGCCGTGTGTTGGTGGGTCTTTGTGGAACCGACTTTATGAACGAAACTTCATAAAGTCGGTTGCACAAAGACCCTCCAACATTTAAAACTATCAATAATTATTGTGATCAGTATTGGGCGGTCGTTAGTATATTGAAATGGCAGGGTGACAGGAATTCCTGCAACTCGGAATAGGCAGTAGAAGATGTGTGAAGATCATTCTATAGAATCCCCCGGAAGTTATTCTGACAAGAAGCGAGTTATCTTGGTATGAAACGGCCAATGATTCGTCGATTACGCTGGCACGCGTATAAAGTACAAATTTTGCAGTACATCACACCTGACGGTCTGACAAAATGAGAATCTAGTAATCGCTGTGCTGGGTCTCATTGCTCATGAAGAAAATTTTTGTTGAACAGAATGTTTTCTGACAAGGCAAACTTTCCCATTTTTGGGAAAGTGAATCGGTGCAATGTGAAAATGTGTGGCTTGGAAAATCCGCGTTTAGTCGAAAACCCCTTGCGCATTATTCCGAATTTTAATGTGTGATGTGGTCTTCTTCCCATTCAGATTGTTGGACTGTTTTTCTTCGCTGAAACACAATCGCTGGCGTTGTATACCTAGATATACGCTCTATCTTTGTTGTTATAGAGACAGCAGCTATGCAGCCAACCATAATTTTGTAGCAGTTTGATGTCCCACCCCGCTGGAGTTGTGACTTTCAATTGTTCCTGAATGACACTTTTCTCAACCGTTGGACAAGCCGCGATAGTCAAATTTTCGGTCCTCCTCGTTCTCTCAATATTATCTCATTAGATTTCTTATTTTACGGGTACTTCCAAAACAAAGTGTAATCTACGAAAGTTACCGGCATAATGGATTTGAAATAACGCATAACAGATGACATAAGCTGTCATTAAAAATATGTTACAGAACACATGACTCGAAATTTAATACAGACTAGTCTGTTTTCGTACCACCAAAACGCCAACGTGATGGTTAACTAAACTGAGCTGTATGAAAATTCTGCACCACTATCATTTTAATGTTTAATAATGGTATCGTACATATTTTCCTTCAACGTTTATGTGCTTAAAATGTTGGAGTAAAATGATGGACAACGCTGTATATTACTTTCATTTTCATTCTGAACCAGTTTAAACAAATTAAATAGATTTGAATAATTTATTATTAGACTTCAGGAAATTTAGGATCTACAAACTGAATTGAAGTTCCTGTCCTCTAAAAAAAGCGAAAAATTAAAGAAATGGAAAGTCACAATATAGTGTGTGGGGCGATCTAATCGTTTTAGAACATTCTGAGAAAAAATATATGTAATGGAGAAATAGTAGACACACCCGTTACATTAAAAATTCGTAAAGGATTTGAACTTCGTGGAACCAAATTTTTACCGAATTTCTATCATAAAGTCGGTGCAGTAAATAAAATTTTATTTTATACGAAATGTGATTTTTTTGGCTTGCAGTTATTTTCCTAGTGGCAAGGAGATTCTTATTAATAGCCGAAATGTGAACGAAAGAAATTTCATGTCAATAATGTTTTACGCATCAGTTTTTTCATTCTTGGTATATAGCTGTTTAGCAATTAAATAAGGCATGAACATGATATTGTCGTTTATTTTGAAACTCTTTTAAATTATCATTGAATTGCAGAGTTTGCGCTTTTTGATGTAACTCTGCACGCATTGTTGATTAAATGAATTTCGCTTAAGAGTAAAATTCAATAAAGTGTGATACGTGTGTGGTAATTTGGCATTTTACCAAGTAACATTTTACCCTGTTTTCAATATGCTGATTGATTTATTGTTAACATTCCATTCAAACGAACCATCGACGTTTATGTACTTTTGAAGGTACGACGGAAAGTTTGGGTTGACTCTTTCACTCCTGGGAAATATTGAGGTATTTTTCTATGCTTCAAACTGCTGCAGAATACACACAGGCAATGTCTGCCATGTAAATCTGAACCTTGAGACCATAGATATTTAAAGTGGACCCTTAACGTTGTTGATCCGCAAGTGATGAAAGTTCTTCCCACATGAAAACAAAATACGTTTTTCAAATGATAAACTATCGCACGGTAGAAAAAAATATTAAAACCTAGTTTTTGTTAGCAGAAATTGCCTCAAATACACACTTATGAAAGTGCCAGTAAAACGGAATTCCTAACTTGGAAATACTGTTTTGGTGTCCTGTGCTAAGGTGATATGTCTTTCGAGATACTAATATCTGTAGTGCATAAGAAAAGTAGGTCTTTTTATGACTTTAAAAAACCGTGAAAAATATTTCTCATAAATGTTAAAAGTCTGATGAATGGAGGAGAAGATCACATTTTTGCACGAATCATAGTATTTACTATCAGGAAAAGCAATGAGTTTCCTCAAGAATTTAGACTTTAAAATGAACGTGTGCTACTTCCGATTAAAAATTATCTCTATCTGATAAAATAAAGCATACACTCATAAATCTAAAAAAGGTTATGAACATAGAATTTAAATATGTTTTTTCATTAGGATTATGAAATTTATTATGAATCTCTAGAGCAGTTTTTTGGATACAGTGTCTAATGACTTGCGCATTTGATTTCCGTTTTGTGTAGTAAATGAAAAAAAGTGCATTACTTTTTTTTCGTAATAATAGTTTACATTATATATATTCAGAGTAAGAACTTTTAATTACAAATGTGGACTTTGTTAAGAATAGTGTTCAATGTTCATGACTGCCACGGGGAACCTGTCGTTCCATCCCAGGCATGTGCGAAGGAATGGAACCCGTAAACAATCTGCAGTCGTGCGTCAGATCGGACACTGCTCCCCGGTAACAAATATGGGCGTCTTCGTCCCCCTTTGCCTTATCTCGCTTCCGTGTCACTCTCCTGTCGGGCGATCCAGCCCAAATCTCACTAGGTTCCTTATTTCTAAGGGTTGTTTAAGACCTGGGGTCAGACACTCCCCTCGTGGAAAATCACTTCTACATATGATCTGATATTAGCAAATGTTTAATTTCTACTGGAAGGTAATGCAATTCTTTCTCTCATCCGCGAAATTTGGCATCATGTCCAAATAACTGCTAGTGAAAGTGTTACTGATAGGCGGTGGTGGTCCCCCGGTACAAAAACTTTAAAATATATTCATCTCAATTACACCTATAGCGATATACACTAAATTTCTACCAACAAGTAATTGGACACCCTTGCAATCGACGATATATGCGGTCCTGATGCACGTGACGGCCAACGCAGTTCACAAATATCGTGGGGAAACCAACAACGTAATCCAGTCGCAAGTTGCCAGATGCCATACGCAGTTCGGAGACTCTCTGATTTCGAGAAAGGTGTAATCGTCGGGTTATCACAGAAATGACCGATCCATACGTAACATATCCAGCGAGGTTAGCAAGTACCCCCAAATCGACGGTGAAGGCCTACGCTGCCATTGGCAAGCGGAAGATGCGAGGTGACTGCTCGGAATGTCAGGTATGGCCTTCGACACGGAAGACCCACAAAAAACTGGGAGTTAGAGTTAACCGATGGGTGCTGGCCAGAGAAATTCGGAAGAACCGGAATAAAATCGATGGGTTGCATATCCGCAAGTGGAGTTTCAACGGGCATCCGAGGAAAGTTCGTTCGATGAATACCATCCGTAAGGAAGCCCATCTGCTCGGTTATCATGGGCGTGCTGCCGCCCACAAGCCTGTGATCACCACGTCCAATAGCGCTGCTCGGCTAACGTGGTGCAAAAGAATGTCGACAGTGGACCGTTGAACAGTGGAAACAGGTTCTCTGGAGCGACGAATCAAAGGTTCACCCTCTACCGTTCGAATGGCAGGGTCTGGATTTGGCATCTGGCTGGATAACGCCTCACTGCCGGAATGTATTGTGCCAACTGTGAAGATTGGGCGGCGCTGGAGATTATGCAATGGGGGTGTTTCTCCTGGTATGGCACGGGACCCTTGGTCGCAGAGATTCCTGGTAGACTCAACGCCGAGACCTAACTGCACCATTTTGGATGACTCATGCCCTTTCCCTACGTTGTGGCAGTTTTCGGGGTGGACCTACGCCACTTTCAGGTTGACCATGCCACCTGTCATGGTGCGAGGTCCACCACAGCCAGGTATGGTAAGAATGGGGTTAATCAGAATGGACTGTCCTGCGCAGAGCCTGGACCTTAACCCTATCGAGTACCTCTGGGACGAGTTGGAGCCGTCGACTAAAGGGGTGCCCCCACCTGGTCCGGGAATCGTGGTGAAGGAACTGACCTGTCTTCTCCAAGCCGAGGTGGAAGAATATACCGCTAGCCGTCGTACAACGCCTGGTTGAGAATATGCTTCGCAGGGTCGTGAAGCTGGGAAATCGCCGCTCGTGGAGGCTCCACGCAACTACTGAGGGTAGAATAAACGTCGTTTTCCTTTGCTATTACAGGTAGTCCAATTGGTACATAGTGTATTTCGGAGTTTTGGAGGATTCAATTCTACCCCAGAAATTTCACATGAATCTTCTCAAGCTTGTAAATGTAGGTAAAGTTAATCTGGCAGATTTTTCTGAATACACTCACAGAGTACAGTGTGCAAAATCTTCGTGCTTTGCGCAGCATGCTACAGTGCTTCCAAAAAGGCAATATCGACATAAGGAAGAAATTACATTTCCTTTCAGAAGAGCGGGCCATACATTGATTTAGCGTAACGAAAACGTTACACCCAAATACTTTTCTGTTGTTGGCAACCCTTTTAGGTAACTCTGGTGTTAGAAAAACAACTCCGTTATTGTAGCTGGAAGCATATTTCTGGCACATAGGGAAATAATTATTTTCAGCTCTAAGCGTCATGTTTCGAGATATCAGAAGCAGTGGAAAAGAAAATTCAAATTCAGTGTAATGTTAAGCATAAAAATGTATAGAAAAAATCAGTAATTTCCCTAGTCGCAAGCCAGAAGCATGAAGTCTGTTGGAAGCGTCTAAAAATTATTTGTAATTTGATACCCTAAATTCGTTTCCTCTTCTAGACGATTACAAAATACGAATATGTACAGTGGATTGCCGAAAACCCAGTGAGATCAGTTCAGAAGAAACTGTGGGTGCAAAAAATACGCCTGATGCAAGATGCTTACGCGCTGAATATTGTTTGTTGTATTCTGCAAGGTCAAGGTCTAAACCTAATGACTCAAAAACTGGTACAACTTAAGCCTGGGGCCCAAACCACAGATATTTCCAGTTTTCTTTTGGACTCACTGAGTAAATCATTTTCCTGGGATCCCGTTTTTAAAGACCAAAACGAAAAGTGACAAACTGCCTAAAATTTTGCGAGATTTGTTGGAACCCAAATCTCCATTCGCGTAAACGAAATCTCCGATCTCCATAAAAAAACAATTTTTATATTGGATGTCAGAGCAGCATATTAAGAATTTCTCAAAAGAAACGGAAGCTAAAAAATGCATTCACCATTCGAAAATAAATCTGCAGCTCTTCGCTATCACACCACAAAAATAAACGGCATAGTACTTCATTTCCGTTCTTAAGATTCACTATATTTTCCCTGAAGTTGTTACATTATAAAGAATATATCTATTATTCTCATATTTGCAGTTACATTTAAAAAAGCGAGAAACGTGAATTACCTTTAAAAAATAGGAAATTACTCATGAATGATATCCTGGATCAAAGCTATTGGACCGGAGTTGATGACATGCAGATAAAGTAACTTTTAATATCTTTACACAAATTTGGGAGATCGTCAGTCAGTTAAAGGTAAAATTAAAAACGGATCGGAGGTAAACTGCAGTGGAAGATTGAGTGGGATGAAATTTGTCCTTGAAACAAAATAAGACAGAGCGCAACTTTTCGGAGGGTCCACAGAGTGCGCAAGATTAGTTCGAAACCGTCGCAAAACGTACACGATAGTTTTTCGTTTGTAGCGAGGAACCACCTTTTTGCCTTCAAAGCCAGAGCGGAAATTGTAGAACTCTCCAAAAATGAGAAACTCAGAATGCCCTAGACTGTTCATGTATGAATATCTCTTCGTCGCCAAACAGACTACTCCAATGAATACTTTTTACGTTTCATTCCTATACTCAAATTTCACAATTTTATTTGATGTTACTTAGAAAATGCAATGGATGGATCCATTTTTTCATATATTGAGATCAAATGTTCAGAAAAAGTGAACCAATTTTATTTATTTAAAAAAGCAAATGGCTAAAAACCAGATACCCACACCAAAATAGTGGGTAGATTGTACAGATAGACGACATAATTAAAGTTGAATATCACCTCCAAATTTATTTCCCTGCAGTCGTGAATATAGGAGCCTTAACAATTTATATATCAACAACACTGAGATCATTAACGTATCTCCTAAAACAATGATGTGCTTCGTGAATGATTATTAACATGGTGACATTATTGACGGTTAACAATCAGTTAATTCGATGAATCATTCCAGATTTGTCCAATGCAACCTGATAATGATTCTTACCATTCTGTTTAAAGTTCTACAATATAATACCGTGGAGTAGCTTTTAAGGTGATAATTTGTAGTGCCTCCACCCAAATTGCCTATGAATCACATTTTCTCAACAAGAGTTTTTTGGATATGGAATTTTTTATTCCTGTAGGTTACTACGTAAATGTACCACCCTTGGTGAGAAAAAATCAAAAGGCATATTCGTTCATAAATATTATTTAAATTTTAATCAATTTACTGTTCTTTTTGCATTGATCTAATCATGATCTTATTATATTTAATGTGCGGCAATGTAGTCAGACAAGATTATTAAAGGACAGTACTTTTCTATGTTTACAATATTATACTATATTCTGAGCTAAATTAGTCTTCAAAAGTAACTTACTTCCCATATATTATAACGTAAGATAATCAGATTTTGTCCAACGGGTTTTGAACTATAATTACTTTAATGTAATTTAAATTTGAAACAGTTTAGTAAATCGGTTTTTGGCCTGTTCTTTTGATATTAATTCAAAATTTCCTGTTGCCTTATACATGAGCTCCGATACCTTGTTCACTGCTTTCCACTGAATTATTCTATCACTAAATGTTAAACTAAAAAATTAATCAAGTTCAATAATTGCGAGTCAAATTCTTCCTAATCAGTTCAATGAACGTCTAGTCAAATAATTCTTCCTTAATCCAGTTCAATAACTGTGAATCATGTTCTCTTTTATCACCTTAAAATGATATCAATTCTGGTTTTGCATTCAAACACGTGGAATACATTTCTTCTTTTTTATAAACCGAAGAGGGATATGCTTCAAAATTTGCCGTCACATTAGGATAACATTCAAAACATGTTTAGGGAGTTTTTTTGTACAAGTTTTATTTAACAACATCTTTAAAATTTTAGATATCAACATCCAACATTTAGAAAAGTGGAAGTAAAAATATGCATTAGCATCACCAAGAATTTCCTTCTGGAACACAACTTTTAAAATCGTCCTTGGTTTTCATTCCGAATGAAAGGATTTTTAAAAAAATATATTGTCAAAACTGACTTTGTCTCACTTATTTAAGGACATATTCCCCTTTGATCTAGTGAATAGCGAAATATTGTGGTGGATTACTCTATGACAGAATTATGAATTTCTTGCAGGTGACAAGGCAGTTCATTTTACGATATTTGCTAGAGAGCCTTCCTTCCAAAAGAGACGGTCGTTTAAATTTTAGTCTGACTAGTCATCTCACCGGGATTGAATCGCTGCGATGTGCACCCTTAGATCCACGGGATGTTCGTCCAACCCCAACACTACACTGTCGATTGGACATCGCTTTACATTTCGTGAATATCTTGTTTCTTCCCACCAGAGTATAAAAGAGATTTTTTTTGGTTATTCCCACAGCGGGCGTCCGAGAGGAACACAATAATTTAACTTGACCACCTTTGACTTTAAATTCCGTTGAGGGAATGGCGTATGAAACAGGAAAAGCAGAAATGAAAAAAGTTAATTTAAATTAATTGCAAAAGCAGTAAAATAATGTGACCGGAATTAATAAGTTTTTTGGCGGAAATAATAGTAATAATAAGAAGAATTAGTCAGAATACAGTGTTGTTGGAAAAAACTAAACAGTCAAAAATTCTTACCATTGCTGTCTATCAGATTTGAAGTGAATATTTCCTTACTTCTAGGACTCCAATTATCATCTTTCATTGGTTTTATGGAAAATTACGCTCATTAATCAAATCCTACCTATGTACCGCTCAGTATTCAGAATAAATAAACGTTATTGTTTGATGTTATGATTTTTATTCCACATAGTAAACATACATATACGAAAGTATATCGAACCAAACGTTTTAATCCGAAGAAAATCGCTAAGTTTTAATTCATATTTAATTTTTTTCATATTGTACGACACCATTAAAGTTTCGGTTGTTGTCTCGCCTATAAAAACCTTAGTTTGCGTTAAAACATTTTTACTCAGCGGTAGACTTTTTTTGTTCCTTTTTTTTGTTTGCGTTTTTAACAACTGACATGCTGACCTGTTCAATTATGTACTACGCAAAAAAGGACAGGATATTTTCTAAACGTATTTTAATGTGTGGATTAAACAAACTTAGCCGCCCCGGTGGCAAGCAGTAGTCTAAGCGATGGCCTCTGATTATTCGTCCGAACGGGGTCCGGGTTCGAATCCCGGTGAAGGCATGGATGTTGTGGTTTGTTCTTACGGCACTAGCTCTCTCCCTTCCCTGGAAGCTACAGTGACCCCAAATTAGGGACGGAAGCGACTGCTTATAGCCCATTGAGTTGCTCACGGTGGTCGTTGAAACCACCAATCAATAAATAATAATAATAAACAAAATTAATAAGAGTTAAACGTTGGAATGACATGCAGTAACTTAATTACTGTTAAACATTAGAAACAAAACATGTTATTTATATTAAACCATTCCAACCATCATTGCTATTATCAATTATAATTATTTCTTTTGGTATATTATTTGGATGAAAAATATAATATACATATACTCTCTAGAATAACTGAAAAATGTGCTGAAGGGAGATAATTAAAAAATAACACTTACATACAGCAATATTTCTGGATGTGGCATAAAGCATTCGATAAACGCCTTACTTGAGGCAATTATCTACAAGCTAATAGCACATGATTTCCCACCCTGGATTAGTACATATAATCACATCAAACCTCATTAACAGAACATTCTGTGTAAAAATCAATGGGAAAAAATCGTTAAAAAAATCGAAGCTGGGCAATGTACCGCAATGCAGTGTATTCGCGCCAACAGCTGTACTCTATCTTTACGTCAGACTTTCTCCAACTATAATAACAGGAATCTGACGCCACAGCCTCTCTCATGCTGATGACACTGCACTCGCTTATACTTCCAAAATATAAAAATCAAGCAACTTTCATGTTGCTAACATTATGTTGAAAAACTTGAGAAGTATTTCTTAGATTAGAAAATCAAAATCAATACTGAAAAAATTCAAGCAATTCTATTTTCTAGGATTAAATGTCCAATCACAATCCAGACTCTGAAATAGAAATGTATAAAAAAATTACCTTGGGTAATTGATGTTAAATATTTAGGACTTTTTATGGACCACAGCCTAAACTGGAACAAGCACATATTAAAGAAACTCTGACCAAATCTCTTAAGATCAGATAGTCTCAGCCAATAATAAAAAAAGGGTTAGCAGGAGAAAAACAAAAACTTTGATATGGAAAAGCCTGTATCAGCCCTGTTATTACTTATGCCTCTTCCTATCTGGGGTAAACTGTAACAAACAGCAGAAAAATAAAATTACACTCATTTCAAAATAAAACTCCCTACGTTATATGGTTGGACTTGATGAGAAGAACTTCAAACCATGCTATCAGTAAGCAATGCTAAATATTAATTCTATCCATTAAACGATGTATAGAAGCTTAGCTAAAGGATACTATAGAAAAAGCTTTAAGATTCATCCAAAATCCTCTAGTCAAGAGAGACAATTAACTATACTGTCAATGAAAGCTGACAGTTATAAAAAACCAAAAAGCTATCTTGAAATAAAGTTCCAGAAATGAACCCAATTCACAGCTACCCTTAGCAAAAAAAATACAACAATAAGTGGGACTAGTATTCCAGAGGTTATTCTTCACATAAAAAGAATTTTTTGTTAAAAAAAAAAAAAGGCTCTTTTTTAAGGGCCGTACTCTGTTTTGCAAAAATACTTCACATCATGTGAAGAAATCTTGTTAAAAAAAAAAGGCTCTTTTAGGGGCCGAACTTGTTTTGCAAAAGAAATATTACAGTCCACATATAAGAGACTGGCCCAGAAACAAGGTTACTATGGTATAAAAAAATGCCGAGGCTCCTACACGGGAACTGAGCAGACGACAAATGTGTGGTTTAAGGTGCCTTGCAACAGATGGTTTTGTGAGAAAACTGGGTGTTTATCTGTCCGATTTTTCTCGTGTGGTTTTTTTTTAGGCACCCCTTTCCCTGTCCTTTCCCCGGTTCCCTGCGGCTGGGCAGTGCTGCTGGAATGACTTGCTTTGATTGATTTGTTGCAGGTAAGTATGTAGGGTAGCTTACAACTTCAATACTTAACGGGAAACCGTATACTCCCTTTGCTCTAATATTTCTGCCTTTTCTTTCATGCTGTTCTATCCAGGGAAAAGCTGTTCCCAAATATCTTATCTTTTTCATTTTCACCTGACAAAAGGCGCAGAGCGCTTGAGGGTTCAGGTCTCTCAACCTCAGATAGGAAATCTCTCTCTCTAATTTATATATTTACATACATTTCTGATTCATGAGAATAAAAATAAATCCACTAAAACGTATTCTTACCACCGATTTTGCATTCACTTCGAACTGTTTTCTGAACGAATAAATAAACAATTTTTAGTATTTTATTTGTTTTGCAGTTTTCTTCGCTAGGGCTGTCGTATTTCAACTTTACTTGCGTTTTTGCGAAATGAATTTTCCGATTTCTTTTTTTACTTCAGAAAACGTTTTTTTTGTTGTTATTCATTACCCGTATATTTCTCACTTATAGATTATTTAACCAACATTACCTCTTTTTGATGCTATTTTTCTTTAATGCATTTCTTTCTAAACTGTTTTTTTGTAAAAAAGCTGAACTGCACATTTGCACAGCTAAAAGTCTTGGAAATGTTTATTCTAAAGCATTTGAATGAGAGCAGGGAATATGTGATATTTTTGATTTGCATGGTCTTAGAACCAACCAACTGTCAATCTAATGCAAAGTCAAAGAATTACAGGAGCATCAGTAACTCTGATGCTGAAACGTTGCGGACTTTTAGTCCTTGAAATCTTCATCTTAAAATTGTCCCCTGTATATTAAGGTTACATAACATAGCATAATCCTGTATTTGTCCCCGAAATATCCAAGGTGTGTCTTTCACATTTTTAGGCTTTTTAAGCTTTGTTTCCATTTTCATTAAAATTCGTAGTCCACTTTATGCTGATTGATTACACACTGTGCCGCAAAACTTAAGGACAAAGTACAGGGAAAAGTAAAATAATGACGTAAACAACAGCAGCACTCAAATACAAATTACGGTAATTCAGAGCCGTGTGAGGGAAGAACTGCAACAGCACATGATTAATAATGGAGCATGGCGTGCAGTTTGCAAGACGTGAGAATAAAAAGAGCTCACGAGTCCCAATAGCATCAGTTAAACGGAAGCCATCGGACGGAGAGCATAAATGTTGCCGAAGCGTTCTATTGTGTTTTGCTGTGCACTAGTGACGACAATATTACCCTTCGAGAACGTCTTGATGATTTTACTTGTGATCGTAAAAATGGGAGGCTGGAAGCGGGATAAACTCTGATGAGTGTCGCTCAAAAATTTCGGGGATCGCCCACATCCTCCTATCGCGTGCGTTAGGTTGGTTTTCAGGATTACAGGTACAGAGCGTGATGGTCGTCCACCAAAAACCTCCCCCAGTGAGGACCATTTTGCACGCTCACTTCAGGCCAAGAAGGATAAACAACAGATAGAACGCAACCTTGCAAAACAGCTGAACATGACTCAGAAAGCACAAATGGCAGCGGTTTAGAATAGTCCAGACGACTAAACAAAGGTTGACGTTTATCAGACTATCAATACGCTGTGTTCCATCAAATAGTGCTCACCGGAGTACATATTTACAGTGGTCCAGAGAACATGTAAGAACTAGGCACCAGATCAAGAGGTGCACACATTACGATAAGAGTAGATATATAATGATATGATAAGAATTGATATTTACCAATAAGGTAGATCTAGTCTCTCTAGCGATTCTGGAAGCCAGATAATCAGGCGTGTCTCCCCTAAAACATCAATGAAATGTATAGCCACAGCTGCCGCGGAGATTCTCGTATTGGGAGGCATTCTTATCGATGGACTACAGAGCTCCAGATACTAAAGGTTGTACTGTATCCGGTGCGCGTTACTGTAAGAACACCGATTCAACTGCGGATAATAAAAAAGGGAACTGTCATGAGATAATCCTTCGCCATGTGCATCTGTTCCAATGTGGCGTTGTTCTTCTGTTCCTGCTAACGGACGATAACGCCCCACCCATCGTAAGGTGGATGTTGTTGAAGCTGTTGAAAAGGTGAAGGTCTTCAGCGAATGGATTGACCAACATATTAACTCGAAGTAAATCCGATAGAATGACCGTTTGAGAAGCTCTGGGGAGACGCAATGCAGCACGTCTAAACACACCGGAAACAGCCCAACACATGAATTCGGCGACGTTTGAGACTCCTCTGGGGAGACGCAATGCAGCACGTCAAAACACACC